>CM030325.1:935715269-935745402 GCA_002915635.3 Ambystoma mexicanum
TGCTGATATCGCGTGTGGAACTTCACGCGCACCCTGAAATACACGTACCCTGCTGATTTCGCGTGTGGAACTTCACGCGCACCCCGAAATACACGTACCCTGATGGAATCGCGTGTGGAACTTCCCGCGCACCCCTGAAATACGCGTACCCTGCTCGCACGGGACCAATCGCGTGAGGTACTTCCGCGCACCCAGTGATACACGTAGCCCGCTTGCTGTGCTGGTACAGGGTTAGCGCAGCCCTTTGCGCTGGATTGGGTATGTTGATGGCTTTTCCCTGCGCGGGAGGCGTTCTTGGGGGCGTAACTGGTGCTGCTGCAGGGTCGCTGCGCCACTGTGCGACCACAGCTTGTTTTGGTGGCTGGAATCCATGAATACGTTTGTGGCGGAAATGGATTTCAGCGCACGCGGCTGGCGCAGGGATTCGCACTCACACACTGTGCGCCAGCCGCGTGCGCCACTTGTGCGCTGAATTCTATGAATTACCCCCTAAATGTGCCTATGCAAAAGGATATGACATGGACATTTCCACTTTTTTAATTAAACCACATGCAAGTCGACAACACATTTCATTCACTCATCCCATAGTCTTTTTTAAATTGGATGATTAGTACAAGGCATGTTTGCCTCACTTTTACCACACCATATTAATTAAGCTGTTTGTTTTTGATGATTCAGGTATTAAATAAGTGATTTTGTATGTGAATCCAACCTATTTATTTTTTTAACTCATGTAGTAAACAGGCTTAAATGAGTTTTATTGGAATCAAATGTATGATACTAGAAAACATTTTAGACTCCATCAGAAAACGAAGTTCATCCAACGATCCCAATGGCAGACATTCTCATAAAAATATTGACTTTCAAGGGCCTTACATTTTATTAGTACCCAGCGAGGGGGATGTGTCGGCCTCCCAGCCAATCAGTAGGCTCAGAATGGGGCTTTACCACACAGTAAAACTCCTGCTCCAAGACTCCTTAGAGCTGAGCCATCTTCCCTCGCCTGGTTCAAAGTAAGTCATCCTTGCGTGCCTCCCCAAGTCACCTTCCTCCCACCTCTATATTTCACATATTTCAATCCCTCCTTACTCCCACCCCACCTACCTGGTTCTCCAGAGTCCCTTGTTGCATGTCCGCAACACAGCAGCGGCCACCATAGAAAGAGGGAAGGTACTACGTAGAATTCCTTTATCCCTGATCCATGGGCGCGATCTTGTTTTGTCATTTTTTTTTTTAAAATTGAGAAACAACCAACACACGTCGTTTCTCAACTTTAAAAAAAGAAAAACACTATTAGTGTCCCAGTACAATGTGGGGGGATACTAATTGCAATAAACCTCTCTTGGTGGGGACATTACATTACTAGGGCAGGTTTTGCCCGCACATATGTTAAAGCCCTCGCTTCGTTCGATCTTCTAACTGGCCTGGGGCATTACCTTGGTTCGGTAATGCCCCTGACAACAGGGTTTATAGCTTAATTCAAGGATTCTATAAGTTTTATACATTCCATTGGAGGATTCCAGAATGCAGGCAGCAGAGGCAGCAGCTTAAACCAGCAGCTCCTGGCCCTCTCCTTTTCCCTGATAATTGCAGATTATGAACTCCAAAAAGAAAATTGAAATTGCGGATAATCCCGTGCCAAAGAAGACCAAATCTGTTACTGATATGGCTGAAATACCAAGTCTACAGGATATATACTCCCTGCTTCTAAATGTGGCTCAAGACCTGGGAAAAGTGGCTCAAGATGTGGTTAATGTCAAATCATCAATGAGGATTTAACAATGAAGGTAGCTCAAATTGATGGACGTGTCTCAGTTTTGGAGAGTGGAAATGCATCCATGTCCTCTGAAATTTCGGGGAGTTTCAGGGCATACGAGAATCTAAAGGAAGACCACAGCAAAGGGAAAGCTACAACATTGGAGCTGGACTTGAGAATTAGATGCAGAAACATACATCTTGTTGGCCTGGAGGAGTGAGACAAGATTTGGCAACTAAAATGTTGGATTTTTTGAAAACTCACTGAAGTGTGAACATTTAACATTAAGGGACATTGACAATGTGTTCAGGATTGGCAGGAAATTGGACCCAAAGGGAAGAGCTAGACAGGTTGTGATATCCTTTACTTGCACCAGGGTTAAGGAGGATGTCCTGCGTGCCGCAAGAAATATGGAGGTGATCTACTTCCGGAGGCAGAGGGTGTTTATCTACCCAGATTATCCAAAGGAGGTGGTGGAGATTAGAAAGTCTTTTAAGGAGCCTAAGAATCTGGCAAGATCTCTAGGGGTGAAGGCTTTCCTTAATAGAGCCAATTGGCTTACTTTGGTGCATCCTGAAGGGGAAAAAATTAAAGCTGATCCAAATGAGCTTACAAGTGAGGGCTTTACAATGGCTGAGAGATTTAGAAAACCGGCCTGAAAAGATGAATAACTGAAGACTTGCTGGATGACTTTCTGCCAATGCCACACCAATTGTGTTTTTTTTTGGCTCCCCCCTTCATTTCTCATTTTTAATTTTTCATTTTTACATACATTCATTGGATTGATATAAAAAAATAGCGCCGTGAGCATTTTTCAGTTGAACGCTTTCTTTTTTAATTATAAACATTCTCACTGTGATGCAGTGCAGCCGGACATCGGAGTATATTTAGAGGAGCGCACCAACTGTAAAAGGATTATCAAATGTTGATCAACTGACCGTTCATCCCGCGTGCCTTCTGGGCTGCTTTCAAATTTGCATGTTCTGCTCGCATGTACCGGCATTGATGATGGACCGGATCTCATTGTAGACTGCATATTTTTTTTTTTTTTTTTTATAATCTTGATGATGCCACAATATGAGGGTAATTTGCATTAATTTGATTGGTTGTTTTATATTACACTCTGGCCCTGTGAGTTCGGAATATGGCTTTTATAATACCTACCTTGTTGCTATGCCTGCAAAGTTACTTTAATACAGACCAGTATGAGGGAGATTGCACATTTGAAGAATCAGCTGTAGACAGTGTCCCCCTGTCACCGTCAACAGAGAGGGATGTGTATTCTCATTTATGACCAACTTTTATATCAGCTCCCTCCTTACAGGAATAAGACTAATATGCTGCAGTTTAAAGACATATGTTACTTTAGTCAGGAACAAAGCTTGCACATGACAATCAGTGTTCCTGTGGCCATGTCATCCATGGTGTTTGGTCTAAATATTTTCCCATAGTGTGTCCTTGAATTGCCGGAAATCCCATGTGCTGAGGAGGTTAGACTTTAAGTCCAGTCTTGACGGCGATGCATGATTACTCGTGGATCTGTGCTGATATAGGCGGTTTGGAATGCTGTAAGTCGAACTGGACTTGTGAGGCAACAAAGTACTGGTCAGCAAGAAATGGAAATTGACTGCGCCACTCATGTAGCGATTGTAGTCATTCCGCTCGATGTTCCAGGGGTTATGCTTAAGCTTGAATGGGGACTGTTGGGAGCGGCTTTTCACTGGGGGGATGCCATGAAGTGGAAAAGAAGGCTGTGATTGATATCCCAAGCCTCCAGCTCCGAGATGCTAACTGCTTCAGACCCTTATACATTCGATGCTGAGGTTCGTGCTGGTGCCAGGAGATGTAGTGATGGCCAGTGCCTGTCAGCTCGGGTGCGGCCGGATCTGGACCCTACAGCTGCTTTCTCCTTGAATATCATTGGATGTGCTTTGGTGTTGAATCCAATGTTTCATGACGCTGTGCTTCCACGCGTCAGAGTCACATGCCCTCAAATTTTGGAGTGCTTGCTCCCCTTGGGGGCAGTAAATAGTCGTGGCACCGTGATTTTTGACCTACCCTAGCCAATCTGACTGTGTTGTCTCCTGCACACTTTTTTTCCCTGAGATGGCCAATCCTGTGCAAGTTCCTGTGCCCCAGGACTTTCCCTACAACTATTGTATGAAGAGGTTTATGAATTTAGTCATGACAAGAGATTGCCATTACGTACACCGACCTGGATCGTTGCCCTCTGGTTTACAACAGGGCTGAGCAATGCCTGTGTACTCTGGAGTGATGGTGGTTGAAATATGTTTTGTAGTGAATAACCGGATGATTTTGTTTTGGCCTGAGAGAATCCGAGCATTGAGGCAATCTGCTTCTACTTCATGACCCTTACTTTGGGGGGGCGGTTGGTGTATTTACACGCCTGAGGGGAGGATGTGACGGCATCATCGGGCAGGGCAGTGCACGACGGCGTCTGTGGTTTCCATCATCCTGGATGCCGTCATGCTGGCAGAGGCAGTGGCGTCGGAGGCAGCAGCAGGCTCGACGTGGGAGGCATCATGGCTCGGGGCCATCAAGATCAGAGGGGCAGGCATCGGCCGGAGGGCAGGAGAACCCTGGGATGGTAGTGTCTTCCGTGTGGGAGCAGTTGGTCCAGCGGATAGGTGCGGAGCGGCAGCGGGCGGAAGAGGAGCGGCTCACCATGGTCAGGGCGGAGTTCTCCATGCGTCGGGCGTTGAGGCGGGCTGAGTGCCTCGAGGAAGCTCGCAGGGAGTTTGAGGTGAACATGGGGTTATCCCTGCGAGACCTCGGGGCCAGGACAGAGTCCCGCCTCCAAGACATCGACATGGAGTTTGATGATGCCCTGGCCGGCAACATCACAGAGTGAGCCGCAGGACTTGCCAGCTACCATTGTATATAGTTCTTTAGTTAGTTAGTGTTAGGTTTCCTTTATTTTTTTAGATTTTTTTGGACCGCTCGGACAATGGCCACTTTTCTGTATATAGTTTTTTTATTAGGTAGTAGTAGGTTTCATTTATAGTGTTGGGCTCATGGACCCTGGAATATTCTTGTGTATAGTTGGATTTTTTAAAATTCATTTTTTTGATTTATATTTGTGTTCACCATGAGGCAATGTTTTTTCATTATTTTTTTCACCATGATTTTGCTTTGGACAACATTAGTTTTTGGATTCCTTTGTTTTTTTGATTTTTACATTACTTATCGGACATGGACAATTTATTTTGTTATCCCCATTGTTGTATGTTTGATTAGTTTACTTCATTTTCTTCGAGAATACATGTTTTTATAACTTTCTTTTGTGGCATTTTCTCATTGGTTTCATGCATGTCATGATATGGGTTTTGACATTCACTTGCACCCATTGTGTATGTGTGTGTGACGGACATGTGTTCATTTACATACTTGCCATTGGGGTTGTATCATGTAATTGCATTTGCTATGTGGGTGGATGCAATCCTTGGCTGGGTGTTTGTGCTGGGTATGCTGCCCATTACTGCCATGATTGTGTATCGTCAGGACCTGGGGGCAGGGGGACATGGTTGGGGGCCTGCTGGCAGGTGCCCCACAGTGCTGGGAGGTGGGGGTGCAAGGGGACATGAGTGGGACATGAGTGGGGGCCTGCTGGCAGGTGCCCCACAGTGCTGGGGGTGGGGTGGTGGGAGACATGAGTTGGACATGGGTGGGGCCTGCTGGCAGGTGCCCCTCAGTGCTGGGGGTGGGGTGCAAGGGGACATGAGTTGGACATGGGTGGGGGCCTGCTGGCAGGTGCCCTACAGTGCTGGGGGTGGGGGTGGTGGGGAACATGAGTTGGACATGGGTGGGGCCTGCTGGCAGGTGCCCCACAGTGCTGGGGGTGGGGGTGGTGGGAGACATGAGTTGGACATGGGTGGGGGCCTGCTGGCAGGTGCCCCACAGTGCTGGGGGTGGGGTGGTGGGTGACATGAGTTAGACATGGGTGGGGGCCTGGTGGAGGCTGCCCCTGGTGACTGGATGGGTGGGGGTGTTGGGAGACATGGGTGGGGGCCTGGTGGAGGCTGCCCCTGGTGACTGAGGGGTGGGGGTGGTGGGGGACAAGAGTTGGACATGGGTGGGGGCCTGCTGGCAGGTGCCCCACAGTGCTGGGGGGTGGGGGTGCAAGGGGACATGAGTTGGTGTTCATTAGTTCAAGGAGACATGTGCCTTTGCTGGGGGGCATGCCCATGTTGGGTGGGCTGCCTGCGGGACATGACCAGGGATGCAGGGTAGTCAACTGTGGTGTGGGCTGCCTGCGGTTGCCGTGGAGGGTGTACAGGGAACACCTGGGAGGACCCACACTGTCAAATCACATGTAGGACTCCCCGGCACCCCTGAAATACACGTACCCTGCTGAAATCGCGTGTGGAACTTCACGCGCACCCCGAAATACACGTACCCTGATGGAATCGCGTGTGGAACTTCACGCGCACCCCAAAATACACGTACCCTGCTGGAATCGCGTGTGGAACTTCACGCGCACCCCGAAATACACGTACCCTGATGGAATCGCGTGTGGAACTTCACGCGCACCCCGAAATACACGTACCCTGATGGAATCGCGTGTGGAACTTCACGCGCACCCCCGAAATACACGTACCCTGATGGAATCGCGTGTGGAACTTCCCGCGCACCCCTGAAATACACGCGCCCAGGACAATTGCGTGTGGAACTTCCCGCGCCCAGGCCAATCGCGTGTGGAACTTCCCGCGCACCCCTGAAATACACGCGCCCAGGCCAATCGCGTGTGGAACTTCCCGCGCACCCCTGAAATACACGTGCCCAGGCTATTCGCGTGTGGAACTTCACGCGCACCCCTGAAATACACGCGCCCAGGCCAATCGCGTGTGGAACTTCCCGCGCCCAGGCCAATCGCGTGTGGAACTTCCCGCGCACCCCTGAAATACACGCGCCCAGGCCAATCGCGTGTGGAACTTCCCGCGCACCCCTGAAATACACGCGCCCAGGCTATTCGCGTGTGGAACTTCCCACGCACCCCTGAAATACACACGCCCAGGCCAATCGCGTGTGGAACTTCCCGCGCACCCCTGAAATACACACGCCCAGGCCTATCGCGTGTGGAACTTCCCGCGCCCAGGCCAATCGCGTGTGGAACTTCCCGCGCACCCCTGAAATACACGCGCCCAGGCCAATCGCGTGTGGAACTGCCCGCGCACCCCTGAAATACACGCGCCTGGCCAATCACGTTTGGAACTTCCCGCGCACCCCTGTAATACACGCGCCCAGGCCAATCGCGTGTGGAACTTCCCGCGCACCCCTGAAATACACGCGCCCAGGCCAATCGCGTGTGGAACTTCCCGCGCACCCCTGAAATACACGCGCCTGGCCAATCGCGTGTGGAACTTCCCGCGCGACCCCTGAAATACACGCGCCCAGGCTATTCGCGTGTGGAACTTCCCGCGCACCCCTGAAATACACGCGCCCAGGCCAATCGCGTGTGGAACTTCCCGCGCACCCCTGAAATACACACGCCCAGGCTATTCGCGTGTGGAACTTCCCGCGCACCCCTGAAATACACGCGCCCAGGCCAATCGCGTGTGGAACTTCCTGCGCCCAGGCCAATCACGTGTGGAACTTCCCGCACACCCCTGAAATACACGCGCCCAGGCCAATCGCGTGTGGAACTTCCCGCGCACCCCTGAAATACACGTACTCTGCTGATATCGCGTGTGGAACTTCACGCGCACCCTGAAATACACGTACCCTGCTGATTTCGCGTGTGGAACTTCACGCGCACCCCGAAATACACGTACCCTGATGGAATCGCGTGTGGAACTTCCCGCGCACCCCTGAAATACGCGTACCCTGCTCGCACGGGACCAATCGCGTGAGGTACTTCCCGCGCACCCCAGTGATACACGTAGCCCGCTTGCTGTGCTGGTACAGGGTTAGCGCAGCCCTTTGCGCTGGATTGGGTATGTTGATGGCTTTTCCCTGCGCGGGAGGCGTTCTTGGGGGCGTAACTGGTGCTGCTGCAGGGTCGCTGCGCCACTGTGCGCCACAGCTTGTTTTGGTGGCTGGAATCCATGAATACGTTGTGGCGGAAATGGATTTCAGCGCACGCGGCTGGCGCAGGGATTCGCACTCACACACTGTGCGCCAGCCGCGTGCGCCACTTGTGCGCTGAATTCTATGAATTACCCCCTAAATGTGCCTATGCAAAAGGATATGACATGGACATTTCCACTTTTTTAATTAAACCACATGCAAGTCGACAACACATTTCATTCACTCATCCCATAGTCTTTTTTAAATTGGATGATTAGTACAAGGCATGTTTGCCTCACTTTTACCACACCATATTAATTAAGCTGTTTGTTTTTTGATGATTCAGGTATTAAATAAGTGATTTTGTATGTGAATCCAACCTATTTATTTTTTTAACTCATGTAGTAAACAGGCTTAAATGAGTTTTATTGGAATCAAATGTATGATACTAGAAAACATTTTAGACTCCATCAGAAAACGAAGTTCATCCAACGATCCCAATGGCAGACATTCTCATAAAAATATTGACTTTCAAGGGCCTTACATTTTATTAGTACCCAGCGAGGGGGATGTGTCGGCCTCCCAGCCAATCAGTAGGCTCAGAATGGGGCTTTACCACACAGTAAAACTCCTGCTCCAAGACTCCTTAGAGCTGAGCCATCTTCCCTCGCCTGGTTCAAAGTAAGTCATCCTTGCGTGCCTCCCCAAGTCACCTTCCTCCCACCTCTATATTTCACATATTTCAATCCCTCCTTACTCCCACCCCACCTACCTGGTTCTCCAGAGTCCCTTGTTGCATGTCCGCAACACAGCAGCGGCCACCATAGAAAGAGGGAAGGTACTACGTAGAATTCCTTTATCCCTGATCCATGGGCGCGATCTTGTTTTGTCATTTTTTTTTTTAAAATTGAGAAACAACCAACACACGTCGTTTCTCAACTTTAAAAAAAGAAAAACACTATTAGTGTCCCAGTACAATGTGGGGGGATACTAATTGCAATAAACCTCTCTTGGTGGGGACATTACATT
Organism: Ambystoma mexicanum; assembly: GCA_002915635.3. Lineage (NCBI taxonomy): Eukaryota > Metazoa > Chordata > Amphibia > Caudata > Ambystomatidae > Ambystoma > Ambystoma mexicanum. Next base: position 935,724,082 of record CM030325.1, read on the forward strand.
ACTAGGGCAGGTTTTGCCCGCACATATGTTAAAGCCCTCGCTTCGTTCGATCTTCTAACTGGCCTGGGGCATTACCTTGGTTCGGTAATGCCCCTGACAACAGGGTTTATAGCTTAATTCAAGGATTCTATAAGTTTTATACATTCCATTGGAGGATTCCAGAATGCAGGCAGCAGAGGCAGCAGCTTAAACCAGCAGCTCCTGGCCCTCTCCTTTTCCCTGATAATTGCAGATTATGAACTCCAAAAAGAAAATTGAAATTGCGGATAATCCCGTGCCAAAGAAGACCAAATCTGTTACTGATATGGCTGAAATACCAAGTCTACAGGATATATACTCCCTGCTTCTAAATGTGGCTCAAGACCTGGGAAAAGTGGCTCAAGATGTGGTTAATGTCAAATCATCAATGAGGATTTAACAATGAAGGTAGCTCAAATTGATGGACGTGTCTCAGTTTTGGAGAGTGGAAATGCATCCATGTCCTCTGAAATTTCGGGGAGTTTCAGGGCATACCAGAATCTAAAGGAAGACCACAGCAAAGGGAAAGCTACAACATTGGAGCTGGACTTGAGAATTAGATGCAGAAACATACATCTTGTTGGCCTGGAGGAGTGAGACAAGATTTGGCAACTAAAATGTTGGATTTTTTGAAAAACTCACTGAAGTGTGAACATTTAACATTAAGGGACATTGACAATGTGTTCAGGATTGGCAGGAAATTGGACCCAAAGGGAAGAGCTAGACAGGTTGTGATATCCTTTACTTGCACCAGGGTTAAGGAGGATGTCCTGCGTGCCGCAAGAAATATGGAGGTGATCTACTTCCGGAGGCAGAGGGTGTTTATCTACCCAGATTATCCAAAGGAGGTGGTGGAGATTAGAAAGTCTTTTAAGGAGCCTAAGAATCTGGCAAGATCTCTAGGGGTGAAGGCTTTCCTTAATAGAGCCAATTGGCTTACTTTGGTGCATCCTGAAGGGGAAAAAATTAAAGCTGATCCAAATGAGGCTTTACAATGGCTGAGAGATTTAGAAAACCGGCCTGAAAAGATGAATAACTGAAGACTTGCTGGATGACTTTCTGCCAATGCCACACCAATTGTGTTTTTTTTTGGCTCCCCCCTTCATTTCTCATTTTTAATTTTTCATTTTTACATACATTCATTGGATTGATATAAAAAAATAGCGCCGTGAGCATTTTTCAGTTGAACGCTTTCTTTTTTAATTATAAACATTCTCACTGTGATGCAGTGCAGCCGGACATCGGAGTATATTTAGAGGAGCGCACCAACTGTAAAAGGATTATCAAATGTTGATCAACTGACCGTTCATCCCGCGTGCCTTCTGGGCTGCTTTCAAATTTGCATGTTCTGCTCGCATGTACCGGCATTGATGATGGACCGGATCTCATTGTAGACTGCATATTTTTTTTTTTTTTTTTTTATAATCTTGATGATGCCACAATATGAGGGTAATTTGCATTAATTTGATTGGTTGTTTTATATTACACTCTGGCCCTGTGAGTTCGGAATATGGCTTTTATAATACCTACCTTGTTGCTATGCCTGCAAAGTTACTTTAATACAGACCAGTATGAGGGAGATTGCACATTTGAAGAATCAGCTGTAGACAGTGTCCCCCCTGTCACCGTCAACAGAGAGGGATGTGTATTCTCATTTATGACCAACTTTTATATCAGCTCCCTCCTTACAGGAATAAGACTAATATGCTGCAGTTTAAAGACATATGTTACTTTAGTCAGGAACAAAGCTTGCACATGACAATCAGTGTTCCTGTGGCCATGTCATCCATGGTGTTTGGTCTAAATATTTTCCCATAGTGTGTCCTTGAATTGCCGGAAATCCCATGTGCTGAGGAGGTTAGACTTTAAGTCCAGTCTTGACGGCGATGCATGATTACTCGTGGATCTGTGCTGATATAGGCGGTTTGGAATGCTGTAAGTCGAACTGGACTTGTGAGGCAACAAAGTACTGGTCAGCAAGAAATGGAAATTGACTGCGCCACTCATGTAGCGATTGTAGTCATTCCGCTCGATGTTCCAGGGGTTATGCTTAAGCTTGAATGGGGACTGTTGGGAGCGGCTTTTCACTGGGGGGATGCCATGAAGTGGAAAAGAAGGCTGTGATTGATATCCCAAGCCTCCAGCTCCGAGATGCTAACTGCTTCAGACCCTTATACATTCGATGCTGAGGTTCGTGCTGGTGCCAGGAGATGTAGTGATGGCCAGTGCCTGTCAGCTCGGGTGCGGCCGGATCTGGACCCTACAGCTGCTTTCTCCTTGAATATCATTGGATGTGCTTTGGTGTTGAATCCAATGTTTCATGACGCTGTGCTTCCACGCGTCAGAGTCACATGCCCTCAAATTTTGGAGTGCTTGCTCCCCCTTGGGGGCAGTAAATAGTCGTGGCACCGTGATTTTTGACCTACCCTAGCCAATCTGACTGTGTTGTCTCCTGCACACTTTTTTTCCCTGAGATGGCCAATCCTGTGCAAGTTCCTGTGCCCCAGGACTTTCCCTACAACTATTGTATGAAGAGGTTTATGAATTTAGTCATGACAAGAGATTGCCATTACGTACACCGACCTGGATCGTTGCCCTCTGGTTTACAACAGGGCTGAGCAATGCCTGTGTACTCTGGAGTGATGGTGGTTGAAATATGTTTGTAGTGAATAACCGGATGATTTTGTTTTGGCCTGAGAGAATCCGAGCATTGAGGCAATCTGCTTCTACTTCATGACCCTTACTTTGGGGGGGCGGTTGGTGTATTTACACGCCTGAGGGGATTTGGGGTATTTGGTTACTTTCAGAAGTATAATGTAAATTTATTTACTGATGTATACCTGAATGATAGCCAATGCCTGTGTTGTTTTGTGTGCCTTTAACTATTCTGATGTCTGTTTGCATATCAGTTCTGATGATGATGCGGGATACTGGGTGGACTGTGGCTACTTTTGGGCGATGTTGGATACTTGGATGTATTATCAGATGAATGTTCTACAAATCTTACTTGGTGATGCATCAACCCGGTGTGCTCAATCAGCTGGACTGAATGATTTCTGCCCAGGCTTGCTCGGGATTGATTTATTGCTTTCAGATTATTGGTACACGTTTTCAGGTAGTACATTGAGAGTGTCATATCATGGTCATCTGGGGGAGTGTTGCATATTGCGAGGTATGTACTGCCGGAGACGGAACTGCAAGGTGATGATTTGAATGGGGATGCTGAATGTCCTTACTGTGTTTCCCATTGGGGGCTTCACTGATGATTGTTGATAATTGAATTGTGGGGCTTTTGTTTTGCATTTGGATTTCTCTGGTTCCTGCAATGTGAAATTTGGGTACGTTCAGGGGGAGGGACTTGGTGGTGGTTATATTGGATGAGGATTGGATAATTGTTTTAGGGTAAGTGAAGATTCATGTATTTCCACTTACTTACCTTCTTGGGGTGTGGCTATGGCAGTTAAGGATCTTGGTGATGAAAGCCATGTTTTTTAATTGTGGTTTTGTGGTTACATATCTGATAGGGGGAATTTATTTAAGGAGTTTGGTTTATTTTGAGAGTTGTCCAGGACGTTGGAGCACCTGGAATGTGTGTAGGAGTTTTTTCTGGTTTGCTTTTCTTGGTGTTTTGCATCTGTTTTTGGGGGGTTGGGTTGGGGTTCAGGGTCACTTTCACAGATCAGGGCCTGTTGAATAGTTTGGTTTGTGTGGGGGTGGACTCGCGGGATTGGAAAATGGGGGATCAATTAAGGGTTATCTCGTGGAATGTGAATGGACTGAACAATGTGAAAGTGTTGTCCTATCTGAATGATTTGAAGGGAGATATTTATTTCCTTCAAGAGACTCATCTTCTTAAGGATGATTTTGATGGTTTGAGGAAGGGATGGGCTGGGAGAGTATACAGGTCTTATGATTCGAGGTCTAGGGGTATGGGGATTTTGATAAGAAAGCATGCCTCGATTAAGGTTCTTAGGACAATATGTGATAAGGGTGGAAGGATGGTTGCTATCTTGGTGAATATTCAGGGCAAGGTGGTTACATTCTGTAATATCTATGCACCAACTTTGGATGATGGTTCTTTTTTCAGGGAGGTTGCACAATCACTTCAGAATCTGGAGTCTAGTAACATTGTTCTGGGGGGAGATTTTAACACAGTCATTGACACTTCTCTTGATAGGAGTAACAATAGATTCTGTAGGAGGACTGATTTGCAATCTCGGGCTCTAATGGATTTAATGGAGGAACACGATCTGCAGGACAGCTGGAGGATGGACAATCCATTGGTGAGGGAATACAGTTTCTTTTCTGGAGCGCATGCAATTTGTTCGAGAATTGATATGTTGTGGATGTCAGGAGGTATGTTACAGAGTTATAAGGCGAGTGGTATTGGTAATATTGTGCTGACTGATCACGCACATGTGGTTCTTGATTTGAAATGGGATTTTACTGTGGAAAGACAATTTACATGGAGACTAAATCCTTTGTTGTTGGATAATGTTGATGAGATGGCCAAACTTTCTACAGAAATAGATTATTTTGTGGAGGAAAATTGTAATGGGGAAGTTGAGTTGGGCATGGTTTGGAAGGCATTTAAAAAGAAATGGGACAATTCGCAGTTGGAATTAGAGAGCAAAATAAATGATTTGTCATGGAAATTGATGGTGGATCCTTCACAGTTGTTTTTACTTCCGGAGTTAAACCGGTTGAAAAGGGATTTGACTGCATTGATTTCTGACAGAGTGGAGAGAAGGTATTTCCAGCAAAAGTGCACTTATTCTGAACGAGGTGAGAGGTGTGATCGTTGGTTAGCTTACAGAATGAGAGTGAGAGAGTCGGAGCGCTCATCGATTACAGACCCTAATGGATTAACTACTTTTGATCCGGTGAAGATAAATGGGGTGTTTCAGAAGTTTTAAATGAATTTATATAAAAATGAAACATACATTGATGCGAATAATGGAGATTTTTTGGGGAAGATTCCGATCCCAGAAATTTCTGATGGTGATTCGGCTTTGTTGGAAGAACCTATCACTGTAGATGAGGTCAAGAATGCAATCTCGAAATTAAATATTGGCAGGTCTCCAGGCCCGGATGGGCTGCCAGTGGAGTTTTATAGGTGGTTACCTGAATCTGCATTGTTGTTAATGGATATGTATAGGACTTCTAAAGCTAGGGGATTGCTGCCAGATACGACTAGGCATGCCACAATTTCAGTCTTTCTAAAGAAGGACAGGGATGAAACATTGGCGTCCAGATACAGGCCTATTAGTTTAATTAATGTAGACAATAAGATCTTAGCTAAGGTTTTGGCGTTAAGGCTGGAAAATCTTCTACCGAGGTTGATAGATCAAAATCAGTCTGGTTTTATTAAGGGCAGGACAACGTCCAGCAATATGAGGAATCTACTGTACACCATCACTAGAGCGTCAGAGTTGTCGGAAGACTCGGCTGTTCTCTCATTGGATGCCGAATAGGCATTCGATCGAGTCAACTGGCAATTTATGTTTAATGTTCTGGAAAAGGTGGGTTTTGGTAATCATTTTCGTGCCTGGATTAGGCTGCTATATACCAAGCCCACGGTGGAAGTTAAAACTAATGGCCGGAGGTCTCTATCTTTTGAATTGGAACGTGGCACGCGACCAGGTTGCCCGTTGTCACCTCTCTTATTTGTGCTTAGTATTGAACCTTTGGCCATTATGCTGAGAGTTGAAAATGGCCTGCAAGGTATTGATTGTTGGGGTTTGAAACAAAAAATTTGGCTGTATGCCGATGACTTGCTATTGATCCTTAAGAATCTTGCTGAATCACTGCCTGTACTTATGAATATTCTGGAGGTCTTTCATCTGTGTTCTGGATACAAGATTAATTAGGCAAAATCGGAGGTTTTGCCCCTTGTCCCATTATGTGACAGACATTTGGTTACTGGGTTGGGCTTCAAATGGTGTGCTGAGAAATTGATGTATTTGGGGGTTTGGATTTTATCTGCGGTGGCTGATTTTGTGAGAGTGAACATGAATGTGGTGTGTGCGAATTTCAAATTGGATCTGGATAGATGGTCCTTGCTGCATCTTTCACTTTGGGGGAAGGTGAATGCTTTAGAAATGGTGTCAACTCCCAGAGTGAACTATCTTCTGAGTATGGTCCCATTGGAAATTGAGAGAAAATATTGGTGGGATCTGGATAGACTCATGCAGGGTTTCTTGTGGGATCACAAACCTCCACGCTTAAGGATTAGTAAATTACAGTTACCCTTGTCAAAAGGAGGGTTGGGAGTGCCAGACTTCAGGGCTTATCATCTGGCTTTCATGTCCCATACATTATTTGCCTGTCTTAAGTCAGATGGTGGAGATTGGTTTGGTGCAGAGTCCAGTCATGTGAGTCCTTTGTCACCTAGGGCTCTGCTGATGAGCCAGTCATGCAGACGGAGGTTGGAGAGTCCGTTGATGAGGAGTTTAGGGAATTCCTGGTTGGCCTTGAATGAATGTCTGGGTTTCAATGCATTGAGAGACCCGAGTGATTCACTACGGCTGAATCCGAGTGTTACTCATGAAGGGAAAGATTTGTTCTGGCATGATTGGTTCCTTGCGGGGGTGCAGTGGATTGGGGATCTTTTAAATGGAAAGGCTTGGTTGTCTGCTAGGGAGGTCAGATTGAAATTTGATATCCCTACTTTTTGTCTGGCGGATTATCGGAAGATCAGGAGAGCGTTGGGTGATGTAAATCTGGAGAAGGTGATCAATTTGGATTTGCTTGGATGGAAACCAGGGATGAGTGGTTGTGGCCTGGTCAGCTATGTTTATAGACAAATTGTGTCTAACTTTAAGATGAATGATGCTGTGAGACTGGATTGTAACCAGAGGATTGGTGAGGACATTGAGGAGGATCATTGGTCTCGGATTTGTGAGAATGTGAAATTGTGTTCTCTGAGTCTGGTTGAGAGATCCCGTCAGATCAAAATTTTGCATAGAACGTATTGGACGCCTGAGAGAATGATGCAAAGGGGAATGAGCGATGATTCTGACTTTTGGGCATGTGTTCATGAGGTGGGCACCTTTGAACATATGCTGTGGGAATGTTCAAGGGTGAGGGGTATGTGGTTCGAATTTGAACAGATTTGTGAGAAGGTTCTCGATGAGAGAATTCACATGGATTTTAAAACCATTGTGCTGGGAAGCACTGATGATCTGGAGAACTTCCCAGAGAAAGTGGATCTTTCGGGGTGCAATGGTGGGAAAGAAATTGATATTGGGACATTGGAAGACCTCATCTCCCGTTGCAATTGGAATGTGGATTGATGAGATGCATATTTTGGCGGATATTGAAAGAGTTTTGTATCTCAGGGAAAAGAAAAGTGCATTATTCAACAAGATTTGGGGTACATTTCTTTTATTGTATTAGGCCTGATATTTGAATGAAATGTGGCTCTGTTGGGGGGTTATATATAGTTGGCGTTCATTTCTATTGATTTTGTATGCTTTGCTTTTGTTATTTGTCTGTTCTCTTTTTGGTAATTTTGGAAAATAAATGTTTAAAAAAAAATATACATTCCATTGGAATTGGAACAGAAAACATTACTGTCTCTCAAGCAATGTATAGTTCCTTCACAGATCCTTCTGGATGACAATCTAGATTCCAGATCCTGACACTGCCACTCAAGCGTCTTGTAGTTTCGTCAAGGATCCTATTGGAACACATACAACAATCAGTTCAAACGCAATACTGCCTCTTAAATACCTTAACATTTCCTTCAATGATCCTACGGAAAGGTATTCTAGAGAACATTGGAAAACAACACTTTCAAGTGTCTTACAGTTCTTTCACGGTCCTTAGTGGCTGACTTTGTCTGAAAACAATACTGTCTATCAAATGCCGTAACATTTCTTTAAGTTCACAACTTTAGAATTAGGGCTGACAATTTCTTTTGGGGAGCAGGATTTATTTGGGGCTACAACATATGAAATTACACCAGAGGACCCAGAAAAACTGCTTTGAAAGAAAATACTGTAAAATATGACGTGGAAAACACACTTCATGCTCACTCAGGACTGGGAATAAAAGAAGAAGATACAAAACTGTGGGTAGAATCTTAATAAATATAAGTGATCATCTACATAATTTCCTACATAAGTCCCAATTAATCTAAATGACCTGTTCCAGTAACAATAGGTTCCCTAAATTGCCTCAAATGGGTTCTCCCTTCTGCCTCCAGGTTGGTCTAACAGAGGGGATTCTAATACAAACCAAGTTCACACATCAGTGCCTTTACTTTTCTTAAGGCAATAGCTCTGTCTGGTACCACTCAAAGTTTCTGGCACAGAGTCATTCCACTGATTTATATCTTGGTTGATAAGTGGCCGTCCCTTGTTGGTCACTGACTGGATAGCATTCCCAAGATGTTTCAGGTATTCGTGTTTTAGCTCTAGGTTCTTTTTACTGGTTATTCATCATCTCCCAGATGTGAGACGAGTTGGGAGGGGGTAGGTACCTGAACAGGAAGTGCCAGGCATCATCCGCACTCCAGCCACCCCCTTCGAAGTGCCAGGAACATTCGCACCAAAATATGTGACGTATGAAGAACAGTTAAACCAGCAGAGAGCCACAGCTGGGCTCTGCCCAGTGCCTATCAGAGTAACAGCACCTATTGAAGTACCAACACCTAAGCAAACCTGGACAGTAAGGTACCCACTGAGAAATCCATATCTACAGACACGACAAAAGGCTATTTGTCAGAAGGGAATAGCCAAAGAAACCAAGAAGATATTAAAAGAAGACGACTGGTGACATCATGAGAAATCAAACTGATGCTCAAATAGGATATGATGACCTAAGAATGCTGATAAAGAGACAAAACCCTATGGATAAGTGACATCTCAAGCCTAAGGTGAAACAGGTTATTTCAAGATGAAGAAATTTAGGCCATATGCCCGATGGAGACATTAAGTCAGGTAAAATGTGTACATACGCAAGAAACCGCAAGAAGCAAAGAAATTGTGGAGCTTGCTTACGCTTAGTAGAAGAGTAGATTGCGGCAGGCGACAACTATACATATATCTACCTCAAGAGCACTTTTAGATGAGTGAAAAACCACTACGCACATGAGCAGAATTGAATAGAGGTTTCTAAAGGCCTCAGAGGAGAGGGCCGCAGCCACAGATCAAGAAGGAAAGATGGCGAGAAACCTGCTGAAGGTAACCCTGCAAAGAGGCCAAGGTTGAATCAGGCTGTAACAGGCTTGCAATGCCTATAGTTAAAGAGAAGAATAACAGTCTCCTGCTCAGCAAGGATGAGATAAGCCGCAGATGGTATACGACTGACAGAACTAAATCAAATACACAAAACTGTGTGAAGAAGAGGCCGATTTCACGGTGTCCTAGTCACGTGGCAAGGTGGCAGAAAGGGATGAGACTTTCACACCTACACACAGAGCCTTCTCGTTCCAATACTCCTTAACTTTCTCGGGCCAAGAAGCAGACTCAAGGCCAAACTACAAAGCAGTAATTTACACATGGCCGCTGAGATGAATGGTTATACCATAAATTGAAGGGAAGCTGGGGCGCAGGCTTACTCCCTGCACCTGGCTAATTATTCTGCATGCTGCTAATCGCAACTGGAAAAAAATGTGTGGGATCAATACCAACCCAAGCATAGTGGACCATGGAATCTAGGGTCCTATAGAGAGTCGATCCAATGGGACATTGTACTTTTTGTGACGTTTACAGTAGCCAGTTCGAAGGAAGGGCTTAGTTTCCCCACATGATATTATTATCCAATCCCCTCTCCCTGTTATCATATACAGATATAGTACCTATATTAAAGTTACCTTCCTATAATCAATCAAGTTGAATGTTAGGTTTTTAAGATTGCACGTCAATGATGACGAGTTGTTGGTATAAATGTTGTAGTTTTTCTGAAATTAATCGGAGTTTGAGCGAGAAGGAATATCGTTGCTGATGTTCATTAAACTCCCCGTTTTTTGTACTTGTCATCAAACAGACTTCCTGTACCTAACTATTGAGGTGTTATTATTATTTGATACGAGAGTACAAATCTACATCCCCATCTATCTCAAGGGTGCTCCTGCTCATCTTAAAGGGCTGTTTGGAGATCCCCAGTCTTATGGGCCGGCTGGGGTCCATCCAGTTCACTTGGTAGCAGAGATTAGATGGTTAGATTAGATAAGACATAAGACACCCATTGACCGTCGACATAAGTAACTTTGGGTCCTCAGCAATATCACAAGTACTTTGACATCCGGCTGATAGAACGAGAAGCTCCCCGTCGATAGTGGCTAGTTTAGTTTAAAACCCTGCAGGTTAGGTCTGAAGGAACCTTTCTTTTTCCCCAAAGATCCCTTCCCACTTCTACGAGCAGCGGATTGGATGAGCAGCACAGAAAGGCTGTAATGAAGGTGGTGATCCCGAGAGTCCGGAGCGGAAAAACATATGAACCGTGAGTGAAAAAGACTGAATGCTTTGGCAAAAAGTTGCATGCCTTAAAAACAAGTAAAGGGAAGGTAACGGAGTTAGGTGGGAACATAAATAACACCAGAGTAAGAGTATAATGTGTATAAGGGGAAAATATTGACTCGAGGGTGGCCGAGTAAGAGAGAGAGATACTGGGAGTAACCGAGGCAGAGAGTATACGCCCAGTTTCCTAGGGTTTAAAAGAGCGCTAGAAGAAGTCTTCATTTAAGATCCTGAATTAATAGGACGACATAGAAGACCAGAATCGATTAAAGACAATCTGAAAGAAATTGGCTTATATTCCATGTCGGAATACAATTAGGGGCAGAATGCATCTGAGGAAGCAGATGGCATGAGATTTGTGTAGCCGGCCAGAATCTGTCTTGTCCGTTTTATGTTCTATGTTTTATGTTTTTCTTCTATGACATTACAAGATAAAAAAAACTTTTAAAATAGAAGGAACATTGTGCAAATGTGATGATATGATGTTACATGGCATGGATTGATGGTTTAAGTTAACAAAAGTAAAAGTTAACTTTTGTTGAAAAAAACAGGAGTGGCGCTTGCGACGATTGGTGCTTGCTCATATTGTTGATTGTGTTGGTGAAACGTAAAGCATAATAAAGTGTTATACAAGTATAAGTTAAACAGGTTGTTAAGAATGCCTGCTCAAGTTGCCCCCGTAGTGTAGAAGAAGAATTCTACCCTACAATGTAACCCTGTTTCTGGATACAAATAAACCAGCAGCATGGGTCAATTGTTTGGAAGACTGAACCCAAAACGCGTGGCAGGAGACTCCCTTCGTATAAGTGATCGAGTTCCAAGTTGACACAACGTGATTTATATTTACATCAACATCAAAGGAAAGCCAGAACATATCTGTCACAATAAACAAGAACATAAGAATTCTTAATACTCATAGAGACTAAACTTGATAGTACAAACAAGAGTAAGGACTGACACTTCTTACCATGGGATGATTAGAGGATATTCCATATAGAACCAATGCTCCAGTAAGACCGCCAGGTACAGGGGTATTGGACTATTCCAGCCGGCACATGAACGCCTAGGGGTAGGAAGTCCCACAAGGAATACCCGACGAAACGAGGCCGCTCCACCCTCACCCTCTGATGGCAGTCGATAGTCCGTACCGGGGTGAGGTGAGGAGGAAGGTACCGGCAGTCTTTATGGAGCTCTTGTAGTCGTGTGGATCCCAAAGAACAGGAAGCAATCCTATGAAGTCCAAAATCGGTAACAGGTTGGCAACAAACGTTTGATCAGGAGTAAAACAAATCAATCCTTAAAGCATTCCGGGTCAGCAGTTGGGAAATCTTCAGCAATGACAAAAACGTTGAGGCAATCGGCAGTCCTGGAAGAGGTCCGGTTCGGCAACGGGGAGTATCACAGCAAGAAAGGGGGAAGTAGCGGTGAAGGAGGAAGTTCGAGATGAAGCAGGAAGGCAACAGGTAAGATGGGAAGGCACACAGAGGCCGGGGAAAGTAAAAGGGTACTCAATAACGGAAGCCTTAACTTCGTGAAATCAGGATGCAGAGACTTAAATAGGATAGCGGAAGGCAAGGCAGGAACAACAAAAGGTCAATAGCAGCACACTTCATTCAAAATCAGAAGCAACAAGTTCACTGCGAACTAGAGTTTATCAAGTTACAGTCACGTGACCATAACGTGCGTCTGACGTAGCGTGAGTCAGTGTCTCTGCCCTAATTTCCATGGCAACTGCCACCGTGACCAAAAGGAAGGATAACTTCTTACAAACTTATTGCAGCAGTGAGTTAACCCTTTTTTAAGAGGGAAATGATGGGATTGTATCCGCTGGCCCATCTTAGAGCGTCCCTTTTGTGTCCGACACAACGAGGACAGCGCTTGTTTTGTTCGACTCCTGACAAACCCGGCTCGATTCCTGACACAGTTTAAGCATGGAAGACATTACCCCATTGGCCCACATGTGCAAACAGCTGCCGAAAAACATGCACCTAAGCTTAAACAGTACAGTGCAGAATGGGTTAAAGGGACAGCAGACAAAATGGTTATGACATGGCCTCAGGGAGCATCGCTATTGAAAAAACGGTCCTGCAGCACATGATGACACATTTGCATGCCACATACAAGGGCAGAAAGTTAGACAAACGCCTCGCTAGTTTATAACTTTGGAAAATGTACCACCAATAAAAGAAGGAGGAGCAACTGTTGGTTTGGATACTGAATCTATGCACAGAAAGGGGTGAAAAGCCTTCTGCGCCACCCGCCCCATCTGAAGCGAAAATTAAAACTAGTAAAGACGAAGGATTATACCCATTGAGGGAACTTAAAGCAGCCACGGGATATAGCAACCCAGCGAATGAGTCACCTATGCAAAGTAGTGACAAAAGTAAAGAAAGGGGCAGAGACAGAGATATTACCTCCAAAGTAAGACAAGGAGCGGTACGAAAAGGAAAGAGGAGACCAAATACCAGCAAGTACATCTCTAGATACGGGAAGAGAGGGAAAGAGATAGAAAGGAGATGAGGATAGGACTGATGAGATGGCATTCGCACAGAACAAATGGATGGGAGGTCAGATTTGATTGAAACCCGATGGAAAAGGCATTGAGGATATGAGAAAAAAGGGTGAACAGGACGAATTAGAAAGGAGGGAAAAGGAACATCGATCAAGAGACGAAGGGGCTAAGAAAAAGGATAGGCAGAAATGAGAGCAGTTATATCGCGATTAACAGGTCAGAAAGCAGGAAAAGACAGAAGAGCAGAGAAAACACCCTCCTAAGCAGAGAACAGCTTATGATCAAGATAGAATAGAACAAAGAAGGATAGAAGAAGAAGAACAAAAGATACAGGAGAATAGAATAAAAAGACGAAGGGAGGAGGAAATGCGAAGGGCAAATGAACAAAGAGATGCGAGGAGACAAGAAGAGTATAGGGTCAGGGAGAAAGTGAGAAAGCGTAGAGAGTTTAATGAAGACATAGAACATAAGCGGAGACAGAGAGCATGGGATCTTGAATATCTGGAAAGACAGGTTAAAAAGCTTGGTCCAGTAGTAGACTGGGAAGATACAGAAGAATTTTTCCCTGAGTAGGATTCAGACATGGCAAATATGAAAGATGACTTCGACACCAGAAGCATCGGAGAGACGATCGATAGAATGCATGATGAGATGGGGCTAGAAGGAGTACCCCAAAGGGAAGGAGAGGATGAGCATCTGGAGAGCACTCAGTTGTACAATACTGAGGATGCCTCACAAAGTAGCAGAAACAGAGAGCTGTCATTAGATAGGTTGACCCTAACCAGAAATTAGGAGGATGAGAGAAGTTGCACGAGTTGAGCACGAATGATATCGGACGCAGAAAAAGAAGAATGTGAAGAAAGAGAAGACGAGAGAAGATGCAAAAAACGCATCTCTAGTGGAAAGGGAGTAAGATGGTCAGATTCTAGTGGGTCTGCATCCAAGACATTAGAGTCAGCCACACCAGCAGATTGGCATTAGGGAGTATCATATGGTCAGAGGGGGTGGTCTCCACCACCCTATGTGAGCAGACTAAGGTTGCCAGGTAGACGGTGATGCAGGAATATTACACCTGCGATAGACAGAAGAATGATGAGAGAGGAAAAGGAGGGTCATGTGTCACAGTTTCCTTTATTAGATAAAGGAGGTGCGAGGCCACAACATATACACTGGCCTCACATGGACAGGGAGAATTTGAAAAATAAGCGCTCAATGCTGACCTCAGGAGCCGGAAAATGGATACATGAATTAGAATAAATGACAGGATATTAAGGGTCTTTTAATCGTGATACTTGGTGATAGAGCTGACGATGTGTTGGCATGAGCAGGTTACCCTGGAGTGACTACAGTTAATACCATACATGACAGCGTGCCATTTAACAATTACAGAACCGCGGTATGGAAAGTGTTTCGAGTGCTATACCCGGACACTTCTGACATGGGAGCTTTAATGTCACGCAAGATGAAGGAGTCATATGATCCTTTGCTTTACATTCAGAATTGCCAAGGGACCTGGGTGCTAGAAACTCATGAATCTTGGGCAAAATCTATACCCGTGTTTTACCATATACTATGCCAAGTCCTGCCAGAACAGGTGCAGAAGCAGCTCAAGAAATTGGTAGGGATTGAGGCTAAGCAATGGTCTGAAATGCAGTTGACCATTGTGCTCTATTGCAGGCTATTCCAAGAGAAGAATCGCAAAAAGGATGTTGCACGAAGAAGTGAAGAGGCTCAACTAGTGCAGAAAAAATTATCAAAGTATGCCATTGAGGGGGCAATGATAACTAATGCAGATGGATCAAACTCACAGCAGGCCAATAGCCAAAGACAGTTTGATAAAAACAATAATGAGCTTTACCCAAGGGGCTTTCAAGGAAGAGGATGGCAGAGTAATCAAGGAGGTTTTCGCAATATGCAACATGGAAACTAGGGTATGCAAAATGGACAGATAATCAAACCACTGTCAGCATGTTGGACATGTGGAATGACAGGGCATCTAGCACGTACATGCAGAAGTCAACGCATGGTGCAGAATTACCAAGTCACAAGAGGAGGGATGGTGAATCCATCTGCGTTCTCACAGCAGGGTGGAAATGGAGTTGCCCAGAACCACACGGTGCAGCAGCAAGTGCCGAGAGTACAGCAAGTTCTGCAACCCCAGAATGTGACAAATTTTCCACAGGGTCAGTCTCAACAGTTGCCAATGCAACTGTCACAAATAACAGGTAGAGGACAGATGCTGAAATCAGGAATGAGAAATGCCACAATTGACAGAGGAAATCTGTTCACTGAAAATGGGACAAGATTATATATAGATTAGGACAGGTCACTGGGAGACCTGATGTGTTTGATCCTATCGGTGACACCGGACCATCACCAGGAACCAAGGGTAGATGTCTGTATAGGAGATAAAGAATATTCTTTCTTAGTTGACACAGGTGTGACATGCTCGTGTATATGGGAAAGCAGGTTTTCTTTGTCCGGCGTCGCCATAAATACTCAGGGCTTCACAGGAACAACAAGTTGTGTTCCTTTTACAACAGAACTTCCAGTCTCCATAGGTGAATGTGATATGAATGTGGCTCTGCTATATTCAAGGCAAGCCCTGGTGAATATATTGGGACGAGATCTGATGACAAGGTTAAACATGACAATCTCATTCAGGGAGAAGGGCATAGTATGTTCAACTCCAGGAATGCATTATTTGAACATGTGCGAAATGATTAGAGAATACGCAGAACAAATGGCAATGAGAGCTAGTCCATTGGAACCAGAAATATTTGTTTACGGAGTGCGCATATTAATGTCATGGCTACTAGGCCTTGTAGACAAAACCATGAGAATGCCAGATGAGTTTTTATTCAGACCAAGGTTACCTATGCATGAGGAGAAGGGAAGGGTGTCTCCCTTGACAATACAAGCAGTCATATTGCATAGAGAAATGGCTCTGATTGACGGTTGTGATGATGAAGGCAGCCAATGGTGTGCAGTAATCACCATTGGGGAAGGTTACAGATTGACGGACGTCACTGATGACGATCTGTTTGAAAAACAAACAGGTGAAGATGAGATGACAGTTGAGGTTAATATCATCTATTTGGTGAAAATTATCAACAGAGAGTGCCTCAGAGATTGATGCTGGCACAAAAACGTCCTGAATATTTTGATGACGACATGGCAAAGGTGCCTGTCTGAGTATAGACTACAGGCCCCTATGGCGTAAGCTTACTGAAAGGAGTTGGAGAAGTGAAGATTAAATTGAAACCAGGAGAAACCCTATCAAAAGCACGAAAGTACCCCCTGTCTAGGGAAGCAGATGAGGGATTTTTAAGACCATTTCTGCCATGATGGAGCAGGGCATCTTAGTGACGTCAGAGTCATCATGCAATTCTGTATTTTATCCGGTTAAGAAATCAAAGGGAGGGTCTTGGCGTTTAATCCAAAATGCATGACCAATAAACCAGATAGTCGAGGCTGTGTTTCCTCTAGTCCCTAACCCATCCATGATCTTATGCAAAATACTCGTTGAAGCTAGTTTTTTCACTGTGATTGGTGTGAAAATGCATTTTTCTCAATCCCATTGCACAAAGACTCACAAGATTTGACATTGTTTACATTCAGACAAGTTTGTCTGAAAAGCACAAGACTGCCTCAAGGGTACGGTGAGGCTCTTTCAATTTTCAACAGAGTCCTGCAGATGGACTTGAGCAATATCGCATTAGAGAGTTTTGTCTTGCAATACGTGGATGATATTCTAATTTGCAGCACGACAGAGAAAAAGTGCAGACACAATTCTATTCAGCTATTGACCATACTGGCTGAGAAAGGATATAGAGTTGACAAAGAGAAGTTACAATTTTGTCAACAAGAAGTGCTGTACATAGGCCAGCTGATCTCACATGAGGGGAAAAAGGTTACCCCTGAAAGATCTGAAGCTATTTAAAGGACAGCCAAAACACACATGATAAAAGAAATACAGAGCTTTCTCGGATTATGCAACTATGTCACGGCATGGGTCTTTGACTACAGTTCATATACCAGACCATTGTTACAAGCCTTGAAAAAAGCACAGATAATGAAAGAAAAACTCGTGTGGACCAAGACCATCGAAGAAGGGTTTGTTGAACTATTGCATAGCACCAGTTTTAGGGATTCCAATTATGCAGAGGAATTCTACCTGTTTTCACACACGAATGGCAGTGTTATGACAGAAGTACTCACACAGAGAACCACGTTGGGGTACAAGCCCCTTGCATACTATAGTGGGAATTTGGACCCAGTGATGAGTGGTCACTTCCTGTGCGAACAAAGTCTAGCTGTCGCAGCGTTCGCCATAGAGAAGGCTGCAACCATTGTGATGGGGTGCCCAATGACGCTGTTTGTCGAGCACGCATTATTTGCCATTTTAGAGAAACCAAAAGGCACATTGACATCTCAGAGAGCTTCTGCTTATGAAGTGGTCATATCAAATCCAACAATTAAAATAGTTTGATGCAAAATAGTGAACCTATGTTTATAGCGGAGCCAGTCACTGAAGGAGAGCCAATACATGATTGCGCGAACTATGAGGAATTCTATGATGAGATTCCCAGAGTGAAAGAGAATTCATTGGCAGGAGGAGAAATCGTCTTCGTTGATGGTTCTTCGAGGATCGATCAAACTGACGGACAGAGGTATACAGGCGCTGCTGTGATGAAACACATGGCAAATGGGGAATTTTGAGTACTCCTTAGTGCACAATTACCCTCACATTATTCAGCACATTATTCAGCTGCTGAATTATTGGCATTGATACTCGCACTTGAGAATCACGCAGACCAGGAAGTGACAGTGTACAGTGACTCTGACTATGTGACGTCAACAGTGCACACAGGCCTAGCATGCTGGAAAAGGAGGGGCTACCTCCGAGTGGACGTTATGCCATTGCAGCACGCAGCCTTATTGGACAGGCTCATTAAGGCACTACTGCTTCCAGTGGGCATAGCGGTTGTGAAATGCGCCACCCACACGAAAGGGACAGATTTTATCTCAAGTGGAAATAAAGCGGCAGACACTGAAGCCAAGCGTGTGGCGGCCAAAGAGGAGGTAATAATGGGTGTGGAAATAACTGATGTCCATGAGAGAATGAATGTTGTACGAAGTGAGCCTGAAGGTTACAGTAATCTGGCAAGAACTCAGTTAGTAGATCTCCAAGGGGAGGCACCACAGGACGAAAAGAACCTATGGAAGTGACAAGGGTGTTCTTTAAACCCCTGTGAGAGCTTGTGGTGACAAGATAGCACTGGTAAACCGGTGATGCCTATAGCCTTATTAAAGATAGCACAGGAACAGCTACACTATCCAGGACACACGAGAAAGGAAAATCTAGCGACCACGATTGCTGAAGACTGGTTTATACTAAACTTGCCAGAACACGTTGCATTTTTTATGGTGAACTGTATAATTTGTCAGCAGTTCCTGGCTGGGCATACACTACGTGTGATAAGAGGAGTCATCCCAAGGCCTAATGGGCCTTTTCAGCACTTGCATATCGATTATGTCGATATGATTCAAGTATGTAACGGGTAGAGGTATCTAATTGTTGTGGTGTGTCCATTCTCTAGATGGATAGAAGCAGGTCCATGTTCACATCCAGCCTCTACCAGTGAGGCCAACTTCTTGGTGAGGTAGGTGTTTCTCAGATGGGCAGTGTGTGAAGTCATGAGGTCGGACAATGGTCCTCATTTTGTTAATGCAGTATTTGAACAGATTAGCTTGTTGCTTGGTATAAGGTTTCATCAGCGTATCATCCTCAAGGGAATGGCATATGCGAGAAGCTCAACAGCTTGTTAAAGGAAAGGATAGCCAAGTTGAAGCTTACTCTGAAGAAGTGATAGCTACACTGTCTTCCACTGGCACTGTATGCACTCAGACACCAGCCTGGTCCTGATCATCATCTCATGCCGCATGAAATTGTGAAAGGCAGAAGGATGTGCATGCCATTAACACCTCAAAATAGAGCTAGATGTGATGCCCAGCCAATAGGAGAAGTGTCAAGATCGGAAATGCAAAACTACCTGAATTGCATGACATCTTGTCTTACTGTTATTTCAGGAAAGCTGCAGTGATGACAAGAAGGGTGCAGGGCAGCACAGAACACAGGAGGAGATACTACAACAGATTAAGTTCAGAAATTACGTGTTCCAACAGTTTTCCCTGGGAACACAGTCCTGGTGAGAAACCACACGAGAAAAAAGTGGGACGAGCCAAGGTTCAATGGTCCCTTTAAAGTAGAAAACGTGGCACCCTCTGCACTCAAACTACAGGGAAGAAGAGCTTGGATCTTTCTGGGCGACATCAAGCCGTACATCGGAGAAGACCCTCTGCCCACACTCCACCGCATAGAAATTACAGACAATGGGGAAGAACCACAGCACGTGCAGACAAGATCCATGACGAGGAAGAAAGATGCATGACCAGCAAAGCAGTGACAGAGAACATTTTGTGCAAATTGTGCCATGATTTGGACACTTCCTTTGAGCAAAATAAGGGAAAAAGGGAGATAAAAACATGGACATTCTGTGTATCCTAGTTGCAGGGTGAAGAAGAAGAATTACATGTAAGTCACAAATAAGGCTTGTTGATTTTGACTTTGGACTGAGGCACAATGAAGCCTTAAAAAGAAAAGATATGCAAGATTTTGATTGAGGACACATAAATTGGAAGAGAATACAGTATCCCAAATTGTTTGATACAGAAGCCTTATTTGGACTTACTCATGGTGTCACATAATAGTGACCTCACCAAAGACATTCTGATCTGTTTCGAGTTAGTATTGATATCATACCTATCGTAGTTTCTTCAAGACCCTGAAAACGAAAAGACAATCAGGAGGCTGCTCACAGTGATTGCAGAGCAGTTCCTTTTGCTTCTGGAATACAGCGAGGACAAGACAAATGTCGCTGTCATGAGAAGATAGCAGACTAGCTAGCAACGTGTTCTTTCGCTTAATTGAAGACTTTCCAGAACTTGTGGGGAGACATGCCAGTGTTGATGTCCTCACTTTCATTAGAGTCCCAGCGAACTCTGTACAGATGAGTATGCTCCTGCTGTGATGCTGGAAATGCATCGGAGGGACACGGCCTCCGTATCCTTGTCCTTTACTGCCTTTTTATCGTGTGTTCTGTCGTGTTTTCCGCACAAGAGTTCATATGGGACTCCTGGCGGTGCAGCTCTCTTTCTTTTGGTTTGGTGAACAGACCCATGGGATACCCCTATTGCACCCATGGGTGGGGGTACAACCCTGTGCCCCTAGTGTATGTTGTTGGGCACCTGTGGGTTGCGCGCAGAGCAGGGTATGGGCTGGTGGCAGCTCCATGCTGAATTTGACAGGTGCGCTGAGTATCATTTTGGGATACCCAGGCCCTGCCATTGGAATCAGTCGATTCCTGATGGAAAACAAGATGGCCCTTGTGGCCTCTTGCTTTCTATTGCGTGTTACCTTGTTTTCCCAAAGTCCTGGCAAGCCCTGACTCTGTCCCTTCCCCCTGACTGGCTGTTGGGTGGAAGTTCATTATATGGTGTTGTTGTGAAGTCCAGTCCAGACTGGCTGGAGCCTTCCCAGTGACTGTATGTTGTGGGTACGCCCTGTGGGTAGGACCTGGGTGAATGGAGTGTGTGACCAATGTGCACTTTTTGTTGTGGCTGTGTGGTTTCTGGTATGAGAGACAAAGACTGAGACAGCCCTGCCCAAAACTGACCTGGATGCAGTGTGTAGTGTTGAATGGCTGGGTACTTGTCCCAATCCACATTCCTTGTTGTGAGTGTCTGAGAGGGAAGAGGATGGCCTGAATGCACTGTGTGCCTGATTGGCTGACTGACTGCATGAATGCCCTTCTGTATGATTGGCTGCTGCGTGTGACCCAGCAGTGTGGATGAGAGACAGGATAGTATATCTGGGGACATCTCACCACTGGAAATTGTTCAGAAGCTGTGTCTACACTTGAAGAGTAACAAGAACTGCTGATTCTCGACGCCCAGCTGGAAGAAGAAGACTTGCTGTTGCATTTGCTTCGACCTGATCTGAAAGCTGCTGAATTCTTCGAAGACTGACCCGAGAGAGGACCTGGTAAGGCACCCTCTTCCCATGCTCCGAGGGACCATCGAGCACCGCTAACCTTCGCCGAAGCTCCCTGGAAGTAAGACCCTTGAAAGGCTGCCGACCCGAGATGGGACTGCCGAGGAGAACGAAGCAAAGCACCCGGACTGCCGTCGACCAGGGTTTGCAGGTTTGTGTAACCGCTGGAGGCCCGTTGAAGTTGTGTTGCCCAGCCTTTGGGGACCACT
>CM030325.1:935745422-935909202 GCA_002915635.3 Ambystoma mexicanum
AGGCACAGATTTCTTCCCAGGGGGTCAACTTGATGGGTGATTCCGATCCTCCCCCGGTGGCTGTGGCAATGTTGCGGTTGGCAGAAAGTATGCTACGGAACGCGTATCCGCAGGTCGTCCCATCGCTTTCTGCATTGCTGTGGGTTGCCGGGGTGCGGTCCCCACCGCACTTACCCGCTGTGCCACCAGAGCCCATATGGCCTTCTTGTTCGCAAGTGCCGTCCTGGTCTTTGCGTGGAGAAGACGGCGGCGGCATTCTCCTGGAGGGTCTCTGTTAGCACGGTGAGTTCCTCACGGGAGAAGTGGACCTGCCGCTTTGCGGTCGCACGCTTTCTTTCGCTACTTTTCCCATTTTTCTTGGTTTCGCTAGGGTGGATGACGGGTTGGGGTGTGTCTCAGGGTAGTGTATTTAGTGGTTGTGTGGATTTTGTGGTTTTATAGGTGTACGGCGGGATGTTTCCCGTTCGCGGCCCATGTTTTTACTTCCGTTTCCGTATATTTACGGTCACCGTACTTTCCGGTTGCCGCTCACTGCGGTGTCCGCTAAGATGGGTGGCGGTATTGCACCTAGGGCGCCGTACGGCGGCGGTGTGGGCGTTTTGGGGTCATTTCCCGCCATCGCGGACTTTGCACTTCCGCCATGGCCGTGGTGCTCGTGCCCGATGGTCGGAATGGGCCGGCACTTTGCTCCATCGTGCAATGGCGGAAACGCTATTTACGCTGTGGCGGTCCGGTCAGTCACTTTCCGCCAGGGTCGTAATGAGGGCCAATGTGTCTTGGGTTGACTGGGTGAGTGCTGCGCACATGAACATGATGGGGTGGATTTCCCACCTGTTGTTTTTTGAGCATTTTTCTGAAGCCTTTTCACCGGAGCTGCGTCAGTATGTTGCTGACCGGAACATTTTGGATCCCTTTAATCTGGCTAAGCTGGCTGACAAGTGGGTCTCCCACCGGGTGTCCCCTAAGGACTCCAGTGGGAAGGACAAGGACAAAGAAAAGGGGACCTCTCAGAAAGCTGAGGAGTCCCAAAAGCAGTCACAGTCGGGTAAACCAAAACCTTCCTCTCCTAAGACCCAAAAATCTAGTGGGGATAAGTCATCTGTGGGTGGGAATAAGAGTAGTGGTCCACCTGCTGCAAAGCAGGCTCCCAGTGGTTCCAGTACCGTACCCCGCCTCCCGGCACTTGTTGGGATTGTGGGGCTCTGGATCACAAAAGGGGTGACTCCAAGTATAAGGTAAGGCACTTGGAGTACAGGCTGTCAGCCTGACCTACCCTTACCCCATGTCTGAGGTGGAGGCCACTGTCCTCCCCTCCTCTACAGGGATCACATTTGGTGCTCCTGTAGAGATTTCCTTAGTGTCCTTGGGGCCTGGACCAGTACGCGGAAGTACTGGTGACTATCCCACAGAACACCCGTAGATTTTTAGAAGTGTCCTCTGAATGGCCAGCCTTCTACTGGTTTGAGAGACACTGGGGCAAGCATGACAGTGGTGGACAGGACCCTGCTCAAGCCAGAGGACTATGTAGGTGCTCCTCTGAGAACCACCAGGTTAGCTGGTGGGCCTCCCAAATTATCGCCTGTAGCCTTAGTCACACTCATAATTGGAGACAAGACAGCAAAGCTTCCTGTCCTGGTTCAGGACAATGTCCCTGCTAACATTTTGTTAGGTAATGATCTAGTAGAGTTGGGGTTGATCTCGGATGGTCTTCCCATGACTGCGGCTGCAGTCACTAGGTCACAGGTGACACAGGGTCTGGCTGTGAGTCAGGTACCCGAGCCCAAGGCAAGGCCTAAGACAAGACGAAGGAAGAACAAGAAGGCAACCTCTGTGCCAGGGGCTCCTTCTCTTCCTGCTGTTCCTACAGCACCCATTGGGATCCATGCTCCGGACAGGCTGGGCCCAGTGGTAAACCCCATCTCAACTTCTGTGGGAGAAGAGCCAGAAGACTCTCTTGTGGGAGAGGTTCTCAACCCGGAGGATCATCCCGATCTTCAATGCTTGTTAGCTGAAGGGGGACCCTCCTAGGCAGACTTCTGTAAGGGACAGAGAGAGTGCCACTCTCTCGAGGGTCTGAGGAAACAGGCCCTGTCCCAGGCACAAGGAGAAGTGCCTAGGACATTCCGGATTTATTGGGAGGGTGAGCTCCTTGTTAGTGAGCCCACTAAGCATGAACCTGGTGCCCTCAGGAAGTTGGTGGTACCCCAAGTCTACAGGCCCTTCCTACTGCAGTTGGCGCATGAGATGCCCTTAGCTGGTTATCTTGGTACCAAGAAGACTAAGCAGAGGTACTCTGCCCATTTCTACTGGCCTCGGGTCGGAGTAGAAGTGGAGTCCCACTGCAGGACCTGCCCAACTTGTCAGTTGTCTGGCAAGACTGGAGGCAGTGTTGTTGCCCCACTGCAGCCATTGCTAGTGGTTGGCACACCATTTGAGAGGGTGGGCATCGACATTGTCGGTCCCCTGGACCCTCCCACTTCAGGTGGACATCGGTTCATCCTGGTCTTGGTAGATCATGCCACCCGGTACCCTGAGGCTATACCCCTTCGGACTGTAACTGCCAATGTGGTTGCCAGGGCTCTCCTGGGCATTTTCACCCATGTTGGATTCCCTAAGGAGGTTGTCTCTGACAGAGGATCCAACTTCATGTCTAGTTACATGAAAACCATGTGGAAAGAATGCGGGGTAACCAATACATTCTCCACCTCCTACCATCCCCAGACCAATGGTCTGGTTGAGAAATTTAATAAAACTCTCAAGGGCTTGATAGGTGCTTTGGAAGAGCCCCAAAGGAGGAAATGGGATCTCCTCCTGCCATGCCTGCTGTTTGCTTACAGAGAGGTACCTCAAGAGGGTGTTGGTTTCAGCCCCTTTGAGTTACTCTTTGGACATCCCGTGAGTGGGCCCCTTGCCTTGAGCCGAGAAGGTTTGGAAGCCACCCCTCCCGGTCCCACCAAGCAAGTGTGGGGACTATGTGTTAGACCTCAGACGGAGGATGACACAGATGATGGGTCAGGCAACAGCGAATCTCCAGGCCAGCCAGGAATTGAACAAGTACTGGCACGACCTTAAAGCATCACAAGTGGATTGGACTCTGGGACAGGAGGTCCTCGTGATGGAGCCCACCAAGCCTCGGGCATTGGCAGATAAATGGACTGGACCCTTCAGTATAATCTCCAAGATGGGCGCGGTCAATTATCTGGTTGACATGGGAGCCTCGGGGGTAGCCCCCCATTCAGAGCAAGAAGAGGATGAGAGTGAGCCCCTTCCTGATTTGCTGTATAGCAACCCTCAGGATGGCTCAGTGGAGGGAGTGCATTTCTCTCCAGATTTGACAACCGAGCAGCAGAGGGCCTGCAGGACTTTGCTCCAGCAGTATGCCTCTCTGTTTTAACTGACACCGGGCCTTACACCATGGTGTAAGCACGAGATTGACACTGGTGACAGTGTGCCTGTCAAAAGCAGGAGCTACCATATATCAGATACTGTTAAGAACCACATCTAGGCTGAGATCGCCAAGATGTTGGATCTGGGTGTCATTGAACCCTCAACCAGTCCCTGGTCCAGTCCCGTGGTCCTTGTCCCCAAGACAAGTTCCCAGGCAGGTACCAAGGATTGGAGGTTCTGGTGGACTACAGAGGAGTCAATGCCGTCACCAAAACTGACGCGCACCCATTGCCCTGGGCTGATGAGCTCGTGGATACCATATGTGCTGCCAAATTTGTGAGCACCTTTGACATTACCTCAGGCTATTGGCAAATAGCTCTGACGGACCATGCCAAGGAAAAGACGGCATTCTGAACACCAGAGGGACTCTACCAGTTTAGGCTCATGCCTTTTGGGTTGAAGAATGCCCCTGCCACCTTCCAGAGATTGGTCAACCATGCACTCAGTGGGCTGGAAGCCTTTTGTGTGGCTTACTTAGACGAAATTGCAGTCTACAGTTCCACTTGGGAGGAGCATTTGACACATCTGGGTAAGGTGTTGCAGGCCTTGAAAAGGGCTATCCTCACTATCAAGGCCACCAAGTGCCAGATAGCTCAGGGGAAAGTCATCTATCTTGGTCATGATGTAGGAGGGGGTCAAATCCAACCTCTCCCCAGTAAGGTACAGGATGTACAGGACTGGGAGCCTCCCACTACTCAAACACAGGTGGGAGCATTTTCCGGACTCACTGGGTACTATCGCAATTTCATGGCGGACTATGGAACCATAGCTGCACCCCTGACAGCTCTGACTTCACCCAAACAACCGAGGAAGGTTATTTGGACTGAAAACTGTCAGAGGGCCTTTGATGGCTTGAAAGAAAGTCTATATACAGCACCTGTGTTGTGTGCGCCTGACTACAGATGACCCTTTATCATCCAGACGGATGCCTGCGACACTGGAATTGGAGCTTTCTTGTCCCAGTTAGATGACAAAGGGAGGGAACATCCTATCATCTACATCAGTAGACAACTCAAGGGTAGAGAATTTAGGTGGGCTACTGTTGAGAAGGAATGTTTCAGTATAGTTTGGAGCCTTAGGCGCTTTAGGCCCTACCTTACGGGGTCTACCTTCAAGGTCCAAACAGATCATAAGCCCCTGAAGTGGCTTATGCAGATGAAGGGTGAAAACCCGAAACTGCTCAGGTGGTCCATTAGCCTGCAAGGACTAGACTTCACCATAGAGTACAGACCAGGGAAGAGTCACGATAATGCAGATGGCCTTTCCAGAAGGTATGTTGACCATCTGGATGAGGGTGTCTATCCCGTGGGAGATTAGGCACCCTCCACCTCAGTCTGGGGGGGGGCGACTGTGATGCTGGAAATGCATCAGAGGGACAGGGCCACCGTATCCTTGCCCTTTACTGCCTTTTTATCGTGTGTTCTGTCGTGTTTTCTGCACAGGAGTTCATGTGGAAATCCTGGCGGTGCAGCTCTCCTTCTTTTGGTTTGGTGAACAGACCCATGGGATACCTCTATGGCACCCATGGGTGGGGGTACAACCCTGTGCCCCTAGTGGATGTTTCTGGACACCTGTGGGTGGCCCGCAGAGCAGTGTATGGGCTGGTGGCAGCTCCATGCTGAATTTGACAGATGCGCTGAGTATCCTCCATTTTGGGATACCCAGGCCCTGCCATTGGAATCAGTTGATTCCTGATGGAAAACAAGATGGCGCTTGTGGCCTCTTGCTTTCTATTGACTGTTACCTTGTTTCCCAAAGTCCTGGGAAGCCCTGACTCTGTCCCTTCCCCCTGACTGGCTGTTGGGTGGAAGTTCCATATATGGTGTTGTTGTGAAGCCCAGTCCAGACTGGCTGGAGTCTTCACTGTGACTGTATGTTGTGGGTACGCCCTGTGGGTGGGACCTGGGTGAATGGAGTGAGTGACCAATATGCACTTGTTTTTGTGGCTGTCTGGTTTCTGGTATGAGAGACACAGACTGAGACAGCCCTGCCCGAAACTGGCCTGAATGCATTGTATAGTGTTGAATGGCTGGGTACTTGTCCCAATCCACATTCCTTGTTGTGAGTGTCTGAGAGGGAGGAGGATGGCCTGAATGCCCTATGTACCTGATTGGCTGACTGACTGCATGAATGCCCTTCTGTATGATTGGCTGCTGCGTGTGACCCAGCAGTGTGGATGAGAAACAGGATAGTATATCTGGGGTCCTCTCACCACTGGAAATTGTTCAGAAGCTGTGTCTACACTTGAAGAGTAACTGGAACTGCTGATCCTCGATTCCCAGCTGGAAGAAGAAGACTTGCTGTTGCATTTGCTTCTACCTGATCTGAAAGCTGCCGAATTCCTCAAAGACTGATCCGAGAGAGGACCTGGTAAGGCGCCCTCTTCCCGTGCTCTGAGGGACCATCGAGCACCGCTAACCTTTGGCAAAGCTCCCTGGAAGTCAGACCCTCGAAAGGCTGCCGACCCGAGACGGGACTACCGAGGAGAACGAAGAAAAAGCACCCGGACTTCGCCGTTGTCGAAGTCTACTGCCGTCGACCAGGGTTTGCTGGTTTGTGTAACCGCTGGAGGCCCGTCGAAGTTGTGTTGCCCAGCCGTGGGGAACACTTGACGCTGTGCCGCCGCCGATTGGAAATGCCCTCTCCTTTGCCTAAGAACATTTGAATCGAAGGACTCCCTTGTCTGCAATGTCGACCGCTTTGTCCCGCCGGAGAAAGTCGAGATCGACAAACACGCCGAGGAGAATCCGCCGGTGGGTTTCCTGCCACCTGAAGGCCACAAAGACTTCGACGACTCAACGCCTTTGTTGGGCCACAGTTCTTCTGAAACTCTTTGTGGTCCTGAACAATCCATCGCCGAGGTGCCCCGCACACCTCATTCTCGCAGGACGTTGCTGACGAGCACCGCCTGGATCGACGTTGTGGTCTTGGCACCCTTGAACTGCTCATCGACGCCGTCGATGCCAAGTTCACCATCTTCGACGCCTCTTGACGATCCGTGGCTCCTGCTTTAAAGGGAGTCACTCAAGAAGTATTCTCCGACGCGTCTTCAAAGAACTCTACTCCACCAGGTACATTGGTGGGGTGAAAACATTATTGGAGGAAATAAGACTATTGAACAATATACGGACTGGGCTTGTGCTATATATCTTTATTTTACAGGTTGCCCAGGTGGGGGGATTGCCACACAGAACTGTGTCTATTGGTAGGGGCCAGTATTCTGCCCATTGTTTCAACCCTCTTGCGTTCCTTCCTATCTCTATTGCTGGTTCCCTTGTTATTGATCTGTGTGACATTTTAACCGTACAGTTGATGCACTTTTAATGAGATTTGATAACATTGGTGGTACCACTTTAGAATTGTATATATTTATCATTGTTGATTTCCGAGTACAAAGTGCGTTATTGTGATCATGTACATACCTTTGAATATTAATTATATAAAGCCTGTGTTTTCAGTAATACAGTGTGTGGACATTCCTTTGTGGGAGTTTGGGGACTACACTGTACTTAAGTACCAGCCTGCATCACCTCCTGAGAAGCTAGGCCTTGATTGCTCGACTACGTTACCAATAATAGAGAATCTTGGCTGGGGTCCTCTGTGCCTCTCCTCTACTATATAGAGAGAAGAAGTACAGACACCCCCCTCCGGTATCTTTACACCTGCATGGTATCATAATGCAGGGCAATCTTTATAACCAGCAGCAGAATCACCGGAGAAGATCGTAAAACTTTCCGTCGAGGAACAGACCATGAAGGTGTTGCAAAGAACTTTGGGCTTTGTTTATGCTGACAAAAACGAACGACATGTCATCCAGAGCGAAACAGATAAGAGACATTGACTGGGAACTGGTCTATTAGGAACACGCAAATTAAGGGACTTGCTGAACTTATTGCCTCATTTTGGAACTTTCGTTTTTAGAAAAGGAACTGTTTCCAGAGACAAGTGACAGTCTATTATTCAGACAAAAAGGATAAGCATTTAGCATCTGTAACCTGCAAACAGAGACAGCAGAATCCAGATATAAATGGCAAATATTAGCATGTAGTAAGAGTTAGTTTTGCTCTTTAAATGATCGAGATGGGAAACCAGAGCAGTAGCGTTGTCCTCCCTTATGAGGAGAGACTTTCATATTAGCAAAGGAACAAATGCTGTAATCTCACGTATAAGTGCATTATTTACATGAGGATAATATTCATTATCATATTACTGTCATTGACAATTAGAACTGCATTTTTCATTGGTGCTCAAAGCATTCAGGTTCCCGTGCACCCACCTAATGATGTATGTGAAGTGGGAGAATGAAAGAACAGGCTCCCGCCCTTCCCCTCTCGCGCTTGGCCTAGAGGATCACGGCCTAGACACCCGCCACGAGAGGAGTTTGCCTATCTACCAGACGACCAAAAACCCTGGTACAGGAACATACGGATGTGCCCATCTACCTGCCCAGCAGCCCGCCCTGTCCATGCCGACACCTGCGGCACGGATCAACTCGACTAAACCTACACGTCGTTAGAGATGCCATGACGACCTAGCCAACGGTCAGCACACCTGTGCAAACATGCACACCGGACACTCCCACACCAATCCACACGAAGAATATACTCAGTGCTATGACGTAGGCGACAGACATACTCACGGACGTGCATCTTTATTATTTTCCACATAGGCTCTCAAAATGCAGAAACGCAAGACGCATCATGAACTTATCTAAAAAGGCTTGCTCACGCTTCTTCTAAGAACCATGTACCATAATGAAGAATATAACGGAGACACGATACTGAGGATAGAGCAATATGATACCGTAACCTAAAGCGCTCTGCATCAAACGGTTCCACCTATGCACCAGGCCCAAGTAGGCCGCAAGCAAAAGCTTCCATGAACATTGAATGAGCAAGAACTGGTTGCTGACCCTGCAGAATGAGCCCGGCGAAAGCACACCGCCAAGGGCACGATGTTGCAATCTCGCACGCTGCAAGCCGACGCCAAGGTCGCACCTGCAAGATAAACCAGGCACACAGTAGGAAAAACAATATTAATTGTGTTGAATTTTGCCTCAAACACGGTCCCACCTCACGTGACAAAGCCAAACCTGACAAGATGCCAAGCCCAGGAGGAAGGAGACGCCTGAATCCCACGTTTCAAGACACAGGCAGATACAATTAAAAGACTCATTGGACATCTGCAGCAGTGGGAGTAGTCGACCTCCCAACATATGAATAAATCCTCACATTGTTTACACCTACCCATAGTAAAACATTGTTGCAAATGACAGGTGCACCGCGAGCTGGGAACAGCGATAGTCTCCAGACTGGGAGGCTCGCGAGCGGACCAATCAGAACATGGGGCTCTTATCACTGACGCCATTAACATTGACCAATCCTCAGAGGTCTTCATGTAACAAATTTTCATGTATCAAATTGAAGGGACAGCCCAAGTATACCACCTGACTAACCCTCAACCACTAACACCGTTCTCTATATGTATGCTATACTAACCCTACCACTCGAGTAACCAATCCAGAGTGGAGATAGGTTTTTTGCTAAACTTTCAAGGTGACGCAAGTAGCGCGTCATACTAAGGTAAAAAGGGCCTGCGAGCCCCACGATTGTGTGTGTGTCAGGACGGACGCGTACGTCCTTGACCCATCCCTGCCGTTTTGTCTAATAAACAGCAGAGTCACCTTGCTTCTTGCGTGTGTCTCATACTCTATCTCTTTTGGGATATACGGGAGGAGTTGGGCCTCCCTGCCCGGAGGTCTGCGGACGGCCCGGCCGACCCCGGCAGAATTTCCCCCCGACAAGTTGGAGGCACTGCTGAGATCTGTTTAAGATCTGCTTTTTTATTTTTACTTTTTCCAGGTAATCCCGTTGCGAGGAGGCCCGGCGGCGCGGCCCCCTCTGCCGTTGCCCCCTTCTGAGGACTACAGGACCATCGCGGAACTGCGAGAAGACCGGACAGCGCAATCCGGATATTGGCCTTCGGGAGCCGGTTGAGAAGTATCCCGCCCGCGGTTGGCGAGTGTCCAGACGTGGTCCAGACGAGGGGAGGTGGCGAGCCGCTTGGAGGGGTGCACGCAGTCGAGCGGCCCCGCATCAAGAGAACTTGGTGAGCATGCCACGCACAACAAGCAATGTGAAATTGTGAGGGAGGGGGGAGGAATTAAATACGGGAGGTGGGAGGTGTTGCACAGGTGCGCGGCGAAGGTTTGACAATTTAGTGTTGGCAATGAAATGAATGGTAGCCGAACGAGTGCGAGAGCAGTCGGCTACGTTACGCGAGAGAGGGGGCGGAGCACGAAAACATCACGTGCGGCCGCTCGTAGACACTGATTGGCCTAGGTCGCGACTACGTGTAAGGGTGTGTGTGTGTGTGGTTTCCTACGATTTGGCATTTATTGATCAATGAGTAGATGAGGATCCCTATTGTTCGAGCAAGAAACTCGATAGGTAGATGACGTTTCCCTATAGGCGGTAGCTAGTTAGTTGCCCAATACGGAAGATAATTGGCTGGTTAAGCCCTCCTGTCGAGGGGCGTATCACACGCGAGGCGACGCAGCGTGCGCAGTCCGATTATATTATTGATTACCTTGTTCCAGGAGTGACAGGAAGACAGCTGTGAGGTTAACGGGGGTAGATTGCAAGTGTATTTGGACTTAAAGAATATATGAAGAACTTACCAGTAGTTCGAAGAGATCGGTGACGTCACCAGTAGGGCTTTCATAGGATATCCCGAGCACAAGGCATCTTTCTTTCTGAGAGTGGTGGGGAAGAGAACTGTGGTAAGGGAGTGGAAAACGGAGATAAACGGTAATGAATTGATCAAGGAAAGGCGAAACGGGGGACGTGGCTGCGCACGGAGAACGCCGGCCACGGCAAGTGTAGAAGAAGGAGGAGGAGCAAGTGAAAATAGGACGACTGTATAAGAACGTCACAAGGGGTACGCAGCCGCAGGGGGCTACGTGCGCCTCGGCCGCAGGGGGCCGTAAGGGTGTTGTGTAAAGGAAGAAAGAAGAAGAAAATATACAAATGTAAATACTATATTTTAATAATTTTCCTTAGCGGACTATCGCAAGTCCCCAAACTTACGGGGCCAGGTAAAGGTATAAGGCTGTATATTGTAAACTGCTAGTGAGATAACCGCTACCAAATAGGGGAAGGGTAACAAGTGGAGCGCTACTATGTCATACGGGACAGGATCGGGAGGGTGGGGAACACCCTCACTACCCACTACAAACACATATGTACAACACTGTCACCCCATAGGGAGAAACTGATCAAGTATAGCATAGAATGGACACAGGGGACGGACAACAAAATGATAACACCATGGCCGCCTAATGGTAGCTTTGATCCATATGCCCAACATTCACTATTAAACCATCTGCATAATACATACAAAGGGAAGAAGTTGGCAAACCACGTGGAGGTGTTTAACTTATGGAGGATGTTCCAAGGGTCCCGACCAGGACCAAATGGAATGTTCACTGTGGGGGAAATACCGGAAGAAAAAGAGATTAAGGAGGAAGGAGAGATGGGAAAAGGGGAGTGAAGACCAAAGAACACGGGAACGGACAAGAGGGAGGAGAAAAGAATAATAAATCAAATGAAATAAAAAAGGAACCGAGCAACGATATACCCCTAGCAAAGGTAGTGAAAACAGAGGGAGGGGGTTGTACCCTTTAAGAGAATTAGGAGAAATAGAAAGAGGACAGTTAAGGGCGGCTGAGGGGTACTCGAACCCGGCATACAGCCCTCCACCATATGTGGCTCATAGGAAGATGCCAGCAGGGGAGGGGAGGACTGGAGAAGAACAAACTGTGGAAATAGGAAATGATGAGTGGGTAGCTGCACAGATACTATTAAAATTACGAGGTTCATTAACAGGAGAAGAGAAGGAGGTAGTAAGGAAAACAGACGAGGATAATACCAGGGAGAGTGGAATGAGAGGGGAAGAGCTGTTACGACAAAAGGAAGAGATTTTGGAGGAACGACTAGCAGAGTTAAGGGATGAGCAGAATGAACTGATCAAACAGCTCGAGAGGGAGGAAAGAGAGAGAGCGAGGAAAAGAAAGAAGGTAAGAACGAATTGGAAAAAATAAGGGAACGAACTGAGGAGCAAAGGAGAGAAGCTGAAAGGGTAAAAGCAGCAGCAGAAAGGGTATCAAGAGCAGTGCTGCGAGAGAGGAAAAGGGAAGAAGAAGAGAAAGAAAGAGAAATGGCAATGTGGAAGAAGAGATTACTATCAGAAACGACTAAGAAATACGAAGAAGGGAGGGTGATAGAGAGTATATTAGAAAGGGAGAGGGTGAGATGGGAAAGGAAGAAAGAGGATGAAAGGATATTGGAACAGATGAGCAGTGAAGTGATGGAGGAATTGAAAAGGAAAAGGGAGGAAAATAGTAGGGAGATGGAGGAGAGAAATGAAGGAGAAAGAGAAGATAGAGAAGGGAGAGTGAAGTAAGGGGGGATGTATATAGAGACACAGAAGTAGCAACAACATCAGCGCAAAGGGGAGCGGTTGATAAAGGAGAAAAGGGAGAACTGGACCTAATAGACTTAAAAACAGTAACAATCAAGGGGAAAAAGACCGAGTGGGGGTGCCGTTTATGACTGACTTTGTAGTGAGGAAGAAGAAGGAGTGGAGAAGGAAGGAAGAAACAGTGAAAGGGAAAGCCTAGATAAACTATACATCACCCGGACCAACACAGACTCACCATGGATCCGTAGGAGAAAGGATGAACTGGAGAGAAGTGAGGAGGAAGAGCAAGGAATAGCGGAAAGACAGACACATGAGGCCACACCGTCCCCATCACGCCCTCTCCCATCCACCCTACATGCTCAACCACCTCACGCTCATTACGTACAATAAAACTTGCGCCCTTCACAGACGAACTGACACCCTATGCATGTCGGCTTAGAGACCTCCCTAGACGCAGGCAGGAAGGACGAATACACACGCCCACATTAAATACAGGAAATGATGGAAGAAGGGGAAAAGATGGAGAAGAAAGAGTTACGAGCAGGGGAAATACG
Organism: Ambystoma mexicanum; assembly: GCA_002915635.3. NCBI lineage: Eukaryota > Metazoa > Chordata > Amphibia > Caudata > Ambystomatidae > Ambystoma > Ambystoma mexicanum. Next base: position 935,757,905 of record CM030325.1, read on the forward strand.
GACGAAATTGACGATGTAGGAGAGAGGGAAGAAGAGGAGGGGTGTGAGGACTCGATTTTATGGAACCCAAGGGGTAAAACGAGACACAACTTAATGCCACTTCTGGAGAGGGGAGGGGTTAGACCACAGTACGTCCCTTGGAAGCATACAGACAAAGAAAATATAAAGTGCAGGCTCCCATCATTAAGTGGAGGTGCGGGTAAATGGATATATGAAATGGAAAAACACACCGCAGGACAGAAACTGGCAGTAGGAGATGTAAAGGGCCTTCTAATATCGATATTAGGGGATGCAGCGGATGACATTTGGAAGAGAGCGGGATTCCCTGGGGTAACAATAGCAAACACATCGCATGATGGGGCACCATTCGCAAACTGCAGACATGCACTATGGCAGGCACTGAGGGTACAGTACCCAGACACATCAGACATAGGAGCAATTACCTCCCGCAAGATGCGTGAGAACGAAGATCCTGTTGATTATATCCAGGAAATCCAAGAGAAGTGGCGCATGGAAACTAGAGAACAATGGATAAAACACCAGCAATATTTTATCATATACTAGTACAAGGGCTCCAGAAGGAGTTCAGAAACAACTAAAGAAAGTAGTGGGAATGGAAGCAAAAGCATGGCCAGAAATACAACTGACTATAGTGCATCATTGCAGGACATGGCAAGGAAAAATGAAACAAAAGGAAGAGGACAGGAAAACGGAAGAGGCTAAACTAGTACAGAAAAAACTTACTAAATACACAATGGAAGGGGCACTAATAACTACACCTACAACAATGACCCAAAGCCCCACACAAGTAGTGGCTGCACAAGATCCCTCCCAAATACCACCTTCACAGACTATAACACAACAGTGCCGCCACTCCAACCATACACGACCAACATGGGAGGAGGATACTCAATGCCAGGAGCTGGGTATTATAATTACAACAGGGGAAGAGGAGGAATTATGAGAGGGAGAGGATACGGATATAACACACAACAGCAGGTGGGAGGACTTAGAAATTCCTACCCCACAGGGCAACCAGTATACCAGGACAACACAGGGAGCTTTCCATGGCAGAGTAGGGAACCACCGGTGTGTTGGAGTTGTGGATTATTAGGGCACATGTCACGCACGTGTAGAGTAAGACCAGGAACACCATCATGGAGTGAACAGGGACAACCAAGGCCCACACAGGAACAGCAGGGCATACAGCAACAGCAGACGTTGCAACAGGGAAATGAACAGCAACAACTAATAACACAACAACAGCCACAGACATATTCACTGCCACAACAACAGGTAGCGATAACACAACAACCCAAGCACAACAAACACAACTGGGTAGGGTGACGGTCTGGGACACAACCCTTACACAGGAAATGGTCAATCGTTGTACCTCAATAGGACAGCCCACAGACGGCCTTGGTGTGTCCCATCCTGTCAGTAACACCTAATAGTGCGGAGGAGCCACGCATAGAGGTAACGATAGGTGACAAAAAATTATCATTCCTTGTTGACACCGGGGCGACCCGGTCTTGCATAAGGGAAGGTAAATTTAAGATGTCAGGCGAAGCCATGAACACCCAAGGATTCTCTGGGGCTAGAGGGTTGGTTCCTTTTACTGATAACATTCCCTTATCTATAGGAGATTATGACATGTCAGTTCCACTTTTATATTATAGTGCCTCACCAGTAAATATACTGGGGAGAGACATAATGAACAGGTTGAATATGACGATCTCCTTTACTGAGGACGGCATAATTTGCTCTACTCCAGGGATTAACATGCTCACAGCACGACAGATTATGCAAGCATACTGCGGACAGACAGCGATTAGGGCGGAGCCAGTAGATGGCGAACTTTTCCAGTACGGGACAGACATGGCATTTGCATGGATGCCAGGGATAGAGGGAAAGATCTGGAGGAGGCCAGCAGCCTATTTGTTCAGACCAGAAACACCTGTTAATGAACCAGAAGGAAAGGTGGTTCTAATGGACATTGAGAGCATTATTGCAACAGCTGATTATATTGCTGTACATGCCCAAGACAAAGAAGGAAGAGCATGGAGGGCAGTGATAGCACTAGCAGAAGGATGTAGGCTCACCCAGGTGTCAGATGAGGAGCTGTTCTCAGAAGAAAAGGAGGAAGGTGAAATGGTGTTTATGATGAGTGTGGAAATATGGCTAAGAGTGGCGTACAAACAAGTAGCACAGAAAATTGCAATGGCACTTGAGGCACCCGCATCCACCCCAGTTCCCTTCTTTAAGGAGGATATGACAAAGGTACCCACATCATTGTGGACTACTAGCCCCTATGACGTGGGGTGCATAAAAAGTATAGGGGGAGTAAGGATAAAATTGAAAAAGGTGCAATACTCCCCAGAGTGAAACAGTACCCACTATCAAAAGAGGCAGATGAGGGCATATATGAAACCATAACGGCCCTTATAAATAATGGCATATTGGTCCCCTCAGAATCACCATGTAACACGGCTGTATACCCAGTGCGCAAGGCTAAAGGGGGTCTTGGCGCTTCATACAGGATCTCAGGCCCTTGAACAACATAGTAGAAGCAGAATACCCCATAGCCGCAAACCGGCCACAATATTGTGTGGCATTCCAGCAGAAGCATCACGATTTACAGTGATCGACCTAAAAATGCTTTTTTCTCAATACCATTGCACCCAGACTCACAAGATCTGACAAGCTTCACTTACAGAAACACAAAGTGGAAACACACCAGATTGCCACAAGGGTATTGCGAATCACCCTCAATTTCAACAGAGTAATACAGATGGATTTGGGTAACATTGAAGTGGAAAGCACAGTGTTGCAGTATGTGGATGACATAATAATTTGCAGTACAAACGAAAGTAAATGCAGAGAGGACTCATTAAAGATGTTGACAATATTGGCTGAAAAAGGTTACAAGGTAGACATGGAAAAGTTACAGTACTGTCAAGAACAGGTACTTTACATTGGTCAGCTCATATCCCAACATGGAAGAAAGATTGCACCACAAAGAGCACAGGCCATTTCAAACACACCAGTGCCACAAACAGTGAGGGAACTGCAGCAGTTCCTGGGTCTGTGCAACTACTGTAGAGCATGGGTATTTGATTACAGTTCATACATAGGACCCCTGCTTGAGGCGTTAAAGGAAGCTAATAAAGGGGAGAAAAAGTTGGGATGGACAATGGAAATGAAAGAGGCTTTTGATGAATTGAAAGAAGCGATATCAACTGCTCCGGTACTGGCATCCCCAGACTATGAGCGACAATTCTTTATATTTTCACATTGCGACTCAGCAGTAATGAAAGCAGTGTTGGCTCAAAAAACAAGCATGGGCTACAAACCAGTAGCATTTTACAGCGGCCACTTAGTTCCTGTGATGTTAGGTCATTTCCCTTGCGAACAAGGTCTCGCCGCAGCAGAGTCACCTTGCTTCTTGCGTGTGTCTCATACTCTATCTCTTTTGGGATATACGGGAGGAGATGGGGCCTCCCTGCCCGGAGGTCTGCGGACGGCCCGGCCGACCCCGGCAGAATTTCCCCCCGACATATGCATTCAACCTACAAAGGTACCCAGATCTTACATAGTCATTCCAATTCCTAGAAAGAATGACACAGTGACTGAACTTGAAATGGATGTGATAAATAATGACACACACATGAAACCTGGGGTAACAAAAGAATTGCAACGCTGGAGATAGGGTCGGCAAAGTAAACCCGAGAAGGGGTTTGGGGAAGATACACATACACAAATAATGAGTATGTACACACCCAATAATGAGTATGTCCTGACGTCCCGCCGACTCAGATTTTCCGCGAGCGGCTGTGCCCAAGCAGGACGGCTCTTGCTGGAATGAGAACGTGAGAGCTGTAGTGGTTTTCTGACTTTCATAAGACCATTGTGCCTATGAATAGAACTACTGGTGGACTGACATCTCCCAGCAAAAAACCTCCCTTTTCTGCAGCTAATCAGACTCTGTAGGATTGGATAACTGCCAATACTTGGCTGACGGCAATGCAGCTCAGCTTCCTCGGAACACTGCACATTGGTGCAGCAGCTATTTCTGTCAATCATTTCAGGAATTTCCAGCTGTTGTTTTTCTTCGCTTTGAAGAGTGCAATTGCTTATCTCCTGATGAAGACGTAACAAAATTAAGGTTATATACGTCGAAATCGGTTGAGAAACCAGAGATGAGGACGAGTTTGGATATTGATGTGACCCATCCCAACCAATGACCACTTGTGCAATCTGTTGTGGCCTCTTATATATTGATTATGTACTTCTGTCTTTTTTAACGAAGACAATAAGTAATTGATTGTTATGTTCTTTTTATGATAAAGTTTTAGCTTATATTTGTCACTGTAGTATGAATGGCTAAAATTATGTGTTCTTAAATCTTTCTCCTGCAATATAAAATTGTTATGAGTGCTATGATTAATTCATGATTAAAATTCTGATATTTAAAAAAATTGGATCAGGTCTAATTAAATTCCTTGATTCCCCTTTTTTCAAAATTGTATCCTCTGGATCCTTTTTCCGAGATTAGCACACCTTGTCTAGTGACAACAACTGCAGGATCACATTCCAGAGAAGGGGAGAAGCTTGGAAAAACAACAATGAGAAGTTCCACATCAAGAGAAGTTGAGAGACAAATGGAGAAAGCTGAACTTTTAAAGAGACAAAAGACTCTAGAGAATGATCGAGCAGAGACAGCACTGACGAGCACGCCTGATCCAGTAATGAAAGGGTCGAGCACAAGGCCTACAAGATAATCACGTGCAGAAATTATAGCAGAATCAATATGGCTGTTTATAGCTATTGCCAGAAAGAGGCAGAATGATAAAGAAAAAGTCACTGAACTTTCTCCTACTGAAATGATGCAGACGAAAATTCCTGGATCAGTGATGAAGATACCTGAGAATCCTCCAGCAAGAAGAAGCTATACAGAGGTGTTTAAGGATGTGGTTATAGAAAACTACAGGAAGACCTTAAGAATTAGAAGAGCACACAAGAAGACAATAATGAATTGAACGATTACTTGGACAGCACAGCACACTTGAGAAACAACATATGGTACCAACACATGAAGGAAGTGGGAAGACAAACTTCAGAGGAAGAATGCTTTGTGTGTGCACTCCTACCTTACAGCATGCAGAAGTAAAAATTCTTTGCAGCCGTTGAAGTAGATGTGCAGACAGCACACTGTCTGTCACACATAGTTATGTGCAAGACCAGAGGTCAGTTCATGGGTAGTGATGCTTCACTCAAATGGGCAAATGAAGCGACTGATCCTAATGAAGATGATTATGTACAAGACATAAAGACAAGAAACAACGGCTAATCAAAGAACATTGTGATAAGATATGAAAAGCCTGGAGTTAAAGGAGCAGAAATCAGAAGAGAAACAATCAAGAAACTGACCTTTGAAGGGAAAACTCCAAAAGAAGCACGAGGATGGAAGAACAAAGGTCATATGCAAATATGGGGAACAATGCTTTCACCAGACGGATGGGAGAAAGGAGTAGTGATCTGCAGAGCATGGATGATCATTGGATACTATATGGAAACCGTTGAAAATGCACAGAGGGTATGCAAACCATTATGGCCGAGACTGGCAAAACTGCTAACATGGGTTGAAGACAGAGGAGGACCCCTATAGATAGTGCCATTGGAGAATTCCAAACTGTGCTTCAGAAACAGTGGTACAAGGATTATGGGAGAAAATCAGAACTGTGGACATATATTCGACGCACCAGGAATGATGCATGGAACAGAAGTAATCATGGATCACTATTGGGCTTGTGGATCAAAAGCCTACATCAGACTGCCTAAAGATTGGGGAGGAATTTTCACATTGGTAAATGTCCATGTTCCAGTGTTGGTGATCCTAAAAGGTGACCTGAATATTGACAGTTTCCCGAAAGCAGATGCTCCTTTGAGGAAGAAGCGAACTGTGGAATTGATGAGCCAAATGAAGAGACAAAACTATTTCTCTGCGAAGTCAGTAGAAGCTTTTCATTCAATCCCATATGAACACACGTTGTTCAGCTTGACCTCATCAGTGTTCACGACAATCCTGATGCCAAGAGTTCAGGTTGGAGCAAATACTAAATGTTTGCAGATAACCAGATGGGAGTTACTGCAGACCATTAACACCACAATAAAGGGATTCAATGCAATCAAAGAAGAGTTAAGAGTGATCCGACTAATGACTCTCCAGAACAGATATGTCCAAGACATGATCACAGCTATGGATGGAGGTGTTTGTGCAGAAATCAGGGAATTATGTTGCATATTTATACCATCTCATGATGACGAAAATGGAACCTTAACAGAGGCCATATGTATGCTGACAAAACTACAGAATCGATGATGACAGTTGGTTTGGATCACTGTTTTCATGGGTTCCGCAATGGATGGCAGATGCATTCAAGTTCCTAACAGCCCTGTGGGTGATGATATTGCCTGGATTCTGTGTTATCAAGATAATAATCTCTCAGTGCCAGAAAACTGCAAAAGAGGAGGCCATAGGAATGGAATGGAAATCATGATCGACGTCGAGTCAGGATGGAAATCCAAGGACCTGACTGACGAAGAAATAAGAGACTTTGTGAAGGCCAGCATTTATGCACCAGAAGGGACAAAGTTCCGGTATCCAAACAAACAGAGAAAATATGTGGGAAAATTGATATATTGCAATACAAGTGGAGAATGTCAACTAATGACATGGAACAAAGATGAGCACGTAAGAACAGCAGGATGGTTAAAGTGAGTGATAAAAATATGGACCCCAAAGGAACAGTTCTGCAGACCTAGATGTCTAGATCCAGAGGATGAAAGAAAGGGAACTATGAAGAAAGAAGTAAGAGTGGTCAAAGAATCGCTCAAAGGGGGGAGTGAAGAGGAAGTGCCAGGCATCATCTTCACTCCAACCACCCCCTTCGAAGTGCCAGGAATGTTCACGCCAAAATATGTGACATATGGAGTACAGTTAAACCAGCAGAGAGCCACAGCGGGGATCTGCCCAGTGCCTATTGGAATAACAACACCTATTGAAATACAAACACCTAAGCAAACCTTGACAGTAAGGTACCCACTGAGAAATATATATCTAGAGCCACGACAAAAGGATGTTTGTCAGAAGGGAATACCCGAAGAAACCAAGAAGATATTAAAAGAAGACGACTGGTGGCATCATGAGAAATCGAACTGACGCTCATATAGGATATAATGACCTAAAAGTGCTGATAAAGAGACAAAACCCTATGGATAAGTGGCATCTCAAGCCTAAGGTGAAACAGGTGATTTCAAGATGAAGACACTAAGGCCATATGTCCAATGGAGACATTAAGTCAGTTAAAACGTATACATATGCAAGAAACCGCAAGAAGCAAAGAAATCGTGGAGCTTGCATACGCTTAGTAGAAGAGTATATTTCAGTAGGCGCCAACTATACATATATCTACCTCAAAAGCACTTTTAGATGAGCGAAAATCCACTACGCACATGAGCAGAATTGAATAGAGGTTTCAAAAGGCCTCAGGAGGGGAGGGCTGCAGCCACAAATCAAGAAGGAAAGACGGAGAGAAACCCTGCTGAAGATAACCCAGCAAAGAGGCCAAGGTCGTATCAGGCTGGAACAGGCTAGCAATGCCTACACTTAAAGAGAAGAATAACAGATTCTCCTGTTCAGCAAGGTCGAGATAAGCAGCAGATGGTATACGACTGACAGAACTAAATCAAAAGACAAAACTGTGTGAAGAAGAGGCCAATTTCAAGGTGTACTAGTTACGTGGCAAGGTGGCAGAAAGGGATGAGACTTTCACACCTATGCATGGAGCCTTGTCGTTCCAATACTCCTTAACTTTCTCAGACCAAGAAGCAGACTCAAGGCTAAACTACAAAGAATTAATTGACACACGGCCACTGAGGTGATGAATGGTTATACCATAAATTGAAGGGAAGCTGGGGTGCAGGCTTACTCCCTGCACCTGGCTAATTATTCTGCATGCTGCTAAGCACAAGTGGAAAACAATGTGTGGGATCAATGGCAACCCAATCATAGTGGACCATGTAATCTAGCGTCCTATAAAGAGTAGAGCCAATGGGATGTCATACTTTTAGTTACGTTTACAGTAGCCAGTTAGAAGGAAGGGTTTAGTTGCCCCACCTGACATTATTATCCAATCCCTTCTCCCCATTACCATATACAGATATAGTACCTATATTAAAGGTACCTTCCTATAACCGATCGAGTTGAATGTTAGGTTTTTAAGATTACACATCAATGATGGCAAGTTTTTGGTATAAATGTTGTAGTTTTCTGAAATTAATCAGAGCTTAAGCGAGAATGAAGATCGAGCAGTTGCTGATGTTCATTGAACTCCCTGTTGTTTGTACTTGTCATTAAACGGACTCCCTTTGCCAAACTATTGAGTTGTCATTATTATTTGATGCGAGAGTATGAATCTACATCCCCACCTATCTCAAGGGTGCTGCTGCTCATCCTAAAGCGCTGTTTGGAGAACCCCAGTTTTATGGGCGGGCGGGGTCTATCCAGTTCATACCTGATTGGGTTCTGATTTACCTCCATAACTCAGGGTACTGAAAAAGAAATCTCCCAAACCCCTCTTTCTCCACTCCTCACTGAGGAATGCTGCTTTGTGCCTATGGGGCAGGCACTACGCCACGTCACTCATCCTTGAGTTGGCTGCCATCTGTTCTGCCATAATTTGCTTCTTTCTCTTCCCTCTTCCCCCACACAGCAAAAAGAACTGCGCTGTCTTACTTTCTGTCTGGCTCTCTCCCTATGCCTCTAAGGGATGTAGCACTCTTCCCCCACTATCACTCCTCTTACTTTGCAATTCTTCTCTCCTCCTCCAACTGCCACTCCTTCCTCCTCCTAATTTACCTGCCTTCTTCCCTTATGGAGGCTTCGGAAACCCCCCCTCTTTTCACTTCCACTGACCTCTTGTTCTTCCTTCAGTCTATTTGACTCTTTTTCTCTGTCACCTTCTCTTGAGTACCATCTCCTCTACCTCTAACTACCTACCTCTAACTCTTCAGCACCCCTAGCTCCTACTTTATCTACAACTCCTCCTGCAACTCTTACCTGCTCCTACAAATCCACCTTCTCCTGCACCCCAACTTCCCCGGCACCCCAAAACCTTCTCTCATGCACCCCCAACACCTCCTGCACCCACAACTCTTCCTGCAACTCCAACTCATCCAGCATCTCCAACTAAAACGTCTCCTGGATTTCTCACGCTTCCGCATCGCCACTCCCTGCTTCGTTACTCCAAATTCCCACAATGCTCTTTTTCCACGAGTGTGCTTTTCAAGTGGCTCCTTCCCTCCGCCTGGGGCGGGCTTGTGACAAGGCTTGCACCTTGGTGTGTTAATGTACACAATTCAGTTATTGTTTGGGCCGTCAGGGCTTCAGTTTCCAGGTGTATCCAATGTGTCTTTACTGGCTCCCAAATGGCGATCAAGCTTATAGAATGTTGGTCTCCCATCTCAGATTTGGTAGAATCGTGCATGTGGGCTGGCACATACACTGCGAGCTCCAAGATCAGAGCCAGAAGGACACTCCTCTACTCTGTGGTTCACGGCTCTTTTTCCGTGGTTTACATGACCTACAGATTTCGGACCTGTGTGATCAATGCACGCTCCTTGATTTTGCATATGGAAAAGTCAAATTCGAAAAATGGAGGTGATCACATTGATCACTATTTCCCGCATCCCCCTTACCTGCTACTCCTTTATAGTTTCGGTAGTGAACTTACCTTCTTTTCTTTCCCCCGTCTCGGCCCTCTCCCTGCAATGTCAGTTATCTATCCCAAAAGTGGGTTGGACTACAGGGTCCTTTCTTAAAAAATATGTATCGTCCCCGGCGTCCATGTAATGGAAGTGTGGGACACCCCTGCAACCCCCAAACCCATTATACCATTCAGGGGGTGCGTTGGACACCTCTTCAACCCCCGCTCCCCTTGTTCAGCATTTCTTCCCCAATATTTTCAAGCTATACCCAGATTTCAACACACTAGTTTCAGGTTGCTTTTCTAAATGGCCAGTAGAGGTAGCATGCACTGTGTAACAGCCATCTTGCCCTTGACCGTAACACTGCTTCCAGTGTTGTGGCCGAGAAAAGAGGCTCCTCCCCATACTTTTCCCAGCCTCTACATCATGTAGTGTACTGAGTACCATGCCCTAAAAACGCCCCCACTACACCAGAAGCAAGGGCCATTGTCACAATGCATTCATTTGAAGTTAATCTTCATGTGGGAGTTTCAGATGGATAAGACAGACAGCTCAGCCCGCCACCCTATAATATTATACTCTGGTACTACCATCAATACTGTACATATAGTACGGGTGATTCTGATTATTTATTAATAACGTACTTAATACTGGGAGGTTTCAAAGCGCAGACACAGAGATTTAACCTGTGTTGCTCTGAGTCATCTTGCTTCCAAGACAAGTGCGTAACCCCTAAGCTATCCTCCCGAGAGGATACTGCAAAAGTTGCAGTAAGGCAATTTTAGGCAACTGCGTAGGGCACCACAGGCAGAACGGCATCATTGGGTTACATTTGACCCTACAATGTCAGATCCAGGCCAGTTCTAATGGGGGGTGGTAAATTCTCTTTACTTTGGGTGGCCTAAAACCATATACTGGCCACCTGAAAACATATTAAGTTCTACACAAGAATAGGAACTGTTTTGTCTGGTGAAGTTGCGAGATAGGACCAACAGCAAACTCTAGGTATGACCAGCTGTATCCTTAGTCCTTCCCCCTTCAAAGTGCTTTTAAATGGCCTCATTCTGCATGATGTGCCTTTAAAAGGCCCTTAAATAGGTACAATCTAGTTGGCTTAAAAATGGCCATCAGTTCCATGATGCTGTACATGGATTTTGCGATTTTGCACCATCTTACACTGACATGAACACTGCGGCTGCACTTCTTCATGCTTTGAAATGGCTTCTCGTGCTCCATTCGCTGTACCAGCCACAACAAATTAATAAATATATATATATATGTATCCGACGAAGCCCGTCTTGGGTGAAACACGTTATTGTGTGCTGAAGTGTGTACTCTCTGTTGTCCATCCATAAACGAATTAAGGACTTGTATCATGGTGAAAACGCAGGAATTTGGCGTGGTTCATGGAATCAATATGGAGGTGTGCCGCTGTGAACTGCTAAATTGCAGTTTGGTTTGTTCTATACATATATATATATATATAACAAAATAAATGTGCGACAATTCTGCTAACAGTCTCATGCGCTTAATAAAAATGGTCCTGCTTCAAGATATGTTAATTAAAAATGTTTGGAGAGACAGATATCGCTTCTTGCACCGCACTTTCCTCGATTTTTCATATTTCAAAGAAACATACTCTCCAGGGGGAGAGACGCATTCTTACATTTCGCCTTTCAATATAAAAAAATAAAGAAATCCTCACGGTGCTCTTCATATTTTCATCTGTCGGCGCCAACTTTGTGCAGTTAGGCGTTAGCTGATGCCCGGGCGCGTCGCGGCATCCCGAAGAGCGCGCAAGTGCGGCTACCTGCAGCACTTTGGCCCATCACCAAGTCAATGCGATTGTAATATTCTCTATCCAGTGATCCAACCAGGATCCGGCTAAATTGAGCTCAGCAGGAGTAAGTCCAGTGACCTCATAAATAGTGGAAATGATTGCAAATCAGAATTCATATATGTTCGCGTCCCAGTGGGTATCCTTCTCCCCTACAAAGGAAGCAATCACCTCTTTGAGAGTCGTGTTTGCTCTTTCACTCAAACATGTTTGACGATAACCGAGAGTGATGTTGTGCTGTAGAGAACTAGCAGCACTGTTTCATGACATCTGAAATATATAAATATCTTAGAGGGCCTCTTTTGCGATACCTAGGTCACTCTCACAGGTGTGGCTGGGACAGGATGTATGCTCACTTGTGTTGAGATGTTTATTCTGCTGGGCAGAGGGCTGAGCCTCACCGTTAGTGTGGTTCATTTATCATTAATAATTTAATAATGTGTTGACTTATTTAGCACTTCATTCCGGATTCTTTCAGTTTCTAAGCACTGCAATAACCAGTGCCACTATTACAGCGAAGTGACAGGGATTATCCTGAATTTCCTTCCCTGCCTTATACCTTACTTTCCAAGGGAAATATTTGGCAAAAAAGGTTAATTACATTCGTTTTACTATTGCTTCACAGCTACTTAAACAATCTTTGTTCCACAAATAAAGTGGTCAATAAGGACAGATGTGAGAAAGAGTTTTCGTGTGGGCTGGGGAGAAATACGCTTAGGTGCCGATTCATGGAATTATTGGTTTGAAAAATGGTGGATTTGCACGCCATTCTGCATGCAAATCCCTGTTCGTCGATTCATGGAATCGACTGTGCAAGACTTTTCCGGGACTTGCGTGGAGTTCGCGCAGGCTCGGCACATCTCTGCGAGCGGTCGAGTGCCTTGCGCATGACACCATGCAGAGCTTGAGTGAGGCCTGTGAAGAGGGCGGAACTCAGAAAATGGGGAAGAGCAAGGTAAAAGGGATAGTACACAGGACGGGTCTCAGGCAGTCCATAGCATGCCCACAAATGCATGTCCTCTACCTCTCCACCACACAAAGGTAGGCGTAAGTACACTTGTGCATGGGAATCGCAGTGCTGAGGTGGATTTGCATGTCGAATTTACTGGTGCGTGTACCCCTGAGCCAAATGCCACTGGGCACATAACTGTTGCACAGCTCCAAGGGAACGGGAGCACATCCTGGCCAAGAATCTGACCCTGCATGTACGCAACTGGGTATTTGATCGGATTAAGGGGTGTGTACACGCAGTGTAGTGTGGAGCAGGAACAGTTTACGGGGGTATGCACACAGATTTTCCGAGTTATATGATACATCGTACGCATGTCGTCAGGGTGCTAGTAACATTTAAGGGGGAACACACGGAATGTCCCCGGGATGCAGGCCCACTTGTGGGGTACAACACACACTGTTTGAAGGGTTCATCTAGTTGCACCCAGGGGTGCAAGCAAAGGTGGCATGCTGGGGGCATTCCAAGTGTGACTTGCACATACAGTTTCTTTGCGGAGTGAATTCTATGAATAAGCGGGGGCGCATTTTTCATTCTGTGTGCAGGCTCGCGCAGTGTCTCTCTCGGCGCATGGCCTTCGCTTGCGGAATGTGCACTTTTTCATAAATCTGCCCCTTAAGTCATTTGTTTGATTTAGTGCCTTGTGGCTGCTTCAGGTGATGTTATGGCACAAGGGGCTTTATTACAAATTTGGCAGACTGGAAATAAGGGTGCCGGTAGCAATTTACAAGCAAAATCTCCGGACTGCCAAACTGCTAGTTTGCCGGTAAGGGCATGGAACTACCAGCAGGCCTGACCTGTTGGGAGTTCAGGCCCCTACTGGTAGTGTTTTAGCAGCGATGCCGGTGCTTCAATGTCCCCATTCCCGTGGAGTCCTAAGCGACTCCGCGGGAATGGGGATTTACCTTTCCGACCACCTGCCATGATATCCGGGTGGCACCTGGATGTCAGGTGGCAGAAATGGTGTTACAGGGTAGGTGGTAGCCCGCCGCCTACTGGTTGGTTCTACCGCCGACCCCGTAATGATGCCTGCTCGAATGCAATCAGAGTTTAGACGAAAGTGGAGGATTCACCTCGAGCAAAAAGCAGGTAGCAAATATTCCACTTTACCTTGAAAATCAGTGAATTTACTGCATGGGATTACCGCTTGCGGTAAATCTGTCAACAATCCCCACTGAGTACTATAGACTGCAAAAATTAGGATTTACAATGCCCTGCAACCACTCATTATCCTGTGGTAATGCCACAGGACCAGGCTTTGTTAATGATAAATGAGATAGGCAGTACGCCAGTGCATTTACCTCCAATTTACTGCCACACTCTGAATGAGGCTCAGTTTATTTGTCATGTGGATTGGGCTTCAGGACGCCACATACCAGTTCCCGGAAACTGACTGATGAAAGGACCTTTACAAAAACACATGTGCAAACCAGATTGTTTTACCTCACTCTTTTGTGCTTTAGCAAATATTGCTTTGCGATAATTGCATTATTTCAGAACAGTGTTCCCCATCCAGGTTCTGGGATCTTCCAGCCTATGCTTGGCTTGTAAAAAACGAATAGAGCTGTGGCATGTAAGTGTCTATTAGTTATTCTGTATGGTATATTTGAATATGCAAGAAGAAAGTATGTAAAAACAACATGCAAGACTGAGGATTTAGCAATCTGTTTCTGAGTGTGTAGAAAAGAATATATATATATAGGAATTAATCCTTTTATTGTTTTCGGCCTGTGTCAAAAGTATCCCAAGAATAGTATTGAAGTCTAACCCACAAGTGTATTAGAACATGAACATTCCCAATTTACAATAATAGCTGAAAAATAATACATAAAAATGAGCTATATAGGTCACATTATAAAATGTGAACTAGGGAGTAGAATGTCAAAGTGACTCACGGATGAAAGGAGTACTATCTATTTAAGTTGGCTCTTATTCCCTTCTAGACATATTAATGTCCAGAGGCATACATGACCCTATGTAAAAACCTGCATGGTGGGATTCCATATGTATCATACAATATTTTCATTCCATGCATCAGCACCTCTGATCGACCCTGTTTGTCAACTTAAAGTGCTGTTGCCTGGTGGCAAAGGCCCAAAACTTTCAACAAGGTGAGTTCAGATCTCAGGGAAGACTCCTTCTAAATGCATCAATGATGCAGACAATGTTTCAGTCCTGTAATGCTTCTGTACAGATGCATTCAACCTTTTTGCAGATGTTAACAGCTGCCACAACTTGACAGTCCAAACGAATAAAGACTACCCAGTTTGTATCTTAGTTCAGAAAGGAATGCATGTCACATACTCAACACTAGATGTGCACGTTTGCTGTGCCTCATTGATTAGAAAGAAGTAATGATGCTTTCAGTGTCACTGACACCTGACAAAATTCACCTCAGACTAGCCCTTCACTTAGAGCACAGATCTGCCACCTTTGCCTTTCCACATGTTTTGGACTATAATTCCCATCAGCCCTAGCTTCCACAGTAAATGATGAAGTATCATGGGAGTCGTGGTTCAATTTATCAGGAGAAACAAGGGTCCTAACCTAGGCCCAGTGCTTTAAGTGGGCCGGGGCCAGCTGGGGCCGGACACCAGCAGTCTCCAAAAAGTGGGGCTGAGCCGGGGCCCTGCCGGGGGCCCCCAGTCCCACCACAACATTGGCGGGACACATTATTCCGCTGCAGCCTCAGCCGCGACGGGAGGTGCGCCCCGCCATTAAGCCAGTCAAGCTAACCAAAGTTCCAGCCAGCTACAGCGACTCTGGCTGGCTGGCTGGCACTGTAAATTCCTCTGGTGACCCCTGAAGTTACTGTCCCTTTGTTTGCCCAGGTCGCCGAGGCATCTTTAACCCTCGGCGAACCTGCAGATTCCGTGAGATATTTGAGGTTTATAAAAGATGGCTTGAAAAGTACAAAATTCAACCCACCTTTTATAAAGCTTTGCCAACGGACAAAAAGGCCTCGGGCATTGTCCGTCGTCAAAGCTTTATAAAAGATGGATTGAATTTTGTACTTTTCAAGCCATCTTTTTATAAACCTCGAAATGTTTAAAAAAGATGGCTTGAAGATTGCACAAACCATAAGGTATGCACACAAATATATAAATGTTATGTATTTGTGTGCGTACCTTACTATGGCTTGCATACCACACAAACCATAATAAGATGCACATAGAAATATATAAATGCTTACATACATTTATATATTTGTTTGCGTACCTTACTATGGTTTGTGTACTTTTTAGGCCACGCCCATCCCACACGCCACACCCCGAAATGACGACCCCCTTCAAGTTCTTACCCCACTTCAAGCCCTGCCTAGACCCAAAACCTGCCCAGTCATCAAGGTTTGTCATCAAAGTGTTATCTTTTCACTTCATCGCGTCATTTGATTCACAGTGTGGCAATGTGCTGATTTCGTAACACCAATTATCTCTTAAACTAGGAACCATCTTCATAATGCCCATGCCGTCCCCAACCCGGGTAGAGCTAGCAATCTATGTGTCTCGGGAGGAAAGCAAGCCAAAATCAAATAGATATGAAACACCGGGGTAGGCAAGTAAAGCTTTAGAAGTCAATTTCATCACCTATACTATGCCAATGCATGAACACGCTAAAAGCAAATTCTGCACAGACAAATCAATAAACAGCTCAAGGACATGGTGCCTTTAAGAGTTAGTAGTCCGCTTTGATAACCACAAGATCAAGTACACATCTGGGCCAGGGTAAGCCATCCAAACCCCATCCCAATGAGAGCATTTACCAACCCTGCAAGCCCGCGAGATGTGCCCAGCACCGACTCATGGGGAGGGGGAGGAGCGATTCAGCAAATAGGCGTCATCTTCCTGTAAGCATATCAAAAAGAACATGTTTAACCTTTACAAACGCAAAATCACAACATACACACAAATACAACACACCAAAAAATGTAATATTGTAATTTCAGTCTGAAGGAAATACATCAAAAATAGAATGCACAGAGATGGAAACTGTAAGAAAGTCAAAGAACTTACACATTTACACATCATCATATTTACAGGTATAGATCAATTGACATCAATGATGCTGTTTCATATTCCTAAAACCTAATAGTAGATATTTACCTCTTCAAACAATTCGGCAATCGAATCACTGTATATATAAAATAAGATAATTTGTGTTGTTTGATTAAGGTTTTTCAAGCAGGAATAATGTATTCTTTTTCTGGTAATTATTATAAAACGGCAAAAAAATGAAAAATTGATTATTATTTGCGCCCTGCTCCCACTTCCCCTACTACTCACCTTTCCAAACCCTTGCACTCTGGTCCCTAGCCACACTTTACCCCTGTGTTTATTTATTAATTTTTGCATTTGTTGCAGCACACTGAACTCTTGGGTACACTGGCGCTAAGGGAGCCATCTCCCATCCTGCCACTATCTACCACCTATCCCACCCTGCTTCCTGCCCCACCAAATCCCCATGTTAGCCCAGTAACACATGTGTCAAGCAGGCTGACATGTTGACCACCTTTGCCATATGACCAGTGTAGAATCTAACAAGGGGACCATTAGAATAACCATCAATTCAAGGCTCTAGTGACAGATAAAAGTAGATATCCCTTAACTGAGACATTCCTTCTGTTCAGTTAGCCTCACATTCACCCATACAAGTTGTCTTCACTCTGTCCTCAAATGAGCAACACCCCTATAGAAATTCCGTGAACCAAAGTGGAAACTAATGTTTTAACATAGGCCAACCACTTGCATAATTGTCTACTTGATATTTTTAATTAAGGCTTACGCAACACAACCATATACATTAATAGCCATACAGCGATAGGAGCAAATTGATGTCCCAGTCAACCGAAGACATGCCCAGCTGTGCTTCAGGATCTGTTCAGTGAGCTGCTGCCTCCCAGGGCTGAACCCCCCTCGTTGCCATGCAGTTAGTAAGTCTGAGTCGGGAGTTCGGATTCCCTCTAGGAAGGCATTCGGGTTCCCAAACAAGAAATTAGTACTTAGCTTTCATGTTGCGGGCCCGTGGTATGTAGGTCTAGGCGAGGGCAGGCCCCGCGTAAGGTTTTGCCTTCTCATAGCTCTCCAGATGCATCCGCCCGTGAGGAAGTCTAGCGTGAACAGGGTTTCGCTGACCGTGCATACGCGATCCCGGTTTGCACATGCATGCTGCTTTGGGCGTTGTCCTGGGCGTTTCCCCACGTTGATTTCAGGCCCCGTGTGCCTGTTTCTTGGTGTGCTGCTCCCAGGGAGGCTGGGTATTGTAGTTATAAGCCTGCAACCTCCTTCTGCTGCCTCATCAGTCCAGCAGATGCCATTCTTCCCCACCTAGCTTGTCTGCAAAAGGGACAGAGATGACATCTGCTGAGTAAAGAGGTCCCTGTCCAAGTGGCAGCCATGCTCAGTCCCTGATGTGCTCTGACAGGGAGGTGTGCCATTCTCCAGCCATCATCAAGCCTAGTCTAATGCCTTCTCTGAACCTATCATCCTTCTAACAATTTTACTTTGGGATTGAGATGATGAAGGACGGTGAGAAATCAACAAAGGTTAGACAAGATCAAGCAACAAAGAACGGACCCAGGTTCCTCCAAGGGAATTATCTTCATCAATGGTACTGTCCTAAATTAGTTTACCTCCTACTTATTGGGCAGACACCAGGCTGTCCAGATGAACATGTAGAGGAGCAGATGACATAATCTCTAGTGCCTGCCCACTCACTTCCGCCATACTGGAAGCAAAGCAGGAAGACTCTGGGCATGGCACCAGGTATCGTCCCAATACCACACCAAGTGTACGAGAGACGTTATGCACTCAGCCATGTTTCAAATATACCCTTGCACTCAAGTGTTGGAAGGATGTCGGCATACACCATTAGACATTGAAGAACTGTAAGAGTGAACAGATGAGAGTAAAGTGACGTCATAAAGGGAAAACCAGATGACACACAGAAACTATATAAAAATACTCAAAGATATATGGTGCAATTATAAATAGATGAAGAAATCATCTATACTGAGAAGACAAGTGAGATAAAGCTCAACAAATGTGTATATGCAGCAACACAAGGTAGATGTGTAACATAGAAGCTTACTGCAGTAGAAACTATAACATGAGTAAAGCGGGCCATGATGGAAAGATGGACGTCGGATCGTTCAAACCAGGGCCACAAATCAGAAACGCTGCAGAAAATAGCTTCCTGCAAGGAACAACGAATATCTGTTTTACTAAGACTAAGGATGACACAGCAAGAAATAATTGGAAAATACAAAGGGAGGTAACCAGGATAAGCTATGAACGAAGGGCACATTTTTCTTAGATTAGGCAGAAAAAAAACGTCTGCAAGTGCCAAGTATTGGATATTCAAGAGTGCAGAAAGCACAAGTAAAACGGAGCAACCGAGTCCCCAGAGGCCAAGAGGAGTAATAGCACCCAGCTAAGTTAAATCAAATAGCAACAAATAAGAGGTTAAAAAGGACACATTCATGGTCTATTGACTGCAGTGCAAGACTTGAAAACAAGATCTCATTATTACATTATTAGCCCTCAGATGAAGATAGTGTTGTAACCAGACTCCATTAAAAAACCCAGAGAAGAAAACAGCCAGCAAGGTCAACTACAAAGTAGAATCCTTGGCTCATGGTCTAGCTGATGAGAGATGGTAGGCCAATTGGCCAATGTGGGCAGTGGTCTAACGTTCTCTGCACCTGGGTTTCATTCTGTTCACGTGCTGCTAATGAGCAGAATGTCCAACGTTGGAAGAGTATGCCAACCAATCAAGAGAGACTATGTAGCAACATGCTATACAATATTGCAGAAGTCAATCCGTTGTTATAATTTTTATATTCAGTATTATATGTATTTAGAGTTGTGTCTACTAGATATGGGGCAGTCACTCATATTATTAGCACTTATTCATACTATAGGTATATAGTTTCCCCTAACCAATCCCTCCCCTCGATAGGTTTTACTGTTAGCCCTGTAGGATGACGTCATAGCTGATGCACATCAAAGTATAAAGTCTTTGTGTAAAAGTAACCAAGAGTGTGTGAGCTGTGGCTTTTTATGCTTGCCAGATTTCCCTACTTTATTTGAGCTGACAATAAAGTAGTGCTTTGCCAAATTCTTTGAGTCTGTCCGGTTTTTTGGGTCCAAGGTAATTTACTATGTTAATTCCATTCTGCGCAAAAGATACGCTCCAAGATGCTACTGCAAATTCACGTTGGATTCTAACTGACTGTCAGTCTCCTGCAAACCGCCCTAAGCTACATCCTCTCACTGATCCTCTTTAACATTTACATGGAGCCTCTGCGCATCTTATTCAAAGATCCTGATATATAGATACACCAATCTGCGTTCGAAACTTAGTTCTCTACAAGACTCTCATGTTCTGGCATTTTTTACAGGAATGTGTTATTTCCTGCACTTTCCAGCTTAGCTCCGTCGAGCAGCTCTGCTCTTAGGACCCCAGCTTTGACACATATGGGAAGCTTCTATGAGCAGTTGTTGGCAGTGTTCAGTCCAGAGAGAGACATGGAGGATCACTGCAGACTGTTTCTTCAGCATCTTCTGCTGTACTGTCCTTCATCTTCGCTGTTCTGCCTTTGCTGTACCAACATGAATACAAATCTATATGGGAACTGCCTCTGTGAGTCATCTGTGTGTGCAACCTGTACATGAATGTGTCACATTTAGCTGTTTTAAGTAAACACACTGGGCCTCATTACAAGTCTGGTGGTAACCCTGCTGGTGCAATTGACGGGTTACCACCGGACTTGCAATATTTACCAGCACCAGGCTTGCCAGTAACACCGGGGTATTACAATCCCGTGGTTCCGTGATGTCAGGTGTCGGTGAATTGTTAATCCCATTCCCATTTGAGTCCAACAGGACTCAAATGGGAATGGGACCACAGAGGCACCGGTGCTTTCGTGAAATTCTGAGGGCAGGGGCCATTTCGCCTGCCAGGTTTGACCCTGGCTGGCGGGACAGCACCCGCCCGCAGAGTTGTACTGTACCGGTCTGGTAACAACGGTGCAGATAGCCTTACTGGCACCGTTGTTACCGGACCAGCATAGTTATAATGAGGCCCACTACCACTTATTTAGCCACATTTGAGTAAGGCCACTGTGA
Source organism: Ambystoma mexicanum (assembly GCA_002915635.3). Classification (NCBI taxonomy): domain Eukaryota; kingdom Metazoa; phylum Chordata; class Amphibia; order Caudata; family Ambystomatidae; genus Ambystoma; species Ambystoma mexicanum. Next base: position 935,778,645 of record CM030325.1, read on the forward strand.
TCTATTTAGCTGCCTTTTTTAGTATAGGTAGAGTGTTCCAAATGTAGGCTGCACATCACTAACCAACCCAACTAAAATGCTCTGATATCCTGAATACTCAATCTAAAGCACCAAACAAAAAACCCTCATTCCTCTACTGCATCAGAAACCACCATAATTTCGCACACACACAGCAACACTCAACTAAACACAACATACTACAGGTAACTAATCTAACTACACAAAAATCACCCCAAACACACTCATACAATATAAACCACCTAATCCTTACCAACAAAAGTAAATAAAACAGCACACAGAGACCAAGCAAGCGTGGGTTCTTAGAAAATTGCATCAATCCAAACTGCACCCTCAACCCCCCTAAAGCCCTCAGCTAATCAATTACATTTTTTTTTATTTCCTATTGCCTTTTTAGCTACCAGCACTTTGCAATCTGGGATTTGTAGATGCTAATTTTTTTCCATTATCAGAAAGTCTCTTGAGTTCCAGCATGCAAGAGACAGTTGTCAAGACTCTACAAACAATGTTCCATATGACAACTTTGTACTTTTAACACTTCCCCGAAGTAAACAAATACATTAAAAAAAATGAAAAAAAAAAACTCGCCTTGCAACGGAGCCCTGACATAATTCACCCTGGATTATCAGGTCATAATAATAGATGGCAGCCTACAATACCCGTATACAACCCTGCAAATCGGGTCCTAATTTCAGGCTAGATGTGACATTACCTCTGAATTGTAAAGAGAAAATGACATCACTACCCCACTGTAATCACGCATTACACTGAGAGTGTGAGTCGCCATGCCTGCCACTTTAATCCGCGCAGAGCAGAAATCCAGCTGTCAATGCAGCTCTTAATTAGCACCACAGTAAGCTTTTCCAATTCCTTTCTTGGGGGCAATAAATTACAGCCATTAATGATTACAACCCGTGTGTGGCAGGATGCTTATTTTGTGCACTGCTGCAGTTCAACACATGGGAACGAGAATCTATCTACGTGTCATCACTTAATTTAGAGCACAACACCTTTCTAGATTTTATAAACTTCTTAAACTGCTCTCCCTCAACACATTAGAAAGCGTATATTAGTTTAAAAAAATAAATACAAACCGATTCTACACTGATCAAATAAATAGCTGTTAAAGCTCCTAAATTGAAGTAAGCAAGATGCCACTGCATTAAAGGGCATGGCAGGGTGTGCCCATGTACTATAAGGGCAAGATTCCACTGCATTAAAGGGCATTGCAGGGTATGCCCATATATGATATGGCATTTATAACGCGCCTATACACAAGTGATTCAAGGCGCGAAGCGGCAGGGAGGGAGAACAGATGGAAGACATAGACAGCGATCCTACTAGGCCAAGTGTCATTCAGATCGCGCAAGTGCATGGGAAGGGGGCGGGGGAAAGTGCAGTACTATAAGGGCAAGATGCCACTGCATTAAAGGGCATGGCAGGGTAAGCCCATGTACTATACGGCAAGATGTCACTGCATTAAAGGGCATGGCAGGGTGTGCCCATGTACTATAAGAGATGAACACCCTTTACCGTACTTGAAAAGGATATTGAGAATCACCTCAGAGTTCTGCTACCTTTTGAAGGAGCTCAGCTTTCAGCCTCGTTCCTCTGTTTGGTCACAAAACTCCTCAGTGACTTGCAATATACTTATAACAGGGGGTACATTATCCTCTGTAGAAACCAACACCAAAAGAGGTTAACTTAAACGCTGAAAACCCTTGGCTCAAACTATTTCATAACCTTTTCAGCACAAAGACCAACTGGACACATGCATAAGGTTTTTCAGCAACCTTTCCCAACTCGGAGACGACCTCGGACCTGAAACCTGAGCATTGCATTATGCTGTACTCTATAACTAAACTAAGTCAGTTTTTACTGTACATGTGACCATGCATTCTTGTGCAGTTCTAGGTGATTTGGCCGATTTTTATTTATTTCACCCCAAAACACCTCCACAGTTCCAACCCCCCCACCCCCGACTACCTCCTATATTTATGAATGGAATTCATACATTGAATTGAAATAGAAATTGTAACTAGAAGTTAACTGTAACTAAAAGTTTTTTTCTTTCTTTTGAATCAAACTAATGTTACAATAAAATAAAAAAAATATAAAAAAATATATATATTATCATGATTACCCTCCCCCGCATATATTTACGGGCAAATTCAGCTAATAGAAATTGATATTGATAATTTATTTGTATCGCGCTCATACACAAGTGTTTTCTGAGCTCAAATTGACGAATTTGATGAATTCCACTGCAACCAAACCTCCCATTCCCTTATTTTACAGTATGGTTACATCACAAGCTGGCAAGTGCAATCAACATAAACAAATACATCATAAACAAATAGCATCATAAATACAAGGAAATGTAAGAAGCCGCCTATGCCACCATCTTCCTCGCCAAACTAACCAGCCAGCCCACTGCTCCTCATTCTGTCCTCAGGAGTGCTGTGTGTGCTCTGTCATTGTGTAAACACTGGCCTTAGGTTCTCAGTGCTACGAATATTATGTCCTCCAGTCGCATGGCCTGGTTTATGTTCCTTTTCTTATGCCTTCTCCATCTGGTGCATGTCATTCAATACAGCAATGCTCTAATCAAAGGCACCGCACCCGCACCTGCCTCTGGAGTCCAGGGGATTTGGTCGAGTTTTTCTCGTCGAATTAGAATTCACCTATTTTTTTCTTCTTTTTATTCAATTTGGCAGCATATATATGCTAGTGGGGGAGGGGCCCCGTTGCCCCCAAGATCACCCTGTATATTTATTATCACGATTACCCCCATATATTTGTTGCCAAATTTTTCCCAAACAATTCAAAACAATTCTAATTCGACAAATTCTACCTCGACTAAACCTCCCTACCCCCTGCCTCTGCACTCCGCAATTCTCTCCTTTGTGAGTCATTTCTGTTCGAAATGGCACCCTGTTCTTTAATAAATAAAAATACAACTAAGAAGAAGGCACAGTCGTACATTTGGTTCAAGTGATGGTCAGTAGCTCTATTCCTGCTCACTTCATGTGTAGACAAGGCATAGACATGGCATCCTTTCAGAGGTGGGGCAGACTCCTAAAACTACAGGGAGCTTAGGAATCACCATGTGTGTAACAATGAAGCTTCAACTACTGTGCCTAATGTCTAAATGTGACTCTGCGGGCAGCTGCCCGCATCCTGCCTGGCGCAGGTGTTGGTCTGATAGGGCGGTCAGCTGAAGCAAGTGAGCCTGAAGATCCTGAGCAATTATTTTATGAAATGGGCCATGAAAGGAAGGGCAGTCTGGCCTCCCCTGACCCTCCATAATAATGGCTGGGAAGAGAGAATTTCCAGCATGAAAATAGAAAACCAGGTATCGCTTTAAGTACCACAATACCACAATGCCCTTGGGCTGTCAGTGCGCTATACAACTGCAAAAAATAAAATAAAGAAATAAAATTGAAGGGAGATCCAATATCCTAAACCTCAAATATCGCCGTTTACCCATTTTGTTAATAAATGGGATGCAAATGCAAATTATGACGCCATCACACGAGGGATCCAGAACATTTTGCAATGTAATCCTGCCAAAATGGATTTCGTAATCAGCATGAGGCCCGGGATTTATACTCTTTTATTGAAAAAATGGTTGTCACTCGAATAAAAGGATACGATTACAAAACAATTCGAGAGCTTAACCGGGCTGGAGCGGGAATAAGGAAACTGACAATTTAAGAAGCCTGCATTATGCAAAACCTGCCCGCTGAAATGAGATGCATGGCTTCTGCCAGCGCGGATACTCTTTTGGTTATCGGTTCCGTTGCCTCCGTTTTTCTGTTCATATTTTTAACCATTTTATCCTGTCAATTACTACTGAACGAACAGAGCGGAAAATGGTTGGAAGAATTTGCGCGTCTCATTAACCCAACGTCTGCCGAGGGACATGGTGGCCAAAATGTGAGGTCATGTATCCAGCTTTAGACTGCGGAATTACAGGGTTTAAATATTCAGATTTTGCCAAATTATAGTACATCTCTTGAAGCCGCATGTATTGCCAATATGATAGCTGACATCGAGGAAAGAGGCTTTCGTCCTATATCCACAGCTCAATGATTGGGAGATTATCATAGACCAAAGATGCCCTCCTCTTGATTATGTAGGCCGGGAGAATGTTTGCCTCGTCTGTTTTCAGGATCCCGTCTTGGGTCCTCTGCTGAGAAATGTATGGCTTACAGTGTGCACCCAGACACCTTTAGCCAAGAGGCATGACCTCAGTGGGTCAGTCACCTGCAGGGGGGGCCTGAGATAGGCATGTGGAAGAAGGACGGGGACCTGCGCTGTGTGTCTCAAGGGGTTTGAGCTGGTTGTCAGTTAACTGCAAGTTTGGGCCTCATTACACGGACGGCGGTAAGGGTTAACGGTCACCGTTAATGGTACCGGTGACCGTTAACCCTTACCGCCTTACTACGAGGTCCCTTTGCGGGTTGGAGACTTTAACGCCTGCTTTTTGCAGGCGTTAAAAACCAACCCGCAAAGGGACCAGGGAGCTAATTACGGTACCGCAATTTGCGATGCCGTAATTAGCACCTTCCCCATTCCCATTATGTCCTGTGGGGCAAAAATGGGAATGGGGAAGGGCAATGGGGGAAGGGGGAATTACCGCCCCACCAACCTTGGGATAGGGCGGTAATTCCCCTTTCATCAAAGGCGGTGCCGGTATTTTACCGGCATGGACCAAGGTGCTAATAGCACCTTGGTCCACCGCCGTCCGTGTAATGAGGCCCAAAGTTTTTTTTGAACAAGGGGTTTCCCTAAAGAGCCAGTTGTTGAGAGATGAAGTGTGGCCCAGAGTATGGACCCTGCATCTCAGGAGACCAGCCCCTCTTTGTCATCCACCTGCATTTCACTGAAGAGGTTGCCGGTGAGGTGTAATAGTAACAAGTAGAGAAAGAGTAAGAAGTAACAGGTTGCACTATCCAAGAAAGCTAAAACTAGCAGACCATGCTAAAAAATCAGCAACAGCATTTTAATAAATGCAAATAAATGTCTAAAAGAATGATTAAATCACTAAACATTCAATTGAATGAAAGTGCTAGTAACAATCACACCGAAATAAAAGGAAGTTCTGATAGGAATTTGTCAAAAACCAGTCAATGACTCTTGTTACAGAAACAAAATAAGTACAGCAAAGCACTATGGGCCTCATTACACGGTAAGCGGTAAACCATGGTGCTATTAGCACCATGGTTGCCGCCGGTACCACACCGGTACCACCAGGGAGGAAAGGGGAATTACCACCCCATTCCAAGGTTGGCGGGGCGGTATTTCCCCCTTTCTCCATGGCCCTTCCCCATTCCCATTTTTAATAATGGGAATGGGGAAGGAGCTAATTACGGTACCGCAAATTGCAGTACCGTAATTAGCACCAAGGTCCCTTTGCGGGTCCCAACTTTAACGGCTGGTGTACACCAGCCATTAAGGTCGGGTACCGCAAATGGACCTCATAGTAAGGCGGTAAGGGTTAATGGTCACCGGTATCCTTACTGGTGACCGTTAACCCTTACTGCCTTCCGTGTAATGAGGCCCTATGTCATTGCGAACATACATCAATTCAATAACATATATGATGCTTGTTGTCTCTGTTACAATCCAGAGATTCAGGGTCTCAACATGTTTCTGTTCTAGAAATTAAATACTGAACATTCATCAGGAGTGTATCTGTACAACAGAATCCTATTCAGTGTGTTCCACTGGAAGGTGGGTAAAAAACCGTACAACCTTACTAGGTTTGTGTGGGGGCAAGCAACTTCTTTAGTGTGGTTGAGGGGGACTCTTAAATAGGCTCTTGATGCCGAAACTCGTAGTCTGAAATGGAAGCGAAGAACGATATAGATAGACTTCTTGTCCCAAATGTGGTGCGTTTTGCAACGGTGGGTGAGGCTCAGGTCAGGACTAAGTTCTAGGAGTTATTAGATAGAAAACAGTGCATGAATACCGTAAGTGTACATTACACGTGGGTACAGAGTGTAGGTCTTCAGGATGGAAAATAAATCCCTAGTTGCATTAGGATTGCTGGACGCTAACTACTGGATAGGTAGCAAAAATGCTTCAAATCTATCGAAGCTCGATCATTTTAACAAAGCATTAATTTATTGTTCATTTATTGTTTGCTTGTTAGGTGCTTATACAATCAGAATATACTGTTTCAAAGTGCAGAAAGGACAGGGAGGCAGGGAGGGTGAGAAGTACAATTACAACTTTACACACAATAATAGGAGCAGAGGGGCAGAGGCAGGAGGAGACAAACCTGCTATGCCTTGTGAGAATTCAAAATGTGCAAGTGCAGAAAGGAAGAGGGAACAGGGGCTAAGTTCTGGGGAGTCCGTGCCCGTTGGTGAGTCATGGACGAAGTGCTAGAATGTTCACTGCTACATGCCCTGGGCCGCAAGAGGTGTAAGTGCGAGTCTCCAGAGCGGAGGGTATGCAGATGCAAAGTGCTGTGGAAGGACAGGAGTTGGGAAGGATTGGTGTGGGAGGTCAAGACCCTGAAGATCCATAAGGTCCAAGGACAACGATTCAGCAACTGTGAGATTAGCAGTAGAGAGACAAAGGAGGAGGAAAAGAGGAAAGTCTTAAGGAGAATCCGGAATTTGAGAAGATCCTGCTCAAAGCAAGAGGGAGGGGGAGGCAATTCTAAAGGAGGGAGCCCGCAGAGGAAAGTAAGCAACCACCTGCCCTCTGCTTAGCAAAACTCTTGACACACAAGGAGTTGGTGCCAGAGGAGCAAAGTGGTCTTGGGGGAGAGTGTTTTGAGAGATAACGTTGAAGATGGTGTGGTCCCTGGGCCCACACACCCTTGTGGATGAATCCGAGGGATTTGAATTTAATCCGCGCAGCAACCGACTTTCTAGGTTAGGAGAGATGCTATCCCTGGGCATAAGGCCAAGGATAACTCTTGCCTCTCTATTCTGGATAAGATGGAGGTGTTGCAGAGTGGAAGAAGGAAGGTCCGGGAGGAGGCTGTTAAAGTAGACAAGTCTAGAGAGAGCAAGTGCTTGAGTCATGTTATGCCTCTGAGAGAAAGTAAGAACACGTAAAATTCCTTTGAGAAGGAAGAACTGGGAAAGAGGAAATGGAGAGATTGACAAGAGTGTCAGGTTGACATGTTAAAGTAAGGGGGATGGAAAGATGACTAGAGAAAGCAAGGAGAGGGGAAGAGTGGCTGATGGGAGCAAAGGGTGGTGAGATATGACTAGTGAAAGTAAGTAGAGTGAAACGAGAGCTGTAGGGTGGCAGTTGGGAGTGAGGAGAGGGGAGAAACTACTTGTGGGAAAACTAAGGGACAAAGTGCGAGGGAGTGTAACAGGTGGGAGTGAAGAGAGTAGGGTGTAGCCAGTGATAGCAAGGAAAGGGCAAATAGTGAGGGAATGTGGCAGGAGAGTCTGAGGATAGGAGAAACATGACTAGTGGGCAACAGAGATCACAACAAGTGAGGGAGGATGCCTGGTGGGGGAGAAGAGATTAGGAAATAACAAGTGACAGGAGAGGAAATAGAGTGAAGGGGAAGGTGACATGTGCGAATGTTAAAATGATTGGTGGGAAAAGGAGAGGTGAACAGTGAGAAAGGATGACAGGGGGAGTGAGGAGAAGGGAGAAATGACTACTGGAAGGAGGAGAAGGCAAAGATTGAGGGAATGTGGCTGGAGGGAGTGAAGAGAAGGGAAACATGACTACTGGGATGGGAGGCCAAAGATTGAGGGAGTGTGACATGTGGGAGTGAAGAGAGTCAGGGATAACTAGTGGAAGAATGGAAGGGGCAAACATTGAGCGAAGGTGACAAGTGTGAGTGAATATAGAGTCACAATGACTAGTGGAAATAACGTGAGGGAAAAGAATGAGGGAGTGTGCAAGATGGAGTGAGGATGGAGTAATGACCAGTGGCATCAAGAAGAGGGCAAACACTGAGGGAAGGTGATAAATGAGAGTAAACAGAGAGGTGAAATGAGTAGTGGCAGTAAGGCAAGGGAAAAGAGTGAAGGAGTGGGACAGGTGGGAGTGAGGATTGTGGGGTCATTTACCAGCCCAATAGAACTCCCCAACTGCATTTTCAGCGGTTACAAGAAGAATGGCTGTGCTGTTTCTGCTGAGCACTTATTCCCTTGCACCAAAACTCTGTTTAGCAGTTACTAAAAATAATGGCTGCACTGGCTCTGTTGAGCACATTTGGGGCGAGATGAAACATAAATAAAAAAAACCTTACTGCAGTTATTTTCTTCATGTGCACAACAAAGTAGAATTCAAAATCATCCTGGTGAAGCACCTCTGTGCTGAAAGCTCAAAATTTCTAACTGAAAGAGGAAATGTTTTGTGTTTAAAATGACTGCTCTGATGCTATTTCCATCTTTTCAACATTACACAGTTTGGTTGCTGATAAGACACATTCATGCCCATCTATTTTCAGGTTATACACAAGCAAAGAAGGGCAACCCTCCCTGAAAGGAATTATGTGACAAGTAAAATCTGTGAAATAGCAGAGAAATTCACTCCAGGCCGTACGGCAAGTGTTTTACTTTTGCAACAAATGAATACATGCAAACTCTTCACAAGGAGCTCTCTCTCTCCCTTTGCTTATGTCAGTTTCAAAGAACCCTTATTTTTTAACAGATTCCTGTGTGTTAGAAATTGACCCGAGCTATGGAAATGCCAGAATAAAGATGCAAGGAAAACTGCATTTGTAAAGTGACATCTATGAAAAATGTAACCAAGTGTAAAGCAGTGCTTTTGCCAAGCAGGAAAATGACTTTTGAAAGTGAAATGTTAAAGTAATGGCCTGTGTTTGCACAGAAATGTGATGGAAAATGGGGGTTTGCTCTAAGATATACATGATGTTTATTCACAAAAGGACTTGGTTTCTGTTTAAAGAAAAAAAAAACTTTTTGAGACCAGCAGAACAGGTTTGGCAGGCACTGACTTCAAAGGTACCCTGCCTCCCATGGGAACAGAATTACCTTCCCCAAGTGGACCAGCCCCCTGGGCACATGAAAGGGGCCAAGGTGTGGGATGTGGCGACTTCATCAGGCACAGCAGCATTGCTGCAGCATGAGACAATGGGCTGCCCTGGCACAGAGGTGTGAAATCCCCTGACACCTCTCCGCAGCAACTGCCTAGGATGAAAGGGGAGTCATAGCAACCCCATGTGCAAGTTGATCAGGCAAGGACATTTGCCAGGGGTAAGGGGGGTTTGGAAAAACTGCCCATATTTGTAAACAAAGCCAGCCCACTTAATTTCAAAGTCTGTTCATGTCATAATATTTATTTCAGTAATCTAAAGAAACAGTTATGTGAAATTATGACTGTTTTAAATGTCATTTGTGTGCCATTAAAATAAGACATTGTGGGTTTATCTGATATGGGGTGGACACAAATGCCAGTTAAATGTCATTTCTGGGGAAAGTGTACATGGTATAGTTTTGCAACTTAATGAAAATATGCCCAGTGATATTATATATATATATATATATATAGAGAGAGAGAGAATTGTAGAATTTTAGGTAAAATGTTTTTCATGGAAATGGCAAAAGATTGCCAGAATGACCAAACAGCATCACACCAACTTGGCGTTTGGGCAGAAATGTCCCTTGTGAAATAGGGAATCTGGCTATCTAATTTTCCTGATGATGACATTTGTAAATATAAGTGTTTTGCTCCATAACTGATTTTGGCATAATTAACTTTGGTAGAACAAAGCACATTGTAAAAACACACACACTAAAACTTCCTTCAGTCCAATCTGCTTACAGGGAGGCGGCGACAGTTATAGGCTGACCTATGTGATTTAGAGGTATGTCTAGCTTAGTTCTGCCCACATAGTAAAAATCCTCTGATGTCATCCGGTCTATATAAGGTGGAGACATACAGAGAGACAGGATTCAAGAAAATCCAGCATTCATAAATCAACATCCAGAGATCCAGACATTCCACATTCACCCTGCAAGATTCCAGATTCCAGTGCCAGGCCAGGGATAGCTGATAGCAGATCCAGGCAGAACCTCTTTGCCAGGCTGAACCTCTAATCCACAATTAAACCCTACCAAAATCCCAAAAATATGGAGGAAAAGGGGAGAAGGCTGCCAAACCCTTTTAGGATTATTCCAGGGACCAGACCTGCTTTGCCCAGCTGATGCACCCTGCTGTCCAAATGACCAGACCCCATGTTGCCCCGCTGTGTCCTTAGAGGAGAGCCCTGCTGCCTCCCTGCTGCAAGTGTCCATATCTTTGTCCTGTGTCCCGAGGCCCGGCTGGCTGTCCAAACTATTCCATTCAAGTGCTTGTTGTAAGTATTTCCCTTCCCCAGTAACCAAACACTGCATCCCTTGCTTTGGTAGCTGGTATTATGTCCAATCCCATAGAAATCCTATAAATACTCTAGCAAAATTCTTAAATTTTCAAAATCCTGTGTGTATCCTGTCCTTAGGAAAAGCCGTAGTAATCTCCACGTGTTAGCGCCATTCTTTCCAAATCATTTCAGTCGGCTATATAAGTCCTTATTACTATTTGGAATACATTTCTTAATTCCCATATAAAGAGACACACGGTGTGAGGATGTTGAAATTGCAAATTAACCTTTTTCGCGGGCAGTGTTCCTCTTTTCTAGCCACTAAAATATAGTCTCAGTGAAACTTGTCATTTTCCTTTTAAAACCGATTTTCCCTGTGCAACTACTTTCATTTTAAAAATCCGATTTTTCTTTTCCCTTAAAGAATTCCATACTGTAACCCATCAATAATTCACCCCTTCACTGTCATATCATACCTGCTATGTGCCTTTGTACCTTAGCATTAAAACCACATTCCGATTGTGTCTGTTTAGCTCATTCTTCAAGCCGTTTTGCTATTTTAAACCAGTAAAAGTCAAGAAATTGAAGTCCTGCCATGTGTGATTTTGCTGCACTATTTATCCTTCCATAGTTGATTTTCTACACTGTATACTTGTTGTTTAGTACATTGCTTGTGGATTGCATGTTTTCTTGCTTCTTTGATACAGCCATACACATTATTGCCTTATCTATTCAACCACACATGTAAAATCACCATTTAGTAATTCCGAGTGCCATTTTGCTAATTTTTCAAGGGAGCACAATCCGATTTTGCCTCCTATTCAGGGATGGTAGGCCGTATTTTCGATCCGATTTTTGCATAGTATACCTGACTCCTTGCTACTCCACTCCACCCACACAAAACTAGGTAAACAGGGGCTTGAGGGGGGTGTTACAGGGGGAATGCTTAGAGGATAGCTCAGCGGCAACGTGCTCACCTTGAAAGCAAGACGACACAAAGTAACACAGGTTCAATCCTTGGGGCCGCGCTCAGAAACCTCTGGCTATTAAGTGCATTATAAGTACGCACTAAGACATATTCCTGTAACAGCACCTAGCTGCCCCCGTGCTGTGTGAGCTCTTAAAAAATTAAAAATAAACAGTGGTGCCATTTAAAAGCACTACTCCAAAAGTAATCTTGCTTTCTTTCAATTGTGCATTGCATGTATTATATTAGAAGGTTAAACTATGTGTATTCTATCATTTTACTGTGAAATTATCACCACTTGGTGATTGCTGTCCTATTCTGAATGTGTTTGATTTTCATTAAAAAATAAAACAAATAAATATTTCATTATTAGATACAGGCCTAGTTCATGGTCCATTGCGACACAGGGTGTACGTTGAGGGGGTGTGAGACGGGTTAGCTGCCTTCTCAAAGCTGATTCCAAATTCATAAATCTAAAAGTGTTTTGATTGCACGCTGCATCCCTGGCCAGTATAAAGAGTCCTCGTCTGGAGACTGACGCCTCTTTAAAATCGTTAACAAGATGGAGTAATGACCAGTGTCAGCAAGCAGAGGAAACACAGTGAGCTAGATTGACAAGTGAGAGTGAACAGAGAGACAGAATGACTAGTAGAAGTAATGCACGGAAAAAGAGAGAGGGAATGTGACTGGTGAGCAGAGCAGAATAAATAAAACATGGTTCGATGGATGGTTGAGGGGAGAGAGGAATAAGAGGTGAAGAGAAAAGGCAGAGAAAAAAAGAGAAGGCGAAAGGGATATAAATAAAAAGGTAGGCAAATAAACCAAGATATCATCTTAGATTACAACAAAATGTATATTATTATGAAGAGAAAAAGAAATCAAGATATATTCTGTTGAAATCTAAGTCCTTTGCACTATACATTGAATACTTCTCGCCAAAATACTCCTCTCCTCTAAATATTATAAATAATTGCCACGCTATATCACCAGTGATCTTTATCTGCTTAATGCACAGCTTGGAATATTAACCCCCAATCCTCACACCTTCACAGCTCTATATGCTTGCTCTTCTCCTTATTATATTCTGCTCTGGAAGAGCCCGTGAATGAGTGAGAATCGGGGAATGACCAGTGGAAGCAAAGTGGGACAACAATGAGTGAATGCGACAAGCATGAGTGAAAAGTGAGGGGAAATGACTAGTAGAAGTAAGACATGTTAAAAGAGGTATGGAGTGTGATAGGTGGGAGTGTGTGGATGGTGGAATGACCAGTGGAAGCAAGGAGAGGGCAAACAGTGAGGGAAGGTGGCAAGTGAGAGTGAACAGAGATGGAATGACTATTGAAAGTAAGACAAATAAACAGTGGTTAGGATTTTCTTTTGTTTTTTTGTTTTTTGAACTTGTGCTTACTTTTTTGTTTCATTTCGGACCTTTCACTATGTCTGCTAGCAGGGAATCGTGTCTTTCGATCACCTCATGGAATATTAATGGTATGAATAATCCGGTGAAACGGCAGAAGATTCTTAATTGTATTGAGGATATGAAATGTGATGTTTGTTTTTTGCAGGAAACTCACCTATTGAAAGAGGAAGTAAGTGTTTTACAGAAGAGGTGGGTTGGCAGTGCCTTCACCTCATGCTATTCCAGTAGAATCAGGGGTGTTGCAATTCTTGTTCGAAAAGGTTCGCCGATTAATATTTTGAAAACTTGCAGTGATAAAGCAGGCAGGATGGTTGCTCTTTTGATGGATATTCAGGGGACTAAGAATGTGTTTTGCAGTGTTTATGCTCCATCTATGGATGATGGTTCCTTCTATAGGGATGTGTCGCAATTTTTGCTTGATCTGGATTGTCCCAATATTTTGATTGGAGGCGATTTTAATTTGGTTTATGATCCTTCTATTGATCGTTCAACTCAGAGGATGATTCAGAGGAAAGATGTTCATTATCGTTCATTTAGGACTCTTATTGAGGATTTTGATTTGAAAGATTGCTGGGGGCTGCAACACCCTGATGAAGGGGGTTTACCTTTTATTCTGGCTCACATTCTAGTTATTCGAGAATTGATATGCTACTCACGGCGGGTGGGATGACCGCGGATTTGTTGGACAGCAGTATTGGCTCTATTGCTGTTACTAATCATGCTCCTGGCTTTATGAGGGTAGCTCTGAACTTTGAGTGCTGTAGATCGTTTCAATGGAAAATGAATACATCAATTTTATATGATGATGTCCTATTGGAGAAGCTTCGGACTGAAGCTGAATTTTTTGTGTTGGAAACTACTTCGGAAGAACTTAGTAAAAGAACTATCTGGGAGGCCTTTAAATGTACAATGCGAGGTCTTGCTCTAAGTTTGTCTAGCAGCAAAAGGAAGAAAATGGATAGGTTGACTTCAGATATTGATGCTCGTATTATTGAGGTGATGAGAGAATTGGTGTCTACTCCGAATGATGATGGTAAGAGGAATGAGTTAAGGAACCTGAAAAAGGAACTGGATGACATTTTGAGTATGAAAGCTAATAGCGATTTGTATAGGATCAAGTGTACTTATTTCGAACGAGGCGAAAAGTGCGATAAGTGGCTAGCTTACAGATTGAGACAACCACACTCTGAGGGTGCCATTACTTCAGTTCAGCATGGGAATGGTGTGACCACTTTCAATCCGCGTGAGATTAATGCAGTCTTTAAGACCTTTTATGCTGATTTATATAGAAATGAATCTGATGTTACTGGTCAAGGTGAACATTTTATGCCCAGATTGGATTGATCCAAAGGTTAATTGTGATGAGAAGGAAGAGTTGAACAGAAAGGTCACAATTGATGAAATCAGGTTTGCCATTGGTAAATTGAATTCTGGAAGACTCCGGGACCTGATGGTTTACCGGTTGAGTTCTATAAAATTCTGCCAGAGAGGGTGTTGGGTCTTTTGAAGGATAGGTATACTGAATCCAAGGAAGTTGGACTTCTCCCATCGTCTACAAACCATGCTACTATTTCAGTCTTTTTAAAGAAGGGCAAGGATGGTAACTTGCCGTCAAATTATCGACCAATCAGTTTGATAAACACTGACAATAAGATTTTGGCTAAATTACTTGCTTTACGGATTGAACAACTCATGCCAAAGCTTATTCACACTGACCAATCTGGGTTTGTTAAAGGCCATGGGCTTCCAGTAATATCAGGAATTTGTTATTGACCATGTCCCATGCACAGGATTTAGATGAAGACGTGGCGATTTTCTCCCTAAATGCTGAGAAAGCATTTGATCGAATTAACTGGCAATATTTGTTTATGGTTTTACGAAATATGAACATGGGAGAAGAATACATTGCGTGGGTGGCCCTTTTATATGCTCGCCCCACAGCCGATGTTAAAACTAATGGCTTATTGTCGGAATCTTTTGATTTACATAGGGGCACTAGGCAAGGTTGTCCATTGTCCCCATTGTTGTTTGTCCTAGCCATTGAACCGCTGGCTATTGCATTGAGATGTGATTTGAATTTGCAAGGTGTTTCCTTTCACGGTGTTGAACAGAAGATTTGGTTCTACGCAGATGATCTTTTATTAGTTTTGAGGAACTTGGATTTGTCTTTGCATTCGTTGATGAACACACTTAATTGGTTTCATGAAGTCGCTGGATATAAGATTAACTGGTCTAAATCGGAGGTAATGCCGGTGACTGCACATTGTGATAAGTCTTTGGTGGTGGGGTTTGGATTTCAATAGTGTAAGAAAAAACTGAAGTACTTGGGGGTTTGGTTGACTCCGGATGTCAGTGATATGGTTGAAGAGAACATGGGTATGGTTTGTAAGGAACTGAAATTGAACGTCCAAAGGTGGTCGGTATTGCATCTATCTCTGTGGGGTAAGGTAATGCGCTAAAGATGAATGCTGCACCAAAAATTAATTATATTCTGAGTATGCTTCCCCTGATAATTGGTCAATCTTTTTGGAAGTTTATTGATACCACTCTCCAGTCCTTTCTTTGGGATGAGAAACCACCAAGACTGAAGCTTTGAAAACTCCAGCTTCCGGTTGAGAAGGGGGGACTAGGTGTCCCAAATTTTAAGGCATATCATTTGGCCTTCTCGTGCCAATTTTTTCTTCCTTTTTTGAAGGATTCTCCTAGTGTGTGGGCGATGGCAGAGGCAAGTGTGATGGGCCTACTCGCCCAAGAGCGATATTCACGACTGTTAGCAAACATGGTAGTAGATGCCCCTTGACAGAGTTTCTAAGAGATGTTGGAAGAATATCTATGATATGTGTGGCTCGGTTGCTCTGAAATCGCCTGATGCATCTCTGTGGTTGAATAAAGCTATAACGGACAATGGCAAGTTGTTGTTTTGGCCAGAATGCTTTATTGGTGGAATTCAATGGATTAGTGATGTTTTTAAAGATGGAAAATGGATTGACTTTGCTGAGTTAAGTGCTACTTTTACTGTTGAAAATGTTTCTATCTCGGACTTCAGGAAATTGAAGAGATGTATTGGTGAAGTGCATTGTGACGGGGATGCGAATGTTGAACTTTTCACTACTGGCGTTCAGTCACTTGCGAGTAGGGTTTATCATCGAATTGTATCGAATTATAAGGAGAATACTGAATTACTTAATGAATGGAGCAGAAGAGTGGGTTGTGAAATCACTTCTGACCTGTGGCTTGTGATGTGTGTGAATGTGAAGCTTTGTTCGATAAGTTTGACTGAACGTTCGAGACAAATTAAAATTCTCAATAGAGTTTTTTGGAGCCCGGAAAGGCTTAAAAATAGAGTTTTGTCTGATTCTGATGTTTGTTGGTGTTGCTGGAGTGAGAAAGGAAGTATGGAACATTTGCTGTGGGACTGTGTGAGGGTTCGTGGTTTTTGGCATGAGGTTTGTATAATTTGTCTCGGGGTTCTGAACCAAAATGTTGACTTGGATTTTAAGACTATGGTGCTAGGCTGCGATGATTTACTTGACGACCTTTCACTATCGGAAAATACATTTTTGTTCAGAGGTGCTTCTATTTGCAAAAAAATTATTTTGAGGAGCTGGAAATCGTGTGTCTCACCAATATTGGAGGATTGGATTACAGAAATGAACTGCTTAGCGAATATTGAGAAATTTATATACAGAAAAATGGGAAAATTGAGTTTATATACGAAGGTCTGGGGAGCAGTGTGATGGGCCTACTCGCCCCAAGAGCGATATTCACGACTGTTAGCAAACATGGTAGTAGATGCCCCTTGACAGAGTTTCTAAGAGATGTGTGGAAGAATATCTATGATATGTGTGGCTCGGTTGCTCTGAAATCGCCTGATGCATCTCTGTGGTTGAATAAAGCTATAACGGACAATGGCAAGTTGTTGTTTTGGCCAGAATGCTTTATTGGTGGAATTCAATGGATTAGTGATGTTTTTAAAGATGGAAAATGGATTGACTTTGCTGAGTTAAGTGCTACTTTTACTGTTGAAAATGTTTCTATCTCGGACTTCAGGAAATTGAAGAGATGTATTGGTGAAGTGCATTGTGACGGGGATGCGAATGTTGAATTTTTCACTACTGGCGTTCAGTCACTTGCGAGTAGGGTTTATCATCGAATTGTATCGAATTATAAGGAGAATACTGAATTACTTAATGAATGGAGCAGAAGAGTGGGTTGTGAAATCACTTCTGACCTGTGGCTTGTGATGTGTGTGAATGTGAAGCTTTGTTCGATAAGTTTGACTGAACGTTCGAGACAAATTAAAATTCTCAATAGAGTTTTTTGGAGCCCGGAAAGGCTTAAAAATAGAGCTTTGTCTGATTCTGATGTTTGTTGATGTTGCTGGAGGGAGAAAGGAAGTATGGAACATTTGCTGTGGGACTGTGTGAGGGTTCCTGGTTTTTGGCATGAGGTTTGTATAATTTGTCTCGGGGTTCTGAACCAAAATGTTGACTTGGATTTTAAGACTATGGTGCTAGGCTGCGATGATTTACTTGACGACCTTTCACTATCGGAAAATAATTTTTTGTTCAGAGGTGCTTCTATTTGCAAAAAAATTATTTTCAGGAGCTGAAAATCGTGTGTCTCACCAATATTGGAGGATTGGATTACAGAAATGAACTGCTTAGCGAATATTGAGAAATTTATATACAGAAAAATGGGAAAATTGAGTTTATATACGAAGGTCTGGGGAGCTTTTTTGAGTAGGTACTAGTTCATCGTTAAATTGTATATTTAAGGTTTTTTTTTTCTTTCTTTTTCTATTCCTACATGTTTATATCCTTTATGCTGTGTTATGATACTTTGTGATTTATTGTTCAGTCCTGTTCTAATTACTAAAATTAAAAAAAAGAATTAAAAACAGGAAAGTAAGACAAGGGAAAAGAGTCACGGAAGGGTGACAGGTGGGAGTGAGGATGGGTGGTGACTAGTTGAAATAAGGCAAAGGAATGGGTTAGAATAGAGAAAAAATTGGGAGTAAAATTGGGTTGAGTTGGTGGGATTTAGAAGGTCTGAGCAAATGCCTCACAAGCCCATTCTGAATCACCCCAGTGTGCCTAAAATGTTCACAAAGACAACATAACAAAAAGGTTTCTAGGACATTTTGATGAATACTGTTTTGAAATCTACATTTTGTTACAAAAAAATACATTTGTACAAAAAACAAGTAATTCCCAAATGTGTGAATCTTAACCGGCCAAATATTTACTCCCCAATTAGCAGCATGATGAAATAGTGCCCTTTTCCGGTGGTCCCTCAATTATTTGTAAAACCCTATTTTTGTTTTATTTTCACACACTGACTATGGAAAGGTCAGATATTTGATGGCTTGATTAACCCTTTCAAGACGATACATGGTGATTGATGTTCTGTGTTCATTCCATACTTTGCATACTTGCAGTAAAGGGCACCCCCACAGAGTGCATGTTGTGCAGTGATACAGATGCAAACTGAAAGCGCTCTGGATGGCACTTGGTGGTGAAGACTTCTGGCCACACAAACTTACTACTCTACTGTTTTCCTCCCACAATCACTAGCTCTGTGCACTATTTGAACTTCCAGTAGCAGGAGTTCTAGTATTTTAGAAGCCATGTTTCCTGAGGTTTCAGCAAGTAGATCATGGGATTTGCCATTGTGCTGCCTCTCGGTTTTCGACTCAGTACATGTAATATAATGTGATATGGCATTTCTATAGTACCTATTGCCATTGGTATGGCTTCAAAGCACTGTAGGTGAGAACCCTTGGAGGACTGAAGTGCGAGGTATGAGAGATTGGTCAGAGGAATTTAGAATGTTTTTGTGCATGTTAGCCAGTACGCCGGTAAGTAGGGGTGGCTACGCCCCTGCTAGCTATGTAGAACTAGTTTGTGGATGGGTGCTGTGTTGGCTGTTGGGTGAGTATGCTAGTTAGGTATGCAAGTCAAGGAGACTGATTATGTGTCCAGCTAGATTGATATTTTATCGTGGGATGTAGCTGCATTCTAGTGGAAGATGCACTGTGCCCTATGAGATTGAGTAGTGGATGGTTGCAGATGAGTGCGGACTAGTGGCCGTGCCTTGGGAGGGATACAGCTATTTTCCATTGAGATGGAGTGTGATACCTATCCAGAAGTCGTTATTGATTACTTATTTCGTTGGTGGAGTCCACTGTGTTTACAGGTACAGCTTACCGTACAATATGGTACTGTGTCAAGCATAGAAAGGGCATAAGCAAGATTTGCAAACAAGGGGGCGTGGCTAAGCACCAGGAAAGACGGACGCCTAGAGGTGCCGCTCCGCCTCATAAAACATATAAATTGCATTAGGTTCTTTATTTTTTGAATGAACTTACCTTCTTCGCATGTTCCTATCATCGCTTCAGCTCCGAACGGGTTTCGACGCTGATCTAACGTGGTGGAGTGCCTCTTCAGCGGCCACGTCGCATCCAATGGACAAGCACCCTGGTTGAGTTGGAAGCGTGCCGCCCCTCACATGGAGAGGGGCGGCGTCGCGCTTCAAGTGAAACGCTGGCTCGGGCATAGTTTCACAGGCTCTTCAGACAAAGTGCGCCACCTGGTGGACAAAGGAAGGAAAAGACAAAAAAGGAAAGAAAAACAAAGTAATTTAACAGTTTGTTCAAGAACACAGAGAAGAGAAAGACACAGATAAAGAAAGACAAAAAGGTGAGAGGAAGAGGAGGAGGGGGTGCTAAAAAGTGGAGAGAGGAATAAGAGGTGAAGAGAAAAGGCAGAGAAAACAAGAGAAGGGGAAGGGGGAATAAATAAAAAAGTAGGAAAAGTAACCAAGATATCCTCTGAGATTACAACAAAATGTATACTATTGTGAAGAGAAAAAAAATCAAGATATATTCTGTTGAAATCTAAGTCCTTTGCACTATACATTGAATACTTCTCGCCAAAATACTCCTCTCCTCTAAATATTATAAATAAGTGCCACACTATCTCACCAGTGATCTTTATCTGCTTAATGCACAGCTTGGAATATTAACCCCCAATTCTCACACCTTCAGAGCTCTATATGCTTGCTCTTCTCCTTATTATATTCTGCTCTGGAAGACGCCTCCTGGATTCCTTTACGATATCACAATTACCTACAGGATCTCTTCAACTTTTAAGCTTCAATAGCATATGCCTTATTATTCTCTCTCTTTCCATTTTGGTCTCTTCACCTAAGAGTAATACAGGATGAAAAATAAGGCTGTAATAATTGTATACTCTGAGACATCACAGAAAATATCTACAAAGAGGTACCGCCACACCCTTCCAAGTTAAGAAGTCACTCTAACAAATTACAATAAAGCGGTCACATAAATGAATGCAAGCTGAATATAGTTCTGATATTTGTCTGCCTTCAATTGTTTACCTCAGCTAAACGTCCCAATAACAAACTTCAATCAACAATCTTCAACTATGGCAGCTAACAAAGCTAATCAAAAAAATGCTTCCTCAGCTAAAGATGCCACCTCCTCTTCAACAAATCTTAAAAGACCAAAATGTGACTCACCACCTCCACTAGGCATTTCCGATCCTGCCATCAAAGCCATTCTTACGGAAATCAGGGCCTTAAACCTTTTATTGAATCTACAAACACTAAGCTACAACAATTAGATGAAAGGTGATGGGGTCAACAATAGAGTGGAGGAGCTAGAGAAAATAGTAGGTGTTCTTGAAGACATAAGTTGCACAATTAGAAAAATCTATTAAAGACCTCCAAAAACATAACGAAGACTTAGAAAATCGCGGTAGGTGCAATGACCTATGCATCTCAGGCTTACCAGAGGGTGCTGAGGGAACTGACCCCATAGTTTTCCTACAACAATTCTTGCCAGCCATTCTACATTTGCCCTTGGAAAAAACATTTAACATACAACGGGCCCATATAATTGGTCAACCTATAGTCTCTTCCACATCTTGTCCACAGCCTAGGACTCTCATATTTTACCTATTGGAATACTCTCAACTAAAACTTATCATTTCCACAGCAAGAAATCGCAAATCACTCATTTGGCATGGCAGCAAGCTTTTTATTTCACAAGATGTGGCCATAAGCACGGATCAAAGAAGAAAAGTATTTCTATCCTTCTGCTCTAAAGCAACTAAATATCTGCTATGGTGTATACCACCCATGTTCCTTTAAATTAACACATGAGGTCGCACAGCTGTGTTTGATGATTCAGCCGATTTGAGGTCCTTCATTCAATCCATAAAAAGTGACGGTAAGGACACTTCCTCTCCTGCAATGGCCTCAACATCATTTACTACTTGAAATCTTGACCTCATAACCTATATAAATTGTTTCATTGTTTATTTTTTATATAATTATTTACCTAATGCAATGACTATCCAATGACTTTAATATATTGGGGCGGGCGCTCTTTTGGTGTCCCTCTTCCACTGATGGTCGTTCTCCTCCTCTTTTTGACGACCCAGTTGGCCCTACCTATCCCCGGTATATTTTTCCTCCCTAATCCTTTTCATATATCCTGTTTGATCTCTAAAACCACTGGTATTTCATTGTCTGAGTCTTCTCAATGTATGATCGAACCCCTTTATCCCCTCCCTGATCCTCAATGTTCTATCCTCCTGTTTAACTATTTGGGTATATATGTTTTAAACCACATTACTAAGGATCTGTTTGTATTATTGCACTACAGTTATACGTTGCATTTCTATCATTATGTTTCTGACTAAATGATCTTCAAGTGCATATCATGGAACATCAAGGGATGTAAGAATCCCATTAAAAGATGCAAAGTTATATCTCACTTGAACAAATTTAAGCCAACGGTTGCCTGCCTACAAGAAACTCATTTATCAAACAAAGAAACAATGAAGCTCAAATCTCTTTGGGTTAAGGAGGTTATTTCCAGTCCTGCTATAGCCAAGAAAAATGGAGTTGCTATATTAATAAGTAAAAAACAACCCTTCACAATTCTTGACCAAGATGCTGACACAAACGGTAGATGGGTTTGGGTAAAACTTTTAATTGATTCTACACAAGTATCAATCCTTAACATCTATGGGCCCACACTACCAGACCCCCCCCCTTTTGGATCACAATCAAACAAATGATACTTAAAAATAACTTCACCAATTTGATAATGTGCGGAGATGTTGATCAGGTCCTTGACCCTTTTTAGACCGAAAATCCAGCTGCATGTTCAAATCCAATAAAACTCATAAGTCCTTTGTTAATTGCCTAGCGGATACAGGATTAATTGACACATGGAGACTATCCCATCCTACACAATTAGACTATACCTTGCATTCACCCCCACACAATACATTATCACACCTTGACTATCTGGATCCATTATAGACTCTAAAATCTCTAATATTATTATATCAGATCACGCACCGGTTTTCACCTCCTTTTGCCTTGCTGATGCAAACAAATTGCTACTAGATGGAAACTTAATAATTTCCTTCTAAATGACCCACAGTTCAATCAATCCGTTCAAGCTTTCATCCAACAATATCTTACTAGCAATCAAGACTGTTATACCTCTGTTGTTAACAATTGGGATGCATTTAAAGCTGCTTTAAGAGGTCACCTAATGGCCCTCTCCAGTAGGAACAAAAAACTTAGGAAAAAAAAACACCTAGATGACCTTTACTCTAAACTCACACAATCAGAGCAAAGCTGCTATTTAACTCGACAAACTTACGACACGTAATAAAACTACGCTTTGAAATCAATAAAGAAATCACAGAACTTGCAGTAGGTACCATACTTAAATACAAAACAAAGATATATCAAACTTCAAATAAAGCGGGCAAAATGCTTGATTCTTATTTAAAAACCAAAAAAGAAAGAGTTCAAATTTCACATATCAAAGACACTCAAGGTATATCTCATCACCGTTCTGACGAAATACTTGAATGCTTTAGGACATTTTATACTGATCTTTATACTCCAGAAAGCTCTATTCCCAATGACAATATCGATTCCTTTCTTAATAGTATCAGTCGCACTTCATACCCTAGAATAGACCTTTCTCATCTTGAGAATGATATTACCTCCTCAGAGATCACTAAAGCCATTCACAGCCTGTGTAAATGCAAAGCACCCGGTCCAGATGGACTATCCACCGAATTCTACATCAATTTATCCCAAGTATTAACCCCAAAACTCAAAACACTTTTTTTCATATTTTATATCACATAAATCTTCCTCTGGTTCATTCTCAGAAGCTTTACTTTTCATTTTCCCTAAACCTGACAGCGATTCTTCCCTCCCCGGTAATTATCGACCCATTTCCCTTATTAATATAGAAAGTAAAAATGTTGCTAAAATACTAGCTAATAGAATTGAATCCTCACTCCCAAATCTGGTTAAAGCGGATCAAACTGGCTATGTAAAAGGACGCAACATATCCTCTAATGCTAGACTTCTACTTAATGTCATTAACCTAGCAGCTAAAGAAAAAAAAGACAGACAAGGCTATGCTGCGATTGCATTGGATGCAGAGAAAGCTTTTGATCGTGTATATTGGAATTTTATGTTCCAAACCCTACGCTGGCACGGATGTGGTGAAAAATGTATCTCACTTGTTAAACTCCTTTATTCAGCCCCTAAATCCACTATCTATTTAAATGGCCAAACATCATCATTTTTTCCCTTGCTCAGAGGCACGCGGCAGGCATATGCTGACAATATTCTTATCTTAATCAAAAACCCCAAACTTCATATACCAAATCTCATTGATGCACTATCTCAGTTTGGTCATGTATTGTCAGGACTCGACCGTGGAAGCTTTGGATTCCTGGAAGGTTAACGCTGTTCTTTGTCGGTGGCTGCAGTCTAGTCCTCAACCAACATGGCCACCATGGTTATAAAGCTAGGCTCCGCCCACTACACGGTGCATCGTATCTGCTTTCCGATATTCCGCTCCGCGGCTAACCCCCGTCAGCTGCCTTCCTGTTTACTCCTTGCTTCCCGGTACCTTCAGGTTGCCCTTTGTTCTCCCTCCCTCTGTTACTCAATTCGCTGTACTCTTTCGGCATTCTGCCGTTCTGTTTTCCTACTTACCTACTTACCTTTCTGCGTCCTCGCCATACCGTGCTTGCGGCTTCCGTTTTAGCTCTGCCTCCTCTGCAACGCTTTGCTTTCCAACCTATTCTTTCGGGTTCTACACTGAATTTGGTAAATCGGTCTGGTTTTCTTATCTACTTTCCTTCTCACTCTTCTCTAGTCTTCTGTGCTTACCTTCCACCTTGCTACTTCCTGTTGGCCTACTGGGGACCCTTACGGCAGCACTTTACTCATCTCCCAGTGTGCAATCGAGGATTTCCACATCGGATCGTTATCAGCCCAGCATTTCTAACCTCCTCATATCAAGGCTTTTGGAATCCCATCTGCAGTCTAACGTCATTTTTGAGAAGCCTAGAGTTCTTCAAGGACTGTTTTCAAGGGATTTTGTGCAGTTCTGCTTTTTCCCTGACAATTTGGGTTTGGCTCCTCGAGAGCCCCAGAGACAGGTTCCCATCCCTGTCAAGGTGGCCTCCGAGGGAGCCAGACCTTACTTACATGACCGGAAGTCAAATGAAAGATCAACCAAGGACTCCTCCAGACACACAAGGAAGCAGACTTCCACTTACAAGGACAGTGAAACTGAGGATACAGGTGAGGAGTCGGGGGAGGAAGGAGTTAGGCCTGACATGTATCAGTATATAAACTAAACAGACACAAATCAGAAATGATGCCCTTAAATCCCTACTGCCTCAAGCATGACATTGACATTTTTGGTCTTAAATGATGCAGTAGTTCCATCAAATATTTAGGACTTCATTTTGCCCCTACAATCCAAGAAACGATCAAGCTGAACACTAAGACGTTACTGGACACTCTTACGGACCTAACAATGAGATGGTCATCCCTTTACCTCTCCTGGAGGGGGCGTCTGGATACAATTAAAATTATGCTATCCCCTATTGTACTATATTATCTTCAGCTTCTTTCCGTTCCACTATCCCTTTCCTTTTTCAAGTATATATATTCCATACTACTAAACATTCTCTGGGGAGTAGAAAAAAGTAAAAGTATTGCGCTAACAAAACTTAAAGCACCTTATAAAATGGGAGGTTTTAGATTCCCTGACTTTAAGCTATATCACTCTGCATTTCTCATAAAACAGTCTCGCCAATGGTTCACAGATCCAGAATTCGCTGATACCCCTACGTGGTGCACATTAGAAAAACACACAGTTCATCCACACAACATTACTGATTATATGTACATATTTAAACATACCTCCAAGAACATCTTGGAATCTATTATAGCATCCGTTTCAGCCCTACAAACCTTTCTCTTCCCCCATACCAAAACTCCCAATAAGTACCGTTCCCCTTTACTATGGCACAACAAGAATATAGTAATAAATAAAAGGTCCTTAATCACAAAGAATGGATCAAAAAAGGAATCAGATTCATCCAACACATTATAGATGGTCCTTCTATTCTCTCCTTCCAGCAATTCACATCCAAATTTACCATACCCAAAGCTGACTTTCAGTTTTACAATAAATTAATCAACTGATGCACTTAATCACTTTTCCTATGAGATTCTTTCTCCAGACGTCCTCAGACTACTACAGCTAACCATGATCAGTGAGATCAGAGCCTCAAAAATATATAATATGCTCACCTCAACATTTAATGTTTGCTCAATTCGTCTAAAGTGGGAATTTATTAAGTATATTTGAAGATCATATATAGCACCACCTGTTTTCTAAAATTAAACACTTATTGGTCTCAGCAAACATTACACAACATTATTTCTTCTTCATTCACAGAGCATTTATTACCCAAATTATGATGCTGGTGATGTGGATTTTCTCCCGCTACATATATGCATATGTTCTTTGAATGTTCATATATTGTCACATTTGTGCAAGATATCTGGAAGTTCATTAAGCTTATCTTCTCTGTAGATGTTCCGTTTTCTATTGTGAATATATTTTTAGGAAGTCTCGCCATAACAACATATATTTCACCAGACTCAAACAGATTATACAATCTATTTATCTGTATAGCCTTAAAATGTATCACTGCCAACTGGAAAGTCTTTGAATCATTATCTACCAGAGCATAGTGGAACAATAGTTGTCATACTCATAAAATGGAAATGTGCATGGCTAATAATCAAAATAGAATGCTAAATGGTACTATTTCATCTGTTATCTTAACTGCTTCAATGCAACATTATTACATAAATGGAAAGATCAGTTTTATCATATAACATCTCCCCCCCCTCACCCTGCTTCCATCTGTTTCTTGTAGGTCTCCTGTTTGTCTCCCAGTATGTCTCCCCAAATTTCTATTCTTTTCTCTATATGAGTTACTCTTTACAGACGTGTTATAATAATCCATATTCAATTGGTACTACCTCCAACTTCTATTCTTGTTCAAATAGGTATAATTAGTTAATTCGATCAATGAATGTTTTGGGTAAAGATCAAGTTCTTGCTTGTTATGATTGTTAATTTTGTTCATCCTTTTTTGTTACCTGTTCCACTCAAAGTCTGTAACTTGCTAACATATGTATCATTATCAGTTTCTTGAACAATAAAAATCATTACATAAAAAAAAAATACAAACAAATGTCCATTTAAGTGATTATTTGTGTCATTAAATGTTATAGCTTCCAAGCATTTGATGGTTCCTTGATACTGGGACACAGTTGTAGCGGATAACGTTGTTTTATTGTTCATTCTTGCTCCGGAAGTTAGCTGGGGCTGTCTGGATTTGGTGACTAACATACTGGGCCTCATTACACGGTAGGCGGAGGACCAAGGTGCTATTAGCACCTTGGTACATGCCAGTAAAATACCGCCTTGGTGGAAAGGGGAATTACCGCCCTATTCCAAGGTTGGCGGGGCGGTAATTCCCCCTTCCCCCATTGCCTTTCCCCATTCCTATTTTTGACCCATAGGGCTCTATGGGAATGGGGAAGGCGCTAATTACGGTGCCGCAAATTGCGGTACTGTAATTAGCACCCTGGTCCCTTTGCGGGTTGGTTTTTAATGCCTGCTAAACAGCAGGCGTTAAAGTACCTACCCGCAAAGGGACCTCGTAGTAAGGCGGCAAGGGTTTACTGGTACCGGTGCCTTTACCGGTACCGGTAAACCCTTACCGCCGTCCGTGTAATGAGGCCCATTGTCATTGTATGGGTGTGTCAGAGGGTGTCATTCTGATCCTTGAAAAGAAGTGCATGCCCACACTGTACATCTACTGAATGTTCTACAAAAAGCCACTACTATCTACAAAAGCCTATGTTCTGTTGCTTACCTTATACATACATGTTCTAGGACTGTTTTAATGAGGAGACTCACTGTTAAACACATCAAGCACTGGTTAAGGAGGGTCAAGGGGTGTTCTTCAATCGTTCGCAATGACATCATCAACATACGTCTGACTCTAGTATACGTTACTTGGTAAGTGGTCTCTTGTCTGTTGGCCATAGAACTCTACCACCTAGAGTGTCCAAAATACAATTGGAAGCTATCCTGCCCTATGCCAGTAGAAGGAATGAGGAACACCCTATACAAGTGACAGGTTCATGACCTAGTACGCCTGATAAAAGGGCCTTCACGGCACAAAACCCTTAACCGTCCCAGGTGCTGATACCATCCGCTGATGTTTCGGCGCAGAAAATCATTAACGAAGACCGATGTCATGTCACCCCCAGTGAAACCACAAATTACTTTTAGACATTAGAAAAGCATAAGCCAAGGAGGCAGGGGAAACAGATAGCTTATCTGTCATCTCCTGGAGCATCACAGGAATATGTTAAAAGATTGGCGATGATGATTGGCTAGATTTTATAAAACAAGCACACATGACATATTTGCTTCCAAGAAACCTGGTCCCTAGAAGATAATGGGCCTCATTCCGAGTACGGCGCTAACCAATGGCGCTATTAACGCCTTGGTTGACGCCGTACCCGGGCCGGCAGCACCTTGGTGGATGGCGGAATTACCGCCCCATTCCAAGGTTGGCGGGGCGGTAATTCCCCATTCACCAAGGCTCTTCCACATTCCCAAATGAGCCCCAATAGGGCTCAATGGGAATGGGGAAGATGCAAATAACGGTGACCGTTCATTACGGTCACCTTTATTGGCTTGGAGGCCCCTTTGCGCCCTCGACTTTAACACCTGCTCAAAGCAGGCGTTAAGGGCGAGGGCGCAAAGGGAACTCGGAGTATGGCAGTAAGGGATTACCGCCACCGGTCTCGTTACCGGTGGCCGCTATCCCTTACCGCCATACTCGGAATGAGGCCCAATGACATTGTGGGATATACTTGTTCTAAACTGAACGTAGGGAAGGGGAAAAGAGGGTGATCCAGTGGAGGCTTGTCAATTTAGGTTCGAAGATGTCTTCACGATAGAAGCAAGTAATTACCAACTGACACAATGGATATTCAAGCAGTTCTACTGGAGATGGCGTCGGACACAAGAATGGAGAATGGGAAGAGACAAAACAGGCGTAGTGGGAGAATAATCAAGACACTAGCAGGAGATCGAAATCTCCAGTTCGAGTCTCACCCTCAGTGAGATAGTAGAAAGTGAGGGGGGAATATGGAGTATCCCGCTTTAAAACATACTAAACCAAAAAGAGACCATCGTTTTGCTCTGGAAGTAGCACACATATGAATGTGCCAGGGATATTGCACTTGTAATTGCAAAGTTAAGGGTGAAACCACTGCACAACCAATGTACAATGTGGGAGGTTGTGCTAACCATCTGGATTACATTCTCTTAAATGTGAGTGGGTGGGGTGGAGCAGTCTACTTGGAAGTTTTAAACAGAATAGAGAGCGACTTCAAACCCATTAGATTATTTTACTCCATATGAATGAACTCTAAACAATCAAAACATCAAGAGTAATCAAAACATGCATCTCAAATGTACTAATAGTTGAAAGGCGTGAACATGGATATCGCTCAACATGAATGAAGAATCCCTAAGGCTATACCAAGAGTTACTACCATACCTCGAATTTGGAACTACCCCCTCGACTGTACGGAAGTCATTAGGTCTCACGTTACTGCAAAAGTGAAAGAGTGGAACACAGACAGGGCAAGGGACAAAGGCAGCAGAGGTTTGTATGAAAAAGGTTGCAGACTGAGCAAGACCTCCTTACTTGATGTTTTAAAAATAGAGACTGGGACATATAGGTAAGCAATTGCAGATGCTCGCTTGAGCTATAAAACTGTAATTATTAAGAAACAGATGGACTATGATGGTTGAAAGTGGGCGTAACTGAGATTAGCAGTGCACTGCAAGAACTTGAGACGGTTCTGGAAGATTGTGGCAGGTTACATGAATAACAATAGAAATTGGGAGGAGTCTTTTATCCCACATGGGGAATAGCGTGCACACGTGCACACGCAAACGTTTCTATAACTGATGAGGTTTGTGACGTAGGGGAATAACCTTTAGTGCAATCAGAGGGGAAATGTTTCAGGATTTACTGTCTGTTTCAGAGGTTGCAAATGTTATTAAGATGCAATTGTCACATTAGGCCGCCAGTCCAGATTGTGTGCACGCAGACCTTTTCAAAAGCGAGTCTTGAATACCATATTAGCAACTGGAAGGATTCCGGATTCCTGGCGCACAGCTCTTATAGTGCACATATATAAAAAAGACAAAAGGGATACTCTTACAAAACTACAGGCCAATATCATCAATAGACACATCTGGTAAAATGTTTGGTAGGCCAATCCATGTACATTTGGAAGATTCTGACCAATCAGGCTATATCACATTTGCCACCAGGCTTTCAGAGACGGCTAAACACAACGGATCTATGTTTAAGACTGTACGGTCTAATCCGAAATGGTGCTAATTTAAAGAGAATGGGCCTCATTTCGAGTTTGGAGGGAGCCATTCCGCTATTTGCGGCATGGCTGCCTCCAAACTCGGGTCTGGGTCCGAGTTCCTCAAATGAGGATTTACCGGGCCATTCCAACCCTGGAGGACCCGGTACATTCCCATTCCCATTCGAGCCCCAATAGGGCTCAATGGGAATGGAGAGGGAGCTAACAACAGACCCGTTAATAACCGGCCCGTTGTTGGCTCCCTGGTTTTACCAGGCCCCCTTTGCGGGTCCCGCGAGGAGACCTCGTAATAGGGCGGTAAGTGGTTACTGTAATGAGGCCCAATGTCTCTTTATCTGACCTTTGTAGACATGAAAGTGGCGTTTGAGGTAGTCCCGTGGAACAAGCTATGGACTCATCTAGGGATACCAGAGCACCTTTAAACCCAGTATTAGCATTGGATATAAACAACACTGCAATGGTAAGGTGGGACCCTAAGGGGGAACGCACCTCTAGTTTCCAGGTGACAAATGGAGTAAGACAGGTGTGCATCTGAATAAATGACACAGCACTAGGCATTGAAAACCTGGAGTAGGATGCTCTTGCTCTGTGCGGACACAAGACCAGAGTTCTCCTATTTGCAGATGATGCCGTTTTAAATCAAAAGGCTTGCAGATAATCTACAAAATTAACATATTGGTCTGTCAAAGAAAGAAAATGGTATCCAGTGATATTAACGGAAACCATAACACTGAATCACATCAAAAGTGATTTGATATTTTTTTAAAGGCTCTAACCAATACTTTCCCCAAATATTCTAGGACTGGAGTTTGATTATATAATCCCACCAGTCCTAGAATATGTTGGGGAGGGTGTTTAGTGCCTTTAAAATTAAAATGGAATGTGATTCCGTGTTATGTTTTTCGTTAATATAACTTAGATCCAAGAAAATGCCGAAAAATAAACTTTCCATTGAGTTTAATAGCCATGAACATGAGGATGTAGATATTTACGTATATGTTCTAACAGATCAGTGGGGGTGGAAGGAACAGGTAAGACAAGCATTGGCATTGCTATTTGAGCCACTGCAAGGAATTCACTCCAAAAGTTCATTTGTGTAAACATTATTCTTTCCTGTAGAAAATCCCCCAAAATGTTTAGATCTTATAGACAGTGTTTTTGTGCAACCTGAAGGAGATTATCCAGGGTCTCAATCACACCCTCCTCCAGACAGTACCTACATATCAATTTCTCTCTTGGGGTTCCAGATCTATCTCCCTGCACCTCCAAAGTTGGAAAAAAAGGTTCAGTCGCAATCTTAAGGACATCCTCCATTTGGGACAGGGGGATTTTTTATTGCAAGGCTCTACTTTGTTGAACGGTTTCTCTATTAGAGGCATATCATGATATAAAGAGTGTGTAGTTATGCTGTTGCATGTGTTACTCCAACTCCATTCCCATAATGTTTTATTTACTTAGTAAACGAATCAGAATCAGCGTTTCACTTGTCCTATCGATGTTAGAAAGCAGAGCTTCACATTCTTGTCTCCAATTTAGTAGGTGGACAGAGCTTGTATTTTCCATCAATGTGTTCAATTTGGTGAATAATCATTTTTCAGTGGGGTCTACAATGTTTCAATAGAATGCAAGAGTTCTCCACTTATTCAGGGAAGCCAAAGAGAGAAGCCTAAATCCATACCTAATAACAGGTGTTGAATACAGTTCGGAAGGCCCAGGACTTTGCATCCCTCACAGTTTCTGCCATTCCGAGTCTTTATAATTGAACAGCAGGATCTCAATATCAAATAGCAGCGCAGGAATTACTGTGCTTTAAAATATTTAGCTGTTGGCAAAAGGAAGTAACTGCCATATTTGGTGTTTAGCCTTCTCATCTGGGCAATATACCTCACATTTCTTCTTTAATTTATCGAAGTGCACGTTTGCATGAGGGTGATTGTATATAGAGAATCTAAATACTTATATTGGTCAACTATGTCCATCACTAAAGAAATAATCCCTGCGCCGGTGGGGCATTACTGACTCAGGTAATGCCCCAGGGCCCATAGTAACAAATGACCCAGGGCATTACCCGGGCAATGCCCCCGGCAAGGGGATTATTGCTATTAGTACCACGGCCAGTTGGACCGGGGTACTAAATGCAATTTTCGTGGCTGCACATTTTGCAATGAAGAAAAATGTGCCGCCAAGGACAGCTGAACAGTCTGTTCTCCCTTTCCATGGCAGCCATTGGAAATAGTAAATTAAGTAAACAAACAACCTGGGCACCATGGAAAGGTAGAAGGTAGTCCCTTCTCCCTTTCCATGGTGGCCATTCAAAAAATAGAAAAAAATGTAAACAAAAAATGGCCACCATGGAAAGGAGAAGGGACTACGTAGTCCCTTCTTCCTTACCATGGCAGCGCAAACAGAAGTGTTTCCAGTATGCCCGCTTCCGACGAGGAGACAAAAAAGAGGCAAGTAGAGGGAAGGGGGGAGAGAAATCTGTGGAGGGGGAGGGCGAAAGGGAGTGGGAGAGGAACACTTAGCCAATTCCCAGAGAGGAGAGATGGCACTGCCAACCCTGAGGAGGATCAGGGCAGCAGGATTACTGCCTGGTAATGCCCATGTTCTGAGCCTCCCCATTGGCTACGAGGATGCCACACCCTCCTCACGGGGTACTAATTCCCATTAAGCTTCCAATTGTAATGTTCTCTCTTTATCTTATTCAAACAAATATACATTTTTGATTTTGGTGTTTTAACACACAGTTCTTGGTTTTCAATATGATTTTCCATCATGTCCAAGTTTTGCTTATGACCTAACAGGTTCTGATCTAAGATGACCAGGTCATCATCATAGGTCAGCAATGGATACCTAAGGTACCTATGCATGGGGGAAAGGCTCCTGCTTGTTTTCAGATGCTCCGCCAGGTTTGACAAATAGAGTTTAAAAAGGGCTGGGGCCAACACACATCCTTGGCAAAGCCCCCTAAAGGTTCTGACTGCACCTTACATAAAACCATCCCCATTCAGGTGTACTTTCACTTTGGTGTACGTATGAATCGCTATTTGGATTTCTAGGATATAATCAGGGCCTCTGCAGGTTTTTAATTTCACCCAATGCCTGATTCTGCTCACCCTATCAAAAGCAGAGGAGAGATCTACGAAGTCCCAACACAGTGGGCCTCATCACGAGATGGGCGGTATTCTGGTGGTAATACCACTAAATGCAATTACTTTTACTGTCACTTTAACCAGCGGTATTACTGTTGGATTACAAGTGGTAATGGTGGTGTAAATCCCCATTTTCTTTGAGTCCATTGGACTCAATGCAGCTTTTTTGGTGCAATTCCAGTAATTCCACTGCAGTAATTTCACTGAAAATGGTGGAAAGTCGGCAGATTCAACTCCAGTTCAGAGCCCACTAATGCGTTTTTCTCAATTCTTTTAATATGTAGTAGAAGAGTGAGTAGAAGCTCAATAAGTTCAGTTTGTGAACCCTGCCCATATCCAGACTGATAGTGGTCAAGTCTATCAACTTCAAAGGACCATGCATTCAAGACCCTCAGAATAATCGTAGAACATTCTTTACTGGCATCAACTAAAAGGGCTATCAGATGATCACTGATGGCAGAAGACCTGTCCCCCTTCTTAAAAATTGGAATCTAGTATGACATACACAAAATACCGACCAACAATTTAAATTCTCCCTTCAGAACATAGTTGGAAACACCATCTGGTCCCTCTGCTCTCGATGGATTGACTCTATGGGCCTCATTACGAGTTTGGAGGCAGCCATGTCCTTGATAAGGGCATGGCTGCCTCCAAACTCAGGTCCGGGTTCCCTGAATGGAGAAGTACTGGGCCATTCCGACTATTTCCCTATTCAGGGAACCCAGACGTTCCCCATTCCCATTGAGCCCCAAAGGGCTCAATGGGAATGGGGAGCATGCTAACAAGGGGCCCGTTAATGACGGGCCCATTTTTAGCATGCTAGTTCCCTCGCGGGACCCGCAAAGTATGTCTGGTCTGACCAGAAGACCAGAGCGGGTCCCGTGAGGGAACCTCGTAATAGGGCGGAATGGGTTTACTGGTGCCGGCAACTTTACCAGCACCATTAAACCCATTCCGCCAGGGTCGTAATGAGGCCCTATGGATCAGGTGTTCTATATCTTCTATCTCGAAGTGCAGGTCCCAACGATTCTTCTGAGCATACTTCTACATTCACTTTGTTAAACATGTAATTCTTCATGCATTTACTTCTTAATTTACTTTGTCTGTATCTTCACATTGTCACTATGGCAATGGATATGTTCAGGTTAGCGGTAAGCTTATCATTGGGTTCCATGAGAGGTAAGGGGAAAATATGGATGGGAAAAGAAGGGGAGTTGCAGGGGGTCCACCGCAGTAATGATGATGTGAACGCTAAAAGAAGTTCAAGACAGAAGTAATTGTTTGAAGAGGTGAATCTGACAAAGTGAATTTATGGCAAAGAGAATGCAGAAGAAGTAAAGGCATACATCTGGCTCCAACAGCTGCTCTAATGTTCAATTGTCCCGATTTACATTGCAGATAAAACCTTTGATCCCTTTTACTATATAATTCCCCTTAATATTGTGGCATGATTTGAACAGAAAATATTTTCTCCGATTTTTGCCAAAACAGTAAAACAAATCTGATCAGAAAACCTGATCAGGAAACCGAATTGATTACAGGCATTTGAATATTATTATTTTACTCAATACCCCCTTCCACTAAACGTTTTCCTGCTCTAATAAGTTTACAATGCATTTAAGGATCTCTTTATTCTTGTCATGATGATCACTGGTAATAAATAACTTTTGAAGATTAAAATACCTAATAAAACATGGAGAAGCTGAACATGGAGAAGCTGAACATTATTTGTGTCTGAGCCTTTAAATCACTCGTAGCCCTAAACATAATGGTTACCACGCCTCAATAGAATTGTAAAACACTGATACCTAATGAATTCCTAATTTTCAATGGAGTTTTCCAAGCAGGAGAATCAATCTTCTCTTGTAAAAGTGATTTTAATGCAAAGCATTCAATACCATGTAAATCCTGTTGAGCTATATTGACTTCATAAACCTTTACTAATGCGTATATATCTACCGCTCGTTGGGTGGCCAGAAAACATTTTAAGGCATTTCTTGTCAAATTCGCAATTTTAGAAATACACTTGACATGCCAGTCTTATTTCATGTTTTGTTGAAATATGACTCCTAGATATCTGTACTTGTTTACCTGCTCTATATGTGCTGAGTCAAGGTACCAAGTAAAGGAACACTAATATGTTTTCTTCAAAAACACAAGCACCATGACTCTGGTATATTTGACTTCTAAAAAGTTTTCTTTATAGTTATTATCTGTGCTAAAGGGTCAGACAAATGGGCATGCCGACTAGTATAAAGATATCACCTGCATAGCGCAGTATCTGAGGAAAGTTCATATCCACTTTCAGAATGATTGGAAGATCTGCAAGCTATATTGAGAACTAAAGTGAGACCAAGGTACAGGCCTGGATATGTCGAATGTTTGTACTCTTTTCCTTTTTTTGATGACCCTGTTGCATCCATTTGCTCTAGAACCCAAGGTCTAATATAAAGCTCTATGATGAGATGTATTAGCCATTTTGGTATCCCCCAGCTGTGTTGCTTATTTTAAGCTGTATTCTCTGTCGATAGCACTGGAGTAATGTACACAAGAAGTACATCATTTTGTATTACCCTTAAACCAGGATTTTCCAATTAATAGCTACTATGCCAGACAGTTAGCTATAGTGGAATTGTGTTTCTGAACCCACCTTGTTTTATTGAAAGGATTCTCCCCTTCCCCTGCCATATACCTGCAATACCAACAGTTTGTGAAGTACATGTCTAGCAAACATTTTCCTGCAGTTGTCCAGAAGGGCAATTGGATGATTGTAGACCGGCATATCTTTCCTCTTCTTTTTTTTAGTATGGGGACCAGCACAGTACCCTTCCAAGTGTATTGTATATGAGATGTTAAAATACATTCTGAAAATTGGGGTTGAAGTAACTGAGCCCCCAAAGATGGGTTTTGCCACAGAATACTTATCAGCAATCCTTCTTGAACTTTTGCTTTCAATGAATTCCACTGCTTTATGTAGTGGTTCATCACTCGATGTATGGGTCAACATTTATGGTCATCTCAGTGGGATGCAACACATAAATATTCCAAAATTCATGTTCCCACTCTTTTTCTGGAATCAGATTGGGAGTTTAGGAAGCAATATGACCAGTAAAATGTGTCATCTGCAGCTCTTAACAGATTCTCTCACATTTCCTTCTAATAATGTAAATATGTTTCTTATAGTTATTTTATACAGTTTCATAGCTGTTGTAAGTTGATTATTTCCATTTTGTTGATAAGATGGATATATCTCACTAGTATCTTTATGGACTTCATTGTTTCATTTGTCTAATCATCAAACCATGAATTTGCTAGATCTATTTGGTTAGTCTTAATCTGATGAAAGTTAGCAGCTCTTTTCTGTATTTTTGTCCCGACATTTCCAATGGAAGTCTTCAAACAAAGAAATTATACTTGCAATGGGGGTAATCCCCAAAACAAAAGTTGCTAAGCGTGTTGTAGTTTGAGGAAATCACTAAATCTGGAACCTTCAAATACGGAGTTGTTTAAAAGAAAGTTTGCAGCTGTATCACTGATAAATACTTTTTCAATTCAAATGGACCCAGGAAATATCACTTCTTAGAAGTTCAAATTTAATCCTGTAGTCCATGAAGATTACGCCACTAGTGGTATCATACAGTAGACCATTGAAAAAATGTAATTAGTTTAATTTTCTTTAAATACTTTAAAGAAAACTAAATCGATATTGAAGATATCGTTCTAAGATTTGTAATCATGTCAATACATTTCTTAATGGAAGACTGGTTTATAGAGAGGAACTTTTCTTTCTATAAATGATACTGGAGTTTCTTTACACTTTAATACAAGATTGCTCTTCCAGTAATCCATACGAAGGTTGTGAGAGTTATTATGTATGTCAGTTTTCACAGATGGAATTGAGCAGCTGGAAAGTTGCGGAAGGACTTGAATTAAGGCCAGGGGACTTCTACTGAGATTGCGGCCCCCATTTGCATTCAGTGATGTCCTTGAAACTTTATCATTCAGCTGTTCAATTAAAATATTGACACTATGGACGTAAAGTATCCCTGCACGTTTTGTCATTGAGAGAAATATAATAGGTAGCTTCAAGGTCCAATATTGGATACACTCTGTTCTTTAAA
Source organism: Ambystoma mexicanum (assembly GCA_002915635.3). Lineage (NCBI taxonomy): Eukaryota > Metazoa > Chordata > Amphibia > Caudata > Ambystomatidae > Ambystoma > Ambystoma mexicanum. The sequence continues at coordinate 935,815,519 of CM030325.1, forward strand.
TAATTATCTGTATTGGTTTGACCAGTTTCCTCATCAGAATGAGTTTCCATCATTTGGGCTAACTTGACCCTTCCATGTTTAAATTTAGAAAATGTCCTTTTATTTCATATGTTTATTTCCCTCCTGATAGGCCTTAAGCAACATGTTTTTTTTTTTTTTTACCAGAAAATGGGATACCCTTCTCCTTATCATGATCATCTAATTTGAGTGGCTAATGGTTGATTCCACAGATTGATTAAGGGGACACAATCCTATAAGGGGGGGATCTCAGTCCTTGATTTTTGTTTTTTGTTTGAACCAAACAAAAATGTGATTGGGTTGAGAATATCCCTGGTTTTCTGGTCCTGACTAATGGAGTATGAGCTATCAAGGCTTCTCATGATTTTATCAGGCAGTCTTTTTGAAATACCTTGTTTCCTTCGAATATTTGATGAAAAATGTGAACCCACCTTGGTTTGGTTTGTAGATTTACATCTTTTATCTTAGTGGGCATTATACCACAGTGCCAATTCTATGTATTCAATGTACAAAAGGCATTTTCTCACTTCTGGCTCCAGTGAAATACCTTGTGTTTCCACAGTAAAGAGGTAATTGGGTGCACTACATTGGAGAAGTCTAGAATGAAGCATTGGTAAAAGTTGGCAAACCCTAAGAAGCTCTTGAGGACCACTAGAGAATGGATTCTATGTTTTGCTTATCCATCTGAATTCCTTGTGCTGTAAAGATAAAGACAAGAATTCCTACTTTGATTATATTGAAGTGATGGTTCTCTGGTGTTTTTTGAAAGAGGTGGTGTTTTCTTTGGCGATCCTGACACACTCGTATGTGTCTGACATGCTCCCAAAGGGATGATGAATAGATAAGGATGTCATTGAAGTAGATGATAGCACAGACATCGAGCAACTCCCATAATAAATAATCTATAAAATATTTAAAATTCATGCTGCACAGCTGATATTGGCTGATACTCATAGAGGCTGTATTTCGTATGGAAGTCCGTCTTCCAATCATCGCCCTCTTTGACCCTTATCAGTTGATTGGCTCCTACAATTTAGTATAGATTATTATTAATATTGTTATTATTATTATGGTATTTATTGCACACCGACTTTGCTTTCAGAAGCAACGGATCACTTTACATAGGTATACATATATACAACAGATCGCTTTACAGAGATATACAACCGTTTACAGATGCATAACAGCGTGATTTTCAGAGGTGCAAATATAAGAGGGCGGTAGGATACAGAGGGGCACAGAGGAGGGGTACATCTGTGCATGGTGGTGGAGAGGAGAGAGGTGGACAGTGTCCAGTGAGTCTGGTGGCACAGGGGGTGACATGATGACATAGGTGTTGAGGAGAGACTCCGTGAAGATAGATGGTATCGTCCTTCATCTGGTTTAGGAGAACTAGAATCAGAGGCAGTGGGTAGCGATTATTGACGGTGATGCGGTTTAAGGACTGATAATCAATGCAAGTTCTTAAGTCCCCTGCCAAAGGACTCCATGGGGATGGGGACAATGGAAACACTGGTTCCGTCTATGAAGAAGCCGGTTTTTCCATTTCTGCATGCATGCAGGTGGCGTTACTCCCGCCAGGTCAGACCTGGCGGGTGTGACACCTCCCTCCTGCAGAACTCGGAATCAACCGGTCTGGAAAAAATGGTGGCGGCGGATTTACCTCCACCGTTCTTTCCAGACCGGCAGGGTCATAATGAGGCCCATTGTCTCTTGTTCTCAAAATTGTGCACATATTCCAATACAAAACAAAAGGTGTACCTCCAAATCAAAAGGTTCCATAGGGACAATGTTCACAGTTCCAGGGGGGATGGCTACCTTCCCCAGATTCCTTTTTCCAATATCAAAAGGTTCAAACTAAGAACAATCATGCTTCTTAACGCTCAAAAGGATAACTCTGTCTTTTGTATACTGCAACCCACTCAAATGGCCAATGTTCGCAGTTCCAGAGGATGGCTCCCTTCCCCAGGTTCTGTTCACCTCTACAAAAAATTGTTTAAACTAAGAATGATCAAGTTACTTAAGTTCAAAAAAAGGATAACTCTCTCCTTTCAATACTGCAATTCACACCTGGGGAAATGGCTCCCTTCCCCAGGTTTCTCTTCACAATCAAAGGCAGCTTACAATTTTAAGGCTATGAGTCCACCTTAGAATTCTCTTACTATTTCAAAAATTGGGTGTGGGTCCCAGACTTACAGGTCACCTGGTATACTCCCCTGCCATGTTCTTTCTAAATTTACAACAGCTCGCAGTCTCATGTGTATGATTCTTCCTAATGTTTCTTTCTTCAGCAGTTTTTCACACATACTGGACTATGCCTTGTGTACTCTCCTGCCAGGTCTTGGATATTATAGTCTGGCGATAATAAGTTTGCCCCATGGACAATCTTTTCTAATGCCAGTATCCTTTCATGCTGTACTTTCGCTATTTCCACATATGGCGGAGACACATTTTCTGGCACAGTTTTTATTATAGATACGGAATTTGTACACCATGCATTGTTCCAGTCTACAAACTCAGTTTGAGTAGCTATAGAAATTCTATTGAGTGTTTTCCCAGCCTTAATCTCATCTGCTATGGTTTCCATCTTTTGAGCTTGCAGACGTTTTTCACTCATATGTTGCTCGGCCCAAAACACATGACATTTTTCCTGAGCAAACAGGTAGCCCTCTATTTTACTCATTCTTGAGTTGATTTCAGCAGTTGCTAGACTCAGGGCACCAATAGCTCAATGCGTATACTCGTGGCCCTTGTCCAGCAAATTTAGTATTCTAGTTAAGACTGGAAAATTCTGTAATTCTTGAGAATTTAGGTCTACCAAAGTCTCCTCTAATGGAAAAAGTGGAAGAGAGGAATTCGGCAAACGCGATTTCCCTAAATTATTTTCCAAAGACCTGGGCTCACAACTCAATACTGGAGAATGAAGATCTTTAGTATCAGAAGGCATATATAGGTCCTCATGGGAGGGTGAGCTGGCAGAGTGTAACAATTCTCGGGCCCCCCAACCTCCTTTATATTTATGTGTTTCTTTCAATTGATTTAAATTTTTTACTATAGCCGCGTGAAAATGAACTTGTTCCCTAAGGCCCATTGACTCGGCAGCAGGAGTAGATGGCCCATTCGAAAGTCGTGTTCTACTATGCAATTCCGCTAACACAGCCGGCGCAACCAACGATACATCAGTGGCAGGCATGCTCTCCTCATCGTTTACAGCCCCCAATATTGAGCTATCAGTGATAGGGACATTCTGGATTAACTTAGTAGTTTGATTATTATTACCATGTACTTCACTATGAAATTGGGCCACTACATTTGTCTCCATTATAGTCATCACATTAGAGGCTTGTGCAGAATCTGACATTGCTTGGTTCACCATATTAGAGTTTGGAGATATCATCACATGCTGATTATAGCCCAATTTTTCGTTTAGACCCTTGCCCCCTTTCTCGAATTGAATAACTATGTCCTGCTTTGGCTCTTCGTCTGACCTATTACCATCAGAGACTGTTATAGGAGAGCCGTTTAGGCATCTCTTTCCATTACGTAGTTTCTTGACCATTTTTAAGCAAGAAAGCCACTTGTTTCCACCTAAGCAATCAAGAACCTACCTCGGATTTTACCGCCACAACACCCAAATCCCAGAAGCAGAGCAGCAACGCGACCCGCGCCGCGCACCGCGAACAGCAAACAGTACTTGTCCGGTACTTGGCGGTGCGCGGCGCAGGTGCGCGAGACCAGCAGTACTTCAAGTCGCAGGGAGTGTGGCTCGTCAGAGGAAGGCGTGGCTACCTAAACAGGAAGAGCCTAAACAGGAAAGGTAAGTAAATATGCAGCCTTCATAAGGTTGAGTTCCCTACTACCAAGCGCTTATACGCGTAAGCAAAAAACAACACACACAAGCCGAAAGGCGGCAGTGTGAGCAACACCCAAAATGTATAACACCAGAGCCACAACTCACAAATAGCACAATTCAACCCCCTGCAAGACGTGAAGCACACACATCAAACGCCACAAAAGATGGAAAGATGGAAAGTGCAATCACCTCGAGGTCAGGCACAAAAGTGCACCCGAAAAGTACGTCCTCCGGCTGAATTGCAAAAGTCCCGGCAAATCGACAAGTCCAAGGCAATACAGAAGAAACTCCAAATTTAGGCAAAAGCGCCACCTAGCAAGGCAGCACGACGTTCCAGCAACAGCAAACAGTACTTGTCCGGTACTTGGCGGTGCGCGGCGCAGGTGCGCGAGACCAGCAGTACTTCAAGTCGCAGGGCGTGTGGCTCGTCAGAGGAAGGCGTGGCTACCTAAACAGGAAGAGCCTAAACAGGAAAGGTAAGTAAATATGCAGCCTTCATAAGGTTGAGTTCCCTACTTCCAAGCGCTTATACGCATAAGCAAAAAACAACACAGACAAGCCGAAAGGCGGCAGTGTGAGCAACACCCAAAATGTGTAACACCAGAGCCACAACTCACAAATAGCACAATTCAACCCCCTGCAAGACGTGAAGCACACACATCAAACGCCACAAAAGATGGAAAGATGGAAAGTGCAATCACCTCGAGGTCAGGCACAAAGGTGCACCCGAAAAGTACGTCCTCCGGCTGAATTGCAAAAGTCCCGGCAAATCGACAAGTCCAAGGCAATACAGAAGAAACTCCAAATTTAGGCAAAAGCGCCACCTAGCAAGGCAGCACGATGTTCCAGCAACAGCAAACAGTACTTGTCTGGTACTTGGCGGTGCGCGGCGCAGGTGCGCGAGACCAGCAGTACTTCAAGTCGCAGGGCGTGTGGCTCGTCAGAGGAAGGCGTGGCTACCTAAACAGGAAGAGCCTCGAGGTCAGGCACAAAGGTGCACCCGAAAAGTACGTCCTCCGGCTGAATTGCAAAAGTTCCGGCAAATCGACAAGTCCAAGGCAATACAGAAGAAACTCCAAATTTAGGCAAAAGCGCCACCTAGCAAGGCAGCACGACGTTCCAGCAACAGCAAACAGTACTTGTCTGTTTATAGTCTCATTTGAGGTTTTTCATATAGTTAACTTTGCCTGGTGAGCTCTCCTGCCAGGAGCTGTGTGCATCTCCATTCAAACCCTTGACTCTGCTTGGTATACTCTTCTGTCATGGCTTGTATGCAAGGACTTGTGTGAATTTCCTTTCAAACACTTACTTATTTTCTATACATACTTGGCTTTGCCTGCTTCTTCCCCTGCTAGGACTTGTGCGCATTTCAACATTGCGTATCAGTACTTCCCATCTGCACATATTATCATGAATGTATGTTCAGTGCTTTTCATCTGTTCATTTATTTTGTTTTACAAATGTTCAGCAGACCTTTTCATCATGGTTCAGCCTACAATGTCTCTCTCTGGTTTCCCTCATTCGTCTTCTCCAAGTTTGTGTTGATGGCCCAAGACCCCAGTCCCACTGTCTACTGCCTTCGTGACACTGCCTGGCAGTTCTTCGGCATCCCAACCATTTATTGGACTCACTGGCTTTTTGTTTATGGTTTCTCAGAGTTCCCGGCTCCAAGTCAGGTACTTCTGCAGCTCCCACGGCTCTCTCTTTTGCTGTCGGCGTCTTCGGTAAGCATCTGCACACTGGACGCCGCCCAAGCCTCTGCAGCCTTCAGGAAACACAACTTGCTTCCTCGTGCTCCACTCTGGGTCCTGCAAGCCTCTCAAAAGCATGTTGCTCACCAGGTTGCCTTGCGCCCCTTGTAGCTGTTTGGACTTCTGTGCAGCCACCGGTACCTTGCCCTGCCGTGAGCTGGAGAACCCCATGCTCCTCCTCTCGGCTTAGTTTTAAACCATGCCGAGCCAATGGTCTTTTCCCAGCGAATAGGCCGCTGCCTATGGTTCTCGTGGGCAGTGATCATCAACTTTCTTCGCCTCTTTCTCGTCTCAGTTGTTTTATTGTTTCTGATGTGATATTGAGAACGGTTAAATGGAACTTCATTGGGAGTAATCATCACTGCTCCCTGTTTCATCCTCATTTCAGTTCTTAATAACCACATTTTTGGGGGATATTGTGAAATACTTGAAGTTGACTTAGTTAGAGGTTCAGTAAGAGTGCCAAAATATGCTATCAAGGTATGAGGAAGAGAGGGAACATACCTAAAAGGGAATGGGGGGTTATGTGACTTGTTCTGATGACACTGTTTAATCCCCCTGACGGTCACTTCATGAGGTAATTTCCATGTGCCTGACAAGTGGGTCTCTACACCTGCCAGACGTCCTTGTTTCCTGATGTGGCATGTGAAAGAGTGATGCCCAGGGCCCCTACTGCCTTCTGTGGTGGCATTCCAGAGCAGTCCAGCAAGAAATACCCTGCATTCCCGCTATACAGACATACCGCTGCTGGCACCGTCTTTCCCATGCCTCTCTGATTATGGTGCTGTGCACTCCATCTAGCTGCATGGATGCAGGTGGTGGCTACACACTTCATTGTGGGCTCTCCTTAGAATGTACATAAAGCGAGTTTGTCTTTGAACACATCCGATCTGCCTTCATTCGGATAATCAGTGGTCTATTTGCAAGACCAAATCTATATAGTTGGAATACCTATGTGGTGGGTTCACCGCCTGGGCAAGTATGTCCTTCAGCTCCCAAAGCAACTCTTAATGGAATAGGGTAGATCATTTTTCCAATGGCCAGCTCATTTCGGCAATGAGACAGTTGAAAGTGGCAATGCAGGCAAGGACGTGTTGGGGATCCATGTCTTGACGATAGCAACTCATTGTCAAGCATTTGCGCCTGCGTCTTCCAGAGTTTTACTAGCTCACCCTGGAATCCCGTAGTAGTGGGTCATCCCTCTCTACTAGGGGTATGGACCAGTTGGCTGCAAGCTTCCCATTATAGGACAGAATGAAGGCCACTTTGGTATGATCGGTCGGAAAGGTTCCCGGTTAACATAAAAAATGCAATTTGCATTGATTTAAGAAAGACTGCAACTTTTGAGGGTCCCCTAGGAAGCCCTCGGGAAGTGCTAATGGAACAGGAGTAGGGGACATCATCTGAATTGAAGGAGCAACCGGATTCGCCATGCCGATTTGTGCAGACCCCAAGTGGGTGTGGACCCCAGGCAGTGGTATCTGACCAACCTGAGCTTGATTAAAGCATATAGCAAGGTCTTCAGTCCTTTCTATACTGACCACGAATTCCCATTTTAGGGCATTAATCTCAGATCTGGCCCCACGAGCTTCTGGCCTGAGCTCCCCGAGCAATTTGGCTAATGCATCTTCCCCAGAGGTCTCCATGACACCCAGGCAAGACACTGTCGTGGGTTCAGCATTTAGTAATTCTCAGCTATGGTGTCTTGCAGGGATGTCCTGAAGCACCTCCTGATTGTGTTCCAAACACGAATGGCACTCAGAAGCTGAACTAGCGTTTTTAGGTGGAAGGGACGGGTATGGTATGGTGTGGAAGGCTGCACCCCTTGGCTCTGTCCTTTGTGGTGGGTCTTGACTCTATGAGGAGAGAAAGGAATGGTCACACGTGCACTGTGCTACCCCGCCACCCCTTGACAGGTCTGTCCCCAGGATTGGCTGTCTCCATGTAGTGTGTGAAAGTGACTTTCATCACTGAATTACGTCACTGGTTCAACAGCCCAGTCTCGCTGTGGCTGACTTCTTCTTGCCTTACTTATTTATGTCATGCCAAATGTGGTTTGTTAGTGGTACTCCTTGCTCCTCTTGTTTGTGGTAGTCTTTGCTCCACTGGAGTAGTTGCTAGTGTCTCTAAACTGTGTAAAGAATGGTCCAATCCATGGTTTAATGTGTTGTTTTATTCTCTTGCAGGTGCGGGATATGGAATGAGCAGGCCAGTGGTCGAAGCTTACAAAAATAAGTAGTGTAACTATGTTCCCTACAGGCCTGCCCCGCTCCCCACAAATCACATTACCATTATCTATTGTATTTATCTCATGCCACATTCTTTACCCCTCTTTTGTACCATTGAATGTATGGACTCTTTCTTTTGCTGCGCGCACCGATATGTAACTATGTTGTCCACATGATTCTGCGCCCAGCTACCCGAGGGTTCGGACGCGCTCTATAAATAAACAAACTAAACTAAACTAAACCACGCCCCCCTCCAACACAGAATACAAACCCCCAAACACATGCCCCTGCTGTTTCAAGGATCGTTCAAAGAGCAAGTTTCAACTTTGTCCTCCAATTTTATTTTACAAAACCATTCTGGAGCAGTTTCTTTTTAAAGTAAAATGTAATTTAAAAAATAGAGGAGCACTCCCACCCACTTCGACCACTGGAGCAGGTCTGCGATGGTAACCAAAAGAGCCAAAGTTCCACGGCCTCCCGCGATGGTGGGTAGCAAGGTAAGAAGTGCTGGGAGAGAGAGAGTTCAAAGACAGATTACCCAAGTTCTGCAGGAGTTTTCTGGAGAGTAACTTGTGCTTTCTTCGTCTTCCAAGGTTGTCTTTAGAAGTCTGGAGCCACAGGAGTTGCCGTGAGCATATTTGTTCAGGTACATTTTTTGAGTGAGCTCTGACGCTCATGGGTGCTGTTGAAGCATTTGTGGCCAGAACGCTGAGCATGTGTGCATGGATGGGCGGGTCTTAAATAGCCATGCCATCCAACATGGAGCTTGTGAGTTGAACACTTCACACAAGATTTGGGCTCTATTGAATCCTGATTCTTTAGTTGCAGCCATCTGTGAAAAGAGCATCCGTCGCCATACACGCTTAGGAGGGTCCATATGTTTGTGCTCTGCCAGTGTGTGGTTCTCTTGTGCATCTTGATTCCTATGTGTGGGATATGACGGCACTCAGGATGTAACTGGGAGACCCCAGGGGTCTGCATCATGACGCTCTCAGGGACTGGCCAAAGCACAGGAACCCATTGATGAATGCAACTTGCAGGAGGATTGTGACTTTTGGGATATCACAGTGCCTGCCTGAGGAATACTGAGAAGCACTTTTGCTTTTGCTCTCCTCCACAGTTTTCACACCCTCCAGGTGTATGGACAATAGGAGTAGCGGATCCAGCTCATCACTTTTGCCGGATAGCCCTCCACCCCCTAGCTTTCTCAAAAGATTCTATGTTTTTTAGCAGTTTCACTTTCTTTACCTTACTGCTATGAGAGAGACCCCTTCTTCAACAGATGTCAAGCAAGACACTTGCTGTCAAGGCCTTCACTGTGCTCATGTTGAGTTCCACGGTTGTAAACATTCTTTGGCAGTAAAAACTAACGTTAACTGCATACTTTTATTTTGGGTGGCTGGGCTGTAGCCAAAGTCTGTTTAAAATGCAACCGCTGCCACCAGTGTGATGAATTGGATTCTGGCTCTACAGGAGTACAAGGAGGAGCAGGGGATAAACCCACTTCGCTGTCACACTTCTACAATCCAAAACACAATAGAATCATACAGTTAAACAGGGGCAGTTAAGAGATATACCTCCTTTGCCTTGTGTGGTAACATGGGCAGAAGGAAGGCTATACTCTCAAGAGGGGTGTGAAGGTGAACCAGTATTGACTCAAACACATAGTATCACAGTCCAAAATAAAGGGAATGTCCAATCAGGTTCTATAAAAATAGATATACTTTAATCAAACACACCATCTGCCCGCAGAACAAATAGAAATTACTGTACAAAAACCCACCCCATCGGAAGAATTGAGAAGATGCAACAGACTCGAGAAAGTAGCATTCTGAGAGTAGTCCAAGGGGTGGTAGGTAAAGTACTAATCACAAAAAGGATCTCTTGGATGTAAACAGGAGCGACTGTGACTTAATCAGTCTCTATGGTCTAAGTGGACCAAGGCGGTAGTTCAGAGTCAACAGTACCTGGATTCAGTTCTTGGTGGGCTGACACAGTCAGACCTGTGGCCGAATGCAGATGCAAGATGATCAGGCTCAGTTCGGGCACGTAGGAACATGGAGGCCCTGCCAGCAAGCAGTTGTCAAGTAGGTGCTGTAAGCGATAGAAGGGCAGTTCTCAAAGATGCAGGTTGAGGTGGACCCAGCAATGCTTTGCAGTTTTCCAGGCTGAATCGTGCTTTAGATGCTGGAAGGGGCCGATGAGTGACACTCCAGCAGTTCGAGTCGGGGGCAACGGTCATCGAAGTGGAGATCTAGGGTGCTTCAATGTGTGATCAATGAGCGGCAGTTCAAGGGCCAGCTGGGTCGAGCCATGATTGTAACTCCTGGTTAGAGTCGGTGTGTGACTCTCCAGTGATTTGGTTCAGGTCCCAGCATTGAGCAGTTGCATCAGGCCTAACAGGTGCAGTGAACACAGAGAGACCGGTTCAGTGTGGTAGAACAGGGAGCTTCAACTGGTCTGGTCCTCCGGTTACTGTGATGCCCACTCAACGGGACTGGAGGATAGGATGGTTCCATTAAGGGTCTGCTCTACAAGCTCAGGAGATTCCTCTGCCGAGTGGTAGGCCCTGATCCCCAGCAGAGGTTACTCCCGATGTGCCCTGTGTGTGGCAGGGGACAGATCTTCCTTCCTTTTCACCTCAGGTTATGGACTTTTGAGAATACGACCCTCCTAAATTCAAAGTCCAGTGAGATATTCAGAGCAAATCTGTTGTCTTAAAGGATCCAAGAGGCACTGAGTGAATCTGCTGAAGGGGTGAAAGGCCCCTTCGTTTCAGGGCAAAAAACCTCAGGTGATTGGGCTGAAGGTAATCTGCCTTAATGGTCCAATCCCTGTTCTGGACTGGAGTGGACTTTGCCCTTCTGATGTCACAACAAAAGTTCTTTGCTCTTGAGGAAGTGGAGGGTACAGTAAAGAGACAGTGAGCATCAAGATGGTGGAAGTCTTTTTTTATTGACCAGAGCCCTCCTTACTATCATAATCCCACCCCCTTCAAGTCTCACGAGAACAAAGGCCTTTAGAGATTCGGCAGTCTGATGTGAGACTTCTCCTATTGCATGGTTGTACTCTGTTAATGCCCATACCAAGGAAAGCTGCATGCTGTGAGGCTGTCTTTGGTAGATGGTGTTACCTGCCCTGACAAAAGAGATCAAACAGGAGGCCCGGCCCTCTAAGTTCCTGTCTATCATTTGGCAGGCAACATCCGACTGACCAGAATACACATCACCTTCCACAGCAGAGCTGACTCACAGGAGCTGGCACATGTGCAATATCAATTGGAATGTGGCGCTTGTGATCATAAATCGTGAGCAGAAGCATCCCACCTAGCCTTCCGCAAAGCCATTACAACACAGCTATTCACCTAAGTTGTGCTATGCCAAAGCTATATGGTTGGAACTCTCTATAATGACTGTGCCTCTCACCCTGATTTGTGAAATGTGTGATTATGCATCATGTAAAATGTATGTTATATGCCTCATGTGACTAAGTCATCTCCTTGTAACAGTGCCCTGATTCCCCCGGGCTGTTTGCACGCTTTATACATATACATGCATAAAGTAGTACCATGCACGATGCCTTAGACATAGCTTTTAGTTAGAGTTTACCCTGCCGCCAACAGGGTTTACTTATGATCATCATAGTTTTGGGTACAGGTGGGCATATCTTAAATGCTGCTTCTACGCTGCAAGGACTTGGCTATCTCCGCTGCTGTCAAGTTGGCATCTTGTGACCTATGAACCTGCTCTGTGCCACGAGTAGAGCAGGTGATGTGGATCAGGCTACTGATGTGTCAGGATAAGAGTGCACTACGCATTTGGCATGGAGTTAATGGAAAAGGCAAATCTGGTTGGCAGCTTACCCTTTCTGGAGGTGGAATGACCCTCATCATTCTATGTATTAATAAAAATCAAAAAAGCCAGGGTTTTGCACCTTTGCCAAATGGCAATTCCTCACATATCAGCACTGTCATGTCATGCTGCCATGCCCAACCAACAAGCACGTGAGACAATCTGAGATTTCTAAAAGAGGACTGACAGTCACATTGACTTACTCAAGAACTTGTTAAGTCATGCACCCCCTCCCTTATTCACAGGTATGCATTAATAAACAGTCATGTATGCTGACACACTAACTCAGTCTCTCGTTCACTAATTTAATGGTTCCATTGCATAGTAATTAGTTTCTTTCAAATGTTATTGCTGCCCCATGTTCTATTCTGTACTAACATGATCACTTTAATTTAAAATGTATAAGTAATTACAGTGCAAAATGGAGAAAAGTGGAAAGGAGATGGAAACATGCTCGTAAATTCGCTCATAAGCTCACCCAGTGATTAACCCCACTAGCCTCATTCAACAACTCTGTCTGTCTTAAGGTTTTCTATAACTGATCTTGCCACCAACCAGCTATCTGTATCCACAATATATATTATACCGACTGAACTTCTGTCTCTGGCAGGCATTGCATGGCATGAGTGCTGTTCCATTGGTGGGTGCTCCGGCCGGAAGGCAGAATATGTTAAACTGATTAGGATGGCTCTGTGAGTGAGATAGCACTGTGAGTTGTGCAGCACTTGGTGGTGCGATCAGTTGGGCATGTGCGCAGGGGCGTTGCTAGGGGGGGGGCTAAGGGGGCTATAGCCCCTGACCTTTTGGTTGTAGCCCTGGATAGAATCTCAGGAGCTACAGCCAAAAGATTAGCTAGCCCCAAGTCCCAACAGTACCGACAACAGCTTAGCCCCGGGTCTTTTCCAGACCTAGCAACTCCCCTGCGATGTGCGTGAAAAAGCAGTGTGGGTGCGGAGGGCTATGTGACTAATGTGTGAATGCACTGTGTGTAATCTAGGCATTTCGCCCTGTCTAATTTCTATGTGGTTTCAACTATAGCCCGGAAATTACTGTACAATATGGCATAGACCTGTGAGTAGTGCCACCAACGTTTAGAGACTACTTTGAGTGCCATTTTAGAGAAAGGGATGTACATGTGCAAAACATATGTACAGTAGCCATGGCACATTGTGTTGTGTAGAGCAAGGACCACTGACTCAGTCCAGCTTTTTCTCTCTGCAGGCTCTCCTTCTTCAAACAAAGATGCATAATTGTTCGTTTATAACACGTGTAACACCGGAGACCGGTTTCTGAGCATGGCACCAGGATTCGAACCTGTGTTGCTGTGCGCTGTCTTGCTTCCAAGACATGTGTGTTGTTGCCCCTGAGCTATCCTCCCAGCCCTCATATAATTTCATCCAGTGGTAAAATGTTGGGTTGCTCTTTCCCAACAACTCCACCCGGTAGTTTGAGGAAATCACTAAATCTGGTACCTTCAAATACGGAGATGTTTAAAAGAAAGTTTGCAGCTATATCACTGATAAATACTTTTTCAATTCAAATGGACCCAGGAAATATCACTTCTTAGAAGTTCAAATTTAATCCTGTAGTCCATGAAGATTACGCCACTAGTGGTATCATACAGTAGACCATTGAAAAAATGTAATTAGTTTAATTTTCTTTAAATATTTTAAAGAAAACTAAATCAATATTGAAGATGTCGTTCTAAGATTTGTAATCATGTCAATACATTTCTTAATGGAAGACTGGTTCATAGAGAGGAACTTTTCTTTCTATAAATGATACTGGAGTTTCTTTACACTTTAATACATGATTGCTCTTCCAGTAATCCATACGAAGGTTGTGAGAGTTATTATGTATGTCAGTTTTCACAGATGGAATTGAGCAGCTGGAAAGTTGCGGAAGGACTTAAATTAAGGCCAGGGGACTTCTACTGAGATTGCGGCCCCCATTTGCATTCAGTGATGTCCTTGAAACTTTATCATTCAGCTGTTCAATTAAAATATTGACACTATGGATGTAAAGTATCCCTGCACGTTTTGTCATTGAAAGAAATATAATAGGTAGCTTCAAGGTCCAATATTGGATACACTCTGTTCTTTAAATAATTATCTGTATTGGTTTGACCAGTTTCCTCATCAAAATGAGTTTCCATCATTTGGGCTAACTTGACCCTTCCATGTTTAAATTTAGAAAATGTCCTTTTATTTCATATGTTTATTTCCCTCCTGATAGGCCTTAAGCACCTTGTTTTTTTTTTTTACCAGAAAATGGGATACCCTTCTCCTTATCATGATCATCTAATTTGAGTGGCTAATGGTTGATTCCACAGATAGATTAAGGGGACACAATCCTATAAGGGGGGTTCTCAGTCCTTGATTTTTGTTTTTTGTTTGAACCAAACAAAAATGTGATTGGGTTGAGAATATCCCTGTTTTTCTGGTCCTGACTAATGGAGTATGAGCTATCAAGGCTTCTAATGATTTTATCAGACAGTCTTTTTGAAATGCCTTGTTTCCTTCGAATATTTGATGAAAAATGTGAACCCACCTTGGTTTGGTTTGTAGATTTACATTTTTTATCTTAGTGGGCATTATACCACAGTGCCAATTCTATGTATTCAATATACAAAAGGCATTTTCTCACTTCTGGCTCCAGTGAAATACCTTGTGTTTCCACAGTAGAGAGGTAATTGGGTGCACTACATTGGAGAAGTCTAGAATGAAGCATTGGTAAAAGTTGGCAAACCCTAAGAAGCTCTTGATTGCCTTGACTGACATCAAGGAGGACCACTAGAGAATGGATTCTATGTTTTGCTTATCCATCTGAATTCCTTGTGCTGTAAAGATAAAGACAAGGATTTCTACTTTGACTATATTGAAGTGACGGTTCTCTGGTGTTTTTTGAAAGAGGTGGTGTTTTCTTCGGCGATCCTGACCCACTCGTATGTGTCTGACATGCTCCCAAAGGGATGATGAATAGATAAGGATGTCATTGAAGTAGATGATAGCACAGACATCGAGCAACTCCCATAATAAATAATGTATAAAATATTTAAAAGTCATGCTGCACAGCTGATATTGGCTGATACTCATAGAGGCTGTATTTCGTATGGAAGTCCGTCTTCCAATCATCGCCCTCTTTGACCCTTAACAGTTGATTGGCTCCTACAATTTAGTATAGATTATTATTAATATTGTTATTATTATTATGGTATTTATTGCACACCGACTTTGCTTTCAGAAGCAACGGATCACTTTACATAGGTATACATATATACAACAGATCGCTTTACAGAGATATACAACAGTTTACAGATGCATAACAGCGTGATTTTCAGAGGTACAAATATAAGAGGGCGGTAGGATACAGAGGGGCACAGAGGAGGGATCCATCTGTGCATGGTGATGGAGTGGAGAGAGGTGGACAGTGTCCAGTGAGTCTGGTGGCACAGGGGGTGATGTGATGACATAGGTGTTGAGGAGAGACTCCTTGAAGATAGATGGTATCGTCCTTCATCTGGTTTAGGAGAACTAGAATCAGAGGCAGTGGGTAGCGATTATTGA
Source organism: Ambystoma mexicanum (assembly GCA_002915635.3). NCBI lineage: Eukaryota > Metazoa > Chordata > Amphibia > Caudata > Ambystomatidae > Ambystoma > Ambystoma mexicanum. The sequence continues at coordinate 935,830,786 of CM030325.1, forward strand.
CGGTGATGTGGTTTAAGGCCTGATAATCAATGCAAGTTCTTAAGTCCCCTGCCAAAGGACTCCATGGGGATAGGGACAATGGAAACACTGGTTCCGTCTATGACGAAGCCGGTTTTTCCATTTCTGCATGCAGGCAGGTGGCGTTACTCCCGCCAGGTCAGACCTGGCGGGTGTGACACCTCCCGCCTGCAGAACTCGGAATCAACCGGTGTTAAGACGGATTTCTGAACTCTGTCCTGGTGGCGCAGAAGTTCAGAAGGCCAACCTAATTACTTGGAACAGGGTAACCTCTGGACGAGCCACACCAATCAAGGTAGCGATCGCGGCGGTCAAGACTAGGTCTCAAGAGGGGTGAGGGTGAATGAAAGCCCGCAATGAGCACACAAAGCAAGAGCGCTTACAAACTACTCCAAACAGTTGTTATATCAAAAATAGATACACATTTATTTTAAGGCCTTTAAAATAATGACCGTAGCGAGAAAATCACAATATCACAATACTAAACCAACACATACCATATCAACACAATATATATACAAATACGACAGTCTTAAGCATTAGAGGCACGAAATGTGTAGTCCACCTGCAAGGGAAGGAAAACAGGCAGTGCGATAACGCTTTAGACTCAGTTCGCCTTCAGAGGCACCTAACTAGATGGACGTCCGAGCCCTGCGAAGAGTGGAGCCTTGTGCTCAAAGTACCTGCACACGCTGGTGCCAACGGGCAAAAGGAGAAGCTCTTCGGAGGAAGTCAGGCAGTTCGGGTTAGTGCACAACAGAAGAAGAACAGGTTCCGCGACTCAAGCGCAGCCTCCACAGCGAGCAGAAGCAGAGAGCGAGTACGGACAAAATGGTGCTGTTTTTACACAGCGGGGAAAAGCAATGGGCTACTGCAGGAGGGCGACCAGATCCTAGCTATACTACTCACTGGTCCCCGATGCAAGCAGACCCAGGCTTCTCCATGTTCGTTTCAGCAGCTGGCAGGTTCAGAAGAGTCAGGAAATGCCTCGTCGTCGTGTAGAGCAAAAAGACGTCCCAATCGAAGAAACCTGCACAGTTTTGTCACCACAGCAGGGCAACGGAGCAGCCGTGTGTATCCGAGCCAAATGTACACTCCTCCCTTCAGACTTGGGAACGCCAAGTGTACGAAGCGTGGGAGAGTGACAAGGACTCGAAATACAACACAACCTGGCGGCGGTTACAGAGCAGGACTCCCTTGTAAGCTGGTCAGTCAACTGGATGGCCCAGAGACACTTCCGAAGGCTTACTTGGCAGGAGATGATGAAGTCGCCGGGAATAGCTGTTCCTGTTATTCCAAAGGTCGAAGCACCAGTACAGGCCTTCTGGTTCGATCAAAGGAGGAAAGGGTTTCACAGGACGACAGCAGTGCAAAGGAGGATTCCTTCAGCGGGTCACCAGCGATTCCTCGGTCCAGCCTCTTGGTTGCAAGATACTTGGCTCCTGTATTCCTTCGTTCGTGAGAACTCAGGAGATCGACATGGTAGTGGTGTTTCCAGCTCCCCTCTTATCCACGGTTCCCTTCGCGCCAAAACGGAGGGGAGCCAATGGAGATCCGCTCATCAACACACATACCATACGTGGACCAATCACGGACCACAGTGGTCCCAGGCATTCACACCACCCTAGACTCTCTGGCACCGAGGATGTGTATTGGGACCAGACATCCCAGCCCACACCCTGGAGGCACACAAACGACATGTAGAAGCCCCGAAAGCAACCACGTTTCGCGGGAAAGTACATGCCCAAATAAGGAAGGCCCGGGTCGCTCGACCTGGGGAAGGTGAAGGAGCAAGACGGTCAGTGGACGAGACAAAGGAGCCTCGTGGTCTGGCCATTTTGGGAGCCAGGCCACCATTTTGGGTTCATTGCGAAAAACACGCTCAGAACGCCAAAAGGAGCTCAAAATACACAAATCGATCGCTGCCACCATTCCAGTCCCTGAATGACTTGCACCGATCAAAATACCATCCTAAAAGAGTATCTAGGGCCTGTAGAAGGCTAGAGACCCAAGAGAGCTGTAACTTAGCTTACAGTGCCCTCTTGTGTCATGTTGCACGAAAGCCGCAACACGATAAAAGAAACTACGGGAAACAGCGTTCCCCGGTACTGACTGTCTTAAGGGCATGTCAGTTTCCCCGTAAGAAAGGAGCGAAAGCCCAGAGGAGTGCGGCAGAAGGCTGCACTTCTCTGGCAAAGTCAAGAACAAGGTGAAAACAACAGCAAAAAGTTTAGGGGTTGCCACATGGAAGGAAAATTACCTACAATTACGAAACCTTTCCTAACACTCGCCCCTCCCAGACTATGGACAGGGGGAACTAATCCACCCCTGGATGAGTCTCTTGTTCAGGTGGTTAAACATTCTGGACAACCCATCAGCATTGCTATGTTGGACACCTGGCCTATGCTCAATAGTGAAGTCGAAGCCTTGTAGACTTATGGACCACCTAAGCAACTTTGGATTCTCCCCTTCATGTTCATTAGCCACTTTAACGGCTTTTGGTCAGTTTGCACAGTGAAGTGGGTCCCATAGAGGTAGGGCCTCAGCTTCCTTAGGCCCACACAACAAGAAACATTCTTTCTCTACCGTGGACCATCTGAGCTCTCTGTCCTTAAGCTGGCGACTAATAAACCGATAGGGTGTTCCTTACCCTTCTCATCTACTTGTATAGTACAGCTCTTATCCCAGTGTCAGAGGCGTCCGTCTGCACGATAAAAGGTCTTTGATAATCAGGGGCCCTGAGGACAGGGGCCTGGCACAAGGAGTCTTTTAAGCCATTGAAGGCCTTCTCACACTTGTCGGTCCAAGTTACCTTCTTGGGTTTCTTCAGAGTTGTGAGGGCAGTCAGAGGAGCAGCTATGGTGCCATAGTCTGCCACAAAATTGCGGTAATACCCCGTGAGTCCTAAGAAGGCTCTCACTTGGGTTTGCGTAGTGGGGGTAGGCCAGTCTTGTACTGCTTGTACTTTACTGGGTAGAGGCTGTATCCTCCCTCCACCTACTTCATGTCCAAGGTAAACCACTGAGCCTTGTCCAATCTGGCATTTACTAGCCTTTATGGTCAAGTGGGCTTTCTGAAGAGCCTGGAGCACAATCCCGAGGTGTTTCACATGGTCTTCCCAGGTGGCACTGAAAACTGCTATATCGTCCAGATATGCAAGACAGAATTCGTCCAACCCATTCAACACATGATTCACAAGCCTCTGGAAAGTGGCATGTGCATTCTTCAATCCGAACGGCATTACCCGGAATTGGTAAAGGCCGTCTGGAGTAGAAAATGCTGTCTTCTCCTTGGCATGTTCTGCTAAAGCTATTTGCCAATAGCCAGCAATGAGGTCAAACGTACTGAGGTACTTGGAGGCACCCAAAGTATCCACCAGCTCATCTGTTCGAGGCAAGGGGTGTGCATCTGTCTTGGTGACAGCATTCAGAGCCCTGTAATCCACGCAGAACCTCAATTCAGAAGTGCCTGCCTTTGGAACCAACACCACAGGGCTGGACCAAGGACTACTAGAGGGTTCAATCACCCCAAGATCTAACATCTTGTTGACCTCGGTCTTAATATAAGACCGTACTTTGTCTGACATCCTGTATCCCCTACTTTTGGTAGGTACACTGTCTCCTGTGTCAATGTTATGTTTGCACCAAGGTGTCAAACCAGGCGACTGTGAAAACAGGGGGGAAAACTGCCTAAGCAATCTTTTCACCTCAGCCTGCTGATCAGAAGTCAGGTGAGGGGCCACTCGGACACCCTCAATGGAGCTATGTGAAGGACCGCTTTGGAACAGGTCGGGAAGAGGTTCAGACTCCTCTTCCTCAACGTCTGAAGCCAGTAGCAGTGCTGCGATTTCGACTCTTGAGACGAAAGCCTTCAGCCTATTCACGTGAAACACTTTTGGAGCCTGTCCAGGCCTTCCAAGGTCCACTAAATAGTTCACCTCACCCAGGGGCTCCACCACTGTGTAAGGGCCTGACCATTTGTCCTGTAAAGCTCGAGGCCTTATGGGATTCATGATCAGGACTTGCTGACCAGGTGTAAAGTTGATGAGGGAAGCTTTCTGGTCGTACCAATGTTTCACCAGCGCTTGCCCTTCCTTCAATTTATCACTAGCCAAGCCCATCAGAAGTACCATCCGTTTTCTGAGCCCTAGCACATAACCAACTACGTTGGTAGTAACAGGGGGAGTGGGCATCTCCCATCCCTCTTTAACGATGGCTAAGGGTCCCCGTACGGGATGACCGAACAGAAGTTCGAAGGGGCTGAAGCCAACACCCTCCTGTGGTACCTCTCGGTAGGCAAACAGCAAGCATGGTAAAAGAATATCCCATTTTCTTCTCTGAGGCTCCTCCAGAGCCCCAATCATGCTCTTTAACGTTCTGTTGAAACGTTCCACCAGACCATTGGTCTGGGGGTGGTATGCAGAAGAGAACTTGTAGGTGACCCCACATTCTTTCCACATAGCCTGCATATACTTCGACATAAAGTTGCTGCCACGATCTGACACAACTTCTTTATGGAAGCCAACCCTAGTAAATATGCCGAGTAAAGCTTTTGCAACTGACTTGGCAGTTACAGTTTTCAATGGGATGGCCTCAGGATACCTGGTTGCATGGTCGACCAGCACCAGGATAAACCTATTGCCCGAGGATGTTTGCGGGTCAAGGGGACCAACGATGTTGATCCCTACCCTTTCAAATGGTACCCCCACAACTGGGAGCGGTACCAACGGAGCTTGGATTGTCGCGCCAACCTTACCAGACAACTGGCAGGAGGCACAACTCCTGCAGTGACTTTCTACTTGCACCCCCATCTTGGGCCAGTAGAAGTGCATGGATAACCTTTGCTTTGTCCTCTTCATACCAAGGTGACCAGCAAGGGGAACTTCATGCGCCAACTGCAGGAGGAAGGGCCTAACAGCAAGGGGAACCACCAACCTCCTATGGTCTCCTTCTGTAGACTCTGTGGGCTCACTATACAGGAGTCCACCTTCTTAATAAATCCTATGCTTCCCAGGAGGTTCACCCTCAAGCTGGGAGCAGGCCTGTCTCCTTAGGCCTTCCAGAGATGGGCACTCACGTTGGCCTTTACTGAATTCGTCCCTATCAGGACCTCCTTCAACTAACCAGTCTTTTAGTTCAGGATGATCGTTGGGGTCGAATACTTCAGGCATCGCCACCTCCTCGTCAGGCCCGGGCGATTGACCAACTTCCTCCACCGCAGTGGTAGGCGAGCTCGGGGGAATATTCTCTTTCCCTCGTCTTGACTTGTCGACTCCTTTCGCCTTGGTTTCCCCTTCGGCTGGGGCGGCGTATTGGACTTGGCCAATGCTGCCCGTGCTTGAGACCGTGTGTAGGGTCTTTCGGCAGTGTCTCCTACGAGCCCTAAAGCTCTGAGATCATTACCCAACAAACCTTTCCCGGGACGTTTCTCTGAATGCTCACTGAATCCTGACTGCTGTACCATTTAAAGTAAGATTTACAGGTATTACTGGAAACATACGGAGGGGGCCGTCAGCCAACTCAGTGGGCATCAGAGTAGCTCTGGCAACTTCCTCTGAGTCTACCAAGGTAGAATCCACTACAGTGCGACTGCACCCACTATCCCTAAGAGCTGGAGTATCCACTCCATTGATCAGCACACTGTCTTTAAAGTAGTGCTTGGTATTATCCGGAATCCTAGCATAAGCCTCTGCGACTTTAGGCTCCCAGGAACCCAGGGACACTAAAACTACCTCAGCCTCTATTCCGCTGGGAAATGAGTCTGAGGAGAAGGATGCTCCTGTAATCTCTTCTTCCTCGTAGAGGAGAAGGCCAGATTAGCGGAGTGGACCCCAAAGGTCTAACCTTACACCGGGGATCCCCTTCACATGGTCAGTTGCTCCACAAGAAAAACAAGCCCAGTGGGTCTGTTTACGTAGGGAGGCTTATTGTAACCAGAGTTCTGTTTCGGAGGCTGACCTCCACTACCCTGTGAGTTCTCTTGTGTCTTACCCTTGTTTTCTTTTTGTGGCCCTTATGGGAAGAAGATTTAGCAGATTCCCCACCCTCCATATCTTTGGACTTTTTCCCTTCCTCCTGCCTTACCAGGATGAGTTTTGTCCTTATGGGACACTCGATGTGACACCCATAAGTCTGCTGCAATGGCCAGCTTCTTAGGATCTATCTCCTTCGAATCGGCCAAATGCTGCTTAAGCTCCGGGGAAGAAGAAGCAAAAATGTGTTCCAGCATGACAAGATTTATCATGCCTTCGAAGGTAGAAACCTTATAACCTTCGACCCAGCCAGTCAAGTTTTTCAAAGATTCAGCGACATAAGATACCCAAGTACCACCTTCCTTTTTCTTATACTCTCGAAAACGCTTCAAATATTGGGCCGGAGTCTTCCCAAACTTTAAAATGAGAGTTTGCTTTAACATTGCGAAATCAGCTCGCTCAGCCTTTGACATTTCCATAATGGCACTACAGCCAGAATGGGGCAGTCTACTGAGTAACCAGGCAATCTTATCAGCATTGTCAACTTGTTGAACTTCGCATGCATACTCAAACGCATTCAGCCAGTCCATAATGTCATTCCTTTCTTCATACACACTGAGCAGATCTTTCTGAAACCGTGGATGAGAGGAAGCCCCAGACCCATGTCCAGGACCCTTGGACCCATTTGCAACCTGAAGCTTGGCCAGTTCCAACTGGTGATCCCTGTCTTTCTGTTTTTCTGCCTGTTCGATTTTTAGTTTGGCTATGCTGAATTCAAGCTCCTGCTGCCTAAACCGCAGCTCTTGCTTCTTGAATTCAAGCATAGCCTCCCCATCAACACTGGCAGAGGAAACATTAGACATCTCGTCCTCCCTGTCCTCGTGGTCGCGATGGATCAGTGCAGCGGCAGAACCGTCGGTTCTACCAGTGAGAGCAGCCCCACCACCTTCTGCACTGTCCTCAGAAGTTATAGCGTCAAGCTGCGCTTCTTGCCACGCCACGATTCTTTGGATCATTTCCAATTTAGTGCCTTGAGAGGAAACACCTCTCTCCGCACACATCTTCTTCAATGTTTCTGATTTGGAAGTATTTAAAGTTAACAAGGTATTTGTTTCCATACTGTTTGATAGGACTATGGCCTTTTTAAAGTTATACTATAACAATTCACTACGTGTACTGGTTGAAATAACCTGAAATGCCTTAGTTCGAGCGCAACACTGGATACCTTCAGTCGTATCCCACCGCTGTACACCAATTTGTTAAGACGGATTTCTGAACTCTGTCCTGGTGGCGCAGAAGTTCAGAAGGCCAACCTAATTACTTGGAACAGGGTAACCTCTGGACGAGCCAGACCAATCAAGGTAGCGATCGCGGCGGTCAAGACTAGGTCTCAAGAGGGGTGAGGGTGACTGAAAGCCCGCAATGAGCACACAAAGCAAGAGCGCTTACAAACTACTCCAAACAGTTGTTATATCAAAAATAGATACACATTTATTTTAAGGCCTTTAAAATAATGACCGTAGCGAGAAAATCACAATATCACAATACTAAGCCAACACATACCATATCAACACAATATATATACAAATACGACAGTCTTAAGCATTAGAGGCACGAAATGTGTAGTCCACCTGCAAGGGAAGGAAAACAGGCAGTGCGATAACGCTTTAGACTCAGTTCGCCTTCAGAGGCACCTAACTAGATGGAAGTCCGAGCCCTGCGAAGAGTGGAGCCTTGTGCTCAAAGTACCTGCACACGCTGGTGCCAACGGGCAAAAGGAGAAGCTCTTCGGAGGAAGTCAGGCAGTTCGGGTTAGTGCACAACAGAAGAAGAACAGGTTCCGCGACTCAAGCGCAGCCTCCACAGCGAGCAGAAGCAGAGCGCGAGTACGGACAAAAGGGTGCTGTTTTTACACAGCGGGGAAAAGCAATGGGCTACTGCAGGAGGGCGACCAGATCCTAGCTATACTACTCACCGGTCCCCGATGCAAGCAGACCCAGGCTTCTCCACGTTCGTTTCAGCAGCTGGCAGGTTCAGAAGAGTCGGGAAATGCCTTGTCGTCGTGTAGAGCAAAAAGTCGTCCCAATCGAAGAAACCTGCACAGTTTTGTCACCACAGCAGGGCAACGGAGCGGCCGTGTGTATCCGAGCCAAATGTACACTCCTCCCTTCAGACTTGGGAACTTTTGAGGGTCCCCTAGAAAGCCCTCGGGAAGTGCTAATGGAACAGGAGTAGGGGACATCATCTGAATTGAAGGAGCAACCGGATTCGCCATGCCGATTTGTGCAGACCCCAAGTGGGTGTGCACCCCAGGCAGTGGTATCTGACCAACCTGAGCTTGATTAAAGCATATAGCAAGGTCTTCAGTCCTTTCTATACTGACCACGAATTCCCATTTTAGGGCATTAATCTCAGATCTGGCCCCACGAGCTTCTGGCCTGAGCTCCCCGAGCAATTTGGCTGATGCATCTTCCCCAGAGGTCTCCATGACACCCAGGCAAGACACTGTCGTGGGTTCAGCATTTAGTAATTCTCAGCTATGGTGTCTTGCAGGGATGTCCTGAAGCACCTCCTGATTGTGTTCCAAACACGAATGGCACTCAGAAGCTGAACTAGCGTTTTTAGGTGGAAGGGATGGGTATGGTATGGTGTGGAAGGCTGCACCCCTTGGCTCTGTCCTTTGTGGTGGGTCTTGACTCTATGAGGAGAGAAAGGAATGGTCACACGTGCACTGTGCTACCCCGCCACCCCTTGACAGGTCTGTCCCCAGGATTGGCTGTCTCCATGTAGTGGGTGAAAGTGACTTTCATCACTGAATGACGTCACTGTGGCTGACTTCTTCTTGCCTTCCTTATTTATGTCATGACAAATGTGGTTTGTTAGTGGTACTCCTTGCTCCTCTTGTTTGTGGTAGTCTTTGCTCCACTGGAGTAGTTGCTAGTGTCTCTAAACTGTGTAAAGAATGGTCCAATCCATGGTTTAATGTGTTGTTTTATTCTCTTGCAGGTGCGGGATATGGAATGAGCAGGCCAGTGGTCGAAGCTTACAAAAATAAGTAGTGTAACTATGTTCCCTACAGGCCTGCCCCCGCTCCCCACAAATCACATTACCATTATCTATTGTATTTATCTCATGCCACACGCTTTACCCCTCTTTTTGTACCATTGAATGTATGGACTCTTTCTTTTTGCTGCGCACACCGATATGTAACTATGTTGTCCACATGATTCTGCGCCCAGCTACCCGAGGGTTCGGACGCGCTCTATAAATAAACAAACTAAACTAAACTAAACCACGCCCCCTCCAACACAGAATACAAACCCCCAAACACATGCCCCTGCTGTTTCAAGGATCGTTCAACGAGCAAGTTTCAACTTTGTCCTCCAATTTTATTTTACAAAACCATTCTGGAGCAGTTTCTTTTTAAAGTAAAATGTAATTTAAAAAATAGAGGAGCACTCCCACCCACTTCGACCACTGGAGCAGGTCTGCGATGGTAACCAAAAGAGCCAAAGTTCCACGGCCTCCCGCGATGGTGGGTAGCAAGGTAAGAAGTGCTGGGAGAGAGAGAGTTCAAAGACAGATTACTGCAGGAGTTTTCTGGAGAGTAACTTGTGCTTTCTTCGTCTTCCAAGGTTGTCTTTAGAAGTCTGGAGCCACAGGAGTTGCCGTGAGCATATTTGTTCAGGTACATTTTTTGAGTGAGCTCTGACGCTCATGGGTGCTGTTGAAGCATTTGTGGCCAGAACGCTGAGCATGTGTGCATGGATGGGCGGGTCTTAAATAGCCATGTCATCCAACATGGAGCTTGTGAGTTGAGCACTTCACACAAGATTTGGGCTCTGTTGAATCCTGATTCTTTAGTTGCAGCCATCTGTGAAAAGAGCATCCGTCGCCATACACGCATTAGGAGGGTCCATATGTTTGTGCGCTGCCAGTGTGTGGTTCTCTTGTGCATCTTGATTCCTATGTGTGGGATATGACGGCACTCAGGGTGTAACTGGGAGACCCCAGGGGTCTCCATCATGACGCTCTCAGGGACTGGCCAAAGCACAGGAACCCATTGATGAATGCAACTTGCAGGAGGATTGTGACTTTTGGGATATCACAGTGCCTGCCTGAGGAATACTGAGAAGCACTTATGGACAATAGGAGTAGCGGATCCAGCTCATCACTTTTGCCGGATAGCCCTCCACCCCCTAGCTTTCTCAAAAGATTCTATGTTTTTTAGCAGTTTCACTTTCTTTACCTTACTGCTATGAGAGAGACCCCTTCTTCGACAGATGTCAAGCAAGACACTTGCTGTCAAGGCCTTCACTGTGCTCATGTTGAGTTCCACGGTTGTAAACATTCTTTTGCAGTAAAAACTAACGTTAACTGCATACTTTTATTTTGGGTGGCTGGGCTGTAGCCAAAGTCTGTTTAAAATGCAACCGCTGCCACCAGTGTGATGAATTGGATTCTGGCTCTACAGGAGTACAAGGAGGAGCAGGGGATAAACCCACTTCGCTGTCACACTTCTACAATCCAAAACACAATAGAATCATACAGTTAAACAGGTGCAGTTAAGAGATATACCTCCTTTGCCTTGTGTGGTAACATGGGCAGAAGGAAGGCTATACTCTCAAGAGGGGTGTGAAGGTGAACCAGTATTGACTCAAACAACATAGTATCACAGTCAAAATAAAGGGAATGTCCAATCAGGTTCTATAAAAATAGATATACTTTAATCAAACACACCATCTGCTCGCAGAACAAATAGAAATTACTGTACAAAAACCAATCCCATCGGAAGAATTGAGAAGATGCAACAGACTAGAGAAAGTAGCATTCTGAGAGTAGTCCGAGGGGTGGTAGGTAAAGTACTAATCACAAAAAGGATCTCTTGGATGTAAACAGGAGCGACTGTGACTTAATCAGTCTCTGTGGTCTAAGTGGACCAAGGCGGTAGTTCAGAGTCAACAGTACCTGGATTCAGTTCTTGGTGGGCTGACACAGTCAGACCTGTGGCCGAATGCAGATGCAAGATGATCAGGCTCAGTTCGGGCACGTAGGAACATGGAGGCCCTGCCAGCAAGCAGTTGTCAAGTAGGTGCTGTAAGCGATAGAAGGGCAGTTCTCAAAGATGCAGGTTGAGGTGGACCCAGCAATGCTTTGCAGTTCTCCAGGCTGAATCGTGCTTTAGATGCTGGAAGGGGTCGATGAGTGACACTCCAGCAGTTCGAGTCGGGGGCAACGGTCATCGAAGTGGAGATCTAGGGTGCTTCAATGTGTGATCAATGAGCGGCAGTTCAAGGGCCAGCTGGGTCGAGCCATGATTGTAACTCCTGGTTAGAGTCGGTGTGTGACTCTCCAGTGATTTGGTTCAGGTCCCAGCATTGAGCAGTTGCATCAGGCCTAACAGGTGCAGTGAACACAGAGAGACCGGTTCAGTGTGGTAGAACAGGGAGTTTCAACTGGTCTGGTCCTCCGGTTACTGTGATGCCCACTCAACGGGACTGGAGGATAGGATGGTTCCATTAAGGGTCTGCTCTACAAGCTCAGGAGATTTCTGTGCTGAGTGGTAGGCCCTGATCCCCAGCAGAGGTTACTCCCGATGTGCCCTGTGTGTGGCAGGGGACAGATCTTCCTTCCTTTTCACCTCAGGTTATGGACTTTTGAGAATACGACCCTCCTAAATTCAAAGTCCAGTGAGATATTCAGAGCAAATCTGTTGTCTTAAAGGATCCAAGAGGCACTGAGTGAATCTGTTGAAGGGGCGAAAGGCCCCTTCGTTTCAGGGCAAAAAACCTCAGGTGATTGGGCTGAAGGTAATCTGCCTTAATGGTCGAATCCCTGTTCTGGACTGGAGTGGACTTTGCCCTTCTGATGTCACAACAAAAGTTCTTTGCTCTTGAGGAAGTGAAGGGTACAGTAAAGAGAGAGAGGGACAGTGAGCATCAAGATGGTGGAAGTCTTTTTTTATTGACCAGAGCCCTCCTTACTATCATAATCCCACCCCCTTCAAGTCTCACGGAGAACAAAGGCCTTTAGAGATTCGGCAGTCTGATGTGAGACTTCTCCTATTGCATGGTTGTACTCTGTTAATGCCCATACCAAAGAAAGCTGCATGCTGTGAGGCTGTCTTTGGTAGATGGTGTTACCTGCCCTGACAAAAGAGATCAAACAGGAGGCCCGGCCCTCTAAGTTCCTGTCTATCATTTGGCAGGCAACATCTGACTGACCAGAATACACCTCACCTTCCACAGCAGAGCTGACTCACAGGAGCTGGCACATGTGCAATATCAATTGGAATGTGGCGCTTGTGATCATAAATCGTGAGCAGAAGCATCCCACCTAGCCTTCCGCAAAGCCATTACAACACAGCTATTCACCTAAGTTTTGCTATGCCAAAGCTATATGGTTGGAACTCTCTATAATGACTGTGTCTCTCACCCTGATTTGTGAAATGTGTGATTATGCATCATGTAAAATGTATGATATGTGCCTCATGTGACTAAGTCATCTCCTTGTAACAGTGCCCTGATTCCCCCGGGCTGTTTGCACGCTTTATACATATACATGCATAAAGTAGTACCATGCACGATGCCTTAGACATAGCTTTTAGTTAGAGTTTACCCTGCCGCCAACAGGGTTTACTTATGATCATCATAGTTTTGGGTACAGGTGGGCATATCTTAAATGCTGCTTCTACGCTGCAAGGACTTGGCTATCTCCGCTGCTGTCAAGTTGGCATTTTGTGACCTATGAACCTGCTCTGTGCCACGAGTAGAGCAGGTGATGTGGATCAGGCTACCGATGTGTCAGGATAAGAGTGCACTACGCATTTGGCATGGAGTCAATGGAAAAGGCAAATCTGGTTGGCAGCTTACCCTTTTTGGAGGTGGAATGACCCTCATCATTCTATGTATTAATAAAAATCAAAAAAGCCAGGGTTTTGCACCTTTGCCAAATGGCAATTCCTCACATATCAGCACTGTCATGTCATGCTGCCATGCCCAACCAACAAGCACGTGAGACAATCTGAGATGTCTAAAAGAGGACTGACCGTCACATTGACTTACTCAAGCACTTGTTAAGTCATGCACCCCCTCCCTTATTCACAAGTATGCATTAATAAACAGTCGTGTATGCTGACACACTAACTCAGTCTCTCGTTCACTAATTTAATGGTTCCATTGCATAGTAACTAGTTTCTTTCAAATGTTATTGCTGCCCCATGTTCTTTTCTGTACTAACATGATCACTTTAATTTAAAATGTATAAGTAATTACAGTGCAAAATGGAGAAAAGTGGAAAGGAGATGGAAACATGCTCGTAAATTCGCTCATAAACTCATCCAGTGATTAACCCCACTAGCCTCATTCAACAACTCTGTCTGTCTTAAGGTTTTCTATAACTGATCTTGCCACCAACCAGCTATCTGTATCCACAATATATATTATACCGACTGAACTTCTGTCTCTGGCAGGCATTGCATGGCATGAGTGCTGTTCCATTGGTGGGTGCTCCGGCCGGAAGGCAGAATATGTTAAACTGATTAGGATGGCTCTATGAGTGAGATAGCACTGTGAGTTGTGCAGCACTTGGTGGTGCGATCAGTTGGGCATGTGCGCAGGGGCGTTGCTAGGGGGGGGGCTAAGGGGGCTATAGCCCCTGACCTTTTGGTTGTAGCCCTGGATAGAATCTCAGGAGCTACAGCCAAAAGATTAGCTAGCCCCAAGTCCCAACAGTACCGACATCAGCTTAGCCTCGGGTCTTTTCCAGACCTAGCAACTCCCCTGCGATGTGCGTGAAAAAGCAGTGTGGGTGCGGAGGGCTATGTGACTAATGTGTGAATGCACTGTGTGTAATCTAGTCATTTCGCCCTGTCTAATTTCTATGTGGTTTCAACTATAGCCCGGAAATTACTGTACAATATGGCATAGACCTGTGAGTAGTGCCACCAACGTTTAAAAACTACTTTGAGTGCCATTTTAGAGAAAGGGATGTACATGTGCAAAATATATGTACAGTAGCCATGGCACATTGTGTTGTGTAGAGCAAGGACCACGACTCAGTCCAGCTTCTTCTCTCTGCAGGCTCTCCTTCTTCAAACACAGATGCATAATTGTTCGTTTATAACACGTGTAACACCGGAGACCGGTTTCTGAGCATGGCACCAGGATTCAAACCTATGTTGCTGTGCGCTGTCTTGCTTCCAAGACATGTGTGTTGTTGCCCCTGAGCTATCCTCCCAGCCCTCATATAATTTCATCCAGTGGTAAAATGTTGGGTTGCTCTTTCCCAACAACTCCACCCGGCCTCAGGTGAGCATTCCCAATGCTCACTGCATCCACCTTAGTGAGAGATACCATGTGCATGTGCAGATGATTCACATCGTCTCCACTCTCCTGCAGGTAGGAGGCGATGATGCTGGCGGTGTAATGAGAAGCACATGGATATAGGGTAAAGAGTAGGAAACTGTTCTGCCAATCGTCAAAGTTTCCAAGCTTGTTCAGAAAATCTGCATTGGCCTATGGCTCTCACCAGCAGTTGCCTTTCTGGAGAAGTTCCTTTCTCTATTACCACCCAATTCTAATCAAGAGCAAACGCCAATCAAAAATAGATGAATCAGCAATTTGGAAATATGAAGGATAACTACTCTAAAGCACACCTGATATAAACACGAGACACATATGTCCAATATAAGGAGAACTTGCATGTGGGTCACCACACAAGGCAGAAGAGCTGTTGTACAAACGCCCATAACATATGTGACGGGTGAAGCTTTATTTTGCTGATGGAAGTAAGCGAGAAGTGGACGCTTGTCCACGATAGGTGACAGGGCAGTGTCCTACACCAATTTATGGGGTGCCAAGGCAGGATCAGTGCAAAATGTAAGTTCTCCCCCAGCTGCAGCCAGCAGATGTAAGAGCACTTTGAGCCAGCTAGCAGTGTAGGATACCTGGTATGCCCTATGTGTGAGATAACTCAGACTACACATACCTAAGGGCCCATGCCCGAATAGGGGTGTTTTGCTTTTTCCGCCTTGCTTGGCCTATTGGGCATACAGCCTGGTATACTGTGAGACAATCTTTGCAAGCAAGCTTTGCCCATCCCCGTTGTTTTGCCTGCCTGAGAGGCTCACATCTATGTCCACCACATAGCTTCAGCTATCAGGACACTACGAACACTGTTGATTGACACCTCCACCTGCTTTTTGCCTGCAGTGATCGGCATTCTGGAGAGTTAAAGGCTGTACATGCTGGTCTGATGTGGCTGGTGGAACAGATATCTTTAAGTGTGTATGTATGCTTGTGTGCATGCAAGCAGTTGTCTGTGTCGTTGAATATCTGTGTCTGCACACCTGTGTATGTGTACAGATATATATGTGTGCATGTGTGAAATTCTGCACATGTGAATGTGTGTTCATATGTGTGTATCTGAGTTTGGGCATTTTGTGTTAAGGCATCAAGAGATTGTGGGGGAGTCAGTAGGGGGAAGTGGAGGAGAAAGTTTGTGAATGTTCCAGGATGTATTGTTACAGTGGCAATACAACCTTATTGGACACCCACCATGAGTGTGCTTCACAGTACAGTACCGCCACTACTAATATCTTCTCACAATGGCAAAACCTCCTTTTTTGGGGCACATTAACATGAGAAGGTCCTTACAGTGGCACAACAACACATTTGTGCACAGCCACCATCTTCTCACAGTGGCAATGCATGTACTGTTAGGCCAAACAAACCTAAGTATTTTCAAATAAGGAAAAGGCTGGTATATATTAGCATAGCTAGCAGGACAATATGTAATTGCTATGTCAATACTTGCAGTATTAGATATGGCAAAACATGAGTGTGTTCTTACTGTGGCCCTACTGGCATACAGTGTGACATCCAGCATGACATTCTATTATAACAGTGGAATTATTGGGCCCAACAATGTGAATGTGTTCTAACGGTGACAAAACGTTATTTTTCACAGCCAGCAGGAGTGTGGTGTTACAGTGGCAATACTGACTTATATTGGCATAGCTAGCATGAATGGATCGTTGCAGTGCAATAACAGTATTATTAGGCACAGACAAATGAGTGTATTTACAGTGGCAATACTGGCAACGTTGGGCACATCCAACATGTGTGTTTTTATAGTTGGAGCACTGGCATACATTTGCACAGGCAACATGAACATTACTTTTACATGTATTCAAAGTGGCATTTCTTGTTTCCCTTTTCTCTCAAAGCTTCTCAAGCATTTAGTTTATTGCAACGTCTCCTCTTTTACCAACCTGCACACTCTCCAAACTGCTCTATCTGTCACTAATGGGCAGCACTTCTCAGATCTTACCATTCTAAACTTTTCGCTCTTCTTGTACTTCCTGATGTCTCAGTCGCCTCTGACTTGATCAACCATACTATTCTTATTTCTTCTCTTACTGAACTGGGCATTCGAGACTCTACTCTCTCTTAACTATCAAGACAGACTTTCTTTGTCTCCTGGGCTGGTCACTCTTCCTCCATTCTCCCTCTCTCACATGGTATCCCTCAGGGTTCAGTCATTGACCCTCTCCTTTTTTGCCTCTATACCTCTCCTCTCAGCTCTATCAGCTCTTCTTTTGGCTTTGGTTATCACCTCTATGTGGATGGATCACACATTTTAATTTCCTTCAATACCTTCACTGAGTATATTCACTACTCCTTAACTACCTGTTTTCGTGATATTCAGTTATGGATTTTGTGATGAATGAGGAAATGTGTCCCTTTTCTGCAATGGATAGACTCCATTGTGAGTCTACGGAGGTGATCCTGCTGCGCAATACCCTCCCTAGAGATAGAGGCAACCCACGGGGAGAGACTCAGGTGAGGAACTCCCTAAAGCTCTTTACACAGTGGCCTACTTGGGATGCTTTAAAATATCAGAGACTGTTAAACATCAAGACTTTAATGAAGGAATATATGTTACTATCACATAGAAAAATAACATGTCCTTTTATATTGGGATATCCAATCCACTGGGTTTAGTAAATTAGACAACTGGTTGTCAAAAAGTAACCAGGAAAGAGAGGAACACATACACAGGTACTGAAGGCCTCTAGCTGTGTAACACCTGGAGAGAGTCAATGTGGAGTAAGTGGAAGCCAGGAAGCCTGCAGGTTTGAAACTCACACAAAATTGAAGAACGGAGTGCCAGAGCCACTGAGAGTCCCCAGAGTGATAAGCCAACAGGGCCGGAGCCCGGAGGATGGTGGTGGCGACACAAGGGATCTGTGGTGGACAGTCGGACCACAAACCATCGCCAACACCACTCAATACATAAAGCAGCAGGGTGTCCAGTCAGGTATCTAGAGACCGAGACACTGCGAGGAGGAAGAAAACGCTGATGAAGATAAACGGATGATGGTGTGGGACAATAGAAAGAAGTTCCCTTAGGAACATGGCTCACAAAGATGATCTCCATCACAGAAGAAGGTAACGGGGAGAACGGAAATAATGGGAGGACAAAGGGAATCATTATAACTTACAACTAGTCTCAGTAGAAGTCAGGAGGCGAAGTTAAACCTGAAATTGATTAACTTAAAGCATTGTGACACAGGAGGAAGTTTTGCTAACAACCTCAATACTGAGAGTAAAGAACAGTGATTAACAATACCTTGGTAAATTGGTCAAGAAATTTGATATTCTGAGCAAGAAGAGAATATAAAAGAGAGTACATATTATGAGACATAGTTCAGAGGAATTATTCAATTGAACTATTTACCAAGTTGACCAGAACAAATTGGACTATAATTGCCCCGGAGGGAAAGCCTATCAGTGAAATGATAATTTACAAGGACACTTTGATTACAACAACCAAGAATACAGATCATACAAAAGATCTCCGAAAGGGATTTCAAAGGAGGCGAGAAAAGTCAATGAACTGAATAGTTATAGAGACTGATTCAAGAAATCACAAGAGACTGTTTGAAGATTAGGTGTTAAGGAAAGATCCTACAGACTGGAATTAGGAATACCCTCAGGCAAAGGGAGTCATTCTCATTAATTATCCTTACCTAAGTCAGTTTTCATAGTGGTAGGGTTAGTGAGGGTAGTTTTGGACAGCTGATTTATGTCTTTGAACATTCATAACTGACTGACAAGCAC
Source organism: Ambystoma mexicanum (assembly GCA_002915635.3). Taxonomy (NCBI): domain Eukaryota; kingdom Metazoa; phylum Chordata; class Amphibia; order Caudata; family Ambystomatidae; genus Ambystoma; species Ambystoma mexicanum. The sequence goes on from CM030325.1 coordinate 935,848,900, forward strand.
CTTAGTTTGTAACATAGGCAGGGACCTCCCATAGTGATAGGGAAAATTAGGCGTTATAGTTTTAATTTTAGTTTTATATTTTGAAACATGTCCTCAGAGTGTACGTGTCCTTCTCCTGACTCGCCACAATGTCCTCTCACTATCTCCACCTTAATCCCTCTATACTCCACTGCTCTTAATATTCCCCTTCCATTACGTGCTTCTTCAGTCACGTTTCCCCCTTCCATCCTTTCCACCTCTTTGATGGCCTGCAATCTTGGTGTTATTTTTGATTCTTCACTCTCCTTTTTCACTCACATTTATTCTATTTCCCGTTCTACCACCTATCAATTGCTCAACATCCGTAAGACTCACCATTTTCTTACATTCTCTTCAACCAAACTCCCGATATCCTCTCTTGTTTTCTCTAGACTATTCTACTGCTCCTGTCTTCTTGCTGGCCTTCCGGCATCTCACCTAGCTCCTCTTCATTCAATCTATCATTCATCTATACGGGTACTCTGCACTCTTTCCCCCCACAACTCTATTACTCTACACGCTCTACACTGGCTTTCTTGTTAAACTTGTTTACTCTTTAACTGTCTTTGTATTGTCTTCAAGTGTCTCTATGGCCTTGCTCCTTCTTATCTCGCTTCCTTAATCTCTTTCTACTCCCCCACCTGATCGCTTCATTCCCAATCAATTTTTCTCTTAACTGTCCCTGTCCCCCCGCAATCCTGTTTCCCCAGCTTTGCGCAGCTTGTCCCCAAAAAGTGGAGCTCTGTCCCTCTTTCTCTAGGTTCCATATCTTCTTTCCCCTCTTTAAGTCCCACCTGAAAGCTCATCTCTCTCACTGATCGGTTGGATCTTTTTTCATTCACATGTTGATTCTGATTGTACCGTTTTTATTTTGTTCAGCGCCTAGGTGTCTAGCGCTCAACACATTCAATAAATACAAATATATTTGAGGGCACATGCATTATGATCTGTGTTTTAAAGTGACAATGCTGGCATGTATTGCTGGAAGCGGCATCATAACATTGTGGGGGGAAATGATCCTGAGTATGGCTGTTAAACTGACAGCTATTGCATTTTGCCACGAGTTATCCTACAGAACAGACTTTACATGGTGTTTATCTCAATGTTTCACATAACATGTGCTGTAAAATGCACCATTTTAAGTACATTATTTGAAAACAGATTCCTATGGGGCGATTCCCTCCCCAGACCATCCCTAGATGGTTGGGGCTTTCTTCACTAATCTCAGTCACTCTTGCTTTTTGAAAATATTAAAGCCCCTCTAGTGAAGAAACTAATCCTCCACCACAGGAAGGGAGAACCCTGCATGCCAAATGGCATAGAGAATCTTGCATAGCGTATGTCCTGTCCACTGAAATAAATTGCAACCTGAGCTGTCAGCAGAGCGGGATGTCCCCTAGGAATAATCATTTGCTAACTACAGTAGCTGAATCGGCCCAATCACCTGCCTTCTTTCTTATGTCTCTGTAGTACATGGGCCGTCATTGGATGAGATGGCACCTTCATCTGAAAATAAAATAATATCTGACGGATCTTCACCTGCTTTGAGGTGTTCTGACAGCAATTAAAGGGCATATCTTTAATCACGTGAGCATCACTCAGTGTCCCCTTTGTACTCACTGTATTAATGAAGGCTTTGCAGAGTTTCCAGGGCCCCCCGTGAATGCAAATGGATTCCCTTTGCAATGGTGCAAAGTGCATTTTGTCACCTAAGACAATAGATGGGAAGAAAGAATGGGCCACCGATCAAAAGGAGCAGGCTTTTCATTTCACCTTGTGCTGTCGCATGAATAATGGTGACAGAGATTTCCCTGAGAAGATCAATGGGCCGCGCCGCCAGCCTACGCGATGCCGACGGGCCGAAGGAAGGGCGAACAGGTGCAGATAAAAGAACTGAGATGGTATTTGATTGAATGCAGGAGGAAATAGAAATGTATTTCATTAATCACCCTTCTCCTATCCTCTGAGGCAAGCGTTTGGTAGCGTGGGCCAGAAGCATGGGGGAGTCCCAATGAAGGAACGCATGCCTTTAAAAATACGGGATGTGCTCAGTGGCAGCACAAATTAAATTGGCAGGTGGGGGGCATGCACCTCCCCATTATAGACAGCCTACCACTGATTGTAAAGAGCTCCCTGTCAGCCAATCTGAGGGGGGAATGTTCTGCCGTCAGCGCCTCCTTCTGCCTGTGGGCAGATAGCCCATGCAGGCAGGTGCCCATGTGCAACCAGGTGCCACCCACGTTTGGGGACCTACGGGTACCCTGTTGTTGCAGGCAGAAGGAGGTACTTGGGTGTCCCGGCCATCAGGTGGCAATAAGGGCTTCGGATATATATATACTCTCATGGCCATCGATGGAGGGGGGGGGGCGCGTTTTGTGCATCATGTCACTTTACTCCCCAATGCTTTGTGTGTGGCATTGGGGCAGATCATAGGCAGGAAAGGTAACATGGGGCAGACAGCATGCTTTTTTATCTTGGGCAAAATTGACATGGGATGCTATAAGGAGATGATGTTTTTGTTCTCAGGCCAACTGTGGATCTCTTGATCTTTAATCAATTTCTGAAAACAAATTATGAGCTGATCAGCATTGGATATCCAGTCATAACCGGGAGAATACATTAATTGGTGTATAAGCACCAATTAATACATTAAATAAATCATAATTTGAATAATATGTGAGTATTGATGATAGATATTTGAATGATGAAAGGAGTATCAATATGCGATTTTAAATTTAAAAAGATTTGATTTCAGAAAGATACACGTGTGTTGACTTTTCTTGGTTAAATGGCTGATTCAGTAAAATGTGTGCCCAGTTTCCAGTTCCAAACTGTCTGGCGAGTGGCTAGAAATCGCGCATTCTCTCACTCACAATAGTCAACCAGCACTGCCCAGACCCATCCAAGCCAGCCAGAGAATCCGCTGCCAGGTGGAGTGCCCTGCAAGCGACTTCCACATCCATGAGTGCATCCCATGCCACTGTTACCTGCACCTGGACTCCCATGTTCAAGACACATGCAGGGTAAAATGCAATGCAGATAAGGCCCTGCTTGCATTGATCTGCATTATATAGAAATAATAATGCTTGGCATGAGCATTTCTATGTATTTATTTTATCACCACCTTTGATAAAGATGTGAAAATGTAAAGGCAGCAATGAGCTTTACAGGCAGTTTACGCCTCGTCATTGTCAAAGTCCCCATAGGACCCCCTTATTAGAAGCGATGCCGCACACCACACTCTGGCTTCAGGTGATCAATACAAATCTAACTGTCAGGCATGCATTCAGGTGGTTGCTGTGGGCCCCCTGCGCTTGCGACCAGTCCCTGCCACTGCAGGGAATACCTCTCTGAGAATCAAGGACGTTCCATACCTATATGGTGTGCTTAGTGTTCCGGATGTACTATGTACTGCTGCCCATCCTAGCTCCACACCTGATCAGTTTCTTGCCGTATTGTTGTGTCATATTGACACTGCAAGCGTGGATTTATGGAGTGTTTTTATTTTCTCTTCATTGTTTCTGGACCTCATGTTGGGTACATGGGAAGCAGCAGGGCTCATTCAGGCACAGACATTGTTTGATGAGCAGCAAAACATTTCTATTGGCCGCATGTGGAATATTAATAAGCAGAATGAAGCCACCCCTAGTACTGAATTGCCTAGGGATTTGAGGAAACACCAGAAGAAGGAAATCTCGAAGTGGTGGGAGGAGCACTCTCTTCAGAACTCCCTTGAGGTCGGGCACATTCCATGAGGGCTGCGATTCATGGTGACTCCCTCGTTTGAGGATCAGGAACCGGCCACGGTAGAAGAATGGGGCAATGCCCCTGATGATTGCTCTGCACGCTTTCTAACCCTTTTGGTGAAATATGCCACGTGAGACCGCACCGCGATATGGAAATTGATTGAAGGTGTTGAGACACAGCTCAAGGATATACCGTCTACTGACGAGGGTCATAAACGCAGAGCCAAGATAGATGTCAATTTAGTAGCACATAAAGAAGAGATTAAACAACGAAAGCATTATGGAAACAACTCGACTACGGAAAGGCCCTCCTTCTCGGAGCCAGTACTAAGAACATAAACCAATGGCAGACAATTCAAAGCATTGCTATACAAACAATAACGGGCAAAGCCAAAAGAGGTCACATTTCAGGCGAAAGGAGGGACCTCCATTGGCTGGCCATAGATGACCGAATATTATTCAAAACCTTAACAATAGTCCACCGCTGTCTGTAAGGAAAGGCACCTGAATACTTAAAGAAGAAATTCTCATGATATGAGCCAAAAACGCAATTTGAGATCCAGTAATAAAGGAAACTTAAGTGTTCAGCCCACAAAAATAGCTAATGGCTTAGGAAGATCCTTTGCTACCGAGGCTATCACCAAATGGAACCAACTACCCCTGAACCTAAAAACTGAAACAAATTACCTAGCCTTTCGAAAGAAACTTAAAACACAGCTCTTCAAACAGAACCCAAACCCTCAGTGTAGTCCTCAAACTCTAACCTTCAACTCTGTTGTCCTGTCACTTAGTCACACGTCTTTTCATAAGCGTTCCAATGCCTGCGGGTTGCAGCACTATATAAATACAAAAAAAAAAGTTCATTTGCAAAAACATTGACTATGGAACAGGAAGAGTGTATACCTTTGCCAGGCGTTTTGACATCTTGAGGAAAGTGCCTTAAGTGAATGTAGGTCAAACTGGCCCCACCCCTTGGGCCTCTACAAATCTCTGAATCTGATATTTCCAACTCTGAAAATGAGGAACCAGCCATCAGATTTAATTTTTTTAGAGGAGATGTTCTTGTGTCAAGATGGAAAGACACAAAAATGAGGTAGGAGCCGCACAAGAGGCAGAGCTCACAATGAAATGGTTGGAAGAAAATATGCAGAGGGCGACAGGGTCAAGGACATAGGCAGAGACCCTCTAAGCAGATCAATACGCTCTGGAGGACGCAGCAAGAAGTGATCCTTAGTGCAAATATGCAAGTTATACGTTTGTCATCACACCATCTTACTGATCAGCAGACTGATCTTCTCAAGATTGGTCTCAATGTTTGCCCTACCTCCACATTTGATTATGTACAGATACGATTGGACCTTGACCAATTCTTTCGAAAAATATAGCTCAAGAAATGTTTTGCCATTAATCCAGTCAAGACCCCTAAATTCACATCACGTTTTTCCTGTTTGAGAACTCATTTTTTCATCAGGTGTGGGTGACCGCCATTGGCCAGTACTTTGCCCCTTCATAAGCCAATTTAACCATGGTATGGTGGGATGTACCATACTGAGAGAAGTTCTACACAGGAGATATGCGGATCATATCCTTACCTGGTGGTGCTTCATTGACAATGTCTTTGTTATTTGGAAGGGCACCAACGCAGACTGGGTGGACTTGGTGAAAACAATTAATTGTGGCACTGTTAATGTGGCTTTTTCTGAGAATCATATCACCTCTGACATTGTGTATCTGGATGTTAATGTTACACTTGAAAATGATTGGATCCACACGTGTGTACAAAAAACCCACCAGCTCCAGTCTCCCTCTACATGCAACAAGTAGCCATCCTGCAAGAGAACTTTGGAGGGATCAAATGTTAAATATGTATAGAAAAATTAATCAATCTGACAATGGTGATCTCCGCCTTATTGTTACTTATTGTACTGCATCCCAGAGTATAAGAAGGATAATTCTGAGACACAGGAATATCCCCAGAATGGACATGGATTTATCTCTCTTGCTCGCCTCTCGACCTTGCCTTACATTTAGATGATCTCGATCACCAAGAGACAAATTGGTTGCAGGTTTACTTCATTCAACCAATCTGTCTTTGGAACGCAGTGAGTGGTTGTCGAAATGTGCAGTTGGCTTTTTTAAATGTTTCAAATGTAAAGTCCCATGGTACCACAACGAAAATCTTTATGCATCATATACTTACAATAACCTGTTCAATCAAACATCTTTTTATTTGTGATAGCACATTCGTGGTTTTTGTGCTGAAATGTCCATGCAATAAATGTTACATGGCGAGTACTACCTGCAAGCTGAAGACCAGGGTTCTTCAGCATCTCAGAGCCACCTTTCAGTTACTTTCTATGGGTTTACCCATGTGTCTATCCCTCTTCGTGGTGGAGAATGGACTTTAAAAACTCTGCCAACTTGAGACTAAATTAATTTTGGTTCTGGACACAAAGGTTCCTCATGGGCACAACATTGACGAGGAACTCTATACTTGTGTTGGCTTGTGATCTCATTGGCATGATCTCATTGTTATAATTAGTCTGTATTTTATGTTGTTTTGCTGCTCATCTGTTATAACCTGTTTTTTAATTTGAAAACATTGTTTGGTCTATTGTCCCATAATTGTGTAATGGCTGGACTTGTTAAATGGGGTGTGACATCACTCAGGTGATGATTATTGATCTGGTTCTTCTTTCATTCATATTGCTTGTTGGTGGTGGGAAGGTGGAAGGTACCATGCAGTGTGATCTGGAGGATTCACGACTTTCAGCGCCTAGCACTTGTTAACAGATTGTCTGGTTTGCACCAGCCTTTTCATCATGCAGCATGGCCCAGTGGTTTAAGTTAGTATAGCAGCATGGTCCAGAATTCTTTTCCTCTGGGGGATCGTTTATTGACTTGACCAGCTAGCGTGCTGCACTTGCGCACTTGCGCATTACTAGTTTCAATTACATTGGTCTTGGCGATACCATGTTTACTCGCCAGCATTTGCATACTGGTCATTGTTGCAACATCAGTTTTCGGGTCCCTATAAGCCGATATATATAGGGTCATTTTCTCGTATGTCTGGGTACTGTCCCTGAGTTTTTGTACTTTGTTAAGTACGATTGGGTGCCACTTAAGCTAGAACCTTTTTCATTCAGAATGTCGCATGTGCACTTGAATTTGATGGCACCCTTATTTCATACATATCCAACCTTCTTGCCCCCCACCCTTTTACTTTAGAATTGCTGGTGTTTGTGTGTGTTTTTGTGATTTGTGAATTTTTACATGTTTGATGGTCAATGGCTGTTTTTTAAGTCCTGTTCTCTAGTTTCCACTGAGGTAGCCAGCACATGTACTTCATGTTGTATGCTGCTGTACATGCACATGCACTTTATTTCATCTGCTTCTATTTTTACATGTACCGCCACAGTATCTACATTCGGTATCAATTATGACAGTGGGCATGTATGGTTTTCCTTTTTTAAAATATTGTTGGGGTGATTGCAGTCATTTTGCTGATATGCACTTTCCATGTTGGATGGCTCAACGTTTGCATTCATGCTGGACACCCCACATGGTTTGTTGCTGGATCCACCTGCACTTAATGTCATTGATTGCTGCATATGCACGTCCATTTTATAATTCTTTTTTTATTTGCAATTGCAAGCCCATGCGCTTTATGCAAACTTACAGAGATTTCATCAATGTATGGAATTGTATGGTTGTTAACATTTTGAATAAAAATGGCCAAGTAATTGTTTCTTAGTATTTGTGTATATTTTTTCAGGAAATACTGTCCATGGAGTGCGATCTTGCCGCGTGTAGCGTAGTTGAAATGTACTATTGTTAGTACCTTTTGATTCAAGTAACGGATTTGACCCAAATATCAAAAGTGATTAGAGATTAGCAACTCCCACACACCCCTCCCTGCGCCAGACTGCAAAGTTTAATTTTTCCCAAAGTTGCGGCCTACTTCACATTAAATTTCCCATAGACAAACAACGTACATTTCAACAAAGCGCACAACCCAAAACCCCGGACAGATTTGGACCAGGTCCGAAACAACTTGGGCACAAAGCGCTGATCTGAGAAACATTTGTGGTTTGAGTTTATTCTGTGCACTAGTTTTTAAAATATTTGACAGTGCCCCTTCTCAAATATGGGTAGTTATATCTCCCATGGTACATTGCGGGATCATGGTTTTCATGAATAAAAATGCTGCCATCTTGGTTTCTCTTAAAGCAATAGATATTTGAAGTTATAGCTGAGGATATGGGCAAATGTAAAGCAGGAAAAAAGCTATTTGCAAGTCAAGAAATATGCAAATGCCATCAGGCCAGGGGTGGGGGGTGTCCCAAGTGTAATGTGTAGTTGGAGGGGTTTAGGGACTGAGTTTGCAACACAAAGCTTTTTTTAGCTTCGGTTATAGCCGCAAATAGCTGACATCTGAAAGCATCACAGAAAGAGTGTGCATTGTGGGGGGAAAGGGAGAGAGCAGGAGAGGAGCGGAGGCCATCTGTGGAGTGGAGAAGGGGGCACTTGGTAAGGGCCAGGGGGTAGGGAAGCAATTTTTTCCAAATATTTCTGTTAATCGAGGCCATGAAGGACAATGGATAGTGTAGTGTGGAACCCGCAGTTACAGTTTTAAAAAAAATATATATTTTTACAGCTACATTGAAGTCAAGGGTGAAATATAACATGCATGCCATGCAGGTCTCCCATCCATGCAATACCAAGACTGAAGCTGCTTAGCTTGAACCACTGGAAGAACACTAGACACACCTATGTTTTAGTAGAATATGTAAAGTAAGGTGGCACTCAATGTAATATAGTATTTAATCATACAGTGATGATCATTTATAGATATTTGAGGTGCGGGGGAGATAGTATCAACCTTGGCATCTAAGTTGGAAGTAATATGAGTAGAGTGTGATTGCCAGGCAAACAAGTCAATACCTATTACCCGCACACTTTGATTAATTTATATGATTTATTGAATTATCTACATGTTTATTGATTGAATAATATGAAAAGATTGTTCTAAAAATTAGTGTGTGTGGGTAATAAGTATTGACTTGTTTACCGGGCAATCCCACTCGAACTTTATATATATAATATTGGTATTTTTTGCAGACACTAGATAATGTCTAGGGGACGGGAGTTCACAGAACTTTGAGAACATCCTTTTTTTGTTCCTGCTTAGCTTGAAAGCAAGGAAGGAGCCAGCATTCTCAGGCCATATTGCCCGACAAATGAGCCAAAGTAACAAGACCACTTAGAGAAACGGGCCGGCCTCTTTCCTTGCTTTGTAGCTAAGCAGGGTCAGTCCTGCATTTGTAATGGTTTATTGAGAAGAAGCCACCCTCCACACGGGGAGTTCCTTCCCTCCCACTCAAGTGGTTACACAACAAACGGTTTAACAGATTCTTTTCTTTAGCCCTATCTCAGACACATATCTTGCCTCTTGGATCCCTCTCCTCTGAGCTAACAATGAGCCAAGAACCAGGCCAGTGTACAGGAAATATTATGATTTTTTTTAATTAAAAGTAATACAAATTAGCACGAAAATGTCAAACACCACTTTATCCATTGCACAACACACAGCACAATCAATTTCTCTCAGAATAAATAAATCACAAAAGTGAGTTAAAAAAGAATTCAATCGCAATTCTTCACTTTCTGCAAGTTTCACTTCACAAAATAATTACACTGATCAGTAACAAAGGCACTTATCATGTAATGTGCGATTCTGGTTTTCCTGCATGCTTAAAAGAATAGCAGTAGGATTTCAAGATTGGTAATTATGATTTAGCCCAACTTGTTGTTTAAAGCTGGTCTTATAGCACAGCGAGTAGAGCACTCATTTTGACATCTGTGCAGAGCCTGCTGACGCAGGTTCAAATCCCGGCAGGGGGAAACTCAGCCTTTCATCCTTCCGAGGTCAATAAATGAGCACACTGTGGGTAATAATAAGCAGCGCTCAGATGCCTGAGTGTTTGTAGCGTTAAATTATTGTTATTATTAAAATAAACACAGGGTGATTTATCGGTTTGTTTTTCAAAAACCCCTTGCTTTGGTCTATGTTGGGAAGTCACACAGCAACATTTCAATGCTTTGGGGGATTTTGGATTTCAGACCAGCCTCACTGAAAGGCCTGTGTTGGGGTAGCTGAATAAAAAAGTTGGACTGATTTATAGATACCATTGTTCCCTAAAGAAGTCAGGGTCAGCAGGATAAAAATGATTACCCAAATTATAGGCTATAGTTTTCAGCGCTCACTGGGAAGTGAGTGAGCTTTGTTAATTTCGAATTTAAACACCTGGTCTCTGCCGAGGCGTTGGGGCAAGGTTGCAGCCCTCCCAGGGGTGAGGTCGCTCGGGTCCGACTTCGCCCTCTGCGCTTATGTGGTGACTGGTGGTAATAGGTGTTGCTGCTCGGGACTGCTTCTGCATGGAGAATAGGTGACATGAGTATGCCAGCTTGTTTGCCTGATCCCCCTCCAGGCCCCTTCTCACAAACCGTACTACCCGTGGGATATGCTTTCACTGGAAAGCTCACCTATTGATTAGTTTTGGCGAGCACTCCGTCCTGCTGCTTCTGGCAGGGGCGCTTGTATGATCTGGACTGAGTTCCTTCACTGGGCCCTTGCACGTGGTAGTCCAGTCCTGCTGCAACTAAGCCACTATACTTCAGGTAAGTGTTCCTGATTGCCTTTGTCATTCCTTGTCTGTTTTTGTTGTATTGTAAAGTTTGTTGTCTTGTATTGCTGTCCGTTCAGCTTTTGATGTTTGCTCTTTTGCTTTCTTCCCTTGCAGGTGATGTTGCCGGCCCGGCAGACGCGGCGGAGCTCGATGCGGCTGCCAGAGGGAATGAGGAACGAGGCTGCAGCGGTACAGTAGCTGGTAGGTTGTTAACTCCTGGACAGTTCTTTTAAAATAAAAGCACTCCTGCACTGAAATAAAGTAAAAGCACTCCTGCACTGAAATAAAGTGTTCCTGCTCACATCTCTATATGAGCCTGGTGCCAAAGGCGCTAGGACTGAGTCCAGCCAGGGCCTCTGTGATTATGGGTCCCACAGGGACATAAGTGAGTCAGGTGACCCATTGCTCCCATCACTAGATGGTGTGGTTTTTGTGTTCTGGGCCTTTGGTCATGACAGACAGTTACCCTTCTCTCTCCTCCAAGTCAGGATTGGTTTAGGGGTTTGGAGCAACATATGGCCATTTCCATTTGTAATTGCCCTTTGGTCTCTTTTCAACTTTTTGGAAACAACTAGTTATGTATCACAACTTCATAATTTTACTAGCAACTGCCATACTAAACATATTTTCTGATTCAGCTAATCATGGAGAATTTGGCAAACCGAGCACAAAATTCTATACCATGTAGCATGGCCATGTGGCACATTTCTGACATTTCCATAAAAAGCACAACAGTTATGAATTTGTAAGTTATTAAGCAAATCCCTAATTTAATGTTCCACCTGCTCACCAACATTTGGAACATGTTCAGATCAGTCAGAACCCTAGTTTAACTGCCGATTACAGTTCCCAGAGTCACAGATAGATTAATTTTATATTCCCCAAATCACCTGGAAATTACATTAAAAAAATGGTACAAAAATTTAATCAATCCAGTTTATGATGGCTGAGAAACAGGCCTAAATGATAATAGTATTTTTAATTCAATTGTGAATCTTCATGTGAGACGAATGGCACTCCTCCTGCTTTCCGGCCATTTGTTTTCACTGGCTCAGCCCATACCCAAAGGTTTTTTTTTGTTTGTTTTATCAGTCTCCTTTGTGTTGCATGCTTGCTCTTTGAAGTGGGTGCCCCCATGTTCACACATATTAGTCATGCTGAAAGCAGGGGTAACATTTCTTGAAGTCAATGCTGTCACAGCCAGCAGGTCTGGAGAACACTGAATTTTGACAACTTTATATGTAGATTTTATTGTGGTTGGTCATTAGATGGGAGATGTGACATCCAGGCTTGGAGTGAGAGATCTCCTCGTGAAGTTTTGCCCACACCCAGCAAAAGGGACTGCCTGGGGCTGACATTTTCCATATAGACAAAGTGTCACTGGAGTTGTGTAGGTGAAACATAATATACATTGCTTTTTTGTCAAACCACACATCATGTTTTGTTTTCCTGACATTTTTCTGTGAGCAGTGACACTTTTTCAAACTGCTTTTTTTTGCACACCTGGGGAGACTGTTTTTGTTTTCAATGTATAAAAATCCTGTTTTGCACCTGACATGGATCTTTGATTCCTCCTTCTTTTGTAAATTAAAATGGTGTGTATCCATTTGTAATGAAAGGTAGGCCTCTTTCCACATGGCTCTTTAGTTGAAAAGCAAAAACAAAGGCCATGACATTTTTGCTTCAGTGTTTAAAATCTTGCTATTTTTGTGAAAAGAAACTTATTTCTGTGGCATTTAAATGTACCCCACATGCCATCCACCTATTCTTTCATCACTCTTTGTTGGGGGAAGACCAGGGCTCTGTGGGGTTTCATTAGGCATAATTTCCTTCGTCAGGGTTGGGCACTCCTGCCTTCCCTTACATTTCTGGGTTTTGGTGTATGGCATGGCACCCCCTTTTCTTGCTTCTTTTGAGAGTGAGCACTCCAGCCTCCCCTTCCATCTTTGGGTCGGAGGGTGTGGCACTGCCCCCCTTTCTTCCTTCATTTTCTGGTCACTGGAGTTCTCACCAGACTCCACTCTCACATCCAGGCTGGAAGTTAAGGAGGTTAGTTCTCTAATAAAACATAGAAAAAGAGTGTCAGTATCTTTTACACACCTATTTCCCTGGAAGATTTAAATAGAATTCACAACAACAACAACAACATACAGTTAGAACATGACATTTCCACCATTTCACAAAACACATTTTATTTATTTTCTTCATTTGTACAATAACACCAAGTAAATTACTCCCTTTCATACATATATTTCCATCGGATGTATCATCCTTCCTTTTCATTCTTCAGATGGTTCCTCTGCTCGGCATTCATTTGGTTCATCAGTCAGTCGTAAAGCTGTCTGGAATGACAGCTTTTCACTTGTTTGAAGTGGATCCATTTTTCTTCTGCCTGTTCTCCTTTTGGCATGCGGATCTTGTAAGCAACAGGTGATATTTTATCTACAACTTCTAAGGCACCACGGCAGGATGGGAGTAATTTCCTCTCCTTGACCTGATTCCTTCGCAAATTGTACAGGTAATCCTTGTCACCTACTTTATACTCCCTCTTGGTGGTCTTTATAGTATAGTAGGTCTTCATTCCTTTAGCTGACTTTTCTAAATTGCGTTGAGCATACTTGAGGTGCTTCCTTAAATTTATTCTTGAGTATTGGACACATTTATCTGTGCCTGCTCCTGAGACCTATAGAGCAGAAGCTGTGGTAACATCATTTTTTGTCCAGTCATGAACTCAAATAGAGACATCTTTGTTGCAGAAGATGGTGTAGACCTAATAGCCATCAGGACAAGCAGCAATTGGATGTCCCAACTGGGTTCAGAGTCTCCCACAAAGTTCTTTAAGATATTCACAATTGTGTTGTTGTATCTCTCTTCCCCCCGCTTGCCACTTGAGGCAGGGCAGTAGGCAATTTGGATTTTTATTTTTACGCCTAGAATCCCCAACATATTTGCCATTACCTTACTGGTAAATGGTTTCCTCGGTCCGACTCAACCCTTTGCAGGTGGCCGAAACCAGAGAAGATGTGGTTGATCATTGGTGCAGCAGCTGTCTCTGGATTACAGTGTGGGGCTGGGAGACATTCTACACAATTTGTGAACAAGCATGTCACAGTCAACATGTACTTGTTTCCTCTAGAGGAGCAAATCACTGGCCCGATGAAATTGGCTTGCAAATCTGACCAATGCAGTGTCATTCATCTTTTTTGTAGGGGAGCTCTGTGTGTCAGTGAACTGGGTTGGAATTGAGCACACACAAGACACCCCTTTAGATAGGTGATAGGTGTCAATGTCCTGGCCCATGTATGACCAGTGGGCAACCTTTTGCATGATTTCCAATGTCGTATGAAATGCCCTTTGACCAGAAGTGGCTGCGTCATGGGCACGGTTCAACATCAGGATTCGGAATGAGGTAGGTACCACCCACTGGTCACTGCTAGATAGGGCTCTCCTTACCAACAAACCATCTGGAACATCTCAGAAAACTTCATCAACACCTGGAGATCCTCTTTACCAGCATAATCTGACTCTGTTAAAGAAAAGCTTACTAGGTCTTCAATGTGTCGATAACATTTCCCAATGACCAGGCCCTCTTTGTGTGCAGTGATGAAATCTGCATCTGGGGTAACTTTACTCCACTGTGCTGTTAAGAGTTCAGTGTTAGCCCAAGTGTGTGACCTGGTGACAGCTGCCATTTGGATTTCACCCAACAGGGATTCCGTTTCTATGAATTCCCCCTGCAGAGCTCTGGTTATAGCCAGCTGGTCAGCCAGGTCATTCCCAGTCTTATCTGGCCCCTCGATCTTGGAATGACCCTTTATCTTCTTCCAATAGATCATAGGTCATCTAATTGGAGGTCACAAGATTGTTGATTTACTGGATCAGTTTGGCATGCTTTAGGGGTTTGTTGTTGACACCAAGCATGCCTCAATTCTTCCAGTTAATCAGGTGCTCTACAAACCCATTCCTGAAATAATCAGAGTCAATGACCAGTTCATTGAGTTGGTGGAGCACTGCAGTGAGGATGTCCTGATAAACGGCCATCAACTCTGCAACCTGACTACTTTGGGGTCCTATTTTATAACCAGCAGAGGGTTACAGGGTATCATTCACCCAGGCATTCCCAATGCCAGCCACCAGTGCTTTTCCCCCATTGTTATCAACATGGTAGGAGTACCCATCCACATAAACTGTGGGTATCCCCTGACACGTACCTTCTTCATAGACCTTGTGTGGGGAAGTTAAGTATGCCTCCATGTTGTTGTTGGTCATTAGACTTTCGTCCTCAAAACTGCTTTCTTGAGCACAATCATGTAAGTCCACCAACCCTTGCGCTAGGGGACTCTTCTTGTTTTGGCCATATCTGACCGCCACAGGAAAGCCTTACATGCACAGAATCCAGGAAGTAATTCTGGAATTACTAACGGTCCCTGTCTGAATTCTGTCACTTTGTAGATATTGCAAGGGTTGAGGAGGAGTTTCGACAATGATGTGCTCCCAACTGTATAAATGGGCGGTAATTTTTCTGTGCCCACACCATTGCCAGGAGTGCCTTCTCGCAGACTTTGAATTAGTTCTCTACAGAGGACAAAGTCTTGCTCGCCTATGAGATGACTTTGTTGACCTTTCATGCTTTTGGTGCTATACCAATGTTAGGCAAGTATCTAAGAACCCTGTCTCCAAGAAGAACCCCTTGTTCTTTATGGTGTAAGCTAAAAAAGAAACCTGGGAAAGGCTTCTTTTCAGTTGTTTAACTGCCTTGGATTGTTCTGAACATCACTCCCACTTGACTCCTGCCTTTAATAAATGGCCCATGGGTCAAGTGACCTCTGCTTTGTCTTCAATGAACTTTCGACTATAATTAGTAAGTCCAAAAAGGCTTCTTAATTATCACAGAGTGGTAGGGTCTATTAATTTCAATAAGGCTTCCACCTTCTTCGCCTGGAGATTAAGACCCTCAAGTGTGATCTCGAGCCCTAAGAAGTTCACTCAGGTCTTACACCACTGTGCCTTCTGAAAGGACAGTTTTGCTCCAGCCTTCTGCAACTGGGTAAGAACATAGCAGATTCCTGCTATATGTACCTCCACAATTGAGCTCTTGATCAGAACATCATCCACATAGGCCAGGGTTCCCCTTTTGTCCAAATCAGGCATGGCCTTATGTAGGAAGATGTTGAACTCATTTGCAGAGTTTATGTATCCAAAGGGGGTTTGGGTCCATGTTTACTGCTGCCCACCAAAGGTAAAGGCAAGCATATACTGGTCTTCACTACTCACGGGTACTGTTCAGTAACCATTGGTCAGGTCAGTGGCGGTGTACACCTTTGACCCTTGGATCTGGGCCAGTCCCTGATCGATGTAGGGAAGGGGTCATCTTGACATGTGGACCCATTTGTTCAGGTCTGCATATCGTCTCCATTGGCCATTTGGCTTGAGGATGCCAGTACCAGGTTGTTGAAGGTAGTGTGGATCAGACAAATTATCCCACGGAATTCTAAATTCTTAATAATTTCTGTGAGAAACTCCAGAGAGTTACCCGGTGTTGTTTCACAAATACTGGAGCCATCTCAGGGTCCGTGGGAATGGTGGTTGAATGAATGGATATGTGTCCACAGTCATATGAGTCCACTATAAAGATATCTTGGAATTACAGCACGACCTGTTTTAGCTTTTGTTTTTGCTCCTCGGTCTCACAGGCATCGGCCAGATTGATCCTTTCCCGACAATCTGCTTGAAACCTGGAAAAACTTTGTGCTTGCCAATTTCAGTGGCATCCTCCATTTGGGTGGAGAGTTCTCTTTTGATGGTGTTGACCTGGACTGGGGATTCGAGGACGTGGTCCTTGACTGTGAACACTACCTCCTCCCTCCTAATGTCACAGGTCACCTCTTCCACGCGTAGGGGCAGGAATAGTACACCAGGGAATTCCCCCAATGCCTAGTGAAAATCTTTTCTGGAGGAATACTGTCGCTGATGTCGAAACAATCGTTTGGGATTGGTCCCATGATTTCATTACCTAAATCAATAGAATAATGTTGGGCATCAACCACCATTCCAATAAAGCTGTCTGCGCCCAAAATGATATTTTGAAGGTCGCTGTTATCCACCAATATTCAAATGGTGTTCTAGGTCTACTAGAGGTGTCAGATTTAAATAAAAACGTTGTTGTTGGAGATGGGAATTTAGATTTGTATATGCGTCCTGATGTTTGAGGTTCTGTCCTCACTTAATTTTGAGGGGAAGAGTAAATTGTCGTACCTTTCCAAGGATGGTAACCTCTTCTCGCTCTTGAACTTTAACCGCATGAGGCAGCAATTGAGCTGACCGGAATACTTTTTCAATGTTGTCAAAGCCCATGGGGTTACTCCCCAGTCGGAACCAGGCTTTATTATTAATTAGGTCCACATTGAATGCAAATTGGTTGAAAATTTCCCTTCCCAGATAAAAGGTAGAAGGGACATCTCTCACGATCCTAACAATTATGGTCTACACTTTTGTTGGGAATGGACATTTTTAGCATATACCTGTTAGTCAGGAGATGTTTGGAATTTGGGGTTTCCAGGCCTACTTCCCATTTGTCAATCAATTGAAATGTGGGAATGGTCGGATCTTTTGGGGTTTTCCTGAATACTTCTTCACTGATGAAGCTCCTTCAATTATTAAGGTATACTCTGACGAGCACTGATTCCTCCCACTAATTTAACTGAATGGGGAAAAACAACTGCTTGCCCTTTTTCTGAATGTCCGACTTTGAGTGGATTCTCCATTGTCTGGTTTCACGGACTCAAGTTTTCTTCTGATTTTGGAGTGGTGTAACATTTTAGGGTGTTCCCTTCCAGTGTGGATTGCCACTTAAAACTGGGAGGAAGGTTGATTTTCAAGAATGGAGAAGGGTTCACATCAACAGTTTATTCTCCTACAAAGATGACTGTGATGTCTGGGACTTGGTTATTTTTCAAATGGAACAGATCGTTGATCAATTGTGTGACAGGTACCATTCAGGCTTACATAATTGGCACTCATTTTTAATTTGGTAGGGGGGTTAGTCTGAGTCTAGAGGATCTTGATTACACAGTCAATCAGAGGTGATAACCTCCTCAGGTGATCGTTCCCCAGTAAACAAGGCTTGCCCTCTGGAGTCACAACGATCACCGGATATTTCAGCCGGTGCCGTCCAATTTTTATGTCCAGATCTGCAGTCCCTTTGATGGATATATCATTACCGTCCAAACATTGGAGTTGTCTGGGAAGTTGTGTGATTGGAATATGGTGCCCCTCTCCCTTCCCAGGTTGAGTTGGTCAAAGGCCCTTTTTGACAGGAGGATGGCTTGGGATCCAGTATCCACCAGAGCTGATCCTTCACACTGACCTTGCACCTTAACCAGTGCACACAAATTGACCTTCTTTCTCCTCCAAGGTGCAAAGAAAGTGTGAGTTATTTGACAGCCTGGTAGTCATTTTCAAATTATTGAACTCCAACACTGTGTGATCTTGGGCATGTTTCTATGTCTGTAAAAAAAACTTTGCAACTTGCAATGGGAGTTGGGGAATCTTCCCTTTCCCCGGCTCCTTGGCTGTCCCCTGTTACCTGGCAACAGTTGTCAGAACACATTTGGAGAAAGGACACCCACTCTGTTTCAATTCTGGGTAGCTCAAATGTTTGAGGTTAAGTAGTTTATGGTTCTCGGTTGGTCTCGGTACTTACCATGTCCCACTCAGGGTCTTTTGGGACCCATGTTTCTTCGGGAGGATCACGCATTTCTGAAAGAAGTTCTGCTTACCTGAATCCTCCAGCGATTCTTCTCTTTCAAATGGGATAATCTGGAGTTCCTCCACAAAGTGGATTCTTCTTTGGCCTCTCATACTTACCCTTTGCTCTTTTGGTTCTACCATTTTGGGGGTAGAAGAGACTCTTTCAGGCTGAGAGATTTGTAGGGGTTCTGTTTGGGTGAGAAAGGAAGCTTCCATAAGGACCTCTCATATCCCCTCCACCTGGGCCATTCCTCCAGAACCTGTGGTTTGTCAGAGGTTTCCTTCCCTCATTTCTCCCCTGGGGCATCAGACCTGGGTGTTGGGGAATTCTGGGAAGCAGGTTTAGGTTGAGGGTTGGACTGAGCCCTCAGCATATGCCCCAGGTCGGTCAGTTGCTGGACCTGTCGCTCCAGCTGCGAGACCTTTTCTGAGTTGTAGGGAGGTCTCATGTCATACCTCTACTGTCCCTTCTACCGGAGTAGCTCGGGTACTGGAAATTCCCCGCATAATTTTCCATCCTGTATCTCCCTTCTCCTGGGTCCAGGGATCTATTGTCCTGAAACCAGGGAGAGAGAGGACAATTGATTTGGAGTTCTGTTTTGGGGGATATCTGGGGGAAAATGTTCAGATTGGGAGATGGAGTGATACTTCTCTCCTGAGGGAAGTTTGGAGGAAAGTTTTCTGGGGCAGTACTTACCTGATTAGTTCCCCCTGCCCCCACTTCGGCCAGCGGAGTGTATACATACCGCAGGAAGGATTTGGTTTAGGATTGATTTAGTGTCCTTGTACATGGGACTTATATAGGTGGGATCATTGTTCTGTGCCACCACCTGACTACCATTCCATTGAGCTGGGTTGGGGGGGCCCTTCTGCTTTCCATTTTGCTTATTGGCAGGAGTTTTACTTTTAGCCTCCCCATCTCCAGATCCAATGGAGGGGTAGTTTTAACCTTGTCCACATATTCAGCAGCCAGGGTGTTAGATGGTTTAGGGGTACTCTCAGCAGGCTTTTGGACTTCATAAATCCAGGTGGCCTGTTCAAGCACCCAATCCAGGGTCCTATACTCATTGAAGTCATGCACCAACTGAGTCATTATGTATTTAGGGAGAACATAGAAATAGGTTGTTATGAACTCCGGACTATTTGTGTTCACCCACCGGGAAGTCTGAGCAAATGTGTTCTTTAGTTCCTGCACAAACTCCCTAGGTGCCTGATCTTCCCCAGACTGCAAGTTATATGCAGCCTTACAGGCCTCTTGTGGGTTCCTATGGGTGATAAATGTGTAAGTATGGCAGCCTTATAAGTGGACCATTTATGATGATCCTGGTCCTCCATTCCGGCAAAGAACCTGGAGAGCTCAGTGAGGACTTGCATTTAGCAAATCCTCTACAATTCACATCATTCCTGATCTGGAATGATGCGATCATCTGCTCATAAAGCTCTAGGTGCTTGTATACTGAATACTTGGCATTCTTGTGGTATGGGGTCAGGAAGCACTTTATGGCCTTGATATGTCTTATTATGTCTTTCACAAAACCCTTGCTCTGCTTTGCTGTCTTTTTGTTCTGCTGCAGCAGAGTCCATTCACCTTCTGACTCAGAACTGCTCCCGGTATTCTCTTCCCTATTTTATAGGTGTTCCCTTTCTCTATGAGACTGTGAATATTTCCCAGAACCGCAGAGTCTGGACTCCTCTCGCCTGGAGCAAAGTGAACTCTCAGGGTCACTATCTTTTGAGTTCCTTTTAGGCTCAGGATAAAACCCAGTTTCCTCATCCCTCCTACCAGGGTGTCTGGAAAATCCCCCTCCTTTCCCTGAGTAGACAGAGGTTTTCAGAATGCCCTTCCTAGGCTGAGGGGCTGGCTTTTCTCCTTCAGCGAAGCAGCAAGGAGGTCTCTTTGTAGTCGTATCTTCAGCCAATCTAACTCCTGACTTTTTCTTCATTCGAGTTTTCATGGTCTGAAGTACTTACCGTCGTAGTCCATACTTCCCAAGACACACTGGTCTGGCTACTTTTCCTTCTGTGTGGTAGAGATGAATACTCATCAATATGAGAAAAGGACTGGCCTTCTTGATCAGTTGGACTACACCATGGGTGAGTCTAACGGCTTCACATTGCCCTGTTCTGTATAGGTTGCATGCATGAAGTCAGTTCCCATTTGTGCATGAGAGGTTGTAAATGACTGGCATGAGGCCTCTCTGTGAGTGGCACCACACGTTGATCAGTGGGCCTTGTCCCATCACATGATTGGTCAGGGTGCCTCAGGTCCTGTTTATAATTGTCAATTTCCTTGGTGAGATTCTCACACCTTTGTCTATCTTTATTTATTTGCCTTGGTAGTCAGGGAGCTGACTTTTTAATTCTGACACTAAGGCCTGATTAATGTCAAGCACCCTGCATGGAGCTACCAACTCCTCTGGTGTCTCCTTACAGCTGCCAGATGATAAATTCCAGCAGCCTTCCTGATGGTCTGTCTCTTCTTTCTGTCCTGTCTTTGTTCTTTATCTGTCTGTTCCTCTCTGTGTCCCCTGTCCTAGTGCAGTCTCCCTTATATAGCAGTGATATCACAACCAATGTTGCAATCTTGGGGAGGTACCTTGAAATAATCCCTGCCACTAGGATTGGACAGTTACCCTTCTCTCTCCTCCCAATCCCAGCCTCCAAGTCATGATTGCTTTAAGGTCTGGAGCAACTCATGGCAATTCCCATTTGCCATCACCCCTTTGCTCTCCTTTCATCTTTTTGGCAAAAAATATGTATCACAACGTCATCATTTTACTATCGACTGCCATACTAAACACATTTTCTGTTTCAACTAATCATAGAGAATTAGATAAACCGACCACCAAATCCAAATCATGTAGCACTGCCATGTGGCAACTTATTGCTGTTTCCATAAAAAGCACAGCATTTATGCATATGTAAGTTATTAAGCACATCCGTAATTAAATTTCCCTCCAGCTCACCAACTCTCACATTTGAAACGTGTTCAGATCAGCCAGAAACTTAGATTAACTGGCCATTACAGTTCCCAGAGTCACAGGTTGATGAATTTTATTTCCCCCAATTTGCCTGGAAATTACATAAAAATTGGAACACAAATGAAATCAATCTACCTGATTAGGGCTGAGAAAAAGGCCTAAATGATAATAGTCCTTTTAAGTTAATTGTGAATCTTCATGTGAGACTAATGGAACTCCTCCTGCCTTCCGGCCATTTGTTTTCACTGGGTCAGCCTGTACCCAGAGTTTTTTTAATTTTTTTTTTATCAGTCTCCTTTGTGTAGGAAGCTTGCTCTTTGAAGTGGGTGCTCCCATTTCCACACATATTTTTCATGCTCCATTCAAGGGTAACTTTTCTTGATGTCAATGCTTTCAGAGCCAGCAGGTCTAGAGAACACCTTTAGCCAGACATTTTAATGCGGTGGTCATTAGATGGGAGATGTGACATCCAGGCTGGGAATCGGAGATATCCTTGTGAATTTGTGCCCACAGCCAGCAAAAGGATCTGCATGGGGCTGACATTTTCCATGAAGTTAAAGTGGCTTTTCCAAATGTCATTGGAGTTTTGTAGGTGAAACATAATATACATTGCTTTTTGTCTTGTTTTGTTTTCCTGTCATTTTGTGTGAGCAGTGATACAATTTTAATTTTTTACTTTTTTAAAACGTATTTTATTTGCATACACCCGAGCATGCCATATTTGTTTTCAATGTTTACAAATCCTGTTTTCCACGTGACAGGGATCGTTGATTCCTCCTTCTTTTGTAAATTGAAATGGTGCTTAGCCATTGGTATGACAGTAGGCCCCTTTACACATAGCTCTTTCATTTCACTTGAAAAACAAAAACAAAGGCCAGGCCGTTTTTCTTCCAGTGTTTAAAATCATGCTGTTTATGTGAAAAGGACTTCAGTGTGGGGCTGTTAAATGCACAACACACTTTGAATCTAAGCAGTGTCAATCCAGGTTACTCCATGTTTGGGAGACCACATGAGCATCCAGATTATTTTCTTTTTAAAACCATGCTACTGTCAGTCCTTGAAAGTTTTGCACTCAAAGACAATGTATGGCCTTTTGCTGAGTTGAATTATGGTGTTGGTAGTCTCCCAGTCAATAATACAAAAGAAAATAGGTATTTTTACTGCAACAATGAGTTTTCCATCCCAGCAGTAACTGCGATGAACACTGTTTAGCTTCAAAGCGAGGAAGGGGTCAGCCCCCTAAGGTCACGTTGCCTAAAAAACAAGCCCACATTACAAGACCACTTAGATAAACATGGCTGAAGCGGGATGGATCCTTCCTCATTTTGAAACTAAGCGTGGCCGGTCCCGGTTACTGCTTGAATGAGAGACAGTCCACAGTCCTGAATGCCTTGTGTTTTCTTAGCTTTAAATATCTTATAACACACGGCATCCCCATTATTTATTTTAGAAGTATGCTACTTCCAGCCCATGGAAGGGTTGCACTCAGAGACCATGTTTCTGCCTTTTGCTGAATTGCATCTGGTATGTGTAGTATCACAGTCAAGATAGGGAAATAATGCCACAATTGTACACTTTTTGCCTAACATAGTTCTATAAGTATTTATATATGTGAGTGACACTATGGAATGTGTACTTTTCAAGTTAGCTTTATAAAGAAGAGTATTGTTGAAAGCCAGGCATGACTGTGAAGAGGGGAAACGATGACAGAGCAAGTAAGTCATGAGTATTTGCTCACAATGTGGCAAGAGAGTTTGAAATCCTGGACACTGGTGCAGTTATTTTCTCCTGATTGAGGCTGCATTTCAGGACACCAGTAAAGGACAAATTAAGGTGGACAGCAGAACTTATTTTCAGAGGGCTGAAGTAACGCATTTTGAGGTTGGCAAGCTTGCTCATGTGGTTGGATACCAGGATTTTACTCAGGTTGTCATGTTCCCAGTGTAGACGCTTACCCACAAGACCACAAGCACTTTTTTCATATTGGGATTTTGTTTTCCATGGAATATTTCACTATAGATTGCTGAGTTTAAAAGGTGAGCACCTTTTATACTTTGCTAGCATATTAATTGGAAGATTTCCTCTCTCAGGTAATTTTTCAGGTGTTCATTACTTTGTTTAAAGTCCAATTCTATTTTGTCTTAAATACTTTCTTCTAAGGAGAAGGTCAATTGAACTAAATATGTATATTTCACTTTAAAATATATGGTCACCTACTGTGAGTATAGTCATGGGTGCCAGCTTTTTATTTTTGCTAGGGGGGCAAAAGTACCTGGGCATGTGTTATTCTTGCATTTGATCATTCTGTATCCTTTTTTGTGCTGCTTAAATGCGATTAGTTAGGGTTGTGCAATGTATCACAGCAGTTACCAATAGACCAGACATAAAACAAGGGTCTTGTAGCACACAGCTTAACCAAAGTGTCTGATACTTGGCAAATAGTTTAATCTCACAGGGCATTAACTAAAAACAATGACATTGGGGGTGAAAAAAACACTTTGACCCAAGTCTCCCATCCATGCAGTAACCAGGAATGATTCTGCTTAGCTTCAAAAAGTGGAAAAGGCCAGCAACCTCAGGCGGTGGCACTTAACAGGTGAAGAAAATTACAAGACTGCTTAGAGCAACATGGCCTGAGGGGGCCAGCCCTTTCCTCACTTTGAAACTAAGCAGAGTTGGTCCCGTTTA
Source organism: Ambystoma mexicanum (assembly GCA_002915635.3). Taxonomy (NCBI): domain Eukaryota; kingdom Metazoa; phylum Chordata; class Amphibia; order Caudata; family Ambystomatidae; genus Ambystoma; species Ambystoma mexicanum. The sequence goes on from CM030325.1 coordinate 935,872,771, forward strand.
TTGCATAGATGGGCAACAGTCCACAGACTGGTCCTGTGTGTTGTCTTCATTTTAAATATCTCATAACACACTATGAAAACACATGGCATCCACTTTTCATTTACCCTGTGCTACTGGCATCATTGAAAGTGTTGCACTCAGAGACAATTTTTGTGGCTTTTGCTGAATTGCATTCTGGTATTTGTAGTTTGCCAGTCAAGGGGGGACGGAGGGATAATGGCACAATTGTACACTTTTCCCTAACATAGTTCAATAAGGATTTATATATTTCTGTGACACTATGGAATGTGTAATTTCAAGCTATCTGTATAAAGCAGAATATTGTTGAATGCCAGACATGAGGGTGAGGAGGGGAAATGGTGAGAGGGCAAGTAAGTCATGACTATTTGCTCAAGATGTGGCGAGGAGTTTGTAATCCTGGACATTGGTCCAGTTATTCTTCACTGATTGTGGCTGCTTTTCAGGGTACAAATAAAAGAAACATGTGGGTAAAGAGCATCACTTTTTTTAGTGGGCGGAGGCACATGGGATTTTATGAGGTTGGCAAGCAAGCTCAAGTATTTGGCAACCAAGATTTTACTCAGATGGTCATGTTCCAGTGCAGACGCTTACCCACAAGACCACAAGCAATTGTTTTGTATTGGGATTTTTTTTTACCAGGGAATATTTCACAACAGATTTCTGTGTTTAAAAGGTGAGCACCTTTTATACTTTGCAAGCTTGTTTATTGGAACATTTCCTCTCTCAGGTTATTTTTCTGGTGGTCCTTACTTTTTTTAAAGTCCAATTCTATTTTGTGTTGCACACCTTCTTTTCTTCAAAGGGTAAGGCCAATTGAACTACATTTGTATATTTCACTTTAAGATATATGTTTACTTACTGAGCGTTTATTCATGGGTGCCAGCTTTCGATTTTCACTATGGGTTCAGAAAGTACCTGGGCATATGTTATTCTTGCAGCTGGTCATTATTTCTTTCCTGATTCTGTGCTGCCTAAATGTGGTTAGTTAGGGCTGTGCAATGTAGAACAACAATCACCAAGAGACCTGCCATAAAACCAGGGGCTTGGAGCACGCTGCTTAACCAAAGTGTGTGGTCCATGGCAACTCATTTTATCTCACTTTGTATTGCCTAAAACATTGTGAGTTCTCAAAGCCTGCAAAATTTTATACATAACAAAACCACTGTCAAATCAGGACAATAGCACTTTGTGATTGATGAACGTCTTTGAGCGATGGGTTGCAAGTGTTTTAAAATAAAGAGTGGCCATGCCCACTGGCCATGGCCCAATGCCATAGCTAGTGGTTTGGTAGTGATCAGCCGTGCCCACCAGCCATGGCCAAAGGCCATGCATGGCTAGTGGTCTGGTAGCATTTTAAAATGCGCAGTGTGCACGGCCAAAGGCCGTGCCCACTGACTATGGCCAAAGCCCAGGCTAGTGGTCTGGAAGCGTTGGAATAACAATGTATCTATGGAATAACAAAACCCTTGAAATTCAAGGAAAAAACATAATTTCAGGGACGTTAAGGTGAGCAATACATTGTAATACAACCTTTGAAATTCAAGGAAAAATTTTAGTTCCAGGGACATTAAGGTGAGAACTTAATGCAACAAAACTCCTGAAATTCAGCTAAAGCCACCTTAACTTTGCACCCCTGTGTGCAGTTTATGACCACAATGAGGACATCACAGATCACAATACTAATTACATGTTGCATAACAACACTGATGCCAATACAAATAACATCACTGATGCCATCACTGGTGACAACACTAATTGCATTACATATAAATGTTTACATCAATAATGGAATTAGAGATAACATCATTTATAAGTTCGCTCATGAAAACATTGATTACCTTAATAACATTTTAGGCTATGGACTTAGCCATGACCAAGCTGGGGTCACTGGCCAGAACCAAGCTATAACTAGTGGTTGGTTCGTGTTCAAAAATACCAATGTGCCTGGTTAAAAGCCAAGCCTAATAGCCTATCACTGTTTAAACAGTTGGCAAAGTGAAAGCTGAAGTCAGTGGCCACGGCTAAAGGCCATAGCTAGTGCCCATTAATATGTTACAATATACAGTTGGCACAGCTAAAGACTGTGGCCAATGGTAAAGGCCACGGTCTATGGTTGGAAGCCTGTTAGTGTTTTGAATTATTAAGTGCACATGGGTGAAGGTTGTGACCACTGTCAATAACTTGTACCCATTCATGTGTTAAAACATATTTGCATAAGAGCAAAATCGAAGGTAATTACCCCATTTCTCAAAACTCGAATTCTTATAGGATAGTGCACCAATACAGGACTTACAAAAAAAGGGGGGACCCAAAATGATTGAAATGGGACCACATGGACCACATGGAAGTTGACAAAAATTACCCAAAACAAAACAATATACAAACATATATTTATTTATTTTAACATCAATAAAAGCTAGAATTAAAAAGACCCATTTAAGGGTGTCTGAAAAACCAAATGAACACAAAATGAATTCAAATCAATACAATTCACAAAACACAGTGGGGTTAGTACCTGTTTTATATGTGCCTTACTAATTGAACAATCACAAAATTGGGTATTAGCAGAGACATAACATTTATGAAAACTCTGTCACACAGGCTTCTAAATGTTTAGAGCCAATGTGGTTTTGGGTAATTTTTGTCAACTTACATGTGGACCCATTTCAATCATTTTGGGTCCCCCCTTTTTTTTGCAAGTCCTGTATTGGTGCACTATCCTATAAGAATATGGGTTTTGAGAAATGGGGTAATTACCTTCGATTTTGCTCTTATGCATGTCTATGATCTGTGAAGGTTCTCGCCCCAACAAACAGGGTATTCCCACTTTTTGATACCATGCACGCTGATCATGGATGAAGGCCATGCTTTATGCTAGTTACTGTTGTAATGTAATTAGTGATGTCATCAGTGATGTGATCTGTGATGTCATCATTGTGCACAGAGGCTGCGCAACAGGGGGTGTGAAGTTATGGTGGCTTTAGCTGAATTCAGGGGTTTTGTTGTGTTAAATTCTCACCTTAATGTCCATGCAACTAACGTTTTTTCCTTGAATTTTCAAGTTTTTTTTTAATAATGTATTTCTCACCATATGTCCCTGCAAATAAAGGTTTTCCTTTAAGATAAATATACATATTTTTGAAATGTTGCTGCTAAAACATTTAAACATATTGCACTTAATTTGAACAGTGCAGTAATATTCAATTTATCAAGAATAAGGTATTACACACTATGCACTTCAATGAAATAATGCTGCTTAAAGCACAATGCACATCATTAGAAAAACACTGCTAATTAGCACAATGCACTTTATGGTATTGTATTTTGAAGCATTGCTACTAAAATATTCAAGCATTATGACCAGTGCTGTAGTATTTAATTTGTCTATGAGATTTAAATTCATCTGGATGGATAATGGTGAAAAGCATTATGCACTTTATGATAATATGCTGCTCTAAGCACCATGTACCTTTTATTTGAAAAAGTGCAATATATAATTTTCACGATACTTGAACTCATCCAGATTGCAAGATTTTGACATGCAATGATCCCTTTACTTGATTAATGTCGCGCACAGTATCACACAACTTATACATTTTGTAAGACTAATTAAAATCATTGCAAGAAATAGGTATTGCACATCGCTTTGTATAGGTCTGTCAAATTATTCGAGCATTTTGCACTGTAGAAAATGTAAAGATTGTGTAGACAAATGCATTATTGGAATATACTGTGCTTATAAATAAGTAAGTTGCATTAGAAACATGCTAAAAAACGGTGCCACATTTTCAATGCAATGTACACATGGTGCACTATAGGAAAGAAACAAAATAGTGAAAGGACATTGGAAGGGGAGGACCATTGAGTCTGTAGGAAAATTCTAGAAGGTACAAACACGCACTGTCACTGTCAATTGTACGTGAATAAGTAGCTGGTGTGCTACGAAAAACTCCTTGTACCATGTTTCTTTCTTTTTAATGACTGCGTAAAACTGGAATAACTAAAGGACTTGTATTGTTTGGCATCCTTACGCGAGGCAACCATTTTTGGGGAAGTTTGACCGTATGTGCCAGCCCCTGTGTCCAGAAAGAAGTATTTATTTTCCTTGAATTTTATATATATATATATATATATATATATATATATATATATATATATATATATATATATATATAATATATATATATATATTCAGTTAAAGAGATGTTATGGTTCGAAGTAAAACCGAAAAACCCCAGAAATTTGCCAGTTTGGTAAGCTAAGCAACCATAACTCGCACCACCACCGTACAATGCTAAGACTCACACCCAAGACATCAACAATGTCATTGATAACATCACTGATGACATCACAGTTCTGGTTCCCTCTTTTTTTGTGTACTGACATATGTAGGGCAGGTGGTTTTCTTCACTAACAGCCAGCATCTAAACATGCAAAAGGTACTATGTTTTTAGATCTTACCTTTCTCATATGTTCTTACACTGCTTTCCTTAGGTTGCAGGCACATCACTATATTAATATATATATACAAAGGAGAAGAACGAAGCCTGAAACACAGCAATCATTTACGTGCATGAAGTTCATTAGTGAGGTTATGAACACTGTCTGGTAATAGTACTGTTTTTTTGCTTACTCTACTTTTCCTGCACATACTCGTATTTGTATGCATTGCAGTCTCGTTATAGTTTGTGAGAAGTAGAACAATTATGCAGAAAGGGAGCCATTGTTAGGTACTTATTACATGTTTGAGACTATCCAAAACTCCGATATGAAAGCATTCATCACTTTACTTTCCAACATGGAAGATTTTGAATATTGCACCTCTATAGCGCATGCTTCAGAGAATGCCTACATGGGTACATGAGTGCGTTCATGTACTAGAAAGAACTCAATAATGCAACGATGTTTATAGCAATGCAGTGCTTAATGAAGTATTTGCTGAATGATAGTTCTTCCAAAGATCTCTGACATTTTTTTGCCAACATTACAATGACAATCGTGTGTGGATGCTGTGCATGAAAACTAACTGAACATGTGATGTCATCAGTGATGTCATCAATGACATTTGTGATGTCATCTTTGATGCCCTGGGTGTTAGTCTTAGCAGTGCACGGTGGTGGCGCAAGATATGGTTGCTTAGCTTACCATAACTGGCAAATTTCGGGGGGTTTTCGGTTTTACTTTGAACCATAATGTCCCTTTAACAAAGTTTTTTTTTACTGAATTTCATAGGTTTTTAGTAGCAGAACATAACCATAACGTCCCTTTAAAAAGTTTTTTTCACTGAATTTCATAGGTTTTTAGTAGCGCAACTTAACCAAAACATCCCTTTAACAAAGTTTTTTCACTGAATATAGATATAGATAATGTAAATATTGTAAATGTTTACTAAGACTGCCTTAGCTTACATACATATAACATAAAAAATACTAAACCCCCTGCCCCGCTATTCATTTTGATACCCACGGACCACTTGCATGTCCGCGGACGGACACGGTCACCATCAAGACTGCAAAAACTCAGGAGGTATCTTACATTATTGTATCATACAATATTAATACCAAACATGTTCAAAAAGCACCACATAAATACATTACATTCAATATTAAATAAGAAGTGCAAACTGTATATGTAACACACCAACCTTCCAAATACATAACATATGCAACATAATGCAATATACCAAAACAAAATAATTATGCCTCCAACAGAATTACCTCACACAAACTGCACAGCAAAAATCAGCAGCACACGTACGCAGCAATAACACCAAAACTTAGCAACAAACTAGTGAGTAGACAACATTTATTTTATATATGTGTAAACTTTCTGTATTAGGTACGGTAAAAATAATATATTTATTTCTTTTTACACAGAAATGTCTAGTACTTTGCAATGGCTAGAAGATAATTGTCCTTGTGATGAAATAAGTAAAAACATTGATACTAATGGAAGACACTACACTTCTCTATATAAACAAATTATTACCCATTACTTTATGTGTACTTACCAATTATTTATTTTTTAAACACACCATACAGACATTAAAGATAATACAGAAACAGACGTTAGAAAATCATCTGCAGCGAATGCAGCAAAAAATGGATTTATTAAAAGAATAGTGCACTCAGAAATATTATTTTACCAATTGTTCGGGCATGTGCTTCTAAGCATGCATTGATCGATCGTACAAACATTTTTATGCACCTTACTGTAATTATCCTCTTTTTTACACATGTGAAATCAGGCACCAGGGCGCGGCCATCTTGTGATAATCTTATCTGTTGCCGCATCGCCCAAGGTGGACTGCACTGGTGGCACTAATTCATATGCCCCGCGCCTGAGGCTGACATCACCAAACCTCGTGATATTCTCCACCTATCTCCAGGACATTAGTATATCGCATAGTAAAATGCATCCAATCATCACCTACGTGATAACGTTACTTGACGCAGAAACCGGAATATCAACACACATCATCTTACAACACAGCGCATCCCAATTTTGAATATAAAACCATACTTTTAAAGAAAATAGCAAAACTGTACAATTTGTAAAGTACTTTTATTTCACAATAAACACTCCGCGAACATCCGGCGATTGCCATATTCAAGCAAATAGATAATTATTTTCCTCGTTCTCGATCCACAAATGTTTAGCGTAAGTCAGTTCCGTTTGGGTATAAGGACGCATTGGACGCACTGTGAATCACAAGCCTTTGGCATGAACTTGAGCAAGGCCGCCATAAACAAAGTCGGAGTACGGGCATATTGGACCGTGCTGATCGTCCCAAAAAAGGGTCACTGTGATCTACCCATTCACGTGTATCTGTAGCTGACGGTTAAAAAAAACGTCAGTTGGTATCTGAAACCATGACAGTTGCAGAAACCCAAGATGTAGCTGTTTAAAAAAAGATAACAGAAATGTGTCTCAGTAGCCAATCTTTATTACAGTTTACAATTTAACCATTAATTTGGTCCCCTATTACAACTATTGATAAACACGGACGTGAAACAATGTGAACTCAGACAAAACAATGTGCAAAGTACTCTACTGTTTGCTTTAGAAGTTCCTCTATGGACTATGGTCAGCTCGAAATGGGATGGTGAGGCTACCGCTGCAATCAGGGAGCAAGATAAAACCAAGAAGAACACATAGATGGAATTTGAATTAAATATTAGCATTGAATTACTTGTTTGTGCAACCTGAGGGAACCCACTACTGGACTACACGCATCTCGATGCTCCACTGCCCATGTGCCCAGAACAAAACAAACTACACACACAAGTTGTAATTCCATCTTGTTGCAATGTGCCACACACAACCAACAATACAATGTAACCCACCAATAATATCACTGAATGATAATTTGACTAGTTTGTGTATAAAATCGCCCAAAGTAAAACGTACATAATATTCGGCATTTCCATTCTATCAGCGTAACGCAGACACTCCGTTCAGTTCAATGAATTTTCAAAAAATGAAATTACATGTTCCTTTGTCCAATTTTTGAATGGTGAACATTATCATATTTGAAAGTCTTACATCCCTCCCTTCATGCATTCCTTCTGAATCCTCCCTTTGTTTCAAGGTTGAAAAACAATTGAACCTTATACCTTGTACCATGCGTGGGTTTCTCAGCTAGGAAACAAAAATTCCATGGCACTGACCTTCACTCAGAATGGGAGCCGATAGTCCTTCAGACCACAGGGGCATGACAAATATTTTTGAAAAACATATGAATTGTTTGCTACCATTCACCAATGCGGGTGACATTTCTACAGATTTATTTTGTTCCTCTGGACAACTTCGCACTCCCAGTGACACTCACAGTCAAGCCACACCACCTGTCACCTCATCCCATTTCCTCTTTACATGGCAAATCACGTAAACATTTTTGAAAGGAGCAATTCTCGAGCCCTGGTCATATGAGAATGTCTGAGCAAACCCTGCAGCAACCCCCTTCAGCCACGCCGCGGACCCTGGCCCCATTGACTGCAGTTATATGTTAGTGGCCTATAATTTGCACATGTGCATTTGTACTGTCCCACTTTCGATAAATAGCGAGATGAACGGTGTGTTCGTCTTGCCACCTTACAAATACAAACACATAGTAAATACATAATAGTAATGCTTTCACGTTAGATGGTACCAAAAACAACCGCAAGCTAACTGAATTTACACATGGTAAACTATCACTTGGTAAAACACCTTCACAACAGTAGGTATAAACTACCACGCAACAGCCACAACCAATACTCATCACTACACTGCATATATACAAAAAAGTGTGGATGGGTCACATATAATGATACCAACATTTCAGTAGAACAGAGAATGAGAAGGTCTGCGACCTACCTCAATAAACCATACCCTACATTTTCTTCTTTCTACCTGCTGAGGACAATAAACAAAACTATTGTCCCATACTGCCCTAGGTACTAAACCAGGAAAATAACCTTGACATTTGGAAGTATTTTCATTACTGCCTGAACCAAATACTCCAAATCTGCCAACAAAGTAGGGACACTGACATACCCCAAATACAAAGCAGCACAGTGCAAAAGAACTACATGTGCAATATTGACCCTGCCCATATCTCCACAAACGTGAACAATTCCCTGCACATTAAGTCCAGGCACAGTGCTCCACACCACCTACACTTCTTTAACATCAAAATTGATTGCCAGATTCCTAGATTTAGCATACTACTCCAAACCATGCACAAACATATCTCCAACCACCAACACCCTGGTTTTCTCCATCTCTTACATCTGCACTACACACAGCCTCTTTCAACACAAACCACAACCTCAACATCTGATTGGCTGATCCCTACAGTCCCCTTTACAGGCTGCATTTTCTGGGAAACTCCAGATGTGGCACGGCCTGCCTGCAGAGACCCGCAATGTCCGAAGTGCGTGTAACACTGGAACATCCCTTCTACCCTTTCCACTTCACTTTCAGCGCCATTTCCTCATTGGCTACTGTTAAAAAGTCACACAACCATTCACCAATCACATCCAAGAACTCTACATCTAACTCTATCATCACACATCAGCACTTTAGATGTACTATTGATCACTCTCAGTACAATTTGGCTGTCACTGCAACAGACCTACAGCAACAACTACCATAAAACTGGCCAATATTTCTACTTGCAGATTCATGCACATCCACATGCATGAGCACAGACTACAGGTATGAATATTTTCTACATAGTACATGTACAGCTCTTCTAAGAATACGTATAAACAGAATAACTGCCACTTACCCGGTATAAACTGTAAAATGACCTTACTGTCATTTATCCCATCTGCTATAATGAAGTGTCAATTGCAAACCTCCAAATTTTTGTTTACTCACACAGCTATCTAAAAATGTTTTCATTCATATTAAAAGATGGCAGAAATAACAACATAATTATGGAAAAAGACTGCCCAGTGTGTTATAAAATTAGATGCAGCCAGAATGAGTACATGCATCTTCATTGAAGCACACACACAGACAATGGGCCTCATAAAGAGTCAGCCGGTCCGGAAAGAATGGTGGTGGTAAATCCGCCATCAGCGTTCTTTCCGGACCAGCTGATCTTGAGTCCTGCATGTGGGAGGTGTCACTCCCGCCAGGTCTGACCTGGCGGGTTTAACACTACCTGACTGCAGGCGGACATGGAATGGGGACTTAGAGAATTCCATCTCCGGAACTCCCGGTTCACCGGGGTCGTAATGCCGTGGTAATTCCAGGAATCACGGAGGCGGAATGGTAATACGAGTCCAGTGATAACCTGCTGGTTTTTCCGGCTTGGTTACCGCCGAACTCGTAATGAGGCCCAATATCATTACAAAGGCTCCCAGCTCAAACACCACCATTGTCTCTATATGAAATCCTACTCCTTTATTTCCCACACCTTCATAAATACATACATTGCATGCTTTTCTGTACAATCTCTGCAATTTACCCTGTAAAAATTGCAAAAAAATGCATATGATTATTTCTTCTACCGCTTACAACCCAATAAAATAACATTAAAAAAGCAAGTGTGCTCTATACGTTTACTATTATACTCATTTGTAAAACATATTCAACTACCAGATTCTAAATAAAATATACAGGAAGCACATAGGCAATGAAAGTGCATATGCATACTATGCTCAGTTGTAAGAAAACACTACTACAAAAACAAAATAAAAACAGTGGGCCTGAATACGAGTCCGGCAGTAACTGAGCCGGAAAAACTGGTAGGTTACCGCCGGACTCGTATTACCATTCAGCCTCTGTGATTCCCGGAATGACTGGGGCATTACGACCCCGGTGACCTGGGAATTCTGGAAGCGGAATTCTGCAAGTCCCCATTCCCACAGAGTCCTATAGGACTATAGGACTCCGTGGGAATGGGGAAGTGGAAACATTGGCACCATGTTGTAATGGTGCCGGTGTTTCCATGTCCGCCTGCAGGCGGGTGGTGTTAAACCCACCAGGTCAGACCTGGCGGAAGTGACACCTCCCGCCTGCCAGACTCGAGCTCAGCCGGTCCGGAAAGAACGGTGGTGGCGGATTTACCACCACTGTTCTTTCCAGACTGGCTGCCTCGTAATGAGGCCCAATGTCTACATTAACAAAAGTGCTATAAACACACATATTGATTAACTTCTTTCTTTTACAATTGCAGTGAAGTCCACTCTCCTGAAAAGTAGCAGCGTCTGAATTACGAACAACAACGTCAAAGAAACCTATTCTTTCCATACAAAAAAGTAAGTACAATACTAACATAATGTTCTAACTGTTACTCAAACACACTAGCATTTTACTGTTAAAGAACAAAGAAGTATATTAACCATTTTCCATTAGATGTATTATTAGTGCTTCCCCTTACAAGCTGCATACTTTATATTGTCATCTGAAGCCCAGTATAGTAACACACAAATACAAGAATAACCTTCCCAACTTGATATAGCTGCCCTTTGCACAATCACATACCTCAACAATCCTCCTTTGTATCATACTCAGACACTCATGCACAAAGCACAAATACACGGCACAACAGCCCAACACACACTTTCTTTTTTTGTCCAACAAACCCCAAATAAAGCCTACCAAAAAGCAACTCCATAGAAAGCAACACAGAAGAATAGCAAATCAAAATAAAAGTGTCCAAAATAATCATCCATCTCTACCAGATTGTGTTCAAAAACTTCAAACAAAACAGCTAATACAGTTATTACGCAAATAAAACAAGCTTCCAGTACAGAAACTTCCCCTCCTCTGTCGAAATGTAAAACAAAACAAAAAGTGATTGACAAGACTTCAGCTACCACTACTGGTAACGCTGCACCTATAAATCTTCACATAGTAGCAACTAACCATACCAAAAAAAAATATTTTACAAAAATGTTCTGCCACAGAGTTCTTCAGAACCTTATAAAAACAGGAGAGAAGTCATGGACAACCCATACAACCTACCGTAGAAAAGTAAACAGTGCAATCTTTCTCAAAAGGAAGTTATTTTATTTTTAAACAGAATGACACCACTAACAAAACACTTCTCAATAAACTGAATATCAACACAAATAGCTCCTTAAACATCTGTGGAAGTGAATAGAGTCACACCATGAGCACAGAACCATATTTTAATGAAGAAGCATATAAACAAAAGCAGACAAACCCAATTGCCATAGATAGCAGTGGACAAGGGTATGAAAAACTTAATAACACCATTATGAAACAAGAATCACTGCTCACAAAAATATCCCCAGAAATCTTAGTATCACCTCTCCATTCTAATAAACCAAAATGTCCAGTCTACAAATGGCCATGCACATCAATGTGTAACAACAAATCTTTCAAATCTTTATGCCACTTCCTCAATCAGTATGTAAAAAGCAAAGACAAAATCAAAATGAAACTACTACAAAATATGGATGCCTGTCCATTGCAAAAATACAGAGGACTACAAGGACATTCATTAGCCTGCATTTCAGGACCTATTTCTAAAAGCACGTTCCATCATATCAAAATGATATCAACACATCATTCAACCATACAAATCTGGTCCATAAACTCTACCATGCTAAACGTCCTGTTTTAGCACTAGTCAATTTAAATAACAATCTTCTACATGGTACAGTAGAACAACTACTCAAACAAATAGCGCATATCCAGACAACATATTTTGGAAGTGAAAGCCACTTACAAAATGCATTAGCTTTACAACAAACTATCAACTACTGTACAAATAGCAGCCTTCTAATAAACACATAAAAAAAAGAAATACTAAAGTTCAAAAGTACCTCCGGTGAAGTACCAAATCATGTGTGTGTGTTGCCGCAGGACTTTTTTATAAAAGTAGCACAAAAACTGTAGACATAACGTACAAAACAGAAGACAATGAAGATTCCATATGGTTCCAATTAGCTCTCTACGAAATTACTGACCCCTTAATACTTTGCAATTACTGCACTGCAAAACTTGACAACAACCAAACACCTTCACATGCTATCACAAATAACCCCTGCAACAACTACATTTATATGAGAGCATCATAATTCAAACAGTGCACCCACTTCAATCAATAATACACCTTCAACAAAAAACAGCAAAATTACCTCCCTCTAAATTAGTGAAAGGCATTTGTGGCAAAGTAGTTTATTTACCAATAGATTTCAAAGAAAATGTACAGACTCATACACCATAATACAAAATATTCACTTCCAATGGTATCTTATAACGCAGTCCTATTACAAACTCTACAATCTTAACTACATAGCCTAGCCAAAACTTCACATACAAACTGTACACATGAAGCAGTACACAAACTTTTGAGTTCTGGATATTTGATGGCTCTTTGAGTCTATGGTTGTGTTATGCTGCACTGGTTGTGGCCAGGGCCTAGACTCTTGGGTGCATGGCCTATGGCCTATGGCCTTCGACCATGCACCCAAGACTATAGGCCCTGGCCACAACCACCACAGCATAACACCTATGCTACCAAACATTTTGACTGTGGTATATGGGCTGCTTATAGGGAATATTAATTACAATCAATCCTCTACTAACAACCCAAAACCAACATCATACTAAAGTAAAATAGCTACTATTGCATTTATTATGTCCGCGGATATCCGTGAAGTCCACGGACATGGCAAACACATCAGGGGCACCTGCCACCTAAACAAATACAGTATTGGACCGATCTGTTACACCCCAACCCTCCCCAAGCACTTCTGCACACCAAAACACTCCCCAAAATTGCATTTTGTCTCTGTTCGCTGCCGCGCTGTCAGCGGATCCAAGGTGGCAGGCGCATTGAAACAATGTGAAGCACCTCATGCCTCACCGCAGCCAATCGGACATGATGCAAGCCAGTTAGCCAATCGGTATCCTGTCCACGGAGCAAACAGGGAACCGCGTCCGCGGAGCGGACTTAGATATCACTCATTTTTCTGCCTTACGTTTTGGCCATGTTTTTTAAAAAAACTACTTGATGGATTTAAAAAGTCTATGGGAAAAAAAGAAATGCTGAGCCCCCCACTATAACTTTGCCCCCCCTGGACCAAACGTCACCACAATTTACAAAGAAATTCAGTGTGGGACATATACTTTTTTTGCAAAGGATTCGTATAAGGAGAGCGAAGTTATAAGCCACCCAAAAAGTGCTCTTCCTATGGGATTAAGCAACTTAACCATAACTACACAGCCACTACTACCCCATGGACGAATCCTCATCAAACTTTTCAAACAAAGTATATGGCCGGCTCTGAATTTTTTCGCCAAGTTGGGGGAGGTTTCGTGCGGAGGGGGTAAAGTTATAAGGGGTCCCAAACATTATTTTCCATTGACTGAATGGGGAAAAACGGCTGGACGGATTTTCACCAAATTTGCAGCAGGAGCGGGGCCTTGGGTCAGAAAGCATGTTTTTGTGTGTTTGGTGGAAATCTAACCAGTAGTTTTGTTTCAAAGAATTGAAATGTACGTCCCAAAAAATGAGCGATATATGGGTCTGCTCCACGGACCCATTTCCCTGTTCGCTCCGCAGACAGAAGTGTCATTGGCTCGCGGTACAGCTTGTATGCTGTTGGAGAAGTTTGGACGCGGCCAGTGGTTGGCTGGAGGGAAGCGTGGTGTACGTCAACATTTTTTGGGAAAGCCGGCATGGTATATCGGAGGACAGTGCGGCGGCAGAAGGATCTAGAAAAAGTACCATATGGAATGCGCTGGCGGCAATAAGGGAGGGAACGGGTGGGGGTGAGAAAAGTGCTTAATGTGACATATGTAGGTGAGTAATGTGTGTGGTGATTGGAGGTAGCTGTCGTAACAGCCCCATAGATTGTGCCACAACCTTTTTGCAGCAACCTTTTTTTTTCGTGGTGAGTGTGGCAGGTGAATACAGAAGGGGAGTGATTTGCACATGACATAGGATGGGTGAGAGTGCGGGTGGCTGTACGCTGCAGATAGAATGTGGTAGTTGCCGACTTGGTGGCATGCATCGGTGAATGAAGGTGCGGTGGGTCTGTAGAAAAAATGGACTAATGGGTGCATAGGCGAAGGCCGTAGGCCCTAGGGTGTGGGGCATGCACTCAAGCATATAGGGCTGCAACATACCCACCGCAGGAACGCATGTTTGACTGTGGATTTGGTACAGGGTGGTGCTTGTGTAGTGTGGTATCTGCAGATTGGTTGCAGTAGGCAGTGACACCGTACTTTGTGAATGGAAGTGCGAACGCCCATAGTAAGTGAATGAAAGTGCACAGGAGTGCAGGAGAAAGTTTTTTCTTTGCACACTATGTGCACTGTTGCAATTTGTTTCTGCATAGCTGCATGGCAATGTGCAGGATCGGTAGGAGTGCTGGTGGCAGTGGTGTGTATGTGGATGGAGGTAGTGAGTGCCATGGTGACATGCATGGTGGCATTACATTGTTGTGGGTGTGTTCACAGCCTATGCTGTGTGCAGATTTCTTCAAGTAAGCCCAATGTTGTAAACTGTTGCGGTTATTGACACAATACTTTGTGAATGACTGTGGGTAAGGTGGCAGAGGCTGTGGTGTGTTTGTGGATTATGGTAACTGCAACCTGTTTTCATGCATGGGTGTTTTGTTTGTGCTTAATGTTAGCTTCCCACATGGGAATTATGTTAAGTGGTGCAGTTTGGTGTTGCTTAGCACCATGGCGCTGTACAGGTTCAGTAGGAGTGCTGGTGGCAGTGGTGTGCATGTGGATGGTGGTAGTGGGTGCCATGGTGACATGCATGGTGGCATTACGCTGCTGTGGGTGTATTCAAGGCCTAGACTATTGGGTGCATGTCCGGAGGCAGTAGGCCATAGGCCATGCACTCAAGAGCCTTGGCCTTGAGGACACCCATGGCAGTACTGCATTTTTGAATGTGCATCACTTAGAGTGTGGTGACATGTAAAGAATGGTTGTGGAGCAGATTTCAGCTGTATAGGCCAGTGTTGCAAACAGATTGTGGGTAGGTTGGAAGTGGCACAATACTTAGTTAATGCAAGTGGGTACACCCATAGTATGTGATTGAAAGTGCACAGGGATGCAGGAGAGATTGTTTTGTTTGTACATTATGGTAATTGTTGCAATTTGTTGTTGCATAACTGCATGGCAGTGCACTGTGTTTGAAGATGCTGCAGTGAAAAGTCACGCAGTGCGGGCTCTGGGTGCAGTGTTTACATACTGTCAGTATGATAGAGCTCTGGGTGTATTCAAGGCCTAGACTATTGGGTGCATGGCCAAAGGCCGTAGGCCATGCACTCAAGAGCCTAGGCCTTGAGGACACCCATGGCAGTAATGCATTTTGAATGTGCATCAGTTAGAGGTTGGTGACATGTACGGAATGGTTGTGAAGCACATTTCAGCCATTATAGACCAGTGTTGCAAACAGATTGTGATTAGGTTGGAAGTGGCACAATACTTTGTGATTTGAAGTGGGTACGCCCATAGTATGTGATTAAAAGTGCACTGGGATACAGGAGAGATTCTTTTTTTTGTACATTATGGTAACTGTTGCAATTTGTTGCTGCATAGCTCCATGGCGGTGCACTGTTTTTGGAGATGCTGCAGTGAAAAGTCACATAGTGTGGGCTCTGGGTGCAGTGTTTGCAAACTGTCAGTATGGTAGAGGGTATGGGTGAAGGGCAGCTTATATGTGCTTGGATAGTGTGCTGTGTGCACAATGCCTGCAGTATGGGAAATTTTGTAAACATTTTGGGGTTACTTTGGCAGTGACACAATACCTTCTGAGTTGAATTTGGTAAGACAATAGTATGTGAATGAAAAGGCGTAGGGGTGCCGGAAACAGGTTAATGTTCATACATTATGGTAACTGTTGCATGTAATGCTGTGCATGTCCATTTTGGTGTGGAGGTTGGTTAGGAGTGCTGTTGCCAGTGGTGCTTCTGTGCATTGTGGTAGTTGGTGACATGCTGAAATGCACGATTGAATTACGGTGCAGGGAATGTGTGCAAGGAGCACATCCATGGGAGCAATGCAGATTTGATCGTGCATGATGCACAGGGTGGTGATCTTTGGAGAATGGGTGTGGAGCACATTGTCGATGTGCTATAGCAGTACAAGTGAGTTGCTAAGCATGTATTGTACATTCCATGGTTGTGGTGATAGTTGCAACGTGCTACATTATTTGGTGAGCAGCAGGAGCAGTTGTGCAGTTTGGCCACAGGGTGCAGTGTGTATGTAATGTGAGTATGGAAGTGGGTATAGTTGACGTGCAGCTTATATGTGGTTGGTTACTGTGCTGTGTGCAGATTTATTGAAGTAGGTCCAATATTGTGCAGCTGTTGTGCATAGGTCTCCAGTGACACAATACTTTGTGAATGGCAGTGCGTAGGGGTAATGCAGACTGTGGTATGTTTGGGGATTCTGACATGTTTTCGTGAATGGGTGTTTTATGGTGTGGGGGGGGGTTGGGTGGAAGTGCTGATACATATGTTACGTTTGTGCACAATGGTAGGTGCGCACATGGTCGCTTGCTTGGATGTATAGTATGGTGGTGGGTGTGGTAAGGGCTGCAATGTTGTGTGCATGGCCAAAGGTGTGCTGGGTGCATCTGAGGATTTTTGTGGATGTTGCATTTGTGCATTATTTAGCAGAAGTGTCTGGTGGAGGGGCTTTGCAATGAAAGGGAACGTGTACTGAGAGTGTTCAATGGTAAATATGGAGTGCTTTATAGAAATGACAGTGTGCAATGCAGAGGTTTTGTATGTCAGTGCTGCATGCTTCTTTGAAAATTTGACAGTACCCAATGATGGAGTGCTGCAAAAAGTGAAGGGAAGAAGTATTGTCTTAGCTTTACTAGTCGTGGCCCTCACTGTAGATGGGAAAGCGCACATGAACATCCTGCCATTATGAGCAGGGTGGAAAGGGAAATGGAATTGTGGAAATAGGCAAGTAGGAGTTCAGGGCGTGGTTCAAAGTAAGGGCCGGTATCAGTGATACCTTTGTGTGCCATCTGCACAGGTGTTGTGTGCAAAGAGACACTGCTGGTAATTTCTGGTTGGAAGGAGTGGACGCTCTCTGGGCCTATCAGGTGACTGCAGTTTCGGCGGGATGGGTCGCCTTTGCAGATATGTGGCCTCCGTCATGAACGTTGACCTTCATCGTGCTGCACTATGGAAGTCTACAACATTTGGGTTACATCACCTGAAGAGGTTACTGACTGCAGTGATGCATATTTTTCCTACTTTGAAGGTCGTTTAATCATGCATAACATCAAGATGAGTTTGGGTCCATGATGATGTAATTTGTCCGCAACCAGATGTCGGAAGGTGTGCTATATACAGAATTATGCGTGAGTTTATGCAGACTGCTGGCCTGTTCTCCACCCACTATGAGATCATGTGGTCGCAAAATACGCAGTGGTTCCATATAAACGGTATTTATTTGAGCGCCATTGGCAATGCCGTTTTCTTTTACACTGTTCAATAAGCATTGACCAGAATGTGGTAAAAATGTGACAAGAGGCAAACAGAAACGCATATAAAGAGAAAATAAAAAATAAAGTTGCTGGCACACACATCACAAAATAACAACAGAAAAAAACACCTTCATACATCTACAATGGAAGACTGAATCCCCTACCCAGTTTGATATTGTTTACTCCCCCCACACTATCAAGAAAAGGTAGTGCATTATGCTGTACTTTCAGAATTGCACGTGCCACATCCAGGGTGGCTATGTGGTTGTGCACGGATGTAGACATCGTGCATACTTTCATTGAACTTTGTAGTGAACGTGCTTTGGAATGGCATGACATTTGTACTGTAAATGTGTAATGGTACATTTCAAGTGTTGTACAAGAGTGACAGTGTTGGATAATAGCGGCTTCGATGCGACTGGTGGATGCGTGTGTGCCTATTTATGCTTAACCCAATGAAGAAGAGCTGCAGAGAACATATTACAAAGGGAAGAAGGAGTGCTCCAGCTTTACAGGGTGCGTCCCTCGCGCTACTTTGGGAGGCGCACGTGCCAAAATGTGCCTTTTACACTTCCTTGTCTAATTGCCATGGCAGTGTGGGGATTAGCCAATCAGGTAGTGTGGGTGTTGTTAACAGGAAGGGGAGGTGTAACTGTTGTACATTATATTCTGCGTAGAAGGGTGGCTGACATGGAGAAACGCATTGTGTTGACTGTAGGTGATCCCTTTGTCATAGATCTGCACAACTATGCCCTGCAAATACACTTTGACTGCAATTTTCCTTTGGAAGGAGTGGACGCATTGTGGAACGCTGTGTATGAGTGCAATTTTGGCGATATGCATGCACTTTGCAAAGATCTCACCACTTTTCCAGTAGTAGATGTCATTGTCATCTATTACGGCAGCATGCATATCTGTTACCTGCCTTGCTTAGATTTGTTCCGTAGACTGAGGAGATTGCTGAATGTCGTGAGACTCTTTTTCCCACCGCCAAGATGCTTTCCTCATCCATAATACCACAAGGAGAATGGCCTTCTGCTCATAGTTGTTGTTCTGAGCCAGACGGAGGAAGGTGTCTCATCAACAGAAGCATGTATACTTTTTTGTCCGCTCGTGGAATGTTTTTCTGCAACAATTACCGCATTAGTTGTGGAAATACAGAGTGTTTCCAAGAAAATGGTATTTTGCTGTCACCCATTGGCAATGCAGTTTTGTTTGCTCGTCTACAGGCTGTGGTGAAGAGTTTAATATACTAATGTGAGCAGAAGAACTCACAAAAGCTAATGAAAACAGATAAAAGGTTTTTCCGTAGAAGCATCTAAACAAAAAAAAACAACCGGCTCTTTGAAGAGTCGCCCCTTACCACAAAATACCCCTACCCTGGTTGCAAGTTAATCCCCCACGCCTGCACGCAGCACGAAAGCTACATCCGGGGATTTTGCAAGTGACGGTCACGAAAATGAAACTGTGGTGATTGTCCAATCACATGATTAGGGTGTGCGCCAATAGGAAGAGGGACTCCTGTTATTTATTTTTTTTTGGCACTATGCTTCACTCGGGCATGGCCCTCGACGTACTTGTGGACCTGCACGTGTCACATTCGGCGCTTCTAACCATGCTGGCCAATGGAAATGGACTGTAGCAATTGTCCTATCAGGTGGTACTCAGGGTGGGCATCACAGGAAAGCACACCAATACGTAGAAGGACTCCTCCTGCTGTACTGGGATGCGGCCCACACTGTACTTGGAAAAAGGCACGTGACACATTCTGAGCTTCCTAGCATGCTGGTCAATGGAAATGGGACTATGGTCTTTCGCCAATGAGGTGCTCAAAGTGTACGTCCAGGAAAGAGCTCCAATAGGGAGAATGAATCCTCCTGCCTCACCGGGGTGTGGCCCTCGGTCTCATTGGGGAAAGGCATGTGTCATATTTTGCACTTCTCACCATGGTGGCCAATGGAAATGAGACTATGGATTTTGGCCAAACAGGTGCTCTGGGTGTGCGTCACAGGAAAGGGCGGCATTCAGTTTCCCCATTACTTTGTGTACTGAAGCTGGCAAACATGGCAAGACGCACAGTTTTCGTCGTGGGTGATGGCTTTTTGGTAGATCTGTGCATGTATGCCCTCTAAGAAGACTTGTCTGGCAACTTTGGTTTGGAGGGAGTGTACGCTTTGTGGTGCAGTGTCGAATCGTGCTGTTTCGGCAGACTGCTTCTAGAATGTCGACGCATGTCCTCTTCAGCAACTGTAAATTTTGTGATTGCGCACTTTGGGGCCTTCTTTTTGGGTACCTGCCTTGTTCCTGCGTATTTAGTCAACTAATGCTTATGATGAAAGCAGAGCAGCGCATTTTACCTACTGCCAAGGTGTTTTTCTCACCTCATGTATTCCCCGAGAATAATGTGGAAGTATTCCAAGGATTCCTGTCGCCAGCCAGTGGTCGGAAGGGGTCTCATCAACAGAAGCATGTGTGAATGAGTGCTTCCGGATATTCTCTTGTCAGAATGAGAACATTGGTTCGCAATACATACACCTTTTCAAAACAAAAAGCGTGTCTTTGTGGCACATTAAGAGGCCGATTCATGGAATTATTGTGCGCTGAAATTTTCGTTGCAAGCGTGCGAAAGCGTGCGAATCGCAGTGCAAGTGTGAAAATCGCAGCGAAACCCGCGCCCAGCGATTCATGGAAGTCCGTGCGCGTGTAAATCCCTGGATGTGCGCTAAAATTCTGCGTGGCGCAAACTGCCGCACACGTCTCCAAACACCGTGCGCTAAGCGCACAGCGAAAGCGCACATAGCACAGCGCACACAACAGAAGTAGGCGAAACAGGGGGCGTAACAGGCGGAATGGGGAACAACGTGTGAAAATGTGGGCATCACGGAGGAAGTACAGGAGGCAAATGCACGGAACGCCCACATGCGTGTCTACATCACGTATTCATGGAATTGAAAGGGGCTAATACGTGTGCCAAAAAAGACGCGCTAATCCCGAAACACGTATGCTAGCAGGAAGCAGGCGTACGTGGACCCGCGCAGCATAAAAGTGCACGCAAACAACAAACAAACCCAGACACCAAGATGAATATACCGTTCCTAGCAGCAGTGGTCGTGGAATACCACAGGAGGAGGAGGACAGTAAGACCCAGAATTTGTACACCAGAACCAGCCTTTTTGGGATGCCTGATGACCAGATGTATGGGAGGTACAGGTTTCCACCTCACATAATACTCGACCTGGTGAGTGAGTGGGAGGATGACCTCAAATCACCCACCCTGTGCTCCCAAGCACTCAGTCCCCTGAGAAGGTCCTCAATGTACTGCACTTCTTGGCCACTCGATCATTTCAGCGGACAAGTGCTATAGTGGGGGGGGTGTCACAGGCCATGCAGTCACGCTGCCTACACTAGGTGTTGGGCATCATGACTGCATGCCCATCAGTCCGCAGGCACATATACCTGCCCAGAACACCTGCAGAAAGGCAGGCTGCCGTCCAGGATTTCTACGGGGTGGCACAATTACCCAAAGTGCTAGGTGCCATTGATTGCACCCATATGGCTCTACATCCCCCCAGCACATCTATAGAAAGCGCATGCACTGGCATTCCATCAACATGCAGGTAGTGTTACGCTCAACTGACTCCCTAGGAGGTGCAGGCCTGGTTTGGAGTGCTGTTGCCTCTTCTATGGTGAAGCGCAGGACTCGGAAGATGGACAGGACCGGACCTTCAAATCTGGCTTGTCTGACTCGCAGAAATATCCTTCTGTGTGTGAAAAGGGAGTATTAACAACCTGCGGGATAATGTGTAAGCCTCCCACTCCCTTCTCACCCTCCATGAAACCCTTCTGTGATTCCCCGTGAAGTCTCACCTTAGGGTCTGAAAGGACAAGCTCTCCATCCTGCTTCTGATGCAGGGACTCGTTGTAATCCAGTTACTTCACTGGATCATGGATTGTAGAGAGTTCAAGTTTGCTTGACCTTCCCGGTAAAGTACTGTGAGAATTCTGTTTATAAGTATGAGCCCGAAATAATAATTGTCCGTTGTCTCTATTTCAGGTGCAGAACAAAGATTCCGAGATGAGCAATGGAACCGACGAAGGAAACTCAGGTGAGTTGTTTGATGAGAGGTTCCTTTAGTGTCCTTGCATTAATGCACGAATGCTTGTGTCTTTTTTCCCCATAGGGGCCGGGGTTCGGAAATGCCAGAGATATGGCACCTACCAGAAGTGAAAGGTGCAGTTCCAGTAGATATCAGGTAAGTCTTTAATGAGCGTTCAGGTAATGTCTTAGCATTCGCTCACTAACGCTGATGTCTCTTTTTCCCCTTAGGGGCCGGGATCCGGAAATGCCAGGATGCGGCACCGACCCGAAATGAAGTGGGAATGACCCAACAGGTAAGTCTTATGATGGCAAATTAAGGTTTTCTTATTCTCTTCCCTAGCTCACCTTTGTTCTTGTCTTTTTCTCACTAGGCGCTGAAATGTGGTTGCAGATCCAAATGGTCGCTGATGAACATGGAGGCGCCTAGTAAAGGTGAGTGGAATGCGGCGCTGCAGCGATCGATGCAATGTGCTTTTAAAATGAATGTCTTCCTTTTCAGGATCGTCGGCGAAACTAGGCGCCTCCATGTTCATCCGGAATGCGGATTTAGCAGGTAAGAACTCTTCTTTCTCCTATTCTCTTCTCTTCTCCCTTTGCAGGTGTTCCAGGATGCTGGCGGGCGTGGCAGAAGTCAGGATGCAGGAGCAGACACGGTGAGCGTCCAGCTGCTAGATGCAGAACAATGCGAATCGTGAGTTGCTGCTTGGGCGTGGCTTAAATAGCCTTCAAAGTAGTTCCAGGTATGTATCCTTCCTCTCAGGTATGTATTCTTCCTCCGGCCACACCCGTGTGGTTAAGTAGTCCCCAAAGAGAAAGTAGTCCCATTCAGGCCGCTAGATGGCCCGGAAGTTGCAGCATGGTCTGCATCAGGTAAGTTTACACCAAGCACCTTTAAACACAAAGTCATCTTTTATGAGCCTGGCGCCTATGGCGCCAGGACTGTTGTCCAATATGAGCCTGGCGCCAAAGGCGTCAGGACTGAGTCCAAAGGGCCCCTACTTGGGGCTGCTGAGACTTCCCTCGGGGACATGATGGGCCTCATTACGACCCAGGCGGTAAGTTACCGCCTGGGTCGTACCTTTACCACCATGGCGTAAACATTCCGAGGTGAGTTGGGCGGTAAGTCCCCATTAACCCATTTAACCTTCCCCATTCCCATTTTTGCCCCAAAGGGCATAATGGGAGTGGGGAAGGCGTTAATTACGCCACCGTAAATTACGGTGGCGTAATTAACAACAAGGTCTCTTAGCGCCATGGATTTTAACACCTGCTAAAAGCAGGTGTTAAAACCTCCATGGCACTAAGGGACCTCGGAATCAGGCGGTAAGGGTCGGCGCTGTTTACGCCGCCGTAAACCCCTTACCGCCTGGGTCCTAATGAGGCCCGATGTCTGCCTCTGGGGTAGCTGGGCCTGGTCTGGCTCCTTGGAGGTAGGCATCATGACAGGTAATATGTGATGCCAAGGGAATCATCACCTCAGTATATGCCAACTATCCAGGGTCCACCCATGACAGTTTCAATTACAGAATGTCAACCCTAAACCGAGACCTAGAAGCTGGGCGGCATGGCGATACATGGCTGCTTGGTGAGTATAAATGCCACTGCACATGCATGCATGTCAGATACTGAGTAATGTCACAACCCCACTCATGATACCCATCACCATCTCCCCAGGGGATAGTGCCTACCCTCTGAGCACCCACATGATGACACCAATTCGGAACCCCACCACGCCACCCGAGGTAAGATACAACACAGCCCATATTGCAACCCGGGGCATAGTGGAGCGCACATTCGGAGTGCTCAAGTCGCACTTTCGCTCCCTTGACCACTCTGGTGGGCAGCTGTTATATGCTCCCCCAGAAGTGTGCAGGATCATAGTGGCAGCATGTGTCCTGCACAACGTTGCAACACACCGGGGCCTGCCGGTGGACATGGTGGTGCCCCCACATCCCCAACCACATGCACGCCCACTGGGCCTGGGAGGGGAAAGGGCATGTGGTGAGGCAGCCCGTACGCAGCTGGTGGCTAATTACTTCACCTAAAATCACACCCCTGTGGAGTGCACACAGCCCTGGCACATACCAGCTGACAATCAATGATGATTACATAAGAAACACTCAACTGTCACAACCATACCATCCTAGGATTGATCACCTGGAAGTGTTACATTGTGTGCATCCCTACCTACTCAAACACCACCAATGCTGTGTCATCAAAAGACATACTATCTATGCTGCAAAATTCATTACCCCCTTGCTAAATACAACATGAGAACAGCGCCATGTCACCCAACCCCTCCCCAGCTCCACCACCAAACACACCATGGCATGTCATGCAATGTGAAAGCAAACAAAGTAATGCACAAGACCTGACACAAGTGTCACAAAGTACACAGTCCCTAATGGAAACTGCCCACACACAATATGCTCCCAGTAATGTATAACTAACAGCACACATTACCAAATACTTACCACCAACACAATGCTGCAACACACCATGGAAAAATGCAAACATATGACAGTACTAAGTTCAAGTAGTGGTAGTCTTACAACCTGAATACGCCAGCACATCGACCCCTTACAACTGTAGAGTGTTGCTGCCACACAAATGTCTCAGTGTACTGCATACAACATGAACTGCATCTGCAAAGTAGACGGCCTCGTGAAGACATGAGGAAGGAACCTGCAGATTAGGAGGAAGACATGGATGCACAAGCACACATCAATACACCATGCATTGTACAATACAACAACAATATCCACTAGGGATGTCTACACAGTATTGACTACAGACTGCCCACCCAGCTCATGGGAGCCCAACGTCACTGTGTAATTCACTGTCACTTGGTCACACCCTTTGCAAGCCCATGGAAACGGGAAGCAGGAGGGGTGTGTGTCTCACGAACCCAAGCATCTAACCCAAACTCAGGAAAAGCCTGCATGTGCCCAGCCAGAATACAGTGGATGCCCAAGGGAGCCACACAAGTCAACACACTGTAAACAAATTTAAAAAATTAAAAAATCAACAATGGCCATTTGGGGGCCGGAGGGGGTGGGGGAGGCCACCCAGGAGGTTCGAGGACAGGGTGCACACCAACACTCACCTGCGTGGATGTTGCAAAAAAAAAAACCTCCTTGGGCTCATGGCCTGCACGGCTATGCTACTGTGGGAGAACTGCTGTCGCTCTGCTCATCCTCTGCTGCTGCATCAGGAGGCGGTGGCACATTGGGAGGCAGCCCACGCAAAGCCCTGGTATGGTCCTCCATGGCAGCAAGCATGCAGGTCTGGAAGGTCTGATTCTGGAGGATTAAAGTGCGGAGATCCCCATGCAGCACATCACGGGTTGCCTGCATTTCTGCACGCATGGCCTCGCGTGATGCCTGGATCTCCTCACGTGTTGTATGCAGCTCATCTGAGAGTGAACGTGTGAGCTGCTCCAGCTGCTGTTCTGCCCTAACATTTCAGGAAGCCTGAAGTTCAAGCTCTGCCTGAGGTTATGGAGTTTTACCATCAGGGCTTCCCTGTGGCCCTGAGACTCTATTGATATGGATTCGCGCAGAGTCTCCAGTGCCGCCTGTCGGTCTCTGTTGGACGCCAACATGTCTTCCCTGTGTGATTGGCAAATGGAGTCTGTTGGCTGCTGTTGTTGCTCCATCTGCCTTTCAGGGGGGATAATGGAAGTAGCCACCCTCTCCATTGCCCGAGCCATCATTTCTACTAATGCTGCCTGTTATGTTGCCATACCGTACATGGAGTTTTCCCATACAGTATTGCCTGGTGGTGTACGGCTACTGCATCTACGGGCACCACACCTGTTTGGGGTAAAGCGATCTGCAACTTGCTGTGCTGGCACTCCCTGAGGCTGCAGGACTGCATTCCCCTCTGATCTGCTGGCCCAGGAACAGGATCAGATGCTGTGGAGTGTGACCCTGCATCCATAACCGCCAAAGGCGGACCTACCAACACTGACATCCCCATAGAGGGTTCTACCCCTGGTCCAGGTGGGTTGGACAGAACAGAATCCCTGCCAGAGACACTTACCTGCGACTGCACATAAGTCTCATCATCCGACTCAGCACCTGAATAGAGGTCTGGGGGGGTGCACCCAGAGGCACCCCTGGACAGTATGGTCTGCAATAACAGTGGGTTTTCACCCACCGCCACACCACATCCCCCACTGGTGCCCGGTCGTGCCTGAGATTTCTCCTGGGTCTGCACCATCTCCTCAACCTCAACAGCACCAAGTGCGTCATCACCTGCAAAAACATGAAAGACAACAAATGGAAACAGGCATGAGCACCATAGCACACACATAGGCTGTGACAAGCCAGAGATCCATTACATGAATTACACATGTCCCACATGACTATAACCCTACCAGGCATGCACTGTCAAAGAGTTGGAAGTGGAGTCAAAAAGGTAGACACTGGGGAGAGCAAGATGGATATGCAACACATTTGCAGCATGTTGGGTAGCACTGGCATCACACATCAGGCTGTGAGTGGCATGTCCAATACACATACATGACACATGCCACCACACAGATGTCATGTAGCATAGCCACGGTAAATTACAAAACTACAGCAATATGTCAGTGAATGAGTACTGTCACACATCCATGTCACATCGACATGATGCGAAGATTGATGCTGAATAGTATTGCAAAACATGCATGTGCCACACACTGAAACACATCCAGTGTCCAATAACACAGTCATTGTGGGCTGATCAATGGATGGTCACTTTAACATTACAGGAAACATCTGTCATCTTCCACATGCAAACAGACCGTAATAAAAAATGTCTGCAGCCCAATGCTCCATTGGCCTGAATGGTCTAATCATTAACATAACCAGGTAAAAGTAGTGGCTCAGTGTGGGCTGTAAACAATGACCAAAGCATATCAGATATGTTGCAATAGGGCAGAATAATGTGTACTAAAAATGGGAGAGTGGAAACAATCAGCCTGAATGAACACTTACAAAATCTGACCAATGTAGTTGCAAGATGGCAGTTCAAGGTAAAGTGCACTAATCTGGGCGTAATTGGCAACTGTGGGCAGAAGGGATACAGTCATACCCAAATCCAAGGCACATGAATGTATGGGAGGAAGCAAATGGGTGACCCATAACACTCAGGACTACACAACCTCACCTGGCACTCAATCAGAACCCGTCACCCAAACTACATACACATGGATTACACACACACGCATGGGCACTCACCGGAAAATGCCTCGTAATCAGGTAGTTCTCCCACACCTTGGATCTGTTCCTCTGTGACGAAGGTCCCAGCAACAGACTCATGTTCAGTGAGTTTGTTGCCCTCTTGTGGAGACCCACTGCCAGTCACCAGAGTAGCGGCATGATTTGAGGCCAGCTTGTTCTTTGCTCTGTGTTTCAGGTCATTCCACCGCTTGTAGCAATCATCAGCTGTGCGCTTCACAAATCCAAGGGCACTTATGCGGTCTGCGATGGTCTGCCAGTGTACCCTATGTTGACCAGGTGTGGTCTTGCACCCTGCAGTCACCAACATTTCGTGGCTATGTGCCGACACATAGTTCACAAGTGCATCAAGTTCCGGGTCATTAAAGCTAGTCTTCCTTGACGTGCCGGAGTGTGTAGCCGTGTCTGGGGTCAAAACCTGTTGTGCCAGAGCACCATCTTCCTCTTTTTCAAAGGTGGAGCAGAGCCTGAGTGGCTTACGCTGCTCTGGTCAGTAGGGGCAGAAGAACCGGTGGACTAGGTAGTAGGAGTGTGCGAATGCACAATGACCATAGGCCTTGCTAAAGGCATTGGCAGAAGTGTGATGTTGGCAGGGGGAACGTCAGTTTGATGGACCTGGACCGGCACTGTCCTGGCTGGGAGACTCAGAGCTGTGGTGGATGGAGCTGCAGCTGCCCCGGCAGCCTCCCCACCCTGCCTACTTGGGGCAGCAAATGGCATAGCTGCCCCAGATCCACGTGGCTTGGTGACACCAACTTGCACCGCCACACGTGGCCTAGACTTGCTGACCTGGAAGTGAGCCTGGGTGTCATCCTGTGACAGGTCAGGTGCCACAATGGGCTGGTCCAACAAGGGCTGAGCTGGGATGGTGTCAGCCACGTTTCCCTCAACCATGGGAGGGGGGGCATGGGTGTCCCTGATTTGTCCTCCACATGGGGGTCTAGGGGCACCCTGCAAATCCCGGCCACGTCCCCTATTGCACCCACCACGCCCACCTTTTGAAGGTGGCCACCTTTGCCTCCCTTACCGCTTGGTCGCCTCCCAACCATGGCACTGATGTTGTTGTGCGTATGGGAATAGCAGTAAACTATTGTCCTGGGCAATTGGGGGTGAAAGGGGTAGGGTACTAGATGAAATACGTACCCTAGTGCTCTAACAAGGCGGGCTGTGACCCCTGGGGGAAGATGACGGGTCACGCAATGCACAGGCAGCCCAAAATCAAAAAATAACATGCACGCAACCCCTCGTAGACCACGTGCGTGAAAGAATGAACCCGCACTACGATGTGGCACCCAGAAACACAAAAATAAGCGTACGCGTAATACACGCAGCCTACAATGACCTCTGAAGGGGTAAGCAACACACGGGGCAAGCACAGTTGGTAAATACGTGCGCGACTCACCGTCTGCCTGGAAAAAGAACGTGAAAAAGACGCACTTGTGCGCGTTGGCAACACTCCCGCCAAAAGAAGAATTGTCCGCTGTCTGAGGAGACAGGACAAAAGAATAAGTGAATGCTGTTTGAGGTACAGGCCCATAAACAATAAAGAACGTTGTCAGAGGTAACAGGGAGTACGAACTTGAAACGCTGTGAAGTAATCGCGTGTGAACCGACAAGAAGTACAGAATTCACCCACTCGCTCTCCACGAAAAGCATGTACTAGGGAATGGGGTTCTACACGTACCTTTTAAAGCGGCCCACACATACAGCATCACTTACGCATGTGCGCGCTAAGGCCCTTTCCACCAATTACACGAGCTGACACTCGGACGTGCAGTTTTTGGACGTGTACGATGAACATGCACCCGTGTTGATGGAAACGCCTGCGCGCATCACGTCACTTATGTGCATAGGCCCTTTCCTCGGATTACACGAATCCACACACGGATGTGCAGTTTTTCCACGCACACTGCCACGTCACGAGGTAAACGCCCGCACGAGTCACGTCACAGAAGCGCTTATGCGCTAAGGGCCTTTGGTCCAATTAAACAATGCACGTGTGCTGACGCGCTTACGCGTGAAGGGCTTTTCCTCAAATTACACAGTGACGTGCAAGATTTTCACGTGCCAAATCACTCCGTATCAAGCTGGCAACGCAACAACACATGGAAGACCACGCTCCTGCCCAGAAGGCTGAATTACTGCCCCCCAGAGCCCCGAGCACGCTCCCACCTTCCTTCTGCTGCTGCCTGACTGCCTGCTGCCCACGTGCACTGCTATTTTCTGCCTGCACGTCAGCCAGGGGTGCAGTTGCTGTGACCACCCTTGCTGGAACCGAAGACTCCCGACTGGGATACCATTGCTCCACAGCCCAGCCCCAGGACCCAGTTGCCCACCCACTCCTGCCCCTGAGGTTGCCATGTCGGGCACAACACCATCTGGCACCACTGGCAACCCCCAGCCAGAGAGGCAGAGGGCCACCAGCTTCAGTGAAAGGGAAGTTGGTGTCCTGGTGGAGCAAGTCCTGGGGCAGTATGATGCCCTCTTTGGAAGTTCACGTGCAGACAATGAAGGATGGACCAGGATCTGGATGGACATCGCGACTGCAATCAACGCGGAGGGGGTGGCAGTCCGCGACTTACACCATGTCAAGAAGCGCTGGCAGGACTTCAGGTCCAGGACCCTCAACGAGGCCCAGCGCCTCTCGAAGGCAGCAGATGCCAAGGTGCGCCGGGGTCACCTGTCTGACCACCAGATGAGGGTCCTGGAACACATATGCCCAGCGCTCCACGTCCAGGTCCTTGAGAGGCAGACCTGTCTGGAGTCGATCAGTAAGTGTACATGCATACTGATTGGACACTGTGCGTGTGGTGCTAGTAGTGTGCAGGTTGCACATGTGTTTTCGTAGGGCCATGTAGGGATGTGTATGAACAGGGGCGTGAGGCTGCCACATGTGAGTCCTCCTAGGTGTGAGACACATCGATGGTGTATGTGTTGGTGAGCATGCTGTGCAAATGCAGGTGTGGTAGCACACATGTTTGAATTTCTGTGTATGTACGTTGGCATGGTTGTGGTGTCACACATGCATGGTGGTTCCTGCTGCATGTATCGGCACTGTGTACATGTGCATGTGTGCGTATTTGACAAGTGTGCAACTGTGATGCAACATGGATGCATGTGACACTGATATGTAGAAGGCTGAATGCCAGATGTGACATGCATGGCGATCGCATCACAGCGACATTTGGAGGAGATGTAGACATGCATGTAAGTGTGGTGGCATGTGTGCATGCCTAGTGCACTCCCTGTGTTTCATGTGATGTCAGGCTCACCTTCGACTGTTCATGCTGTTGTATGTGTATGGATGTTGCTGCCTGGTGCAATATTGCTGTGGAAATGCTCATGTGTGTGAGTTGAAATGACATGTGTGTTGTGGAGTGTGATGCCATGTCTGAGGTTTGACACTGCCACTCATGTGCAACTGTCATGTGTGTATCAGTCCATTGTACAGTGCCCTGATGTCTGTGTTTTATCTCTCCCTGTCTGCAGCGTCAACTGATGAAGAGGGCAGAGAGGTTGCTGTGGAGCACACGGGCAGGGATCGCACCACCAGCCGGAGACGCAATGCCCGGCTCCCCTCCCAGATTGTCATCTCATCGGGGAGTGAGAAGTCTGGTGCCATGTCCCAGGCCGCAGCTGTCGAGGGTAGGTCCAAGAGGCAGAGGTCGGAGGTGGACTCCTCGGCAGCAGAAGTGGCAGATGAGACCCCACAGAGTCCAACGGAGGAAGATGACACGGAGTCATCCAGGTTGGTGGGTGGTATGGTGGAGTAGGAGGCAGCGGAAGGGACACACACAGGGTCTGGAGGTGGGGATTCCACTGGTGCTAGTGGTGCAGTGCAGGGGCAGGGACAGGAGGCAGCACCGGCCGCGGAGGTGCCTGTGTGTAATCCTGTCCCTGATCCTGTCACTGCATCATCTGGCACCATCAGGGATGCCTACGTCCAGACCCATTTTCAGGGAGGGGATGAGCGCACAACAACTGGCCTTCCTCTCCCTGCAGACGTGGCTATCCGGGACCGTGTTGAGCCTATCCTGAGTGGGATAGCGCTGCGTCAATGGGGCATGCGAGGTGACCTGCAGTCTTTTCGTGGAGAGACTGCACATCGTCTCGCATGCCTCTTTGACCACGTTGACCTACTGGGATGGGTCATCGGTGCTGGATTCCTCTGTGTGCTGGACCTTCTTGCGACCCCCTCCTCACCTGAACCCCCTACGCGAACATGCCATCTTCCCAACCATGTGTCACCTGGGTACCCTGTGGAGCTGCCCCTGACCCAGTGGCCAGGCTGGTGGAGGACACATCCCTGCCACAGTCGGGAGTCAGACATCCAGCAGGGGTGGCCACCACGACAACTGCACCCGAGCCGGAGGAGGACGTGCAGGCAGCAAGAGCCAGGGCGCAAGCACAGGCACAGCAGCAGCAACATGGTGGGAGCAATGATGGCTCGGTGCCTTCAACATAGGAGGGGCAGGCATCGGCCATAGGGCAGGAGGACCTCGGATTTGAAGTGTCTTCTGTGTGGCAGCAGTTGGGCCATGCCATAGATGCGGAGCGGCAGTGGGCGGAAGAGGAATGGCTCACAATGGTCAGGGCGGAGAACTCCATGCGGAGGGCACTGAGGTGGGCTGAGTGCCTCGAGGCAATTCGCAGGGAGTTGGAGGTGAACATGTCATCGTCCATGCGAACCCTCTGGGCCATGGAAGAGGACCGCCTCCAGGACATTGAGTTTGAGTTCGATGATGCCGTGGCCCGGGACATCAATAAATGAGCCATTGGACTAGCCCGCTGCCATTGTAAATAGTTAGATAGTGTTAGGTTTCCTTTCTGTTTTTGTTTATTTTTGGGCGATTGGACAATGCACCACGTTTTTGTATACAATTCTTTATTAGGTAGTCTTTTTTGTAGGTTTATTTTCATTTGTTGGGCTCATGGACCCTGGATTGGTGATTTGTATATAGTTGAACAGTGGATTTTCTTTTTTTTCTTTTAATTTCACCATGGAGCAATGGATTTCACTTATTTTTTTACCTTGGATTTGCTAAGATGGACTGAGACTTTGGACACATTTTCATTTGGATTTCTTTGGATTCTGATTTCATATTTTTCATTATTTTCTGGACATGCTGCGTTTTATTTCTTCTTCACATTATTGTGTGTTTTATTTTTATTAAATTCATTTTGGATTCAATACATTTTTGTTTCATACTTCGGTGTGTGGTATTCTCTCATTGATTTCATGCATGTCATGATGTGGGTTTTCACATTCACTTGCACCCATTGTGTGTCTGTGACGGACATGTGTTCATTTACAAACTTGCCATTCGGGTTGTATCATGTAATGGGCATTTCTATGTGGGTTGATGCAATACTTTGTTGGGTCTTTGGGCTGGGGTGGCATGGGGTGTGGTGTGCTGGCCATTAGGCCCATGATTGAGGATCGTGCATGACATGTGGGGCAGGGGACATGAGTGGGGCCTGCTGGCAGGTGCCCTCAATTGCTGGGGGTGGGTGGGGGGCTGGTGGACATGAGTGGGACATGAGTGGGGGCTGCCTGGCAGGTGCCCTGACTGCTGGGGGTGGGGTGCTGGTGGACATGAGTGGGACATGAGTGGGGCCTGCTGGCAGGTGCCCCTGACTGCTGGGGGTGGGGGTGCTGGTGGACATGAGTGGGACATGAGTGGGGGCCTGCTGGCAGGTGCCCCTGACTGCTGGGGGTGGGGATGCTGGCGGACATGAGTGGGGGCCTGCTAGCAGGTGCCCTGACTGCTGGGGGCGGGGTGCAGGGGGACATGAGTGGGGGCCTGCTGGCAGGTGCCCCTGACTGCTGGGGGGTGGGTGCTGGGGGACAATGAGTGGGGGTCTGCTGGCAGGTGCGCCTGACTGCTGGGGTGGGGGTGCTGGTGGACATGAGTGGGACATGAGTGGAGGCCTGCTGGCAGGTGCCCATGACTGCTGGGGGGTGGGGTGCTGAGGGGACATGAGTGGGGGCCTGCTGGCAGGTGCCCCTGCACTGCTGGGGGTGGGGGTGCTGGGGGACATGAGTGGGGCCTGCTGGCAGGTGCTGCCTGACTGCTGGGGGGTGGGGGTGCTGTGGGACATGAGTGGGGGCCTGATGGCAGGTGCCCCTGACTGCTGGGGTGGGGTGCTGGGGGACATGAGTAGGGCCTGCTGGCAGGTGCCCCTGACTGCTGGGGGTGGAGGTGCTGGGGGACATGAGTGGGGGCCTGCTGGCAGGTGCCCCTGACTGCTGCGGAGTAGGGGTGCTGGTGAACATGAGTGGGGGCCTGCTGGCAGGTGCCCATGACTGCT
The DNA here is from genome assembly GCA_002915635.3 of Ambystoma mexicanum. Taxonomy (NCBI): domain Eukaryota; kingdom Metazoa; phylum Chordata; class Amphibia; order Caudata; family Ambystomatidae; genus Ambystoma; species Ambystoma mexicanum. The sequence continues at coordinate 935,906,369 of CM030325.1, forward strand.
GGGGGGTGGTGGTGGCGGACATGAGTAGAGGCCTGCTGGCAGGTGCCCCTGCACTGCTGGGGGGGCGGGGGTGCTGGGGGACATGAGTGGGGGCCTGCTGCCAGGTGCCCCTGATTGCTGGGGTGGGGGTGCTGGGGGACATGAGTGGGGGCCTTCTGGCAGGTGCCCCTGACTGCTGTGAAGTGGGAGAATGGAAGTCCAGGCTCCCGTCCTTCACCTCTCGCGCTTGGCCTAGAGGGTCACGGCCCAGACACCCGCCGCGAGAAGAGTTTGTCCAGTTACCAGACGACCAGGTACCATGGTACAGGAACATACGGATGTGTCCACCTGTTTGCCCAGCAGCCCGCACTGGCCATGCCGACACCTGCGGCTCGGATCAGCTAGACTAAAAACCACACGTCGTTAGAGATGCCATGACGACCTAGACAACTGGAAGCACATCTGTACAAATATACACACCTAACATTCCACAACAATCTACACGAAGAACATACTCAGTGCTCTGACGTAGGCGACAGGCATATTCACGGACGTGCATCTTTATTATTTTTACATAGGCTTTCAGAATGCAGAAACGCAAGATGCATCATGAACTCATCTATAACGCCGCTTGCTCACGCTTCTCTTGAAACCCGTTACCACCATGAGAGGTATAATAGAAACACGATACTGGTCATGGAAATATATGCCACTATAACTAAAGCACCCATGCCGAAATGGATCACTTATACACCAGGCCCAAGTAGGCCTCAAGCAAGAGTTCCCGTGGACATTAACAAAGCAAAAGTCAGGTTGCTGATCCTGCAGAATGAGCCTGGTGGAGCAACCAGCCAAGGTCGCAATGTTGCAAACCCACATCCAAGAACAAATCATCAAAGGCATGATGTTGCAACCTTGCACTCCGCGTACCAACGTTAGAATCATATCTACAAATTAAACCAGACACACAGTGGAAAAGCAATATTAATTGTGCAGAATTCTGCCTCAAACACGGTCCCGCCTCACGTGACCAAGCCGAACCTGACGAGATGCCAAAGCCCAGGAGAAAGAAAGGCGTCTGGGTCCCTCGCTACGAGACATAGGCCGATACACTTGAAAGGCTCAATGGACATCTGCTACAGTGGGAGCGGTCAGCCTTCCACCTATGAATAAATCCTCACATTGTCTGCACGTACCCATATTGAAACATTGTTGCAAACACAGGTACACCGAGAGCTGGGAACAACGGTGGTCCCAGGCTGGGGAGCTCACGGATGCACCAATCAGAACATGGGGCTCTTATCTCAGACGTCAGTAACATTAGCCAATCCTCAGGGGTCTTCATGTAACAATTCTTATGTATCTAATTATAGGGACAACCCAGATATACCACCTGACTACACCTTGACCACTAATATCATTCTCTATATGTGTACTATACTAACCCTACCACTCGAGCAACCAATTAAGAGTGGCGATAGGTTTTTTGTTAACTTTCTGAAGTGACGCAAGTAGCGCGTCATATTACAGTAAAAAGGGCCTGCGAGCCCCACGATTGTGTGTGTGTCAGGACGAACGCGTACGCTCCTTGACCCATCCCTGCCGTTTGCATAATAAACAGCAGAAGTTGCCTTGCTCCTTGTGTGTGCCTCATACTCTGTCTCGATCCGAGATATACACGGGAGGATTGGGGCCTCCCTGCCCGGAGGTCTGCGGACGGCCCGGCCGACCCGGCAGAATTTCCCCCCGACAAGTTGGAGGCACTGCTGAGATCTGTTTAAGATCAACTTTTATTTTTAATTTTTCCAGGCACTCCCGTTGCGAGGAGGCCCGGCGGCGCGGCCCCCTCTGCCGTTGCCCCCTTCTGAGGACTACAGGACCATCGCGGAGCTGCGAGAGGACCGGACAGCGCAATCCGGATATTGGCCCTCGGGAGCCGGTTGAGAAGTATCCCGCCCGCGGTCGGCGAGTGTCCAGACGTGGTCCAGACGAGGGGAGGTGGCGAGCCGCTTGGAGGGTGCACGCAGTCGAGCGGCCCTGCATCGAGAGAACTTGGTGAGCATGACACGCACAACAAGCAATGCGAAATTGTGAGGGAGGGGAGGAAGTAAATAAGGGAGGAGGGAGGTATTGTAAAGCGGCGAAGGTTTAATTGAGTGTTGCTAATGGAATGAATGGTAGCGAAACGAGTGCGAGAAGCAGGCGGCTAACGTTACGCGAAAGAGGGGGGCGGGGCACGAAAACATCACGTGCAGCCGCTCGTAACAGTGAGCTAACGTTACGCGAAAGAGGGGGCGGGGCACGAAAACATCACGTGCAGCCGCTCGTAAGACACTGATTGGCCTAAATCGCGACTACGTGTGAGGGTGGGTGTGTGGTTTCCTACGATTTGATATTTATTATTGAATGAGTAGATGAGGTTCCTATTGTTCGAGCAAGAAACTCGATAGGTAGATGACGTTTCCCTGTGGGCGGTGGCTAGTTACGTAGTTGCCCAAAACGGAAGATAATTGGCTGGTTAAGCCCTCCTGTTGAGGGGCGTATCACACGCGAGGCGACGCAGCGTGCGCAGTCCGGTTATAGTATTGATGAGATTACCTTGTTCCAGGAGAGACAGGAAGACAGCTGTAGGGTTAGCGGGGTAGATTACAAGTGTATTTTGAATTTAAAGAACATAACACGAATATACCAGTAGCTCGAAGAAATCGGTGACGTCACCAGTAGGGATTTAATAGGATATCGCGAGCACAAGGAACTTGGGTTTGAGAGTGGTGGGGAAGAGAAGCATGATAAAGGAGCTGATACGGAGATAAACTATAAACCAGTGGATCGAAAGAAGAAGGGGAAAGGGGCGT
>CM030325.1:935909222-936000041 GCA_002915635.3 Ambystoma mexicanum
CGCTGCAGCCCATCCACCATGGGCATGCCCCCAGTCAAGCCAAATGTCAGCTTGCACTACTGATCATTAATGCATGTCCCCTGCCCCCCCACCCCCAGCAGTACAGGGCACCTGCCAGAAGGCCCCACTCATGTCCCACTGCACTGCTGGGGGTGGGGTGCAGGGGGACATGAGTGGGACATGAGAAGGCCCCCACTCATGTCCCACTGCACTGCTGGGGGTGGGGGTGCAGGGGACATGAGTGGGACATGAGCCAGCAGCCCCACTCCTGTCCCCTTGTACCCCCACCCCCAGCAGTGCAGGGCACCTGCCAGCAGGCCCCCACTCATGTCCTACTCTTGTCCCCCTGCACCCCCACCCCCAGCAGTGCAGGGCACCTGCCAGCAGGCCCCACTCATGTCCACTCATGTCCCCCTGCACCCCCACCCCCGAGCAGTCAGGGGCACCTGCCAGCAGGCCCCCACTCATGTCCCCCTGCACCCACCCCCCAGCAGTGCAGGGCACCTGCCAGCAGGCCCCCACTCATGTCCCCCTGCACCCCCACCCCCAGCAGTGCAGGGCACCTGCCAGCAGGCCCCCACTCATGTCCCCCTGCACCCCCACCCCCCCGCAGTGCTGGGCACCTGCCAGCAGGCCCCCACTCATGTCCCACTGCCAGCAGCCCCACTCATGTCCCCCTGCACCCCCACCCCCCAGCAGTGCAGGGCACCTGCCAGCAGGCCCCCACTCATGTCCCCCTGCCCCAGGTCATGACGATCCTCCTTATGGCCAGCCTCCCCAGCCCAAAGACCGAACCAAGTATTGCATCCACCCACATAGAAAAGGCAATTACATGATACAACCCCATTGGCAAGTATGTAAATGAACACATGTCCGTCACACACACACAATGGGTGCAAGTGAATGTGAAAAACCCATATTATGACATGCATGAAACCAATGAGATAATACCACACATCGAAGTATGAGGAAAACAATGTATTAAACACAACATGAATGTAATCAAAATCCAACACACAACAATAGGAATAATAAAAGAAAAGCTGCATGTCCGTAAAAGAAGAAATCATAATCCAAAGAAATCCAAAAGAAATGGTGTCCAAAGTCAAAGTCCAACAATGCAAATCCAAGGGAAAAAAGAAAGTGAAATCCATTGCTCCATGGTGAAAATAAAAAAAAAGAGAATAATCCAATGGTGAACTATGTACAGATGAACAATCCAGGGTCCATGAGCCCAACTGATGAAATGAAACCTACCAAAAATACTACCTAATAAAAAACTATATACAAAAACGTGGTGCATTGTCCAAGCGCAACCAAAATAAAGAAAAAACTAAAGGAACCCTAACACTACTAACTATATACAATGGCGGCGGGCAAGTCCAGCGGCTCACTCTGTGGTGTCCCGGGCCAGGGCATCATCGAACTCCATGTCTATTGCCAGAGGCGGGCCTCTGTCCTGGCCCCGAGGTCTCGCAGGGAGGCACTCATGGCCTGTTCCAACTCCCTGCGAGTTGCCTCGAGGCACTCTGCCCGCCTCAAGCCCGACACATGGAGAACTCTGCCCTGACCATGGTGAGCTGCGCCTCTTCTGCCCGCCGCCGCTCCGCACCTATCTGCTGGCCCAACCGGTGACACACAGAAGACACTTCCATTCCTGGGTCCTCCTGCCCTCTGGCCGTTGCCTGCCCGTCCGATGTTGATGGCCCCGAGCCATCATTGCTTCCACCTAGAGCCTGCTCCTGCTGCTGCTGTCCATGTGCCGTGTCTGATGGTGCCTGCACATCCTCCATCAGCTGGTCTCCAGTTGTGGTGTCCACCCCTGCTGGGCCGCTGACTCCCGACTGTGGCAGGGATGTGAGCTCCACAAAGCTGGCTGTGTTGGTCGGGCCAGGTCCACAGGGGGCCCTGGTGGAATCTGGGCCGGAAGACGGTGTGGAGAACGACTAGTGCATAGTCTCCACAGAGTAGGAGAGGTCCGCCAGAGTGCACGACACATGTAGGAACCCACCAACCAGGGCCCCCCCAGCAGTGCCACGTCACAACGCTGCTCTCCGTGATGGCGTGCGTTCTCTGCCCAGGAAGAACGCACGTCATCATGAATGACACGCGTACGCAACGTGACACGAACCAGGATGGAGCCCATACGTTCGTGGGACCCCTCGTCCGCAGGTAGCTGAGAGACAGATGACATAGCACTCTCCCCAACCTGCGGACGGGCCTGGGACAGGGCCTCCCTGCTGGTACATGGTGGTGCAGTCACAGGGACAGCGACATGCACAGGCCCTTCCGCGGTGACCTGTGCTGCCTCCTTACCCTGGCCCTGGACTGCACCACTTGCACCAGTGGTACTACCCCCACCAGGCCCCATGTGTGGCTCAGTAGCGGGCTCCTCCTCCTCTGTGGAGACCACCAACCTGGATGTCTCCACACCGGCTTCCGCCATTGGAAGCCCATGTGGGGGCTCACCCGGCCCTTCTGCCAAGGCCGTTGTGGCAGACGCAGCACCAGCCCCCTCGCTCCCGGATGATGGTAATTCCAGGGAGGGTGGCTGGGCCTTGCGTCGCCGCCCAGTGGAGGCATCCCTGCTGCTTGGCTCCACAGCACCGTCTCCGCCATCTTCTTCACTTGACGCTGAGTAGAGGGAGACATGGGGCCTCATTACAACCCAGGCGTTAAGGGGTTAACGGCGCCGTAAAATGTGTAGGTGCCGTTAAACCCTTAACGCCTGATTACGAGGTCCCTTTGTGGGTTGCACTTTAACACCTGCTTTTAGCAGGCGTTAAAAAACCCAACCCGCAAAGGGACCTAGGAGCTAATTACGGCACCGTAATTTACGGTGCCGAAATTAGCGCCTTCCCCATTCCCATTGAGCCCTATGGGCCAAAAATGGGAATGGGAAGGGGCCATGGTGAATGGGGAATTACCGCCCAGCCAACCTTGGAATGGGGCGGTAATTCCGCCATTCACCATGGCGGACCCCGGCATGGACCATGGTGTTAATAGCACCATGGTTTAGCTCTGGGTCGTAATGAGGCCCATAGAACACAAGCATCAGGGTACAGTACAAAATACCCTAGACGGGAAGCAATAACACATGAGTGGCACTGTCAAATGTCACTTCCATCCTGTCATTCCACAACACATGGGTGAATGCACACAACACACATGCAGAAACAGTCCCGGCGCCTGCAATCAACATCAACATCCATGTAGAAGGGCCCCTGTAAACAAAGATGTTGCCTTCAAAGTCACATGCATCCATGGCATTTCAAAGTAACACACACACTTCTCAGGCACACACATGTGCACCATACATGTACATGACATCAGCACCCATTCCTCACCCCCCCTTCATGTCCAGGAACAGAGACAGCCATGCTTTCATGTGTGCATTCCGCATAGAGCTCCCCATGTTGCATTAAAACACATGCACCAACCATGTGGTTCACACATAACTGGTCTCACATGCATGACCATGATGTCCCTGCACACACACACATCCATACATGGCCTATGTCACACATACAGGCAAGCATCAGACTACCAGCACACTGCAACAAGCCCTGTCTCACACAGCAATGCTTGGCCACTTACCGCTCAACTCCAGATGGGTCTGCCTCAGAAGTGCCTGGGCGTGGAGCGCTGGGCCTACGTGTTCCAGGACCCTCATATGGATGTCACTCATGCGTGCCCGGCCCCCCTCTGCGAGGCGCCAGGCCTTGTGGAGGGTCCTGAACCTGAAGTCCTCCCAGCGCTTCTTGACGTGCTTGATGTCGTGGGTTGCCACCCCCTCCATGTTGATGGCAACCACTATGTCGTCCCAGATCCTCTCCCGTCCTTCCCTGTTGTCGCGTGATGTTCCGAAGAGGGCATCATAATGCCCCCCAGGACCTGCTCCACCAGGACACCAACTTCGGTTGGCAGTGAAGCTGGTGGCCCTCTGCCTCTCTGGCTGGGGTTGCCAGTGGTGCCAGATGAAGATGTGCCGACATTGGCAACCCCAGAGGCAGGTGTGGGTGGGCAACTGGGTCCTGGGTCTGGGCTGTGGAGCAATGGTATCCAGTCGAGAGTCTTCTGTTCCAGCAGGGGTGGACACAGCAACTGGACCCCTGCAGATGGCTGATGTGCAGGCACCAAATAGCAGGGCACGTGGGCAGCAGACAGTCAGGCATCAGCAGATGGCAGGTGGGAGCGTGCTCAGGGCTCTGGGGGGGCAGGAAAATGGCCTTCAGGGCAGGAGCGTGGTCTTCCGTGTGTGTATATGTGGCCAGCTTGATATGGAGTGATTTGGTACGTGAAAAAATTGCACGTCAGTGTGTAATTCGAGGAAAGGCCCTTAGCGTGTAAGCGTGTCTGTGACGTATCGCGCACGGGCGTTGCCCTTTCGCATGTAAAACTTCATGCGAACTCCAGGAATACACGTACCCCACTCGCACAGGGCCGTTTCGCGTGTAAAGTTTCACGCGAACCCCAGGAATACACATACCCCGCTCGCACAGGCCCTTTCGCGTGTAAAACTTCACGCAAACCCCAGGAATATTGGCCCTGTGCGAGTGGGGTACGTGTATCGCTGGGGTGCACAGGAGGTTTCACTCGCAAAAGGGCCTGTGCGAGTGGGGTACTTGTATTTCGGGAGTGCACGGGAAGTTTCACACGCGATAGGCCCTGTGCGAACAGGGTACGTGTATTACTGGTGTTCGCGGGAAGTTTCACACGTGATAGGCCCTGTGTGAGCGGGGTAGGTGTATTTCGGGGGTGCGCAGGAAGCTTCACACGCAATTTTGCTGTCAGAGTGGTGTACTGAATTCGGGGGGTGCGCGGGAGTCCTACTAGTGAATTGGCAGGTGGGTCCTCCCAGGTGATCCCTCTACTTCCCCCACGGCCCCTGCAGGCAGCCCACACCACAGGGGACTACCTTGCACCCTGGTCATGTCCCGCAGGCAGCCCATCTACCATGGGCATGCCCCAGCCAAGCCACATGTCAGCTTGCACTACTGCTCACCCACTCATGTCCCTTTGCACTCCCACCCCCCGCAGTCAGGGGCACTTGCCAGCTGTAACGCCTCACCTGATTCCCGTAGAGGCGCCGGTCTTGACTGGCGTATACCGTATCTTCAAAGGTGATGTGTAACACACGGCTGGCTCTTTGGGCTGGACCTCTGTGCACTGTATGTCTGACTCGAAGGTAAGATGTCTGCAGATAGAAAATATGGGATTAAGGAACTGGGTTATTGAGTGTCTCTCTCTTCTTCCCTTTCTCTTCTCCTGTAGAACCCCAAAGGTTAACGCTCTCACCTTAGGTAAGTGAACGCCGTGCTCTCCATCTGCCTCGGGCAGGGTGCTGTAACCAGTTTCTTCACTGGATAAGGGGAGCAGGCCTCTTGACTTCAGAGGACTGCTGTCTGTCGTTTACTGCACGAACGGTAAGTTTCGAGTAATTCTAATGTCTTTAAAGTCTTTAGTAATGATGTTTCTTGTTTTGCAGGGTTCCGGCGATGGCGGATGACGGGCTGAAGTGAGTTGAAGATGGAGCCCGTGTGATGAATAGAAGCGCCTGGAAGCACGTAAGTAAGCGCTTGTTGCCTGCTTCACGATGCGCTCTAACTGTCTTTTTATTTTGCAGGTACAAGTTCGGAGCGGCTGCAGGGTGCCGGAATACCCACTGGGTTAGATGTGGAAAGGAGTAATGGCACGTGAGTATTAAAGTTCCCAATGTCTTTAAACGCACCTTGTTTTGTCTTTCAGATGCGGGATGCAGCGCCGAAGGCCTTCGGAGCGTGCGAAGAGTTGGTAAGCTTTTGTCTTTCAGATGCCGGAATGCAGTGTGAAGACCTCCCGAGTGCACGAAGAGTAGGTAAGCCTTTGTCTTTCAGATGCCGGAATGCAGCGCGAGGCGTTGGTGACAGCCGATGGACCAGGTAAGTGAAGAGCTGTCACTGAAGACCGTAATGCTAACCTGTTCTTTCTTGTCTTTATAGGTGTTGCTGAAGACTGGATTCAGGATGGTAAGCCTTTTTCCTTAGGCCCAGGATCAGATGCAGAAGACACGATGGAGCGTTCTGCTGCAGAGGATGCAGAATAACGCAAAGCAAGATTCATCCATCGGGTGTGGTTTAAATAGCCTCCTGTAGTGCTTAGCGTGTCTCCTTCCACAGCCACGCCTAGGTAAGAAAAGAGTTCCTGCTTTCCAGAAGAGTTCCAGTGTTCTGAATCCAGGGAGTGGCTCCTGCCCCACCCAACAGGAAAAGTAGTTCCAAACAGAAGAGGATCAGAGGCTCAACTGGCAGGCAAGTAAGCAGCATGGTCTGCTGCAGGTAAGTCCACCCAAGCATTATGAGCCCGGCGCTTCCAGCGCTGGGACTGGGCATATTTATGAGCCTGGTGCCACTGGCGCCAGGACTGGGTCCAAAAGGTCCCAATTGGGACTGGTTGGCACTCGGAACCTGGGTTATGGATCTGCTTCCAAGGGAGTTGGGAAAACCCTGACCTTTTGGAAGCAGAGATCATGACAGTACCCCCCCTCAAGGCCCCTCCCAAACCGGGCTTCTCCGGGGGTTTTGGCTTGTCAGGAAATGTTCGGTGAAATCTTTTGATTAGGCGAGGAGCGTGGACATATTCAGCAGGTTCCCAGGATCTCTCTTGGGGGCCGTAGCCTTTCCAGTCAATTAGGTAAAATAGTTTAGATTTGGAGATCTTGGAGTCCAGAATGCTTTTGACTTCAAACTCGAGTTCTACATCAACTAGGATAGGTTTTGGAGATTTAGTTAGTCGGGTTTGAGGTTGCACGGGTTTTAATAGAGAGACGTGGAAGACCGGATGTATCTTCATGTGCGGGGGCAAGTCCAACTTGACCGCTACTGGGTTTACTATGGTAGTGATGGAATAGGGACCAAGGTATCTTGGGTTGAATGTGCGTGGCCCTTTTAGAGGTAGATATTTGGTGGATAACCAGACTTGATCCCCTACTTGATATTGAGGGGCTTCCTTCCGATGTTGATCTGCTCCTTTCTTGTATTGTTCTTTAGCCCTTTGAAGGTGAGAAACAGCTTCCTTAAAGGCTTGGGTGATTGTAGAATGCAGGTAGTCTACTGCTGGTGTTTCAAGATCTTGGATGGGATCCAACTCCGAGGTTCGAGGGTGACTGCCATACAAAAGAAAAAACGGGGTTTTCCCAGTTCCCGAATGGACAGAGTTATTGTAGGCATATTCGGCTATCCAAAGGATGTCTTTCAAGTTTTTTCAGTTTGTTGCAGCATGCAGCGTAAATACTGTTCCAGAGTTTGATTGGTCCTCTCGGTTTGTCCGTCGGTCTGAGGGTGGTGACTGGTCGATAGTCTCACATCAATTTGAGCGACCGACAGCAACTTCGCCAAAAATGAGAAATAAATTGACTACCTCGATCCGAAATTAGAACCGAAGGAAAACCGTGCAGTCGGACGATGTTTTCGAGAAATTCTCGTGCCAGAGTTGCTGCTGTTGGCAAGCCTTTGAGCGGAATGAAATGCGCCATCTTGGAGAATAAGTCCACGATTACTAGAATCGTATTGTATCCGGAGCATGGAGGTAGATCGGTGATGAAGTCCATAGAAAGCGTATGCCAAGGGCGAGGTGGGATGTCAATAGGGCGTAAGAGGCCTGCTGGTCTTTCCTTTTGACTCTTGTTTTGGCGCATACTCCACAGGACATTATAAAGTCTCTGATATCTTTTTTCCAAGACGGCCACCAGAAGTAGCGCTTGATCTTTTCTGAGGTCTTGGCCATACCGGGATGTCCTTCCATTAAAGAATCGTGATAACAAGAGATTACTTTTTTCTGTAAATCTGTGCTGGGTAGGTATAATCGTTCTTGGAAATACAATAAGTTGTCCTTTACTGCAAAGTCCTTTCCCTGCAGATGCCAATTCTGTATGTCTGCTGGAGTTACAAGTTGCCTGGCTTTATCCTTAACTTCCTCTATGGTTCTGTGGCGATTACACCCAGAATTCTTTGTTCGGGAATGATTGGTACAGGTTTAGGGTTGATCAAGTGTTCTTCCACTCCCATCGAGAAAGGGCATCAGCTTTACCGTTCTTTGTACCAGGTCGATAGGTAATTATGAAGTCAAACTCGGCAAAGAATAATGCCCAACGGAGTTGTCTAGAGGATTGGGCTTTTGCGGTTTTCAAATATTGCAGGTTTCGGTGATCCGTAATCACAATACGGTGTGTCGGGCCCCAGCAGATAATGCCGCCAAGCCTTAAAGGCAGACTTGATAGCCAGAAGTTCCTTGTCAGTAATCGTGTAATTGATTTCAGGAGGCGAGAATTTGCGGGACCAAAATGCCACGGGATGCAACTGATTGGTTACCGGGTCCTTTTGTGATAGAACTGCCCCCATGGCAAGGCTTGAGCATCAGTTTTCCACGATGTAGGGGAGTTTGGGGCGAGGGTGTTTTAAGATTGGTGCAGAGATAAATTTAGTCTTCAAATCCTGGAAAGCTTGTTCCGCCTCGGTAGACCATTCAAAACGTTTGTTTTTCTTTAACAAGGCAGTGATGGGCTGGACTATTCGAGAGAATTCGGGGATAAACCTGCGGTAAAAGTTAGCAAAGCCTAACATGCTTTGCACATCTTTTACGGAGGATGGTGAAGGCCATTTGAGAACTGCATCGACCTTCTTTGAATCCATACGCACTCCGCCAGGTGATAATATGAATCCCAAGAATTCAACTTCAGTCACGTTGAAAACACATTTTTCCAACTTAGCGAAAAGTTTGTGTTGACGCAATCTTTCAAGGACCATTTTCACGTGTTTCCGATGTTCAGATTCCGATGAAGAATAAACGAGGATGTCGTCAATGTAAACAACAACACACACATCTATGAGCTCTCTGAGGACATCGTTCATAAAATATTGAAAGGCGGCCGGGGCATTGCAAAGTCCGAAGGGCATGACCTGATATTCAAATAGCCCATACTTGGTGCAGAAGGCCGTCTTCCATTCATCGCCCTCTTTTACTCGTACCAAGTGGTAAGCTCCTCTAAGATCCAGCTTTGTATATATGCATGCTTTTCTGACTTGGTCCAGGAGTTCAGGGATCAAAGGTAACGGATATCTATTCTTAACGGTGATCTGGTTCAGGGAGCGATAATCTATACAAGTTCTAAGGTCTCCTTCCTTTTTTGGAATGAAGAACAAGGCTGAAGAAGCAGGGGACTTGGAAGGACAAATAAACCCATTTGCCAGGTATTGATCCAGGTATTGTCGAAGGTGAAGGTTCTCAGGCTCGGTGAGGGCATAAATTCTACTACAAGGAGGAGTAGATCCAGGTATCAGGTCTATCTGGCAGTCATAAGACCTATGAGGAGGTAGAGAGTTAGCTTGATCCTTCCGGAAAACATCTTGGTATTCTAGGTATTCTGGAGGTAACTGGGGAGTCTCTGAAGAAATTGCTGCCAGTGCAACACCAGGTGGAGGGTGACAAGTAGAGACACATTCTGGAAACTGGACCGTTCTTGCTCGCCAATCGATCAGAGGATTGTGTTTCTCTAACCAAGGTATTCCTAGAATAATCTGAAACTGAGGGGCCTTGATCACATCGAACACGATCTTCTCATGGTGTCCATCTTGACTTACTAGCGTCACCTCTTGAGTGGTATGCGTTACTGGCCGGAGGCTATCGCCGTACCATCCACCATAGTAATGACGTCCTTTACAGCTTTGGACAAAGAGTTAGATTCATCCTCAAAACCATTTCATGATCCACATAATTGCCGATGGCACCGCTGTCGACGTAAGCTTCAATTGCATGTAATCGATCCGGATTATCAGGGCTAATGAGGACCATAGGTATCACGAAATGCGAGGTCACGGAACTGGTTTTTACGCTCGGCAAGAGGACCTCTATTCTTGTCGGGCGAGGTCGTTTCCCTGCTCAGAGTTTGTAACTTTGGTAACTGCAGCTCCTACTGCCTTCTTGGCAGGTTTCACCGGACAGTCTCGAAGAAAAGTGCCCTGAGTTTCCGCAATAGAGGCATAATTGCAACTGTTTTCTCCTTTCCCGCTCCTTTTGTGTTAGAGGACCTTTCAGACCCCTATTTGCATGGGTTCCCCGGAGTCTACTCCTTGGAAGGAGTTGGCGGTTTGGAAAATACTCGAGCATCAAACTTGGAACGATCGGCCTTCCTGTTCTGCAGTCTGTGATCTATTTGAACGACTAAGTCTATATAGTCCGAACAATCTTGTGGGGGATTCACTACTTGGGCTAACACATCTTTGAGCTCTCCACGTAGACCTCTATAAAACAGCGTAATCCTTTTGTCCTCAGGCCATTGAGTTTCCGCTATCAGTCTGTTGAAAGACGCAATATAAGCCAAAAGGTCTTGATTACCTTGTCGCAACGAAAGAAGCTCATTGTCCAAGGCCTGCCCCTGTGAATGTCTTGCGAACAGTTTTTCCATACTGAGCTGAAAAGCTTGAAAATCATGGAGGACCGGATCATCTTGATTTACTAGAGGGATCGACCAGTCTGCCGCATTGCCACTAAAGGTACGAAAGCACGAAAGCTACTTTAGCTTGATCAGTTGGAAAGGCTGCTGGCCGGCATAAGAAATGCAACCGGCACTGATTGATAAATACTGCAAACCTCTTTGGGTCACCAGAAAATCGTTCGGGCGGAGCCAGAGGTACATTCCCAGGTAGGTTGATCTGCACTGGATTCATAGAGGATGTAGAAGGAAGATTTCCCCCAGATGCGGGTAACGGGGTCTGTCCGGCTTGTGACTGTAGCAATTGTCTAGCGAGATCATCTGTTCGCTCCTTGGAAATAATCAGTTCCCTTCTTAGAGCGTTCGTTTCCTGACGGGCTGCATGCACTTCTGCCCTTAGTTCCCCAAGTAACTGGGCTAGCTGGTCGGTATCCGAGGTTTCCATAGCGCCTGGACGGGAGTTTTGTGTAGGCTTTGCGTTCTGTAACGCTCACCTGATTCCCGTAGAGGCGCCGGTCTTGACTGGGCGTATACCGTATCTTCAAAGGTGATGTGTAACACACGGCTGGCTCTTTGGGCTGGACCTCTGTGCACTGTATGTCTGACTCGAAGGGTAAGATGTCTGCAGATAGAAAATATGGGATTAAGGAACTGGGTTATTGAATGTCTCTCTCTTCTTCCCTTTCTCTTCTCCTGTAGAACCCCAAAGGTTAACGCTCTCACCTTAGGTAAAGTGAACGCCGTGCTCTCCATCTGCCTCGGGGCAGGGTGCTGTAACCAGTTTCTTCACTGGATAAGGGGAGCAGGCTCTCGACTTCAGAGGACTGCTGTCCGTCGTTTACTGCACGAACGGTAAGTTTCGAATATTTCTAATGTCTTTAAAGTCTTTAGTAATGATGTTTCTTGTTTTGCAGGGTTCCGGCGATGGCGGATGACGGGCTGAAGTGAGTTGAAGATGGAGCCCGTGTGATGAATAGAAGCGCCTGGAAGCACGTAAGTAAGCGCTTGTTGCCTGCTTCATGATGCGCTCTAACTGTCTTTTTATTTTGCAGGTACAAGTTCGGAGCGGCTGCAGGGTGCCGGAATACCCACTGTGTTAGATGTGGAAAGGAGTAATGGCACGTGAGTATTAAAGTTCCCCAATGTCTTTAAACACACCTTGTTTTGTCTTTCAGATGCGGGATGCAGCGCCGAAGGCCTCCGGAGCGTGCGAAGAGTTGGTAAGCTTTTGTCTTTCAGATGCCGGAATGCAGTGTGAAGACCTCCGGAGCGCACGAAGAGTAGGTAAGCCTTTGTCTTTCAGATGCCGGAATGCAGCGCGAGGCGTTGGTGACAGCCGATGGACCAGGTAAGTGAAGAGCTGTCACTGAAGACCGTAATGCTAACCTGTTCTTTCTTGTCTTTATAGGTGTTGCTGAAGACTGGATTCAGGATGGTAAGCCTTTTTCCTTAGGCCCAGGATCAGATGCAGAAGACACGAAGAGCGTTCTGCTGCAGAGGATGCAGAATAACGTAAAGCAAGATTCATCCATCGGGTGTGGTTTAAATAGCCTCCTGTAGTGCTTAGGTGTCTCCTTCCACAGCCACGCCTTGGTAAGAAAAGAGTTCCTGCTTTCCAGAAGAGTTCCAGTGTTCTGAATCTAGGGAGTGGCTCCTGCCCCACCCAACAGGAAAAGTAGTTCCAAACAGAAGAGGATCAGAGGCTCAACTGGCAGGCAAGTAAGCAGCATGGTCTGCTGCAGGTAAGTCCACCCAAGCATTATGAGCCCGGCGCTTCCAGCGCTGGGACTGGGCATATTTATGAGCCTGGTGCCACTGGCGCCAGGACTGGGTCCAAAAGGTCCCAATTGGGACTGGTTGGCACTCGGAACCTGGGTTATGGATCTGCTTCCAAGGGAGATGGGAAAACCCTGACCTTTTGGAAGCAGAGATCATGACACCAGCAGGCCCCCACTCATGTCCCACTCATGTCCCCCTGCACCCCCCCCCCAGCAGTCAGGGGCACCTGCCAGCAGGCCCCCACTCATGTCCCTTTGCACCCCCCCCCCAGCAGTGCAGGACACTTGCCAGCAGGCCCCCACTCATGTCCCACTCATGTCCCACTCATGTCTCCCTGCACCCCACCCCCCAGCAGTGCAGGGCACTGCCAGCAGGCCCCCACTCATGTCCCTTTGCACCCCACCCCCCAGCAGTCAGGGGCACCTGCTAGCAGGCCCCCACTCATGTCCCACTCTTGTCCCTGTGCACCCCACCCCAAGCAGTCAGGGGCACCTGCCAGCAGGCCCCCACTCATGTCCCTCTGCACCCCACCCCCAGCAGTGCAGGGCACTGCCAGCAGGCCCCACTCATGTCCCACTCATGTCCCACTCATGTCCCCCCTGCACCCCACCCCCCAGCAGTGCAGGACACCTGCCAGCAGGCCCCCACTCATGTCCCACTCATGTCCCCCCCTACACGAAATAAAGATGCACAGTCATGGCCCACTTCTACACCAAAACATACCACATCACGTCACCCCATTCTTTAGACGCAATGATTTCCCAATCCAACCCACACTGACATGCCTATCTCAAGACACAAACCAAAGCTCAACTATGTACATCAACACATGTCCATCACACACATACACTGGTTGGCATTGCCTGTGTAAACCCACAATTTCACATTCATCAACCCAATGAGCAAATCCCACACATGGAACTAAAACATGAAAATGTATTATGTACATAAATAAATAAATAAATGAAAGCATACCAAAATATCAAACATGAAATGAAAAGCATGTGAAAAAGATGAAAGAATGAAAATGATAAGCAATGCAAAAAAAATTGAAAGAAAAACAGTCCAAACTCTCCCTCCACCAACGCAAATCCAAAAAAAGGTAAAAAAAGATATCCATTGTTTCATGTTCATAATGATAAATAAAAATGCTAAATCAATCCATAGTCCAACTATTTACAATACATTGTCCTGAAAAAAAAAAACATTACTGCATGTCCATAATGAAAAAAAAATCCAAATGAATCCATGATGTACCTATATACAATCCATTGTCCAAAATAAAAATCCATTAATCCATGTGCAAAAATCCCAAAAATAAATCAATCCATTGTCCAACGATGTAAAGGGTCAATGAGCCCAACTAAACAAATGAAACCTACCTAAGAAACTGCCTAAAAATATAACTATATACACATGTGTGTGGCATTGTCCATTGACCACAAATAAAAGGAAAACGAAAAGGAAACCTAACTCTAAAAACTATTTACAATGGCAGCGGGCTAGTCCGACGGCTCACTTTTGGATGTCCCGGGCCAGGGCATCATCGAACTCCTGCTCAATGCCCTGGAGGAAGTCCTCTTCCAAGGCCCCGAGGGTTCGCAGGGACGACGACATGTTCTCCTCCAACTCCCTGCGAATTGCCTCGAGGCACTCGGCTCGCCTCAGGGCCCTCCGCATGGAGTTCTCCGCCCTGACCATCGTGAGCTGTGCCTCTTCTGCCTGCTGCCACTCTGCATCTATAGCATGGCCTAACAGCTGTCACACGGAAGACAATTCCAGTTCTGGATCCTCCTGCCCTCTGGCTGATGCCTGCCTCTCCGATGACGAAGGCCCCGAGCCATCATGGCTCCCACCTTGTTGCTGCAGCTGTGCCTCTGCCTGTGCCCTGGCTCTTGCTGCCTGCTCTTGCTGCCTGCACATCCTCCTCCGGCTGGGGTGCAGTTGGTGATGTGGCCACCCCTGCTGGACGTCCGACTCCCAACTGTGGCAGGGATGTGTCCTCCACCAGCCTGGCCGCAGGGTCAGAGGCAGCTCCACAGGGTGGGAAGATGGCATGGAGTATGACTGGGGCATAGGGGGTTCATTTGAGGAGGGGGTCGGAACAAGGTCCAGCAAATGGAGGAATCTGGCCCTGGTGAGCTGTCCCAGTAGGTCAACACGGTCAACGAGCCATTCGAGATGACGTGCAGTCTCCTCATAAAAAGACTGCAGGTCACCTTGCATGGCTCGTTGACGCAACGCCACCCACCCAGGACAGGCTCAACCCGGTCCCGGATAGCCACGTCCGCAGGGAGAGGAAGGCCAGTTGTTGTAAGCGGATCCCCTCCCTGAAAACGGGTCTGGACGTAGGCATCCCTGCTGGTGACGGATGATGCAGTCATAGGATCGGGGACAGGATTACACACAGGCACCTCCGCGGTGGCCTGTGCTGCCTCCTGTCCCTGCCCCTGCGCTCCACCACTAGCACCAGTGGAATCCCCACCTCCAGACCCTGTCTCTGTCCCTTGCACGGCCTCCTCCTCCACCAAACCCCCAACAACCTGGATGACTCCATGCCATCTTCCTCCGTCGGACCCTGTGGGTCTCAGCTGCCCCTTCTGCTGCCGAGGAGTCCAACTCTGACCTCCGCCTCTTGGACCTTCCCTCTGCAGCTGCGGCCTGGGACGGCGGCACCGGACTCCTCACTCCCCGACAAGATGACAACCTGGGAGGGGAGCCGGGCCTTGCGTCTCCGGCTGGCGGGATGATCCCTGCCGCTGTGCTCCACAGCACCCTCTCCGCCCTCTTCTTCAGTTGACGCT
Source organism: Ambystoma mexicanum (assembly GCA_002915635.3). NCBI lineage: Eukaryota > Metazoa > Chordata > Amphibia > Caudata > Ambystomatidae > Ambystoma > Ambystoma mexicanum. The sequence continues at coordinate 935,924,274 of CM030325.1, forward strand.
GCAGACAGGGAGAGATAAAACACAGGCATCAGGGCACTGTACAATGGACTGATACACACATGACAGTTGCACATGAGTGGCATTGTTTAACTACAGACACGGCATCACACTCCACGACACACATGTCATTTTAACTCACACACATGAACATTTCAACAGCAATATTGCACCAGGCAGCACCATCCATACACATACAACAGCATGAACAGCCAAAGGTGAGCCTGACATCACATGAAACACAAGGAGTGCACTAGACATGCACACAGCCCACCACACTTACATGCATGTCTACATCTCCTCCAACTGTTGCAGTGATGAGATCGACATACATGTCACATCTGCCATTCATCCTTCTACATATCAGTGTCACGTGCATCCATGTTGCATCACAGTTGCACACTTGTCAGATACACATACATGCACATGTACACAGTGCAGATACATGCATTATGAACCACCATCCATGCCACAACCATGCCAATGTACATACACAGAAATTCAAACATGTGTGCTCCACACACTGCATTTGCCCAGCATGCTTACCAACACATACACCATCAATGTGTCTCACAACTGAGAGGACTCACATGTGGCAGCCTCACGCCCATGTTCATACACATCCCTACATGGCCCTACATAAACACATGTGCAACCTGCACACTACTGGCACACCACGACACGCACAGCGTACTATCAACATGCATGTACACTTACCGCTCGACTCCAGACGGGTCTGCCTCTCAAGGATCTGGACGTAGAGCGCTGGGCATATGCGTTCCAGGACCCTCATTTGATGGTTCGACAGCTGGCCCCGGCGCCCCTTGGCATCTGCTGCCTTAGCGAGGCGCCGGGCCTTGTTGAGGGTCCTGGACCTGAAGTCCTCCCAGCGCTTCTTGACATGATGTAAGTCGCGGAGTGCCACCCCCTCCACGTTGATGGCAGTCACAATGTCCATCCAGATCCTGGTCCGTCCTTCATTGTCGGCGTGAAAACTTCCAAAGAGGGCATCATACTGCCCCAGGACTTGCTCCACCAGGACACCAACTTCGGTGACAGTGAAGCTGGTGGCCCTCTGCCTCTCTGGCTGGGGGTTGCCAGTGCAGCCAGATGGTGTTGTGCTGGACATGGCAACCCCAGAGGCAGGAGTGGGTGGGCAACTGGGTCCTGGGGCTGGCCTGTGGAGCGATGGAATCCCAGTCAGGAGTCTTCGTTTCCAGCAGGGGTGGTAACAGCAACTACACCCTTGGCTGACGTGCAGGCAGCAAATGGCAGGGCACGTGGGCAGCAGGCAGTCAGGCAGCAGCAGATGGCAGGTGGGAGCGTGCTCGGGGCTCTGGGGGGCAGTAATTCGGCCTTCTGGGCAGGAGCGTGGTCTTCTGTGTGTTTTCGCGTGGCCAGCTTGATACGGAGTGATTTGGCATGTGAAAGAATTGCACGTCAGCATGTAATTCGAGGAAAGGGCCTTAGCGCGTAAGCGCGTCAGCACACGCATGCAATTTCATTGGACCAAAGGCCCTTAGCGCATAAGCGCGTAAGTTACATTACACGCGCGGGCGTTTGCCTCATAGCACGTGATGACAGAGCACACGTGAAAAAACTGCACGTCCGAGTGTCATCGCGTGTAATGGAGGAATGGGCCCGCGTTCACGCGTATCTGACGTGTACATGTGGGCCAGTTAAAAAGCTACGTGTAGGATGCCATTTACTTGTATGTGCTTTTCGTGGAGAGTGAGTGGGTGAAATCTGTACTTCTTGTTGGTTCACACGCGATTACTTCACAGTGTTTCTAGTTCGTACTCCCTGTTACCTCTGACAGCTCTTTTCTGATTTTTTGTTGGGCCTGTTTCCTCAAACAGAGTTCACTTCTCCTTTTGTACTGTCTCCTCAGACAGCGTGCATTTCTTCTTTTGGCGGGGGTGTTGCCAAGGCGCACTCGTGCGTATTTTTCACGTTCTTTTTCCAGGCAGACGGTGAGTTCCGCACGTACTTAGCAACTGTGCTTGCCCCGTGTGTCGCGTTCCCCTTCAGAGGTCATTGTAGGTGGCTTATATTACGCGTATGCTTATTTTTGTGTTTCTGGGTGCCACAGCGTAGTGCGGGTAAATTTTTTCACGCACGTGGTCTACGAGGGGTTGCGTGCACGTTTATTTGAGCTGCCTGTGCGTTGCGTGACCTGTCATCTTCCCCCAGGGGTCACAGACAGCCTTGTTAGAGCACTAGGGTACGAATCCCATCTAGTATCCTACCCATTTGACCCCCAATTGCCCAGGACAATAGTTTACTGCAACTCCCATACGCACAACAGCATCAGTGCCATGGTTGGGAGGCGACCAAGCGGTAAGGGAGGCAAAGGTTGCGACCTTCAAAAGGTGGGCGTGGTGGGCACAGTAGGGGACGTGGCCGGGATTTGCAGGGTGCCCCTATACCCCCATGTGTGGAGGAACAATCAGGGACACCCATGTCCCCCCCCATGGTTGAAGGAAACGTGGCTGACAACATCCCAGCTCTACCCCTGTTGGACCAGCCCATTGTGGCACCTGACTTGGCACAGGAAGACTCCCAGGCTGACTTCCAGGTCAGCAAGTCTAGGCCACATGTGGCGGTGCAAGTTGTTGTCACCAAGCCACGTGGATCTGGGGCAGCTATGTCATCTGCTGCCCCAAGTATGCAGGGTGGTGAGGCTGCAAGGGCAGCTGCAGCTCCATCCGCCCCAGCTCTGACTCTCCCAGCCAGGACAGTGTCAGTCCAGGTCCATCAAACTGACGTTCCCCCTGCCAACATTACCCTGCAACCAATGCCTGCATCAAGACCTATGGTCATTGTGCATTCCCACACTCCTACTACCCAGTCCACCGGTGATTCTGCCCCTACTGACCAGAGCGGCGTAAGCCACTCTGGCTCCGCTCCACCTTTAAAGAAGAGGAAGAAGGGTGCTCTGGCATGACAGGCTGAGACCCCAGACACGGCTACACACTCCGGCACGTCAAGGAAGCCTTGCTTTAATGACACGTAACTTGATGCACTTGTATCCTATGTGTCGGCACATAGCCGCAAAATGTTGGTGACTGCGGGGTGCAAGACCACACCTGGTCAACGTAGAGCACACTGGCAGACCATCGCGGACCGCATAAGTGCCCTTGGATTTGTGAGGCGCACAGCTGATGATTGCTACAAGTGGTGGAATGACCTGAAACGCAGAGCAAAGAACAAGCTGGCCTCAAATCATGCCGCTACTCTTGTGACTGGCGATGGGTCTCCAGAAGAGGACAACAAACTCACTGAACATGAGTCTGTTGCTGGGGCCTTCGTCACAGAGGAACAGATCCAAGGTGTGGGAGAACTACCTGATTATGATGCATTGTCCGGTGAGTGCCCATGCATGTGTGTGTAATGCATGCGAATGTTGTTTGGGTGACGGGTTCTGATTGAGTGCCAGGTGAGGGTGTGTGTGCCTTTGTGGTATGGGTCACCCATGTGCTTCATCCAAAACATTCAGTGGCCTTGGATTTGGGTGTGACAGTATCCCTTCTGCCCACAGTAGTAATTTAGTGCAACATTACGGCAGTTGCCCTTGAAGTGGCATCTTGCAACAACATTGTTTGTATTTTTCAGTGTTCGTTCAGGCTGATTGTTTCAATTTTCCCACTTTTGCTATGCATTCCTCAACCCTATTGTCACATTTGTGACATGCTTCTGTCATTGATGAACCCCACATTGGCCCACATGTGTTACCTTGTTAGGTGAATGATTTGACCATTCAGGCTGACTGAGTATTGGCCTGATCACCTAAATGTTTGGGGCCTGTTTGAATGTGGAACATGATAGTTGTTTCCTGTCATGTTGAAGTGCACAACCATTGATGTGTACATCGGCCTGCAATCACTGTATTTTTGTACACTGGATGTGTTGCAGTGCGTGGCACATGCATATTTTGTCACACATGGATGGCTGAAAGTACTCACTGACATATGGATGTACTTGTGGAATGTACCATGGCTATGGTACATGCTATCTGTGTGATGACATGTGTCATGTATGTGTATTGGACATGCCACTCACAGGCCAATGTGTGATGGCAGTGCTACCCAGCATGCAGCAAATGTGTTGCTCTTCCATCTTGGTGTCATCAGTGTCTGTCTTTTGCCTTCCCTTCCAACTCAGTGACAGTGCATGCATGGGAGGGTTATAGTCATGTGGGACATGTGTAAATCATGTACTGATTCTGTAGCTTGTCAGGCCTATTTGTGTGCTATGGTGCTAATGCCTGTTTCCATTTTTTGTCTTTCATGTTTTTGCAGGGGATGACGCACTTGATGCTGTTGAGGTTGAGGAGATGGTGCAGACCCAGGAGCAATCTCAGGCACGACCGGGCACCAGTGGGGGACGTGGTGTGGTGGTCGGTGAGAACCCAATCTTGCTGCAGACCATTCTGTCCAGGGGTGTCTCTGGGTGCACCTCCCCAGACCTCTATTCAGGTGCTGATTCGGATGACGAGACCTATGTGCCGTAGTGTTTCTGGCAGGGATTTTGTTCTGTCCAACCCACCTGCACCAGGGCTAGAACCCTCTATGGGGATGTCAGTGTTGGTAAATCCGCCTTTGGCGGTTATGGATGCAGGGTAACAATCCACAACATCTGATCCTGTTCCTGGGCCAGCAGATCAGAGGGGAAAAGCAGTCCTGCAGCCTCAGGCAGTGCCGGCACAGCAAGGCGCAGATCGCCTTGCCCCAAACAGGTGTGGTTCCCGCCGACATGGTGGCCGTACGCCACCAGGCAATACCGTATGGGAACAATACATGTATGGTATGGCAAGCCAACAGGCAGCATCAGTTGAGATGATGGCTCAAGCAATGGAGAGGGTGGCCACTTCCATTGTCCCCCCAGAAAGGCAGATGGAGCAACTACAGCAGGCAACAGACTCCATTTGCCAATCACACAGGGAGGACATGTTGGCGTCCAACAGGGACAGACTGGTGGCACTGGAGACTCTACGCCAATCGATATCAATAGAGTCCCAGGGCCACAGGGAAGCCCTGAGGGTAGCACTCCATCACCTCAGGGAGACTCTTATTGACCTTGAGGCTTCCACTAACTTGAGGACAGAACAGCAGCTGGAGCGGCTCACACGTTCGCTCTCAGCTGAGATGCAGGCAACTCAGGAGGAGATCCGGGCATCACGTCAGGTGCTGCATGGGGATCTCCGCACCATAATCCTCCAGAATGAGACCTTCCACAGCCGCATGCTTGCTGCCATGGAGGACCATACCAGGGCTTTGCGTTGGCTGCCTCCCATAGCACCACCTCCTGTGGCAGCAGCAGAGGGTGATGAGAGCGACAGAAGCAGTTCTCCCACATTGGCATAGACGTGCAGGCAATGAGCCCATGGAGGTGTTTTTTTTCCCCAACATCCACACAGGTGGCTATTCGTGCGCACCCTGTCCTCGGACCTCCTGGGTGGACTCCGCCCCCCTTCCCCCAATGGCCATTTTTGATTTTTGATTTTTGATTTTTGATTTTTTTTACAGTGTGTTGCCTTGTGTGGCTCCCATGGGCATCCACTGTATTCCGGCTGGGCACATGTAGGCTTGTCCTGAGTTTGGGTTAGATGCTTGGGGTCGTGAGACACACACCCCGCCTGCTTCCCATTTCCATGGGCTTGCAAAGGGTGTGCCCAAGTGACAGTGACTTACACAGTGACGTTGGACTCCCATGAGCTGTGTGGGCTGTCTGTAGTCTATACTGTGTACACATTCCTAGTGGATATTGTTGTTGTATTGTACACTGCATGGTGTATTGATATGTGCTTGTGCATCCATGTCTTCCTCCTAATTTGCAGGTTCATTCCTCATGTCTTCACAAGGCCGTCTACTTTGGAGATGGAGTTCATGTTGTAAGCAGTGCACTTACACATTTGCGTGGCAGCAACACTGTACAGTTGGAAGGGGTCGATGTGCTGGCATAATCAGGTTGTAAGACTACCACTACTTTAACTTAGTACTGTCATGTTTTTGCTATGTTTGAGGTTGTGTAGCTGCATTGTATTGTTGGTAAGTATTTGGTCATTCGTGTTGTTAGTTCTACATTACTGGGAGCATATTGTGTGTGGCCAGTTTCCATCAGGGACACTGTACTTTGTGACACTTGTGTCAGGTTTTGGGGATTGCTTTGTTTGCTCTCAGCATGACATGCCATGGTGTATTGGGTGGCGGTGCTGGGGAGGGGTTGGGTGACATGGCACTGTTGGCATGTTGTATTTTGCAAGGGGGTACTGAATTTAGCAGCATAGAAATGTGTCTTTTGATGACACAGCATTGGTGGTGTTTGTGTAGGTAGGGATGCAAACGATGTAACGCTTCCAGGTGACCAATCTCAGGCTGCTATGGTTGTGACAGTTGACTGTCCCTTATGTCATCATCAATGATTGTCAGATGGTATGTGCCAGGGCTATGTGCACTCCACAGGGGTGTGATTTTAGGTGAAGTAATTAGCCACCAGCTGCGTTCGGGCTGCCTCACCCCGTGCCCTTTCCCCTCCCATGCACAGCGGGCGTGCATGTGGTTGGGGATGTGGGGGCACCACCATGTCCACAGGCAGGCCCCGGCGTGTTGCAACATTGTGCAGGACACATGCTGCCACTATGATCCTGCACGCTACTGGGGGAGCGTATACAGCTGCCCGCCAGAACGGTCCAGGGAGCGAAAGCGTAACTTGAGCACTCCGAATGTGCGCTCCACTATGCCCCGGGTTGCAATGTGGGCTGTGTTGTATCTTACCTCGGGTGGCGTGGTGGGGTTCTGAATTGGCGTCATCATGTGGGTGCTCAGAGGGTAGGCACTGTCCCCTGGGGAGGTGGTGATGGGTATCATTAGTGGGGTTGTGACATTACTCAGTATCTGACATGCATGCATGTGCAGTGGCATTTATACTCACCGAGCAGCCATGTATCGCCATGCCGCCCAGTTTCTAGGTCCCGGTTTAGGGTTGACATTCTGTAAATGAAACTGTCGTGGGTGGACCCTGGATAGTTGGCATATACTGGCTTCACATACTACCTGGTCGTTGATGGAATGCCAGTGCTTGCGGTTTCTATAGATGTGCTCTGATGCCCTGGGGGGACGTAGAGCCACATGGGTGCAATCAATGGCACCTAGGACTTTGGGGAATTGTGCCACCCCGTAGAAATCCTGGACGGCAGCCTGCCTTTCTGCAAGTGTTCTGGGCAGGTATATGTGCCTGCGGACTGATGGTCGTGCAGTCATGATGGCCAAGACCTGGTGTAGGCAGCGTGACTGCATGGCCTCTGACACCCCCCCCACAATAGCACGTGTCCGCTGAAATGATCCAGTGGCCAAGAAGTGCAGTACATTGAGGACCTTCTCCAGGGGGCTGAGTGCTTGGGAGCACAGGGTGGGTGATGTGAAGTCATCCTCCCACTCACTCACCAGGTCGAGTATTATGTCAGGTGGAAACCTGTACCTCCCATACACCTGGTCATCAGGCATCCCAAAAAGGCTGGTTCTGGGTGTGAACATTCTGGGCATGACTATCCTCCTCCTCCTCCTGCGGTATCCCACGACCACTGCTGCTAGGAACGGTATATTCATCCTGGCGTCTGAGCTTGTTTGTTCTTTGCGCACATTTTTATGCTGCGCGGGTCCAGGTACGCCTGCTTCCTGCTGGCGTACGTGTTTCCGGATTAGCGCGTCTTTTTTGGCGCACGCGTTAGCCCCGATCGAATCCATGAATACGTGTTTTGAACGTGCGTGTGGGCGTTCTGCGCATTTCCCTCCTGTACTTCCCCCGTGACGCCCACATTTTCATTCGTTGTTTCCCATTCCGCGTGTCACACCCTCTGTTCCTCCTACTTTTGTTGTGTGCGCAGCGCTTTGTGCGATTTCGCTGTGCATGTAGTGCACGCTGTTTGGAGACGTGTGCCCCAGCGTGCGCCACGCAGAATTTTGGCGCACATCCTGGGATTTACACGCGCACGGACTTCCATGAATCGCTGTGCGTGGGTTTCATTGCAATTTTTGCACTGGCACTGCGATTTGCACGCTTTCGCACGCTTTCGCACGCTTTCGCACGCTTGCGCTGAAAATTTCAGCGCACATTAATTCCATGAATCGGCCTGTCAACATTACATCCAAGTCGTGTGCATTTGTGTGCTTGCCCAGCTTGTTTCTGAGTGCCGTTCAGAAGAGTTTTAGCAGTGCACACATACAATTTCCACCTTCTCAAGAATTAATAAGGCACTTGCCACAGCAGATAATCTAGTAGAGCTACATTATACTAGATAGTCTTGCTATTGTGGTGTGGGCTATTTACATTATCCTATTATGCAAGTATGATCTTAAAAACCTAAAAACCCCAAAAATAGAAAACCCTCAAGAGGTTAAGAAAAAAAAATATATAAGTGGCTTCATGAACAGAAGATCTACAATATGGCTGCACATTTGAACCAAATAATCTTCCCTTCCAATGCATGATGCCCATACTTGATTCTACCACAAGAACACCATTGACTCTAGCTTCTGTCCCAGGCCTCATTTAGATATCAGCAGGCCACCTTGACTCTGCTTACTTTGGCTCTGTGAAAGGTTACCACACCTGTACCTACATCCACTTGTTTTATGTTTGTTGTAATATGAATACGTTCAAGTACAAGATATTCATCACCCACGCTCTGCAAATCAACTGTCAGAAAAAGTATTGGATACTTACTGTAAATAAGCAGGCTACTTGGATGTGTATCCTGATCCCTTGATTCTTATTCTTTGTACATATGCCACAAAAGCATTGTGAAAAGATACACTTGCATCTAGTATTGACGGCTTGCAGAGGAGCCAGGGAATGGTGAAGGGGAAGGGCAAAGGAGAACACTTCTTGGGGTGATGAACACACTAGCATATTTAAAAAACCATGTTAGACATTTTGGCAGTACAGTGAAGGAAATGTGTGGTTTGTTTGTTGCATTAGAGGACACTTTAGTAACAATTGTGGAAACAGCACCTTCTGTTTCTTTCCTTGCTCAGGTGCTGAAATCCTTTCAAAATAATTAAGCGTTCAAAGTGTATTGCCTGTAGTACCCCATGCATCTTGTTTAACTAATATTTGCAGAAGAAGGAATGCTTGTTACGGAAGAAGACACTCAATCGGTTGTACCTCTAAGCATTGCTGCTATTAACTTAAACGGCAAATAGATGTGAGCTGCTACAGTGGGGTTCAATAAGAAACCTCAGTAAGGCTCTTGTTGAATTTCTTCTTGGCTGTGGTGAGGAAGGGTTGGACAGAGCTATAAGCTTGTAAAGAATTGCAGTGGATGGGAAGGGAAAATTCCCTACCAAACTCTCTTCAGAGAAGATAGCTCACTAACCATGCATGCTCTCAAAGTGGCTTACCTTGTTAGTCAGTTTCAAGATGGCAATGAATGCGTGCACGATAGCCAACTATTTCTGCACTCAGAGAAAAATAATTAGAGGGAACATTGCTTGTGAGGCACACCTAGTAAACATTGAGACCAAGAGACAGCTCGGATAGGATGCCAAGCTTACTATGTGTTGAGACCTAAGCAAAATCTCACTGATTGCTCTGTTATTGGCTGAAACATGTGAGGGGTGTATTGTCGTGTTCTGAAGGAGGAATATGCCGTAGCTGGGCTGCCCCAATTGAGATTGGACCAAACCTGATTTGCATATGGTATTTTCTCTTTAGTAATGGTAGGTGAAAAACCATGGGATGGCGAGTTGGCGAGAGCACTACAGTGATTATTATTCATTCAAATCCTTCCAGCCATTACTCTGCTTTTTCACAAATGTTATTTCCAGTAAGACAGGTATTCAGGGACGTCATTTAGCACCTGCAACCTCTAAGGTCTCCATTGCGACCTCTGTGGTCTCCCTTGCAACCTCTATCTTAAAAAAAAAACGTTTAATTTTTTTTTTGGGTAATTCAATCCTGGGCTGTGGCCAGCACCATGCGGCTCTTTACTTCTGGAGTGGCTGGCTTTCTTGTACAGGCCCCTTTAAAAAAAAGAAGAACAATAAGAACAGGAGTGCCACAAGTCTACCACTTTCAGCACTGACCCTAAATATGAAAGAATAGGAATACCAAATAATGAGTCTTTCTGGAATTCTATACAATAATCTCTAGACTCATCAAAGTTTATTTCAGGCACACTTCAGTGGGTGAGTCGCTGATTTAGTCTGTTCTTAAATGCCTCAACTCAGCCTTCCATCCTTCTGAGGTTGATAAATGAGTACCAGCACAGATTGGGTGATATTGGGTGTACATTTTTTCTGTATAAATCGTTTACGCGTAAGTGCTATATAATAACACATCATTACCATTTGGTAATGGACGTCTGCTTGCATTCACAGTAATTTAGTAATATGGGCCTATATCCACTGATCTTAATGATACATATGGCGATCCATTCTTGTATGAAATGTACATCACATTATAGTGATATTGTAACCGTATTTTTCGTAGTGTACAATGCTATGTGATGCCACTTCCTGTTTTGTCCACGGGTGAAAGGTCGTGTTCCATTGCTTCCCACGATATCACTTCAGGGCGGGGTCAAATGACATCACATACTGTGATGTCATCGGGGGTCAAGGGTTGTGTGATTTCACTTCCGCTACCCCTGGCATTATGGTGAAATGACGTCCCTGTATGCATGGGCCCCAGGTTTTTTGTGCCTAGTGACCTAAATAAAACCTCACTGATGATGAATCTTTATGAGTGTAGCATTATGGAAACAACAATAATTGTAGTGTGCTCTCACCTAAACACCCTCACAATTATCAAAGACCAACACAGAAGAGCTGCTTCCGGATGCAGAATCCTTCCGTTTGCTTCTGAATAATCTTTCCCCTCACCTCATCATTGTCCAGAAATATGGCTGTGAAGCGAATGGGCATGTGCTTCAAAGGTTGTCTTCTAGTGTTGGGAGAAGAGATCATAGAACCTTGTTAATATGTGTGACGAACATGATGAAGGAAACATAAGCTGAAACTCTCCAACTTTAAGTGAGGGGGGACTTGACTACCCTTCTAGCGAACACTAATGAAAAGGAAGCACCTTAAGTAACCACCCAGAAAGAAAATGATACACAACCAGCATCACACAATAACCTAGACCATATCAGAAGAACCCACTCCATGCGTCTCAATATGTTTTGTAACATACATTTTACAAAAAGACAAGTTACTGGATCTACGTTAAAATAACGAAAAATATAACGAGGCTGAAAACACTGACTTTTTTTTATTGAATTTCAAAATGTGTTTTTAGTGTTTTTGCATATTTTTTCTAAATGTAATGCGGATGGGACCCCTTACATTTCCTCCCACATCCCCTCACCTTAATATATTCCCTAACCCAACTCACTATTTATTGTGAAAAAAGGTACAAAACAGTCGTAAAACTTGATTGAAAAATTCAGTGTTTTGGCCTTGTTATTTTGCAATTCGTTTTTTTGAGAAAATACCAAAGTTGCTATGGTCCAAATATTTAAAGTGATCAATCATTGTTTAATCAGTCAATTGAACTGCCGCTCCTCCCTGTTCAATTGACATTGGGGCTAAGAATTAGTTGCCGATTATGCACAATGGCCCTCATTACGACCCTGGCGGAAATCGAAAAACGATGGCGGAAATGCAATACCGCCATCGAATAGCGCTCGGTGCGATTATGACCCGTCACCGTAAAGTACGATGCCATTAGCGACACCGTAGTGAACGCCAACGCTAACTGCACCAAGTACGCGCACGCGCGCCATGCCAAACCGTAACTACCACCATGGCGCAATGGTACGCGAATTCTGACCCTAGCGGACATGTACCTAACGCCATCAAGCATGGCGGAAAGTACCATTCCGCCATGGTGAGAAGTACGGCATCGCGAATCAACCGTAAACGGCCCTACTGAGTGCCTGTACACCACTCCCTGGCCACATTGCACAACTCCTCGTAGGTGCAATGAAGTCACACAATGCAACCAGTGAAATGTACAAGTCACCCCTGCATGCCAACGAACAAATGAATCTAGGGGCTCCAAGTGCCTTGTGAGTGGCCATCCATATTTGCCATGGCACCATTGCCGCACTGATGCAGCACAGGCATGTGAAGGTTCAAGTACAGCAACATGAACTGAAATATGAGACAAACAAAAACAGGCCCCCCATCGCTTGACACCAGTGTAAGGCAACATTCAAAGCAGTATCTTGAGTGAGACTGCACCAGCCCTGTACTCCTGCCAGTAAACAAACCAACCATCAGCATAAGCATGGACCACACAAGTTGGCAGAGTGACTGAGCAGCCAGGCTCATCTCAAGAGGGGCCAATGGGAGCTGCAGGGCACAGATGGCACGAATACAGAAGCTATTCCAATGGACATGACCTCATTCTCCCTGCAAGAAACGCACGCAAACACAGGCACCTGTGACCAGCCATATTCTGATAATCACATCATTCCACCAATCCACCTGGCTGACCGGCATCTGTTACACAAAAGCTAATCCCCCGCCCATGAGCATGACATCATTAAAACAGTCATAATGGTAGCCCCTATCCCTGACCACACTGGGCTTTGTAGGCAAACGCGGCCAGTACAGTATCACGCAACTATAACCAGAAGCCGGAACCCAATGCAGATCTCCTCACAATACATCGCACCACAAATAGGAATATGCTACATTACTTGCAAAGAAGAACGCTACACGGTTAATATCAGAATAGAAATTTAATGCACCACAAAATCACCAAGCCCATACAGCCATTAGGTCATGAACCCCAAAATACATTTCATCATTGTGGGCTGCATCCGCAATAAATGACCAGCTTCTTCTTGTGTGACGCCCTGTTCCTTCATGGTACACAGGGGCTACATTCACGTTCAAAAAGGCAACATGGAAGTGCCTAGAACCGCAGGGCCGTCCCATTAGGTAGGCACTAGTCCAGCTGAAAGGTCGAAATGTTGCTCCTAGCCACTAGTACTGCGTAAGGGCATGTGGCCCATTGGCGATCGTCCCATAAGATCGTAATGGTGCTCCACTGATTAACTCGAAGCAGCAGGTGTCGGGAGTAAAAGCCATCTGCAGGAGTGGCATACAGATGGCAGCGGCAAAAGGGGAGGAGATACCTGTCACCCAAATGAAATGAAAAAGAATAGTATGGGCATCAGAACTTGATTTGTATTACTCACTTCAATGATCACACTAAATCTACAGCCATATGCATGCTAGCCCACTCCAAAGGATTATTCCCACCCAAAAATCACCTGCGAATCATAACTATGAAAATCGAGGTGAAAACACTATTACAAACGAGTGTTTGTGTGCATGCGTCTGTCAAAACAGAATCCATTCGATGGGATTAGTAACGTGCATAGACACAAGTGTTTGAAGGCACGTCGAGACAGGGAGGGTTCAACAAGGGCAGATAGACGATGGTCCCACTATGGCAGCTCTGCATCACATAGCGCAGGGGAGGTGGATAGATTCCAAAAAGCCCTGTAAATGGCAAACTCTCCATCAAATCATCTGTCCATGCATCCATACATCATTCCCTCATCCCGGTATGAAAACGCCTGATTATTTACTCACATAACATGTGAAATTTCCATTGAGTCTGTGCGTAATGCAGTCTGCAAAATCCACTGTGCTCCAGGCCGGAATTCCAGTGTTGTGAAGTAACATGTATTTGGGAACGTCCTGCCTTATCGTCCACTACGCTATTGCGCATCCCATACTATTCATATCAATCATTGCATTCTCGCCATGGCCCCTGTCCCAAGGACATTAAACAATAGAACGTTATATTTGCAGTCAGACCTGTGGGCGTCTCCTCGCCGCTAGCTGAAGACCGAAAGCGCCGTCCTTCGAATTCCTCATTTGCAACATCACGTCGAAAAGGCATCTGTGACCGCTTGAAATCACAAATCCATCCATGTAGTGCGGCAATGTGTGAAAATGCAAAGTGGCTTCACTCACAAATGGGACGCCCCGCCTGTCGGTGAACCGCGGTACAGTGCTGCATGAGGGTCCACCGTTAATCGAGTACTACATTCCACTGACCCTTCACAAGTTTGTTCGCGACTGCAAAGATAGTATGTGAAACAATGGGACCATAGCAGAATGAACATATGAACCAATATTTCACTGCCATCGGGATCAAATACATGATTGTAATAGCAAGATGCCATGCGTCGAATTGCAGCGTTGTGTGGGGGACGTGCTCGCCCAAAGGGGATTGCAGCTTGCACAGGTGGAATGAATCACCACAGGTGGAGGCAATAAAGCTTGAAAACACATAAATTGCACACCCAACCCCCTCCCACAACCACACACACTCCAAAATGCTACCGGCAGGACTAGCGATGTTGGCCCTGGGGGACCTGATAGCACTGCAAGTACTCCAACTTCAAGAAGAAGACGAACAACAACTACTACAACAACCGGCCGCACAGAGGAGACGCAGGAGGAGGAGGAGGGCAAGGCAGGGCCAGCAAGGCCCGCCAGCACAGCCACTACCACCACGCAGGCAGCCCGCAATCCCACGCCTCCGAGCACATCCGTTCGACCTCAAGGATGAGCAGATTCACACCCTCTACCGTTTGGACTGGGACACCATAACCGCCATTGTGGACATGACACAGGTTGACCTTGTCAGCATGATAGATAGCCCAACCGCCATTCCACCCCTACTGAAGGTGGTGTCTGTACTCCACTTCCTGGCCACAGGCACCTACCAGCACACAGTCGGACAGTTGCATGGCATTTCACAGCCAGTGTTCTCACGGACACTATTGCAAGTGCTCGATGCCCTCCTGAAGCACGCAGACGACTACATCTCTCTACCACGCTCGGAGCAGGAAATTACGAACACAAAAGTGGGATTCCATGCACTTGGCGGCATACCGGGTTGCATTGGTGCCATCGACTGCACCCATGTGGAATTGGTCGTCCCACATGCCATGGAGGCCCAGTACCGCAACCGAAAACAATTTCATTCTCTGAATGTACAAATGGTGTGTGACTCCAACAGGATCATTACACATTGTTGTGCACGATTTCCAGGATCAACCCATGATTCTATGGTCTTGAGGAACTCTACAATACCACGCTACATGGAGCGACACGCAGTGAACAGATCCTGGCTACTCGGTGAGTCTCATTTCATGCATGATAATGTGGGGTATGTGATGCGGCAATGACCTGGCAGGAAGGGGGGGGGGCCTACGTAGCAATGTCATTCCACAAACATCCTTTATTGTCCACATACAGGTGATGCCGGGTATCCACTGAAGAAATGGCTCCTTACACCACTCCGGAACCCACAGAACCAGCCTGAGGAGGACTACAACCATGACCACTCACGTACCCGTGTAGTCATAGAACAGGCATTCGGCCTACTGAAGACTCGTTTCCGCTGCCTCAGCAGGTCTGGCGGGGCACTCCTGTACCGCCATGTGAAGGTTGCAAAGATGGTCATGGCATGTGTCATGCTACACAACATGTGCGTACGTAGAAATGTGCCCATGCCCCCTGACGCAGAACTGCAAGCACCTGAAGATGGTCATGATGAGGGTGGGGATGTGGCAGCACCTCAAGGAGTCTGCGAGGCACAGGAGGACATTCGTCAGATTCTCATTGATTCATGCTTCTAGCACTCACGCCTGGTGGCTGATACATGGACACGGGACTTGTGGCACTGTGTGTGTCTGGAACATGCACAATATGGACTGTACGCCTATAAAGGCCTCGTACACAAAGATCAATGTCCACACATCTCATTGGATGATCGTGCATTGTTTATAGCATATGTGAAATTATGTTACACACCCCATCGACCCGCCACCCAAGTGAGCCCAACACACCCCCTCCACCCTCCTACCTCCCCCCCGAACACCAGTGTCCGAAGATGCTCATTGTCAGTGGGCAGACGCTATTGCAAGCCCCCTCTCCGGGTATCAGGGGCACCCCTGCCTGTGGAGCGCAGGTTCCTCCCAGATCTACGTTGGGGGCTGCCCTGGACGGAACTTGCAACGGATGATGTCTCTGCCTGCTCACGTCCATGCATGTCCCTAAGGGTTTGTGAGAGCTCAGTGAGCACACGGCACACAGCAGCAAGTTCAGCACATACGTCTTTGGACGTCGCATGCAGTTCCCCCCTCAGGCTCTCGGTGCTTCTCTCCATTTGTACTCTCAGGCTCTCGGTGCTTCTCTCCATTTGTACTCTCAGGCTCTCGATGCTTCTCTCCATTTCTGCCCTAAGTGTCTCAGTTGATGTTTCTATGGCTGCCTTAGTACCCCCACATTCATCAGCATGGTCCTTGAGGAGCGTGGCCAGTTGCTGCTGTTGCACGATCACCTGGTCGAGGGACTGTTGCCTCTGCTGTGCCATGGCCATTTGCGGTGGTGTCACAGAGGGGCTGGTCACCTCATGTTGCCTTGCCACAGGGCTTGTGGGGGATGTCCAGTCGTCGTCTTGTGGGTGCCCCTGCGTGGTATCCTCATGGTGTACGGGATGAAACAAACAGGGGGATTGAGACAGGTCATGGATGGATCTTACTTCGACATCCCCGTTTTCTGTGTCGGAGCATGCTGCCATTAATGCAGTGTCACCTATGGTGCTGCTGCCACCAGAAGCAGTGCCTTCTGTGGCATCCATTGGGGGACCTGTGGTGGTGCTGTTGTGGGCATGCTGGCTGCTGGGGTGCCTGTTGAAGTTCCCTCCTGTGTGCTGCCACTTGATTTGTGCTGCTGCCGTGTCTTGATGCGTGCAGCTGAGGTGGAGGGTCTTTGGCCGTTGGTCTTGGCCCTCTTTGCAGGTGTGCTGGTAGGGGTGTCCTGGAGCTCGTCGTTTGAATCGGACCCTGTGGTGGAGTAAAGGAGGGCGAGCGTTATTAATGGGTCTGTTGAAATTGGAATGGCAATGTATCACATGCATTGGGGTGGTACCTGAGGGTGATTTGGGTCGGGCCTTGGAGGTGGTTTCATTTTTGTGTGGATTGAGGATGCAGTTGTTTTGCAGCCTGCAGTTAGGGTGTGCCTGCTGCACGTGTAGAGGTGTTTTTAGGATTTTTAATTATTTATGTATTTAATGTGAGTTTTAAAGTGCGCTATCAGGCCGATGTATGTGGACGTTCTCCTGGACATGTGTTACTGTTGGACTATGTGGACACATGGTACTTCACATGATTGGACATTGTGGATTTAGCATTGTTTTATTTGGCCCACCTACCTGATTCTTCGGATGTCTGCACTCCTTTCTCCATCCCTCCGACTCCCTCTATACTCTCCATTCCAATGGTGGAGGCACAGATTTCTTCCCGGGGGGTCAACTTGATGGGTGATTCCGATCCTCCCCCGGTAGCTGTGGCAATGTTTCGGTTGGCGAAAGTATGCTACGGACGCGTATCCGCAGGTCGTCCCATCGCTTTCTGCATTGCTGTGGGTTGCGGGGTGCGGTCCCCACCGCACTTACCCGCTGTGCCACCAGGGCCCATATGGCCTTCTTGTTCGCAAGTGCCGTCCTGGTCATTTGCGTCGAGAAGACGACGGCAGCATTCTCCTGGAGGGTCTCTGTGAGCACGGTGAGTTCCTCACGGGAGAAGTGGACCTGCCGCTTGCAGTCGCACGCTTTTTTCGCTACTTTTCCCATTTTTATTGCTTTCACTAGGGTGGATGACGGGTTGGGATGTGTCTCAGGGTAGTATTTTTATGGTTGTGTGGGAATTCTGATTTTATAGGTGTATGGCGTGCTGTTTCCCGTTCCGGGAACATGTTTTTACTTCCGTTTCCGTATATATTTACGGTCACCGTACTTTCCGATTGCCGCTCATTACGGTGACCGCTAAGATGGGTGGCAGAATTGCACCTAGGGCGCCGTACGACGGCGGTGAGGGGCGTTTTGGGGACATTTCCGCCATCGCGGACTTTGCACTTCCGCCATGGCGTAGTGCTCGTGTCCGATGGGTCGGAATTAGCCGCACTTTGCTCCGTCGTGCAATGGCGGAAACGCTATTTACGCTATGGCGGTCAGGTCAGTCACTTTCCGCCAGGGTCGTAATGAGGGCCAATGAAGGTTAAAATGTCAAGATACCAAAATTAGTAATAAATCAAGACAAGCCATTCCATACACGAATTATGGAGGTTGTCTATTCCAATAACGAGAGAATAGCATGTCTTTTTGTCTTATTAGTGTACCAAAGAATGGTTTGAATTGAAGCCTAATATTGTTTTGAAATACTGTCTAATTTACCCCCAAGACAATATTGCTTCACTGTTATCGTTTAAGCTTACTCCTCTAGGGCAGTATTCTAACCGGATTGTCTCTACCGTATGGTAGTGAATGTAAACTATGTTGCACTTTTGCTTTCTCTAATTTAGTTAAATTTGCAAAATTGAACAAAAAATAATCAGTAAATTGGCATTGAGAACATTCTAAAGAATTCACTGCATTATTCAAAATGTGCAACATATCTTTAAACATTCCATAAAATAATTGATGATAGTAAGCAGTTTTCAATTAGTTTGCTAATACAATTTGCAACGAAATTGTATCTGACATTTACTCTCTAGCAAAGTGAGTGGAAAAGTCAAATACATATTTGTAGACAATTTATTTCCAATCTCCAATTATTTTTCTGGGAAAAAACAAAACATGAAGTGAAAACTTTGTACTAAAGCTTCCAAGGTTTTTTCTGATAAAAATCCCACCAATTATCTTTGGCAGGGGTAGCTTTTCAAACATTTCACTGGAGTTTAATTTCATCGAAATTTCCCAATTTTGGACTTAAACTGAAGATCACGACTTTCACCCGATTGTGTCAGCAGAATTGAAATTTTGCACATGTCAATATTTCTGTTTGCTGACCTATTTTTTATGAGCACATTTACATCCTTATTTAAACTGTGCTACTTAGGTTATGTTATGCCATGTTATGAGGGGCATTGTAATGCTTGCCCACCTTTATTACTCACCCACTTAACCGCTCTGAATCAAAGCACCCAGCAGATATCAAATTTATCATGAAACGATGTGGCCAGTCATGCACCCAGTACTGGAATCTGACCTAGACTATCAGACTGCACACCTCACAAGGTACATCACAAACAAAAGCATCACAATGTTTCAGGGCACTGCCAAGTGACAGAGAGTTACCTTTATGCAGCAACATGCAATATTTAAGTGCCAAGGTTTACTAGAGCCAATGTTATCAAGCATGCAATGCTAACATGTAGGCTTGCCCCGGTCTCACACTATTTTATTTATTTAGCTTTTTTTTAAGCGCTCACACAGCCCAGGGGCATGGAGGCGCTGTTACAAGAATATATGTCTTCGTTGTGTATTTATAACGTGCTTAATCCCCAGAAGTTTCTAAGCGCGGACCCGGGGATTGAACCTGTGTTGTTGCATGTCGTCTTGTTTCCAAGGCAACCACGTTGCCGCTGAGCTCTCCTCTCAGGACACTATTCTTCGTGTAAAATCAGAGGGATAAAAAGACGACTTTTGACTTTTGAAAACGCTTTGTTTTGTCTTTCATTGACGTTTTTTGGGGTTTCAACAGATATCGGTGGGTCCAGGCACTCTAGGCCCTGCTTATGGGAGAGCATTGTACATCAGGGCGTCTGAACACAAACGTTCTCAGGTGGACGCTCAACAGAAGTTGTGAGGTCTGAGCTTCTAAAGGTCCAGAGCCCTGAGTCTGTCCCCATTTCCAGGTCGGGTCTGTATCACCATACATAGGTCAGAGAATCACTCACTGTCTTCCAGGATGCGTCTTCTGATAATTCCTGGGCATGGTGGCATTGAACACAAGCAACCTCGTGCAAATGCGTCATCTGTCGGGGTGAGCCATCACATTTCTTATGATGTATGGATCCAAGAGCATTATTTTGCTCTCATATATTAAAAGGTTTTCAGCTCCCATGTTAGGTTCTAGTAATGGTATGGAGTTTCTCCCACTTGGCCCTGTAAAGGTTTCCTGGTTCTTCCACCACAACAGACACAAGGTCTGAAGACATATAGCCAACTCCCCTTAGCACTCTAAATTTGGCATCAGGGGTGCTTCCTTCCTCCCCTGTCTCCTTTCTCCTTACCTATTCCAGGTTCCTTTCTTACTAATTTGCCAACCTGCCAAACCTCCTTTACAGACCTCCTGCCTGTTTACTTTTTGCAGGGGATCTCCTTTCCCATCCTCTCCCCTTCTCTATTTCCTCTGTCCTACTACCGTCACTTCCCTATTGCATGTTTGTCCTTTCGCTATCCCAACATCCTTCCTCCCTCCAGGCGTGTTCATCTCTTCACTGCTCCACCTCTCTCATACCTTCCTTCTCCTTCACAGTGCTTATCTCTCCTTCTTGTATCAATTCTAACCCCATGTCTGCCTTATCCTCTTCTCTCCTCCACTCTTTCTGCATCTCTCCTTTTTTCCTCCTAGCCTCCATCCTCCATCGCTCTCCTATCACAATGTCATCATCTGTTGCTCTCTATCTCTAAACACACAAACTCCATCTTATAACTCTCACACTACTGTCTAGGATGAGCACCTTCTTATATTTCTACTCTTCGGGCGATTGTGCCAATGGGCATTGTGTTGGGGAAGCCTGATTGCTTTTAGAATTCACAAATCGGTTTGGGCCTTTGCCCTGAATCCTGGCCCCAACAAGTGTTATACAGCTTGTAGTTAAAAGTCTGTAAAATGTACCACAGATCCAAGGTCCAACACTATTAGAGAGGGGGCAACCATTTTGGAGTAATTCTGCCCAGTCCTAGCAGACTTTCCCATGGTAGCACATGGTCCCAGCTCTGCCAAGTGTCTCTGAGCATTCACCTTTCTGCTATTCTGACTCCAAGTGAGACTTTGCATTGAGTTTTATATTAATGGTGTGCTTAGTCTGCTATATATTTCTGTTTCTCTGTTTCACCGACCATGACTGACCAAATTACAAGTGAAGATTGGGATGGGGTTGAAGGCTTGGAAGATTCACCCATATACCGTCTTTAGGACCACCATTGCGTTGCCAGTGGTAGTCCCAGAACTGAAAGTCTCCATTGACCCACTTCTCAATCACTCCCTATTGATTGATCACGTACTTCTCACAATCAATGGAGCTCGCCCTGTCTCCTCCTGAGTAGTTTTGAGCTTCCTGCCCAATAATTCTACTTTAGTTTGTAATCACCCATCTCAAGGTTCCACTGTGCAAAAGTAATGTGTAAGGCCACAAACATCTCGGAATTCAGGTGTTAGTCTCTTTTTCCAGCACAGTAAAGTCAAAGCAGCCTGACCAGTCATCAACCAGAAGCGTAATTCTATTAAATAATGTTCTCGAATTTATATTGCGCACATGGTCATAGTTTTTCTTTCTTGTGAATAGCTTCCTGCGAATATATAGGATTGAACTGTCAGTCGCATCTCATACTTGTTAAAACGGAAGGCTGCCAGTCCCATCTTAACAGCTGGCAGAGGTCTGGCAGAATAAGTAGGGTCAGATACTATAAGATATGCTTCAAATCCCTAAAGGCCTCCTGACCTTGAGGGATTAACTTCAATTAGCCGCGCTGTAATTTCTTTAGCTGGTTATTTATGGTTCCAGCAATGGTTGAGAACGTTAGCATGAATAACTGTATTAGCCTTCCTAACCAAGGGAAGCTCTGAACTGTTTAATACTAATTGGCGGCAGGACCTATTGTACTGTGCTGTACTGTACTGATTCTACTTTTCCCTCCTGTTGTCTGACCATAACATGTCACCCCTAAAGGCCCAAATACTTTAATATGGGTTTGGCTAGGTCGAAGTTCAAGTTGTTTGCCTTCAGGCTGGCTTTCCTTAGAGTCTACATAAGCAAGTCACAGCATTTGCTTGTGTTCCCCTCGGTCTCACTATAGATAGCAATGTCATCAATGTATTCCCCAGCATTCTCCCATCTGGTCTAGGCACGTGCTCCATCATCAGCGTGGTATAGATATGATGACAGAAATCTTCACACAACCATGAGTATTTTGCTTCTCAAATATTTTCCACACAAACCCATAAATCTTGGCTCTGATATATCATTAGTACTTGTGGAATTATTCTGTGGGTTGGCTGCTCCATTGCGCATTCTATGCCATCACATCACCTTGTGGCCAACAACGTAGGATTATCCAAATATGTTGACCCTTTTAAGATATTGATCTGGTAGGTATGGCAAGGTTCTCTCTGATCTGAATATGGGCCATGTCATTGGACGAGTAATTTATTCTTCAAAGAAGCGAATAATGTGGCAAGGACTGTGTTGCCAACTCCACTTCACCATCCAGCTAGACGCTCAAACATAGAGGATCAGAAGGTTTTAATGCTACAATGTGCCGTAAATGTTGGCATACAGGTATGGCATTGAACAGTGAGGCTCTCTTTCAGGAACACCACCCTTACAGATATGTTATTGTAGTGTTGTTTCTCCCTAGAACGTCTTCAGTGTAATGGGCGGAATAATCTATTATCACCAGGATACACAGGTCTTCTGCTCAGGAGTGCTCGATGGATTCCAGAATTTCCATCCCCATTCTAGTGAGTGGAATCCCGAAGATAGGTAGCTGTTAGCTGTGAGGTTGACCTACATTGGCCCACAATATTTTTGGAAAATAATGCAGGTCCCAGCATAGCTAAAAAATTTGTGAACTTGAGAGACTTGCACTAGCCACAGGTAAAAGGCAGAATGATGTGCAAAGCCGTGTCACATGTGCACACATAATTAGATGGCCCACATAATAAGAGGCATCTACATACTTGCAATAAATGATTAGTAGCAGTCCCACACTATAACTTGAAGACAGCTCTGGGGTTTGCTTTCCAAACTTAAGCTTCTACCTTGTGGTCCTCTCTTTCGACTAAGATTTGTAAAATTGAATTCTATTTGTCCGTCAGGGAATGACTCAAATCCCTTGTATACTAGTATTTCTTCTGCTCTGTCTTGTGAATATTATTATAGCACTGTGACACATTCAGTCAGTCATTTTGTTTTTTAAAACGCCAAATACAATCAACAAAATGTGTCAAGCCAACAGAATTAGCTTAACACATGTTGATGGAGCATGGCTGTACCCTGATGCCCTGCAATCAAACAGGAATAGGCAACCCATAAAACTGCTTCTAGGGGTTGGAACCAGGGGCCGGTAGTCCAATCTCCTTTCTTTCCTTTTCTCCCTGACACATCAGTATTTTCTTTCCACAAAGAAGGATCAGTACAGGCTTTCCTACTCTCTCTTCTATGAAGAATTGTGGAGAAAATGACCATGGCCTAACCTAAACTAGGAACAGAAGCCTCTCCTAAAAAACAAGAGAGACATTGTTAAAAAGAGTGTTGTTGGACTGCACGTTTAGCTTGCTGCCCTGATAAGAGAATGCCTTTCAAAGTGAAATGAAATGTATGTGCCTGCTAAGAACATTTCCAAGAATATGGCAAACAAATTAATAAAAATGTGCAATTATTTCTAAGGATATTTTTTCAGTGAACCTAGAGACTGAGTTATCAGTGCTAGGTAAATGCTGAGAACTGTGATTACATGGGAATTCAATACACTACAGTGGCAACATGTTTCTTCAAGTCTTGCCTCAATGATGCTGTGACATTTCAAGAATTGAGAGTATTAAAGCAAGAACTATGCCTCAGGTGAGAAAGACACGCTACTAAACTTTGGAGTGCATCTTATTCATAAAAGAATTTAGGAGGCCACAGAATGTGTATTGAAATAATTTGAGTGTTATGTTCCATGTTCCAAACACAAAGAATATAAATTGCGTTTGTGTACCATTGAAACTGTCTATAATTTCAGTGACTAGGTTTGCGTATGTTTGAAATTGGAATCAACCAGTCTGAGTCTTGTGATTGGGGGGGATTTGAAATTGGTCAAAGGGGAACTTGAATCCCTTCGCAAACTCAAGACCCACCTCTTCACGGAGTCTCTCCGCCTCAACACCTAGGCATCATGTTGCCCCATTCCACCTGACTCACTAGATGCCATCGCCACGTCGCCACCTGCCACCGTGTACAGCTGTACCCCTCACAGCGCCCCTCTATATCCTACCCCCACTGTGTATCTGTTCTGTTGTTACCTATGAAAAGTGCTTTGTTATGCATCTGCATTGTTGTATAGTTCTGTAAAGTACTCTGTTGTGTATCTGTATTGTTGAATACCTCTGTAAAGCACACAATTGCTTCTCGAAGATAGGTCTACACTCAATAAATACAATAATAATAATAATAATAATAACAATAATAATAATAATTATTATTATTATTATTATTATTATTATTATTATTATTATTATTATTACTATTATTCACCTTCCAAAGCCTAACCCATCTCAGGAATTTCATGTGCCTCCACAAAACAATTGATCCCATGTGCAGGCATTCATTGCTAACGAACAACCTAATACAGTACTGTCAGGTGACTGGCGTCCTAGATCTGGGCATGTGAGCTTCAAATAAACCTGTCACATATTTCATGTCAGATAGGAACATACAAACCCATTACATGTCACAACTGAGACATTAACAAATCTTCATGTAGCAAAGGAAAACCATATATTGACATACATTATCTATCTTGGGGCTGAAGCCAACATTTAGTTGGTTCCAACCTGAATAGAAAAAATCTCTGTGGCATTTTAAAATCCAAACTTTTAAAACTTAAACAATGTGTAGTGTTGTACTGTCAGATCATATTAAGGTGAAACAAATTTTGTTTTTGTAGTTAGCATATCTAACAAATCCTGTACAACTTCAAATAGCATGCCACGTAAATATAAGGGGATAAAACACGTAACTCCGCCAGAAGTTATCAAAGTGCAATCATTCACATGTCAAATTGTCTGCACCAATATACAGAATCTGATAATGTTAATTTTATTAAACGTACATGTTCAGATCAAAAATAAGGTCCCAAAAAACAAAATGGACTATTTCTCAATATGAGTGCTTGTCCCCTCCGCCCCTCACCTTTTCTGGATCATGGGACTGGGAAATCCACCCCTCTGTAAAGATTGGGAGGAGGTGAAACAATATATATATATATATATATATATATATACATATATGTGTTTGCTGATAGAGTGAGGATGATTATGAATTATGGTGAGATGAACCTTGAGGATTTTGGAACCAACTGAAGATGGGAGAGCAGGGCTGACCCCATATGATGGACTGAACCCATGCCCAGTCACTGTTTGGGAATATGTTTTCTGATATCCAGGTACAAAGAGGGTTTGCTGATGGAGTGATACCAGACTGACTGAGTCCCCAGCTGATTCTACAAAAAATGCACCCCATTTAGAAAGGTAAACTAAACAACAATAAATCCAAATATCTCCTATAGATTGACCAGGGTAAATCTGGGAGAATAGGGGGCTGAGAGTCCAGGGAATACAATTTGGGACCAGGAACACAGCTGCAATTCATCTGAATCCCCTGTTTCTCCCATGTACATTGAAAACAATGTGATATGTTATTTCCTTAAAGCACAATGGGCCTCATTACGACCCTGGCGGAAATCGCGGTGCAAAATGCACCATGGAGCACGGCGGAAAGCTGCCGATAGCGCCATGGGGGTTGGCGGATTTTCCGCCCCATTCCGACCTTGGCGGGGCGGTAAATCCCCATCCCCCATTTTACCCTTCCCCATTCCCATTTTTGCCCCATAGGGTATAATGGGAGTGGGGAAGGCGTTAATTACGCCACCGTTAAATACGGTGGCGTAATTAACAACAAGGTCCCGTAGCGCCATGGATTTCTCCGCCCGGAAAAACCAGGCGGAAAACGCTCCATGGCGCTACGGGAACTCGTAGTAGGGCGGACGGGTCCGCCGCGAATAACGCTGGCGTAAACCCACTCCGCCAGGGTCGTAATGAGGCCCAATGTATTTTGTATTGAGAGACAACATTTGAAACTGAATGAATTTTGGTGGCACTTTAAAGCAGAATTGCCTTTGTAAAATTAAGTACTGTTTAAAGTAGATTCTGTGGCTGAATCCATTGTAGAATTTTTTGAATCATAGTGTAGTCAAGACACACTATTGTCTTAGTGATTTCATCTATTAACCAGCTTGAGGAGGCTTAGTATTCATACATTGTATGTTTGTGCAACAGAAATTAGCATAGGGAAATAGTTCTATTTAATAAGATGTGTGTGAAGTACTTCATCCGTTCCATCCCTTATCTTTGAATGCACAGGCAGGGGTCACAATATTGTACCTCCTACGGCGGAATAGCATATCTCCAGACCAAAAACACATGCATGCTGAAAACTATGCACCGGCCGATTCAAAACTGAGCATGCACACATCATTTGACAGTGCATATGTATATAGATTGAAAGCAGTACAGGCACATGTATTTAAAGATGCACACACATCAGCATTTAAAGTCACATGCATACACAGGTGCAGACTAAAAGTACCACACTGATGTTAAGTGAAAGTTGGAGACACAGTTTGAGAGAAACCTATATATGCACATTGTGAGAAGATTGCACTCATAAATGTTCAGGGCTGAGCAAGACTATTTCCGTGTATACTTTTTCTAATTCAGCTCTTCAGGAGCCAAGGTAGGTTGGACATTGTCTACATTTAAATTAACTACACATAGCCGATAGAATCACTACCTCACACCTGTACAGGGAGTCAAGTTATTGTAAATGTACCCTAAATGTAAACTTTTCAGGTAACTTTCTCAAATACCATACTTGTTTTAAAACTGGAAAAAATCGAAAGTGACTCATTTTGAAAGACTATCATAAACGTGGACTGTGTTGTCCAGATAGTAGCAGTAGAAATGTGTCAGAAGCCTGGGATCTCTCAGAGTGCAATTGGTATATATAGAATTGTGAGTGAATGCCTGACCAACTACCAATACTGAGATACACATAGGCGGGTAAATTCATGTTGCTGACTATTTGACTTGGGTATGTATAACATTGCATTAATTTCCAGGGCAAAGCTGGAGACCACCTCAGCTGAAGTTAAATTATTCTTTTAAATACATATTGAATTTTGAAATCACAGTGTCTATTTTATTGCCCAGAAGTGTGGGGTAAGATTGTACTAATGGAGATGTTAAATCTGTATGTTTCAATAATGAGAGCCTAAAATTTAAATGTACAAAATACAAATATTCCTTTCTTTGTCTCGGGAGAATAGCTCAACTGCAACGTGCTTGCCTTGGAAACAAGACGACAGGGAGCAGCACATGTTTGATTCCCGGGTCTGCACTTAGAAACCTCTGGGTATTAAGCGCATTATAAATAACCTATCATCTCATGACTTATGGGAGAGAAAAGAACAGTAAAACAGATGTCAGGGAGCAATGGAAATTGTGATATCTGATCTTCTAAAGGACCGTAGTTTTGAGTCTGTCTCTGGGTCAAATATGTATCACTTTGTGTCAGTCAGAGAGTCACTCACAGTCCCCGATGGTTTCAAATGCTGCACAAAATGTATTTGTTGGCTGTGGTGGTCTATCTTTCCATGCAACATGTCAGTCACAATGCTGCATTGTTTCATCTGGATGTTTTGTGACAGACACCGCCACCTTGGGGGGCCTTGGTCCTCTGATGGGGTCAATCATCAAAGACGTTAGGATGTATGGAACATTGCATGCTGTTTCATTCCTTTTTGATACACTGTTTTCACATATCCTGCTGGGATGGACTTTCTTTCATTTGGCCTGTGAGTTGACCATTAGTGCCACCATGTATCCACCCGAAGGGCCCAACGATTCTTGACACTATTCTTTTTGTACAAAAGGCACATCCTTCATCTACTCCCTCTGTTGTCTATTGCTACAGCAAATTGTCTTCCCCTAGTCTTGCACTCTTGTCACTTCTTCCTTTCCCTCTCTAAGCCTACTTCCTTATTTCATGACTATTCCTTTCTCCCTCCTGTACTCTCTCGTTCCTCCATTCTCCTTCACTCTATCCTTTCTCTATTGCCACTCCTCATCACTACTCTCCCAAAATTGCTCTTCTTTGTCCTGATCGCCTCCTCTTACTCTACATCTCTCATTTCTATATGCAATGCATCTCCTATCTACCCTACCTTTAACTGGGGTGAGCATCATGTTGGGGATTGTGTCAATGATCACTGCATCGAGGACACCTCATTTGTTTGAGTGTTCACAAATTCCGGATGGGATACTTGCTCTGAATCCTGGCCTGAATGTAGGTGAGGATGTTAATCACTGAAAGCCTGTTAGATGGCGGGCCTCTCAGTGTGCCCGCGCTATAAGGGAGGTGCCTACACTTTTAAATTCATGCAGACCTGTCATGGCGGCCATTTAATTGCTACATAGAACCCTATGGTGTGCTAGCTACCCTTCATCCCTGCTCATGAACCACTGTGATATTCAGCTCTCGCTTGAGCCTTCAGATTTAGGTTCATATGTGTGCATGTAGTATTCTTCAATGAACATGCATAGTGCATCATGAGAATTCTGTTTTCCTTCTTGGTGTAAAATGCCAGCCAAACTGTGGGCTTGGTGCTTTTTCTCGGGTTATGACCAGGCCACGATGTTGTGCTGATCAAACGTTGTACAATGCAAAGGATTTGGTGGGCATCTTAAGGGATTCCCCATTCACCCGTGGCTGTGATCCCAGTACCTTAGATTCTCCACACACCAATCCCTCAGCAAATCCTTAGTGCTCTTGTCACAAGTGCATTGTCTTTATGATGTGAGAAGAAAAAAACATGAGTATCCTTAGTTTTGCGCCCTGTTTTTATTTTCTTATATTTGTAAATTTAAGACTTGTACATTTTACACAAATTGTCTCATTCAATTTTGAATTACTCAGGATACTCACGTTTTTTTTCTTTTTCTTCTTGTGTTATATTGGGCAGTCTCAATAACAGAACCTCTAATTTGTGCAGCCCTTAACAATCAAATATCAAGCTACCAAGCAGACTCGCCATCAGCTGCTCATAGGCTGCACTTTCTGCTAGACAGACTTTATGATGTGATTTGCAATGAATAACATCATCCTTCAGCTGCTGTACACTATTAGATGAGTAGATGACGGCCTATGGAAAACACCAGGTGGTGTTGAAAAGTGTATCAGTCATAATATGTTGATTTTATCTCCGATTTTTTGTTTTACTTTGTTATTTATTAGGTTAGTTTATCTATGGGCTAGCCCATTACTTGTCTGTGACTGTTACATGGTAGTTTTAGTGTAGTGTACTAATGTGCCTTGTGGTCTTGCCCCTACATGTATTGCCTGCAACACCGTTTTGTAGTTTCAACAGGTGGCCACCATTTCTTTTTCTTCTGTTGTGCATTTTTTAGACAACTTAAACAAACTTTCTTTTATGGGTGGTCCTCTACACGCACCCTTTTGGCGCTCCCTTAAACCGACTCCTCTAATGTACCCTTTCCCCTTTCCCCTATGCCATTTTCTTGGAGCACATATTACAAAATTATTTTTCTGATTCATGGTGATTTTGCTGCTTTTAGCAACATTTTCTTTGGACTCTGCGAGAACTATTTAGAGTGAACTATGAGATGTGGAATGGCTATCGCTACAATTGTAAGCTTGTAACAACCGAATACATGTTTTTTCTTTTAAAATTTCATTGGATAAATTAAATAAATCCTGTAATGTGCAATGAAGTCACTTGTTCAGTGATCTGAAAGCAAACAATTGTTGAAAGATACATGGATCCAACTGGACAATTTCCTTTTTCAGTTTGGACGTAAAAAAATTAATTATCTATTACTTTCCCAAATATTATTAAGGAACATACTTGTGGTACCATATATAGTCATCGCAGGCCAAGGGTGCAATACACTTTTGACTAGATTTTGTTGATTTGAAACTTCTGCAGTAGTGATTCAGTGCAGTACTAACGCACAGCAACATAACATAACTTATGGAGGTAATACAACAGGAACTGCACATGGTAGACATATATTTTAGTTAACACATATTGTGATTTCCCATATTGACGTTACGGCTCACTGGGATGTATACAGGGAAAATCAATCAATATATGTTTTATTTGAAACATTCAGATCCATTCAAGTTCATAAACAGCATTAATCACAATGCAATGACATAAATACACAATACGTTGAAAGATCATAAAACATATGTTCATAAAAATGCATCTAATAAAACATAATCACATAAAAGTTTTACAAAAAAATCTAGTTCTACGATTCGGTACCATAACGGAAATCATTTCTTTATGACGGCAGAGTGACTTAAAAAATGAACTATTTTTTGGGAAGTTATAGGGCTTCTAACACCCCATGACATGGAGGCCTCCAGCTCCTCTGCGATGACAATAGCAACCATTCCTGTGGCAGGGAACTGGAGGCCTCATTCCCTAGATTATGGATCCAAAAGTTAAGAAAATATATTTTGTGTAAATGTGTGTGCATGCATGTAAGTGTGTGTGTGTGTGTGTGTGTGTGTGTGTGTGAATATGCATATAATTTACTGTGTGTGAAGGAGTGAGTGCATGATGCATGTGTGGCTGTTTGGGAGTGGTGTGTGAGTGTATGGTGAAAGGGTGCACATGTAAATATATGGGTGGCTGTGTGTGCATATGTGTTGGTGTATAATGAATGGCGTGTGAATGTGTGGGTGCTTGTGTTTAATGCATGGATTACTTATTGGTAATCTTCATTACTACTAGCCCTACTCTTCCTCGTCCCAGTACTTGTGCAGGAGGCACCTTGCCTCATGCACAAGAACTGGGATGAGATAAAGGAATATGGAGGTAATGCCTGGCTTAGTTACCTGTAATCTTCATTACTCCTAGTCTCACTCTTCCTCATCTAGTTTTCGGGCTCCCCTCTGTCACCTCTTCTCCCTCTCTCATCCTTGACTGTCTGTCTGCAATCCAGGAGTGGTGTGCCGCCAACTACCTCTGCCTTAATGCCAGGAAGACAGACATCCTCCTCATCAGCACTCCTGCACCTTCCTTTCCTGTCACTCTCTGGCCGGCCTCCCTTGGCCCACATCCTCCTCCCACCTGTGAGGCTAAGAGCCTTGGGGTCATCTTCGACTCCACGCTTTCCTTTTCTCCACACATCTCTGATGTGTCTAAGAAGTCAAACTATCAACTGCACCTCCTCAGAGATATTCTTCCTTTTCTCTCCTTCCCCCAGAAGCTCACTGTCTCTAGAGCTCCTGTTCTCTCTAGGCTGGACTGCTGTAACAGACTCTTTCTAAATCTGCCTGCTACTACTCTCCCCCCTCTGCAACTCATCCAGAACAGTACTGCGAGAATTGTCCTTGGCCTCAAACCCAGGGATCATATCTCTCCATCCCTGAAATCTCTTCATTGGCTCCCAGTGGCTGCAAGGATTAAGTTAAAGACCCTTTGCATTGTCCACAAGACCTTGTGGGGCCTGGGTCTGCAATACCTTCAACTCTCCCTTCGGAAATACCTTCCTACTCTAGCTCTTCGCCCCTCTACTTCCAACTCCCTCAGGGTCAGTCGCTTCTCCAAGCAATGAGTTGGGGGTAAATCTCTTTCTTCGGCTGGGGCGTCGACCTGGAAGAGCCTTCCTGCCTCTCTGAAACTTGAGGAGAACCATCTTCGGTTCTGGAAGCGCCTCAAGACCTTCTTCTTTGCTTCTGCCTTTCGCTCTTCCTCTCCCCTGCTGATCTCTGCCTGTTCCGGCACTGGTCACCTAGCAACCCTATGATTTCCGGCCCAGATCCCTGCCCACCCAGCCACATACACACACTGCTTCCTGGCAACCCTTGCACTTGGGTCTGTATCTGCAACCCTACAGTCCCCTCCCTGCACTTATTAGACACCCGTTGTCTGTGCCTTATTCTTGCACTTTCCACCTGCTGGCTGCACTACCTGTTGTTGTGTTGATCACATGTGCAGCACTTTGCACTCCTCTCCCTGACCCTTGCACTTTCCCCCTTTCCTCTCCCCTGCACATTCTCAATGTCACTGGGCCTAGTAAGATCGCTGTTTTGTCCTCCCTTGTACCATTCCCTTGCCTCGTCGTGCTCTGAAACACTTGTGTATGGGCGTGATATAAATAAAGTATCATATCATATCATATCCTAGTACTTACCTATGAGGCAAGGTGCCTTATATGTAAGTACTGGGACGAGGGACTTGGTGGTAATTCTGGGTCGATGAGCTGATTTTCTGGGCTTGGGGTTCGGAGTGGGAGGGAGAGGGGACAGGGGCTGGAGTGGGGTTTGTGTGCTAAATTGTAATGATCATCCATGTCAAGGCTAAGCAGGTATGATAAGTTTTGGTATGTATTAGTGGCTAGACTGGCATTTTGGCATTAGTCTAGTCATTTCTTACTGTGGCTTGACTTTTTTTTTACTGGCCATCTCTGATAAAGCAGTCTTGCTAAGTGTAATTACCTGGCGACACCAGCATTTGGGTGCAGCCTGTCTAACCATTCCTTAATGTGGCATTGTATATTTTTCTGGGCATCTGTGATAAAATAACCATGATCATTGTTATTGCTTCGACTGGTATTTTGGTGCACCCAGTCCAGGTATGTCTTTATTTGGCATGACATGTGTTACTGTAAAATGTTTATTACATGTCTAGAATGGTCTAAATTGTGCGGCCAGTTGGACATGTTTTCATTGTGGCCTGGCATTTTTAATAGCAAAGCATTACATCAATTAAGGCATTAATGTTCCTGTGCATTGTTGGTGACTTGCAAGTATTGGATTTTTGGATTGATGTCAACCAACAAAACAATTCAGCCTCCCTCGCTCGTGTTCCCAACCCCTTCTCTAGATCCTCTTTTCCTCCCCATGATCGACTTCTCTCACTGGTGTCCTTTTCATCTTTACAAGTATACCTCCGAGCATTAAAACCCTTCCCACACAGTGTGCATAATTAGATCTCCATTTACACTTGTTCTTCTCCGTGTACCCATTCCATGACCCCATGCCCTTTCCCTTCCCCTTTCTAATGCGTCTGCAGTCGCTTATTCTATGCACTTTCCCTTTCTCGCGTGTCATCATCCCATTACACTGTGCCCTTTCCCTTCCTCTACCCAATGCATCCCCATCCCCTTTTCCCTTGCACTTTCTGTTCCCACGTAGACCCCCATTGTCTTATGACTGTCCACCTTCCACCCTGACCAGCACTTCTTCCTCCCCTCTCCTCCTCTCTTCTTGCTACTGCACTCGCATGCTTCCAATGTTACACGGCCAGTAGGACCGTTTTTGTTTCTGTTATCCTTGTATCCCTGCCCCCCCCCCCTTGTCTTGTTGCGCCTTGAAACACATTGTGTATAGGCGCATTATGAATACCCAAAAAATAAAATAAATAAATAAGACTTGCTCTTTTACTCCTGCAGAGACACTATTCAATTCACAAAGGAGAATTTCTGATTTGCTTCTGACTTACTCCTGGAAAGAGAACGGTCAGGCTAAGGTGGGTTTCCCTTGGTTATTAGTTTGTGGAAAAATGCCATCACAGGTTGTTGGACTCACTTTGCCACCTCCTCTCCCCGCCCCACACCCACCAGGTATTTTGGGTAGAGGCTTCTAGGCGCGCTAGAGGAGTCTGAGATATAAGCAAAACAACCTACTACTCCACCACCACCATGATGATAGAGTCAACCCTCAACTTGCCTCACTTCAAATTCTCATTCAGACTTAAAATGCAGCTCGTGTCTCTTCTTCTAAGAGCTTCCCAAGTACTAGGTCGAAATATCAATCACAAGCCAGCTGTATCTCCATGTATCTCTCATGTGAGTGACCATCTGTTAAGCTGCTGACAGCCATGGATGATTATGCACAGAGCTACTTTCTATGGTGCAAATCTTCCCACAAGCCACCATGTGACAGAGAACAGACTGTGCCCAAACATTTAGTATTGTGGTGGCACTTGGTGATAACAGCAGCAGACATGGGAAGCATTTTGGGTCTTACTATTCCTGCAAAGCATAAAGTATTCCGACATGTCTCCACCATGCTCTACTGCTGCAATCAGGAACGGCATGCCCGGGTGGAGATCACAAGTGTGTCTTCTTCAGAGCAGGTGATTCTAGATAGTCGCTCACAGTTATCCCCAAGAAAACCTTGCTCCTTCTTGCAAAGCTTCAGCAGAGCATCCTTTGAGTCTTTCTGTGGCACTCACACCGGCTTTGTGGATCTTTTGCAGGGAACCAAACATCTTCGGAGAGGTTGGGCCTGGGAGTGTTGCATTCTATCAGGAACAGATGATAAATCTTGATACACATACAGAAAGGACAGTGTCCTGTGCCCAAATGAAGAGCAGGGATGACTTGTACATATTGGGGGATAGGGCATTAACCCTCTGATTTTAGATGAGCCACCAAGCCAGCCCAGTGAAGACACTTAGTGATACATCAGCAGTAGCAAGGTGCTCAGGGAGCACTCATGCGCTGGCTTGAACTGCGAAAGGGAAGCCTGGTTTCCCTTTGACCGGCTGTGTACCCTGCAGCGAATGGCCAATGGCCGTGCAAGGCAAGGGCCATTTTGATTCCCCAGCTTTGCAAAGCCCATTAGGGAGGGAGGCTGGGGTACTGCAGCTCTGAATGTGCATATGGGGTGCTCGTGTGCGCATCATGCTGGCAGCACTACGGTTACTCCTTGCGTGTGTAGAAACCAGGAAGATCTCCCTTCTTCTTGGTGCCTTTTCATGACACTCAGGAGCCGGGAGTTTTTTGTGGAAGCCTGTCCTTATAGCAGTGGAGTGGATGCTATACCGGGGCTGCAGGTAAGGAAAACAAATGTGTTATATGTGAGTAGCTGCCTGTGAAGGAATGAGTGTATGTTGTTTCAGTGTGTGCATGAATGAAAGAGCATATGTTGGGTAGGTGCGCATGTGAATGAGATCATGTATGTTATGTGTGTACGGGTGAAGGGGTTATGAATGCTGGGAATATGTATGGATGCATGAGTGAATTTGTATGGGTGCGCAGGTGAATGTGTATGAATACTGAATGAATGTGTGTGGTTTGCTGCATGTACACTGTGGAGGGGGCGTCTGACATGTAGAGTGCAGGGAACATTTTTTACTGGGCATCAATGTTAAAATAAAGATGAGTGTTGTTTTGTGTCTATACTGGCCTGCAATGCTGAAGCCAGGCTGGTTCCATTTTCTGACTCTGGAATGTCATATTTTACTGGGCTTCAAGATTAAAGAAATCATGATAAGCGTTGTTACATGGCTAGGCTGCCCTACATTGCTGCAGCCTGTCTGGTTAAATTTTCATACTGTGGCATGATATTTTTTATTGGGCATTATGGTTAAATCAAACATGATAAGTGTTGTTAGGTGACTAGACTGGCATGCATTTCTGCAAATAGTCTGGTTACATTTTCTGATTATGGGATGGCATTTGTTACTAGGCAACACGGTTAAAGCAAACATGATATGTTTTGTTACATGGCTAGAATGGCCTGTATTGCTGCAGCAAATCTGGTTGCATTTTCTGGCCCAGGCTTGGCATTTGTGTACTAAGCATTAAGGTTTGAGCAAAGATGGTATGTGCTTCTACAATGCTCGACAGTACTGCATTGCCTCAGTCTGGGTGGGCACATTTTCTTACAGAAGCATTACATTTTCTATCAGGCAGCAAGTTTAAAATTAACATGATATGTGTTGTTATGTTTGCTGTAGCCAGTCTGGTCATATTTTCTTATTGTAGCATGGTAATTTTACTGGGCATCAAGGTTAAAGCAAACATGATGATTGTTATTGGCAAGACTGGCCTATGTTCCTGTAGCCAGTCGTGTTACATATTCTAAATCTGTCATGGCCATTTTTACTGGCATCAAGATGAAAGCAAACATGAAAATTCTGTTATGTGGCTAAACTGGCCTACATTGCTGCATCATGTCTGGTTACATGTTCTTTCTGTGGCATGGCATTTTTTACTGGGCTTAAAGGGTAAACTAAACATGATAAGGGTTTGTGCATGGCTAGAATGCCCTACATGGGTGCAGCTAGTCAGGATACTTTTTCCAACAGTGCCATGTGATTGTCTAATGGCAAACCCAACATGACTATGCACTTATTTGCTAATACTGGAACATATTGATACAACCTGCATGCACATGTAAGGGCACATCCAGCATGACAATGGGCCCCATTACAAGCATGGCGGTATGGCAGGCATGGCTACCGCCATGCTCGCTACCAGCACCGCCTCCCGCGATTATGCAATAACCAGCCCATTACGAGATGAATGGGCTGGTAATTGACCATTTGCGCATGGCGTTAATGCCGGCCTCCCAATCCCCATTCTGCCAAAAGGACAGAATGGGGGTGGGGGGCATGGATGCGACAGCACTGTTAATAACGGTGCCGGCAGCATTACGAGTTCTGTTCGCGGGTGCCACACAGCCTGCCAGTTAAGACCTAGCGGGCTGTCAGGAACCCGCAAGCAGAACTTGTATTGCGGCGGGAAGGTATGAACGGTGCCGGTGCCCTACCGGCCACTGGCATAACAGGGGACCCCGCAGCCCCCATGGTGCAAGGGCCCCACGACCACATGTCCTGGGATGGGGCCCCACTTGGAGTAAAAAAAAATAAACAAAAACAATTATTTTTTTAAATTTCTTTTTGAATCCACTCTGCACTTATAAAGAATTATTTCTGTAACAGAAATAATTTCTTCATGAAGACAGAGTGAATACAAAAATAAACTTCTTTTTGAAGTCCGGGGGCTACCCCCACCCAATGACATGAAAACCCTAGGCTGGAGGCCGCCATGTCATGGGGTGAGGGAAGCCCTACGACTTCAGAAATAAACTATTTATTTTTGAAGTCACTCTGCCTTCATAAAGAAATTATTTCCGTTGTGGTTCAGTCCTTAACAGAAATAATTTCTTTATGAAGTCAGAGTGACTTCAAAAAGAAATAATTTATTTTTGAAGTATTATGACTCCCCTCAACCCCATGACGTGTGCGTGTGTGAGTGTATGGTGAAAGTGTGCACACAAATGTATGGGTGGCTGGGTATGCGTGTGTGTGTGTACAGTGAAAGGATGCACACTTAAATGTATGGGTAGCTGCCTGATTGTGCCTGTATGGTGAAAGGCTGCACACTTAAATGTATAGGTGACTGTCTGTGTGAGTGTATGGTGAAAGGGTGCACACTTAAATGTATAGGTGGCTGCCTGTGTGAGTGTATGGTGAAAGGGTGCACACAAATGTATTGGTGACTGGGTGTGCGTGAACAGAGAAAGGATGCACATTTAAATGTATGGGTGGCTGCCTGGGTGTGCCTGTATAGTGAAAGGGTAAACACTTAAATATATGGGTGGGTGCCTGGGTGTGTTTGCCTGTATGGTGAAAGGTTGCACACTTAAATGTACGGGTGGCTGCCTGGGTGTGCTTGTATGGTGAAAGGTTGCACACTTAAATGTATGGGTGGGTGCCTGGGTGTGTGTGCCTGTATGGTGAAAGATTGCACACTGAAATGCACGGCTGACTGGCTGCCTGGGTGTGCCTGTATGCTGAAGGGGTGCACACTTAAATGTATGGGTCACTGCCTGGGTGTGCCTGTATGGTGAAAGATTGCACACTTAAATGTATGGATGCCTGGGTGTGCGTGTGTGTATATATGGTGAATGGTGTGTGTGCTTGTGTTCAAGGGTGCAGCAAAACCTTCATTTCAGGGGAGGTAACCCTTCAAATGTTGGGAGAGGCACTAACTTCACGTGTGGTGGGGAGGAGCAAACTTATTTGTGTGGGGCATCTAACTTCTTTACGCATTTTAATGAGACTATTCTAGTGCAGCTTCAATGTTACAAGCAGTTAACTCTCTCGTTTAAGTCTAAAAGCAACCACTTATGGACTGCTGTGAGAATGACTGGTCCCCCTTCCCTCTCTGCCCTTCCAATCACTCCCCTG
Source organism: Ambystoma mexicanum (assembly GCA_002915635.3). Taxonomy (NCBI): domain Eukaryota; kingdom Metazoa; phylum Chordata; class Amphibia; order Caudata; family Ambystomatidae; genus Ambystoma; species Ambystoma mexicanum. The sequence continues at coordinate 935,962,155 of CM030325.1, forward strand.
GCATGCAAGTACAAAACCCACATCACAATTTCAATTGCTTAAAAAATATGGCATTTGAAGGCAGGTACTAACAGTGAAATGCTATACATTAGTAATTGCTGGGCCGGGCCCTTGTTAACAGCAAAACCCAGGTGCTGTTCAACATCTGTGTCCTTTTCTGTCCGGCAACTGCTCTGTAGGTCAGCCAGGTGAAGTTAACACAGCCCACAATTTCAGGGGTGGGCGGTGAGTGCTGAAGCCCAGTCAGCTCAATGGTGTTGCACCACTACTTGTGTTTAATGCCTTGATTACTTATTGGTAATCTTCTTTACTCTTAGCCATATTACTATGCCTCATACACAAGTACTGGGATGAGGTACAGGTACATGAAGGTAATGCCTGACTTAGCTACCTGTAATTTTCATTACTCCTAGTTCCACTCGTCCTCATCCCAGTACTTACCTATGAGGCATGGAGCCTCATTCATAAGGACTGGGACACGGAATGGGACGTGGAGATAATTCTGGGCCAATGAGCTGATTTTGGAGGTTGGGGTAGCGGATGGGAGGGAGAGGGGATGTGCGTGGGAGGGGGATTGTGCAATAAATCATAATGGTCGTCCATGTCCATGCTAAGCATGCATGATATAGCATTTCTGATAAAGCAGTCCTGCCAAGTGTGGCTAGACTGGCATTTGGGTTCTGCTGTTGCTTACTGCAGGCGCTGTATATTTTCTGGGCATCTGTGATACAATTATATGATATGATATGATATGGTAAGTCTTATATAACGCGGTTGTACACAAGTGTTTTTAGGCACGACAAGACAAGGGAAGGAAAATAGAGGGAGGACAAGATAAATGATCTTACTAAGCCTTGTGTCATTCAGATCGTGCAAGTGCGAGAACAAGAAGTGCAAGGGGAAATGGAGGGGGGAAGTGCAAGAGAGAGGGGAGGGGAAAACAGGGCAGCAATGCTCTGAGTAAGTGCACCAGGGCAGTGCTTATCTGGGTAGTGCAAGAACAAGGGACTGTAGGGTTACAGTTACAGCCCCTAACTGTGTGGTAGGCCTGGAGGCAGTGCAAGGGTGAATCATCAAGAAAGAGCCTGGACTCAGTGAGATTGGGGGTAACCAAGCAACCAGTTGGTACAGCAGACAGGTAGGTCTGGTAGGTCAGCAGGGGAGGGAGAGAGCGAAAGCAGAGGAGAGGAGGAAAGTTTTGAGCTGCTTCCGGAACTTCAGGTGGTCCGGCTCAAGTTTGGAAGGGGCAGGGAGGCCATTCCAGAGGGATGGACCTGCAGGGGAGAGGGATCTACCCCCCCACACAGTCTCTGTCTGGATAAGCATCTAACCCTTAGAGCTCGAGAAGGAAGGTATTTTGGAAGAAAGCGGTGGATGTAGTGCGAATCCTAGCCCCAGAAAGCCTTGTGGACAATGCAATGGGTCTTGAACTGGATCCTTGCAGCCACCGGGAGCCAGTGGAGAGATTTCATTGCTGGAGAGATACGGTCCTTGAGCTTAAAGCCATGGATAAGTCTTGCAGTCCTGTTCTGGATTAGTTGCAGATGGCAGAGAGTTGAGGAAGGCAGATTGAGAAAGTGGCTGTTGCAGTAATCCAGCCTAGAGAGAACCAGAGCTCTGGAGACAGTGTGTTTCTGGGGGAAAGTGAGAAAGGGAAGAGTCCCTTTGAGGAGGTGCAGCTGGTGGTGGGACTTCTTGGTGACGTCCGAGATGTGAGGAGTGAAAGAGAGAGTGGAGTTGAAGATGACACCAGGAATGAGCGAGAGAGGAGAGTAGGCTGAGGGGAGCCTGAATGAAGGCTGAGTGTCATCTGCATATAACTGAAAGTTAGAGGAGACGGTAGAGATCAGGTGGGCCAAAGGGGCCAAGTAGAGGTTGAAACGCCAGGGTGAGAGGATAGAGCCCTGGGGAACGCCACAGGTAGAGAGAGATGCACAGTGAAAGGGACCAAATTGGACCTGGTAGGAGTGGTCCAAGAGGAAGGAGGTCAGCCACTCCAGGGCCCGATCCATGATGCCCAGGTTCTCACGGCATCGATTGATCAGGATGGCGTGGTTGGCAGTGTCGAAAGCAGAGGAAAAATCAAGGAGGATGAGGACAGAAGGAATGCTGGAATCAAGGTTAGAGATCAGATCTTCACTGGTGTTCAGGAGAGCAGTTTCCGTGCCTCTGGCAGCTCTTAAACCAGACCTATGGTCATGGAGACAACGAACGGATACAGTGTGGAGAGTAAGCTGGCAGTGGGCCGCTTTTCCAAGAGTTTGGGAGAGGGAGCAGTTCCAGTGGCAAAAGAATAATTACAGAAATCGGCCAAGGCTGGATCAAGGGTGTCAATGTGGTCCTTGATGGTTCTGGAGGAGCAGGCGAGCACCTGTTTCAACGACACTTCCATAGATCGGACTTGTCTAGAAACCTTTTCAGGTGTTAGAGAGAAAGAGGAAAAAGGAAGAGGAGAGGGAGAGATGGCCAATGGGGGCCGGGAGCGGAAGAGGAGATAGTGGACAGGATGTTTTGAGTTTTTGCAGAGAAGCGAGAGGCCAAAGCTGTACAGAGGCCCTGTTGAGGGAACAGGAGAGTTAAAGACCGTAACAGGATTGGCCAGTTCCTTGCAGATTTTAAGGCATTTGGCTGTGTTGTTAGAGGCCGCAGAGAAGCCTCTTCTTGATGAGTCTTATTGCTTCGACTGGCATTTTGGTGCAACCAGTCTAGGTATGTCTTAATGTGGCCTGGCATGCTTTGCTGTAATGTTATTATGTGTCTAGACTGGTCTACATTGTGCAGCCAGTTGGACATGTTTCATTGTGGCATGGCATTTTTACTAGCAAACCATTAATGTTCCTGTGCACTGTTGGTGACTTACATGTATTGGATTGGTGTTACCCTACAAAACAATAGCAAACATTGTGGCTTTTAAGCCAATTTTTCTCAGAAAGTGTGCTGTATACTGCATTAAAACACATATTTATATCTTTCTCCTAGTGCAGTGTGTGACATACCCCTTCAGCAGCATGTTAGTGCGTATTGCGCAAACGTGGTAATCTAGGCCGGCCCAGAGTGTGGCGCGACCCGTGATTTGTTCCCGAATTGGGGGGGGCCCTCAGCATGGCTCAAAGGGGGGACCCAGATCTTGTTTTACACCACTGCTTCCGGCACCGTTCATACCATTCCCGTCACAATTTTAATGAGGCCCAATGTGTTTATACTGGAATATATGTTATGGACAAAGTCATCATGAACATGAGTTTGAAAACGCTACTGTTCACTGTTGGTGACTTTTATCCATTGTTTTTTTTTTCATTTGTTACCCTACACAACCAAATGCAAAGTGTGTGGATTTTGACCCAGTATTTTACAGAAAGTATGCTGTAAAATGCACCATTTTAACCCAATATTTGTCAAATATTCCCAAGAAGAGGATGTACCAAAAACCCCTCTTGGTTGGTTCAGACTTCATCGCTACAGTCGGTCATTTGCGCATTTTTCTCGAAATCTTTTATGCTCCTCGAATTTCAAAATTCACCAGCCACCTCTGTAGATGTGGTCCCCAGAGTGTGATTTGATATCGCAGTTTTAATCTGCTGCCCTCCCTTTAACAAAGAATGTTCAGTGTGGTAAAGAGGGTAGTCACAAATTACCATGCATTAGTGGTTTCTGACCCCTGGGACTGCAACCGAATCTTAACGACAAAAGGGACTACAAAAATGTAGTAAAACAGAAGGAAAAATCGGGTTAAAAGATATAAAACCAGCCGAGTTGTCGTAGACAGACATCTTCACACAATAGTAGAATAACCTGAATTTTGGATATTACGAGTTTCACTGAATCAGTGAAAAATCTCAGCGGTACAACCAAAAGATTACACCAGGATGAACATGCAAGAATGAGCAGACCACCGCCCTGCGTTAGGCAGATTCCATTTCTTAATTCCCAGTTACTCCAACCACCCTATAGAAATAACCACTACTTTCTCTATTCTAGCAAAATTAAAGGGCCTCTCCTGTACCCAGGTTACAAATAGAAAAATACTATTTATAGCAATGACTGTTGGAAGAAGATGAGATTCTATTCCCAGTAGGTATTCCCATCTATTCCCAAAATGTTTATGCCACATATAGCACTTTTTTTCTATTTCTGTCATAAACTGTTCCATGCTAGAAACAGAACAAATAATCATTCTAGCTCTGGCGGACCATTGCTAGGGTTTTGAAAATATACTAATAGCATCTCAAAATAAGGTAAATTACTCCAGTGCGAAGTATCGCACAGAGTGGTGATCTAGTTATTAGAATAACCAACCCACAGTGTTTGTATTTCTTGTGTTCTGTGAGATATAAGTTTTATATGTTTTATATTGAGTTTTACGTAAATGTGATCAGTTTATGAGTGTCCATTTCTATATGTTTAATAAAAATATGTTTTAATGTTCATGTATGAATCTTTGGATACTAGATACACCATCTGTCTTTTCTTTGCTGTGGTTCAGACACCTGTTAATACATCTTCTTTTTGTATAATATAGTTTTTATCCTTGTGGTAAGAAGTGTATGATCCCCATAGCATGGCACATGCCGTTTGAGAATAGTGTGTGGACCATTGCTAGACACAGACATTCTCCCTTTTCTAGCACAGGTGGACAAGCACAGTAAAAGAATTCATTATATTTCAGTTCTAAAATGAGTATTTTTTCTATTTCTAGTGCCGACTTTGGGTGGACTTCCTTTGTTCTTGTATGCAACCGGAAAAAGATGGGATCATAGAGCTATATGTGTCTTAAAAATGTTCACAGACTGTCCGATTGTTACAGGGGGCAAACACATGACACGTGAATAGTGTGGCATGCCAACTTTAATTATTCCTGGAGCACAGCCTAGCAACGTTCAGTCCCATGCATATGCTGTTGAGGGCATTGCTGAAATAACATTAATATGAGTTTCAGCTTCAACCAGCGTTAGTGGAAGGTACGTTCCCCTGGGCAGCGCTTAAGTATTAAGTGAGGCAGTATGCACGGCCGTTCTTAAAGAGGGAGGTAGCCTGGTCCAAAACATTAAAGTTGAAATTTAAATATATATATATATTATTTTTGCTAGAGGGGATGATCAGTCTTTGGGAAACCGCTAGGTTATTGCATGGTTGCCACAGCTATTCCTGGACTCTGGAGGACGCCAGCCCCAGGAGGCCCCGGCTTGCTTTACATTGAGCTCCGCTCGCATTCTCATCTTCGGCCCCTGCTGTCTGCGGAGTAGCAGCCAGCATTAGCAGCTGACTATACCATTAAGAGGCCTTTAGAACTCATGAAATAAATATGAACTGGAGACCTGCATTCGCTCTTCTTGTGTTCAAAGCAACACTAAGTCAGACATGCTTTATCTTAACGTGCCAGTTTGGGGAAAATAAAAATAACAATTCCATTGCATTGGATAAGAATGACCCCTGTTATTACAGCTCTTAGAAGCGAAATAAATAGGTCATGATGCACTGTATGAAACATTGTTGAAATAATTATTCTTGATAATAATAATAATAATATAATACTAATAATAATAATAATAATAATAATAATAATAATATAATAATAATAGACCATGAACATGCCAATATGCCAAACCCAATTACATATTACATCTGTAAGGTATGCCCTTGACATGCGCAGCTCCTACAATTGCATAGCAAACACTTCTGCCTTAAATGCAGCAATAAGGGCTACTGGCGCTAGTTAATGCCCCACAGGCATGTTATAGTGACCATCTGACCATATTTGGTGTACAGAAACGGCACAGAAATATGAGTCTAAACAGTGCATAAAATTGCATAAGAAGTCGTCTCAGAGTTCCGAAAAGCTGTCACTGGCCATCAGCGAAGTATGATGATGGGAAATGACATTGTAAAGGTTCCACCCAAGAAATTCATATTCCACAGACACTAGAAGATTCCTAATTCCGGAAGGCAACCCCTTACCCCATGTTTATAAAGCAAATAGGCGATTATGGGCGAGGCAGTTTCCTTCTGACCACAGATGCAGTCCCTGGGACCAGTTCACATCTTTTGCAGATGGCAACCTCAGGTAGCCCCTCCCTGTCTCTGTGTAGTTGCGGCACTGTGCCCCTCCCACTACACACCACGTCTCCCAGATATCATCTCCAATAACGTGCAATCACTAAAATGTTATATATTCTTCACCCTTGATTGACAACGCAGCAACTTTCTTTGAGAACTGGTGAACCCTAGGCAGAGGCATAGCGATCCCTGCTCCGGTGGGCACTGGGGAAACCATCAACCTCCCTGCGAAGAACCACCTCCAAGCTTTCAGGAGTAGTTTCAAACCCAGGTTACTGAGCTCCCGCAACATTAGGCGTCAGGGGTGTATATTTGGCCTGTGGCCATCCATGTGCTGTGCACAAGAGGTGTGAGGCCTGTGGGAGCTCAGCGGCACGTGCCCGCCTTGGAAGCAAGATGACACGACGCAACACAGGTTCGAATCCTTGGTCCGTGCTTAGAAACCTCTGGGTGTTTAAGCACGTTATAAATATGCAACTAAGACAAAAACAATTACGCAGCTAAGAAACAAACAATTCCTGTAACAGCGCCTCGATACCCACGGGCTGTGTAGCGCTTTTAAAATGTAAAAAAAAAAATAATAAACCTATGGGAGAAAAGATCAGGGCTCCTGACCCTGCCCGGATGTTTTATGAATGCCTAACAAATGCCATTCGTTGGATGCTACTGTGCACAGCACCTGAGCAATTAAGGGTGCAATTTGAAATGCCTCTCGACTTTTGATCGCCATATTAAAGAGGTGCAATACGTGTGTGTGCATGGTTGTAATATTCCAGGCATCTCTTGCTCTGAACAGGAAAGTGTTTGCCTACTGGAACCATTTGTATTTAAAGACTCATGAGTGCAGTCCCTAGTCAGTCCCCACTCCTCATTCGACATGCCCCCATCGCTTTTAAACAGAGAGTACAATATCTATTTGAACAAGAAAGTGGAGGACATTGCCAAATGGAGAAAGGCAAGTGGGACTAGTCTGAAGAGGCAATGTACAGGCGTGATGCGACTTGCTATGCCTTTGCATGCCTCATTGTGTGTGTTAGTTTGTACAAACACATGTTGTGTCCGTATGCGCTGTCACTAGTGTTAGATCTGTGTATTATCCTAGGGGGGATTTGAATGCTAGAGTGGGGGGAGGTCTGGGGGAAGATGACTTGGATGGCAATAAGGTGTAGGCATGGACTATTCTGAGAATCATCTGAGTTTCAAAATACGCAAGGGCCTTGCATCCTTCAGATGTCTGCCGAGTGTTGGGTGTTCTGACCCACGTTTGGACTATTATGCTACAACATTTGGTGCTGTGGGCAGCAGACATTTGACAGAATAAAGTCTTGTGGGCATACAAAATCTGGAAAGAGGATGAGCCTAAAATAATGTTCATAGCAAAACTGGCTGAGCTGTGGATTTCAGCAGTTTAAGTAAAATTGGACTGAAAGACACTAAAAATCTAAATGTTTAAAAGAAATGAGTGACCTACTTTTGAGTGTCACATAGGTTGCAATTGTTTAAATGTCATAGTTTTAAACTTAGAATCAGCATTCTAGCTGCATGCGTAAAAATTGGAAGTTTGATTTGGACAGGAAAACTGGCAGCCAAAGAGACATTTAGCTGAGGCCTGGCTTAAAAAGAGAGGGAATTTTGCCCACCAGCTACCCCTGACAGGAGTTGAGACTTGCACAACAGCTGTGTTCCCAGGCCTAGCTGCCTTTTGCTGTTCCCACCAAAAGGGATATGACACTTCTCTGATTGAATTACCTGGGCTCTGCAGGAAATTGAACAAAGCCCTGTCCTGACTCAGGCAAATGTTTTATTGGGGGGGTCGTAAAAGTGGCTTCCTCCTGGAAGGAAAGGGGAGGAGCACTGCCTGTGAGAGCAAGCTGGCTTGGCAGAACTGGAAAAACCAGAAATTCAACCTTGTGCTGGGGGAAACCACACCCCTTTGGGGCCAGAACATAAATCTAAAAAGATGGATCATTCATAGAGCGGACTTGTGAAAATTTTATAAGTGATATCATTATTCTTGTGATTTTTCTGTGCACATTTGAAGACGTGTTAGGACCCGGTGGTATGTTCAGGGGGGTTTTAGCGGAAAAGAGGATATTACTCTAAATGTATGTATGTTAAAAATCTGACACTCCACCACCTAATGCCCACATGCTTTGCAAACATTTGTGTAAATGCGGGGACAAATCCAATATTGGTAACCCGACCAAAAAGTGAAATATGTTGCCATTTTTTAACCCAAGCTCCTAGAAACTACAGAATTGGAACAGGGGCTACCATCAGTAAATGCATGATGTGTGTATGCAATGCCAAACAACTGTCTATCGGGGAAGTATGTATTTGGATCAGATATAGATTGTGTGTAAAGTTGACAGGGGTGGGTTCTCTGTATCATAAACAGACCTCATCATGATGACACTTCATTTCATTCCCCCAATCAAAGGGAAGAGGAGGAAGTGGCCAATGACAAGTGGAGAGGGGTAGGGCCTAGAAAGCTAGCCTCTCCACCCACTTTCAAAACACATAAAAGCAGACAGTCAGGACAGATAGAGACATTCAATTCCATTTGCTGCGGAGCATGCTGCCGGACCATACCACATCCAGAGATCCAGACTTCTAATCCATCAATCTCCAGAACCTGTAGCAGTACCTAGAAAGCAGAGCAGTATCCATAATCCAGAGAGGCTAGACCAGCAGAGCAGAGCTGACCCAGACCGCTGTTCGCAGAACCAGAGAGCTGACCCAGATCACTGTGAAGTGCCGAGACCAGAACCGGAGTCCAGTCCAAAACCTGACTAGATCCGTGGCGAGGCCTATTTCTAAATATATTGTGACTACCTAGCAGAACTGTGCAGAACCAATCTCTTAGTTAAAATAATATTAGTCAATCTATTTTAATCTAACCAGAACTGCCTCCTGTCACCTGTCATTTTCTAGCTGCAAGCTGTAACCTGTCGCTTTGAACTTTTAAAATTTTCAAATCCGAAAAACTACCTTTATTTAATTGTCCGTATCTCTCGAACTTGGTTTAACTTTCCTCTGAAAGCTTAGAATCTCAGCTTTTCTAGGAGCCTAGAACCGACTTCATACTCTTTATACTTTCTCCGTAATCACGATTCTCGCACCCGCGAATTTTGCCGCGATTTGCGATTTGGCCCGATTTCTTTACTTGCAAAAAGATAGCTGTTTTGCCTGAACTGTTAAATTTTGTTTGCCTCTTAAGAACCATCCCTGAATCATTGCTAGAGTGAGCCTGGACTAATATTAACTAGATACCACTCACCCTGAACCTCCTGAAGGGAATTAAAAGCATTTTCAGCATATTTCTCACTGCATTGTCACCATATTCAAAGCACTTGGGTCTGTGTTTCAAAACTCCTATCTGTTGTATAAGCTGCTGGGGGGGAATTGAACTGAACTCTATTTGATTGAATTCCTAAGAACTGAGTCCCATTCTATTCATCTCCTTACATTGCATTAAGGGGGGAGTGAATTTTCAAAGAAAAGTGATTACATTGTCTTTTAGTGAAGTCCTATCAAGTCGATTTCTGTGCTGCATTCTTTTTCATCTGTGCAATTCATTGAAACCATAAAGCATTCTCTGATACTTTATTCCCATGTTCGTAGTCATAAGTCACCAGAACTGTGCTATTGTAGGATTACTTATTGCTGATTACTGTTCATCGGTCTAAGTGTGCTATCAATTATTAATTTATTTCTAAAGGTGTGATACCTATATATATTGTTTAATTTTCCAATAAATCTTTTAAATTTGCAAAACAAACCTACTTCTTGGCTCAGTGGGGTCAGGGGGATTCTAAGAGAGGGGTGTTATACAGGGATAGTCATCCAGAACTCATGAACTGGGCATAAAAATATATCAATAAGGGTTTTCATTCAGTATTCTAGACTAGGCGTTGACTTAGCTGTAGTGTTGAAGTGAATCCTCTTACACGAGCATAAGCTCTGTTGAATCAATGGTAGGGCTCGCTCGGATAGTCCAGACATGGGCACTTTCGGGAGAACCTTAATAGCACCTATTGATTATTTGGTCCTTCTGTTTTGTGTTTGGTGTCGAGTGATCGATATAGGAGTGGTCAAGTAGAAAGCGACCATGCTGCATCTTCCCTGCAGCTGAGATTGACACAGAAGTTGCCCAGCAGACACAACTCTGATGAGCAGAGCTTTGGGTCCACTAACATGGTTAGAAAGATTAAGTGGTCTGTAGATAAGGAAGTTTCTTTATCTAAGTCCATCGTGAGTAAAGGATATGATCATGCAGTGAAGTGTTTATCATATAGGCAAATATTATTGTAGAAGCTTTCAACTCATGGAAGGCCCCTATTAAAGGGATCCAGCAATAAGGAGAGGCCCTTGGGCAGGGGATGGTACTCAAAGGATTGTAGAATTGCTAAGAAGGATGTAATAGTGCATATAGAAACAGACACTGTTGTAAGGTTTTTGCTAGTTGCAGCACATGTGAAGTACAAAACAATCATGACCCAAGCAAAACATGATTATGACACGGAGAAGTGATTGGAGCTATTAGCGAATGACTTCACAGGGTCCCAATGATACCCCTATGTAAAAAGGGAGCCGGAGGCATGCCTAGTTCATGCCTAGTTCATATCACACTATGGGCCTGATTCATATAGCGCTTTCCTATGGGGTTCTGCTATTATAAAGCACTTCTGTGAATCAGGCCCAATATCTTTAAGTGAGGTGTCCATGAAGATTCTGGGGATATTAATTCATAATAAATGACTTGACTCGGTTGAAGGATTGAATATTCTCCCAGCTGCTCAGCTGGTTTTTAGACCTGGTGTGGGGACAGAGGATCAATGTCTCAATGTATCCCTCCTGATTGACAAATACAACAGGACAAAAACACGGAACCTATTACTAGCATTGACCTCTATATGGCTTTCGACAAGATGGGCAGGTCTTCACTATGGGTTCACTTGTCGAAACTAGGTATAGACTCTCATCTTCTTAGTATTTTTAGCCAATGATGCACTCAAATAGAAGCCTTGGTCTGATATAGCTGCTTGGGTAAGTAGACAACAAAGTTTCCTACTAAGCAAGTGGTAAAACAAGGGTGTGTGATATCCATGTTACTTTTTAATGTGTACCTGAATTATCTGGATGCAACTTTCAAAGCGGCCACTTCTGATTTACCACATTCTACACTACAATTTATCCCATGTTTAAACATATGAAGACAACATAGTCCTTATAGGAAGAACAGAATTGGCTCGCAAACATTGCTGTCAAGTTATGTAGGGTTTATGACTGCTAAGAATATGGTTGTCAACAAGAGTAAATCACAGGTGATGGCATATAGGAGAAAGGAATCAGCAAAAGCTCCTTCCTATTTTGTGAGTCAGAAGCTTTGAAGATTAGTAACAAGTTTAGTCTTTTTAGGTATGACATGTACTAATAATAACATTTGGCACCATCAAATCTATTTTGCGGCAAGTAGAATGAACCATGTAATCAAAGTATCCTGTGCTTTTTTACAGCTTGCGTTGGTCAAGCAGTTCTTCGCAGGGATTAACGTATACAAAGCTGAATCTCAGTAATAGAAAGGAATTGATATTTTGGGAAATCAACATGACTCCTATTACAGAGATACTACAGTATTACACAGCAAATGTATGCATAAGATTGGGGCCAGTGAATTAATGTAGTTGAAGAACCACATTCTAAGTGATATCCTATTATTTGATAGAGTGCAAAGTATTCCATGGATCACTGTGTCAAGTGTACTTTAAAAACTCCCTGAATAAGTCACTTTTGTACAGTCCAATGTTGATCAATTCTTTGTTTCTTCTGTTTTGTGTTGGGTGGAGAGTGATAACTATAGGAGTGATTGATCAAGTAGAAAGTGATCATGCTGCATTTTCACTGCATCTGAGGTTGACACAGATGTTGTCCAGCAAACAGAACTCTGATGAGCCGAACTTTGGATCCACTAACATAGTTAGAAGGATTACGTAGCCTGTAGACAATGATGTCTCTTTATCTAAGTCCATTGTGAGTAAAGGATGTGATCATGTGATGACATTTTTATCAGATAGCATTGATAAAAAGATTATCGTAGAAGGTTTTAACTCCACAAAGGTATCTACAGTAGGACTTACTATTAAGATTCCTCCTCACCACTCTTTGTACTCATATTCAGGCAAACCAGTAAACTGAATTAAGCAACATGTAGTGCACTGTAAAACGAGTGTCTAGGCGGTCCGGACCCGAAGGTGAGCAATGAGCCACAGCTACCCTTGTCCACCCTCTAGTATGAGCCTAGAAGGTGAGTTTGTTACGGGGTAGGTGACTCCACTCTCCTGAGGAACTCAAACTGAACACCAGATCAAATTTGGGGTTGAGATCTGGATGCAATGACTCATTGGGTAAGATATCCAGAAAGGTACACCTTACAATTTGCCAGTACAGTTGTGTAATGTTGTATGGGTGTGCAGGTCCTCCTCTGAGAGTGGCAGTGCTCCAGTACCCACCAGGGTGGGAGTTGGACGTTGTTTAACTGTATGGGTACCCTGACCTACCCTCAGCGTTACCAACCCCCTCAAAGACTAGGAGCCCTCCCCACAAGATACAAGCTGGCAATGTCAGTGTATGTGACAGACAATTCAGTTCTTACCTTACTACTTGATCTGGCCACCAGGCAGCAACAAACAGGTACAGCATGCAGCTCTCAGGGCAGGAACGCCTCTCCTCTGGGACTGGTGGACTCTGGTCTGTAGATTCTGGAAAAGAGGAAAGTCAGAATCCACATGGATGTAAATGGCTGTTGCTGAAGGCAGAAAGTGGACAGAGGATAGGAGCATAGGCCATAGGACAGGGGTAAGCATAGTCAGAGAAGGTGCCAATGTTAAGGTGCTCTACATGTGATCAGGAACTGAGACCCGGTTCTGGATCCGATTCCCAGGCTCCAGAAAACTGTGGAAGTGGAAGGTAGTCCAAAATGTGGAAGGCCGTGTGGGACAGACCCCAGGCAGAGCCACCATTTTTGGTTAGGGAGTTAACAGACCCTGATGAGCTGTGCGTTGTGTATGTGGACTGGGACCTCCTCTGGCAATAACAGGCAGGCTCCCCAAGAAAGTGTCAACACAAAAGAAGGCACCAACATCTTTGCGGGAATCAGGATACACATTGTCCAGTTATTCTGTGTTTTTGAATTTGTGTAATTGTGCAACCTGATGCCCATGGGTTTTTGGTGCCACATAAATAAATAAATGCATAAACAAATAAACAAATAAACAAATAAATAATATTAAAATAAGGAATAAGCCACTGGAAGTACTACAGTCCTCAGCGGACTCAGCATCAGAAGAACACGTTCACAGCCCTTTCTGCTCAGAGCCAATCCTAGCTACCTGCACCATGCCCACCTGGTCCCTTTCAGCTCTCCACTCAGCCTAGACCCCCAGATCATGATTCTGGTTCTTGCCCAGCACCCAAGCCTATAAAGCCCCAGGCCAGATCCCAGACCAATGCCTTTCATCTCCCAGCCAGTAGTAAAAACAGCCACAAAGCTTCTTCTTGCAACACGGGCCCCAGCAGCCATTCCAGAGTCCTTTCCAGTTTCCTCAAGCATGACTTGAACTGGAACCAGATGAAGGACCCCACCTACCCACCCAAGCAATCCCCCTTGCCATCGAGTGACCCTCTCCTCTGTGTGACAGCCCAGGTAAGTAACACGCATGCCACAATGCTGGTGGACACAGGAGCCACCTTCAGCACACTGAGGATGGACAAGCTCCCTGATGCCCCAGTGTCTGGCTGGACTGTTACAGCTGTAGGGATAGAGGACATCCCATCTAAGATGCCTGTTTTATTCTGATGCACTCCATTCTCTGGCCTATTGCAGCACTTCTGCTTCACCCTGTCGCTGCTGCCCTACCCTCTTCTCTGTGCGCTGTTGCGAGTTCTGTTTCCCTGGTCCCTTCTACCCATTCACCAGTACAAGATCCTGTAGCAGAGCTGACAACATTGCTACACCAACTGCAGGCTACCCTAGGGACGAAATAGAACACAAAGCTTTGGTAAAACAGAAAAGAAGAATGGGGAGCTACAAGCTGGCAAACATGTGCATACTGACACGTCTAAACTGGCCAGGCATGCTGCCCCTTGCCTTCATACACATGAAAGGTTTGCCCAGCCGCTAGCTGGACTCTCTCCCTTTGAGATCATGATGTCAAGACCAATGCCCCTGCAGCTCCACCCTCTGAGAACAGATTGGTTTTTACACTGACTGATGATTCAGTTCTGGCATACTTCAAACACCTTACTTAAGTCATACGACAGATCTGCAGCTAGGCCAGCATGGGACAACCTGTGCCAGGCCAGCAAAGATTACATTTAGACCAAAAAGGAGATTTAGGACACTGCCCCCCAGAGAATGGACTATTTTTCCTCAAATTCTGCCCCAACCCTGCTCACCAACCCTGCTGGAATTGTAACAGGGTATCTTCCCCCACTGCGGGGAAGTGACCTGTGTTTTGGAAAACAGCACTGGCAGAACTGTGACATTTTTATATTTTTTTAATTTCATTTTATTTTTTTATTTTTTTATTGTTGTTGTTGATGTTTTGTACTTTATTATTTTCATATTTAACTTTTTTATATTTTACATTTTAATGTTTGCATTGTTTTGCTGTTGATATGTTTCTGTTTTTATATCGTACATTTACATTGTTATATTTTGATTTTTGTATTTGGATAATTGAAATGTATACATTTTGATTTTGAGGTTTTTAATTTTTGCATTTTGATATTCTTGATTTTCTTTAAATGTTTTAATTAAAATGTTAGGATTTTGTTTGCTTTTTCTGATGTTTGATTTCTTTGCAAGATGATACTTTGTGAGTTTCAATGTTTAGATAAGATACAATGTACCCAACTCACTTTGTTTTAAGTGTATTTTATTTGACATTTCTGTTCCAGCATATCAGCCTTGCCTTCCATCTTTCATTATTGCACTGTGGCATTGTCCTGTCTTTTTGTTGCAGTTTTCTTCCCAGTTTGGTTTAATGTAAGATGTGCTGTCTCCTGGATTGAGTGAACTTTGTATCTGCTCACCAAAGGTTTTAAAGGATTTGATTTGATTTTAATTATTTATAACGTGCACAAAGACGAACTGAATCATATAGAGGCGCTGATGGTATCGAGAGATGAGCACAAGATATATAAAATATGAGAAAAAAGGACGGATGGTATGGGGGACAAGAGTAGAAATGGAACAGCTAGAGGTCTCAATATTTAAAAAGGAATGTTTTCAGAGCCTTATGAAACTTACAGACCGATTCCAAAGACTTAATTTCTTGAGGGGCGCTAATCCAAAGTTGCGGGTCATAGAGAGCATTCTTCTGTCACCCCTAGTCACACATGGAGAACGGGGAATGTTCAACAGCAATTGAAACCATGAACGCCATATCCCAGACGGTTGATATCAACTTAGCCTATTTATCAAATGGGCTGGGGTAAGTCCCTTTAGACTCTTATATATGAGGCAGGCAATCCTAAATTTTATCCTGTCTTCCTCTGCCAACCAATGAAGAGAGCGGCATGCACCAGAGACATAATCATATTTTCTCAGGCCACAAGTGGATCTAACTGCTGAATTCTGGGCTCTTTGCAATCTCTTGTGTTGTTTGGCGGGTATTCCAGCAAGAAGACTATTACAATAGTCCAGATGTGAGTTTACCAGTGACCCCACCACCATTGCATGGCCATTGCTCAGAACCAATGGCAGGACTTGTAGCATATGCAAGGAGTAAAAAACTGCATGAACCTTGGCACTAACCTGGTTTCCACCTCCAAGGTTATTTTGCCAAATACAACCATATTGTTTATACTGGGGGCAGATTTAAGATAAGCCCCCAAACAGTGGAAATCCTGGGGGCAGTTTCCTGCCCTCAGAAGATGCTCTGGTCCAAATAAGGCAACCTCAGTCATGACTGGATTTGATTGCAGCTGGTTTGCTGACATGCATTGGCTTAACAATTAATTAAATTAAACAATGGTTAATCCTAAGAAATGTCTGTTCTACATCTCCCACTTTGATGAAGACCTGGGTATCATCGGCGTATTAATGAGAATGTTTGGGTGTGAATTAAGGGATGACTGTTGCGAAGGTTCTGTGGGTAAGCAGTTGGAAGAAGCTAGCCTGGGTGATGGGACCCAGTGGTTCAATGTAACAGCTTAACATTGTAACTAAGAATAAAGCTTACTTGAGGAACCTTAATGAAGTGTCCTAAGAATCCAGCTTTTCTACACTGGCGACGAGGAAAAGAACCTTCGCGGAAAAATGAAGAAAAATATGACCCGGCTGTAGAGGGGGGAGCAGAACAGAAGAGGAACCACTGGGGAAATATAGAAGGCTCCACCCTGATACCGAGGGCAGAGCAAAAGGGGGTTTGCGCAGCCCCAGAGCACAGTTGTCAGATAAAGGGGCCCCAAGGTGAAGAATCACTACAGAAACACTACAGAGAAAGGGGGTCTGAAGCTGAAGCAAAGGAACCAGGGGCAGCTGCATCTGGGTACCCGCAGTGAATCAATAAAAGGAAGCTGCGTCCAACTAAAGCCCCAGGATAAATGGAAGCAGAAAACTGCCCTGAAGTGTTTTCCTGCGCTGACACAAATAAGGTATGGAGCTGCAGTGCTTCAAATAGCACAGTGCAGAACATGATTAGAAGCTATGGGCATGCCGCCTAGGATTACAGCCTAGAACCTAGGATCGCAGGAGCAGAAGACTATTGTAGTTTGAATGCCCAGAGTTAATGGATTTAAGAGCCAATATTGATTGGTGCAAAGCAGATAAAAATAATGGCCCTGCTCTGGGGTCCAGCGGGTTCAAGAGAATGAAGGGGCCGAACATGTATCAAGACTTGGTTAATGGCTTGCAGCTTAAGCAGCATTGCGCATGGACCGTTCTCCCGGGACAGAGCTGCGTGAGGGACGGTTGAGCAAACTGAGATACTAGTGTACCAACGCTCACCTTCCAAGTAGTGACTTCATTTAGATGGCGAGGGACACAGCAACCTTTGTTGCAGGAGTTCTGAAGGCCGTTGGTGATGAAATTTCTCGGTCAGAAGAGGGACGCTAATGCGTACAATCTGCTGTAACTGGTGCTGGCGTAGTTTGCGTTGAAACGTGTTGGAGTAAGGGACCCTATGGCGTTGGGTGTGCCCTGCAGTACGCATCTAGGGGTTAAGAGAAGAGAATTTGGATGTGCTGGACTGATCCAGGAAGGATCTGATAAAGGTGCCACTTGCCGCTGGAGAGAAAACAGACGTGCAGAGCTACAGGGGCAGCACTAACCCCAAACAGCCGTCGGAGGTTCAGTGGACTGTAGTGGGACATCACTTATGGTACTACGCACAGGTCAGAAGTGTCTATGCGCAGTGAGACAGTATTGAATGTGTGTGACTGGAGCAAGAGTTATGTGCCTCAGTGAGGAAAGGCAACAATTTTGTAGCCTATCAATGTAATGGGTAACTGGTACGTGACAAAGCGCGCCATGCTGACATGATGTACAGGAGATAATTGAACTCGCTGGAAAGAACGTTTATGTGCAGGCGATAATTGGACAGCTGGACTTTTCTGCCATATCCTTTTTGGGATTTTTATAAACCCAAAATGCATGATTCAAGAATTTTGGGAATAGTGTGGGTTTAATAGTTAGGTCAAGAAGTGGGTGAGTGAGAATTAACCTGTGGAGGAATTGCAGGTTAGTGTTAAAATGCATTTTTGACTTTGCGTTTTTGGACTTTAAGTTGTTTAATGTTATTAGTGTTTAAAACTAGGGAAGTGCATGAAGTGTGCCTGAAGTGGCGTGAGTGGAGAGCCTCAGTAGGTGGGCCAGAATGAACCTGTTGATGAATTGCAGGTACAGAGCTGTTATCTCAGCATGGACCTTTAACAGGTTACCAATGTTTATGGTTATATGGGGTGAAGAATGTTGAATATAGATGCATGTTGAACGCTAGGAATTTTCAAGGTGCCTAATGTGAAGTTGGCATGAATGAGTGGATGGGGATAATATCCCACCAGGTAGGAGCGTCGCGCCTTCCGCAGAGTGTGTATATGGAGGAATGGTGTCCCACCAGGTAGGAGGGCCATGCCTTCCGCAGAGTGTGTGTGTGTATGGGAATGGTGTCCCACCAGGTAGGAGGGTTGCACCTTCTGCCAAGTGTGTATGTGTGGGAATGGTGTCCCAGAGGAAGGAGGGTTGCTCCTTCCGCAGAGTGTGTGTGTTTGTGTGGGAAGGGTGTCCCAGCAGGTAGGAGTGTTGCGCCTTCTGCAGAGTGTGTGTGTGTGTGGGAATGGTGTCCCACCAGGTAGGAGGTTCGTACCTTCACAGAGTGAGTGTGTGTATGGGAATGGTGTCCCACCAGGTAGGATAATTGCACTTTCCGGAAGAGAAGTGAGAGGGAGTAGGGTGAATCCGTACCAAGTGAGGGACGTGTCCGAAATGTTTGAAGAGAGCTGCGGGGAAGCACAGCTAGAGTAAAACAGGGGGACGCCCTCCGCGTATGCATACACCCCACCTTTAAGGAGATAAATTTTTCTTTAAAAAGATGCAGCTAGTGTAGAAAGGGGGGACGCTCTTCATGTATGGATATAAAGCATATTGCGGGGGTCTCTCCCCGCAATTTTACGAGTTGCATCTCTCTTTAAAAAGATTCTGTGTTAGTGTGTCCCTCATTTCTTTCCTTTTGTGGTTTTGTGTGTGAGTGTAAGGGAGGGAGAGTTGTTGTGATGTGCTTGGAGTGAATGCAGGTTCATGATGATGCTGAGAGAATGTTGTTGTGCCAGAGAGAATGTTTGGGTGTGAATGCAGCTATGACTGTCATGAAGGTTCCATGAGTTAGCAGTTGGAAGAAGCTAGCCTGGGTGATGGGACCCACTGGTTCATTGTAACAGCTTAACATTGTAACTAAGAATAAAGCTTACTTGAGGAACCTTGATGATGTGTCCTAAGAATCCAGCGTTTCTACAAACGACCGCAAGTAGAGATTAAAAAGTAAAGGCAAGAGGGAAGAGCCCTTAGGTACCCTGCATCCAATGTAAGTGGGATCTGAAAGAAAACCCCACATTTTCACCTGCTGATATCCATCAGACATGAAAGAGGCAAACCATTTCAAGGCATGATCAGAGATGTTGACAATTTCCTTCAAGCAGCTGAACAGTATAGAATGGTCGACAGTGTCGAAAGCCGCTGAAAGATCCAACATTACAAGTAGTGAAACACCTCCATTATCCGTGGCCTCCAACAAGTCATCCTCCACTGCCAGGATTGCTGTCTCGGTCAAAAATCTAGGTCTGGAACTCGACTGCAGAGGGTCAAGTAAAAGATCCTTTTCCGACAAAGGTCTGCAATTGGTTAGCAACAACCTTCTCCAATAGTTTGCCCGGCCATGGAATAACAGCAATCGGGGGAGAATTCTGAAAAACGGATATATCTAGATTTGATTTTTTCAGAAGTGGTGTAATAATAGTTTTTTTTTAATTTTTATATAGAGGCACAAAACCATGCTTGTATGATTTATTAATACAATTTGTCATAAAGTGACCAATTTCCAGTGCCAGACCCTAAGCTGCACAAGCTGGCAGTGGACATAACACATCATTGGTAGGTTTTAACTGTGCAATCAATGCCACCACTTCATCCTGTGGAACTATTTAAAAATCAAAAGGCACTGAGCCGTCTAAAGTCATCAGATCTTCCAGGGAATCCTGTTCCACTGGATCTAGGTTCTTATCAAAGGAAAGCCAGACTCATAGAGATGTTTCTTTGAATCGTTTCTATCTTCTCCTTGAAGAATAAATTGAATACATTAGCCTGCCACAATGGTCACAAAGAGGAGGAGGTACATGTGGGATCACAAAGATTTGAAACAACTTGATAGAGATCGCTAGGGTGATTCTTTGCAGCGTCCATTTTTGCATGGATATAAACTGATTTAGCTAGAAGGATTCCTGCTTATATACATTTTGTGCATACTTTTACCTGAGATGGCTATCCTCGGCATTAGGCTCTCTCCATTTCCGTTCTGCAATTCTACATTGTCCCTGTAAGAGCAGTAAATCCTGAGTATACCATGGTTTATTTTTTCTTAATTTAGGGAGACTCTGACTCATCTGCACATGCTATGCTCCAACTGGGCGTTCTTGCTCCCCATTGTTCCACAAGGCCAATCCTTAAATGCCCAACATCAAACAGTTTATGCTTATTCTGCTCCCGCTGCTCCTCCCTCCTGCATTAGCAGACTAACAAGAACATTCTTTCCTCCAAATCCGCATCAGGACTCACAGGTCCCATTCCAGACAATACCTGCCAGTGTCTCCTCTGACATCAGGACAGCCCAGTGCACTGCTAGAAAGAAATCTGTTCTAACTGATATGATATGATATGGCATTTATAACACGCCTATACACAAGTGTTTCAAGGTGTGACGAGGCAAGGGAGGGAGCAGGGAAGTGCCAGAGGGGAGGGAAGATGGGCAGGTGCCAGACATGGGATCACAAACAAATATTGCAGCCAACAGGTGGCAAGTGCAAGTGTTGAAAATGCAGACAATAGGTGTCAATAGGTGCTCGGCGTACAACTGGGTGGGCCGGGACCTGGGCCCGAATTCAGAGGTATAGCCAGATGGCCAGTGAAGTATCAGACAATAGATCAGCAGTGGAGGGGAAAAGAGAAGGCAGAAGCAAAGAGGAAGGTATTGAGGTGCTTCTGGAACTGGACATGGTTTTGCTCAAGTTTTAGATAGGCAGGGAGGCTGTTCCATAGGGAGGCACTATCCGAAAAAAGAGATATGGCGCCAAATTGTTGCTTGGAGAAGCGACTGACCCTCAAGCAGTTATTTTATAAAGAGAGAGTTGGAGGTATCGCAGTCCCACGCCCCAGAAGGCCTTGTGGACATTGCAGAGGGTCTTGAATGTGATCGTTGCTGCCACTGGGAGCCAATGGAGAGAATTCAGGGCTGGTGAGATACGATCCCTGAGCCTGAGGCCAAGGACAATTCTCGTAGTCCTGTTTTGGATAAATTATAGAGGACGGGGAGTAGAGGCAGGCAGATTTAGAAAGTGGCTGTTGCAGTAGACCAGCCTAGAGAGAACCCGAGCTCTGGAGACAGTGTGCTTCTGGGGGAAGGGGAGGAAAGGAACAATTCCTCTCAGGAGGTGCAGCTGGCAGTTTGACTTTTTAGAGACATCAGAGATGCGAGGAAAGAAAGAGAATGTGGAGTAGACCCTGAGGTTATTAGCCTGACAGGTAGGAGCAGGAAGAAGGTGTCACACCTGCATGCTGGTCCTTATGCATCATTGGTGCAGAGGAAACAGGTCCTTTCATTATTTGCAGAAAGTCTGACGTGCATGTGTGCCATCATGTTATTTCGCAAAGGATGGTCTACACTATTTGCAAGGTGGACGCCGGATTTCAAAAGGCTTTTTATGCCGGCGAGCTCACAACGTGATTGCGTTGCAACCGTCTGCATTCCTGCCCCTGGGTAAGACACTACAACATACATTGCTCCACTCTTTGCTCCCCTCTGTTCTTTGCCCGGATTCATGGTGCTTGCCTCTCTCCCATCCTGTCTTCCAGTGCGTTCTCCTCAATTGTCTTCTCTGTTGTGGGTTACCACTCTCTGTCAGCTGCTCGCCCGCTTGGTGTCCCTGTGTTTTCGCTTCTTCTTGCTGCTTTGCCCTGTTTCCACCTGTTACCTTCTTCCGGCGGTGTCTCCACTGGATCCCTGTGGGTTCGCTCTACTGCTGCAAGTCCCATTACTATTTTTCTCATTCAGCTGTACCTCTCTCTTGGAACCTTGGGTGTTCATCTCGCGGCTGGTTTTCCTTCTACCGCTCTCCCATATAGAACACAGGCTTCGTCCGCTACTTGCTGCTCTCTTGGGGAATCCCACCTTTCCTGTACTCTCTATCCTCCCTCTGTTTCCCTTGGGTCTCTAGTTCCTCCTGATTCACTTCCACAGACTCCCAAATTTGCTCGTGTGGCCTCGCTGTTCAGAGTATTCACAGACATTGGCTGGAAACCTGCCTGGGATCTCACCCTTTGTATGTAAACTCTCAGCTAGTCAAATACGTCAAGTCCATTTTGAGACATACTCTACCAAGAGGGTTTTTCTGTCTCATTGGATTTTTCCCCAAGATTACAGGACACTTCCTGCCATACCGCCACAGTGTCCAACCAGTTGTTACCCTAGGAAGTCAAAACCAGAAATGAAAAGACCAAGACCTCATGCAAAGATTCTGGATCGTCCAATCAGGTGAGAGTTTTGAGAGAGGGCCCAGAGTGGGTGGCCAGAGAGTGACAGGAAAGGAAGGTGCAGGTGTGCTGATAAGGAGATCTCCATCTTACTGGCATTAAGGCAGTGATCATTAGCGGTACACCACTCCTGGATTGCAGAAAGACAATCCAGGATAGGAGAGGGAGAGGAGGTGGCTGAGAGGAGCCTGAAAGCGAGCTGAGTGTCATCCGCATAGCACTGAAAGTTGGAGCAGAGAGCAGCCATGCAGTGGGCGAGAGGTGCCAGGTATTGGTTGAAAAGACAGGGAGAAAGGTTGGACCCCTGGGAAAAACCACAGGTAGAGAGTGAGATAGAGGAGAGGAAGGACCCAATTTGGACCTGGGAGAGTCGGTCAGAGAGGAAAGAGGTCAGCCAGGCCAGGGCATGATCAGTAATACCCAGGTTATCATGGAACGGGTAGAGCAGGATGGCATGGTTGACCTGAACTGTGCGGTACAAGGCCACCTTTGCTGTGTACTTCAAGGGGGAAAGAGAAGAAGGGTCAGAAGATGTTAGTACCACCACTAGATGCCAATCCACAGTGCTCCAGTTGCACGAGCGCTGCTGGTTATGAAGAAAATGGAACAATGCAGCTGCACCTCATAACTTACATTATCTGCGGGTATAGAAGCTACCCTTACCTTAGTGCCACCCAACAGAAAACTAATTGGTACCTGAAGAACTCCTCTTGTACTGAGGTAGCAAGGACTACATGCAGCTGTCCAAACTCTGGAGTGGCTGCTGCGTCCTGGGCCACGTGGCGTCCACCATCAAATGCTGTGACCTACAACAAGTTCTGTTTTCTTCACAGGTACTGATTCAATGGAAAGCCAAACGTGTTTCAACTTGAACATTCTTCATTAGGGGCACTTTACTGCAAGGTTTAGTGTCATTTAAACATTTGAAAACACTATATGTCAATAATTTAAAAATAAATGTTAGATTACCCTAATTTTGATGTCACCTTTTTAACAAAAAGTCCATAGATCCTCTGGTATTGTGCTCTGTAACCACTATTTATATTTGATTTGATAGTCTTGTCACTGTAGTGACCACAAAATCTGAGTAAAATATAAGACAGAAATATTTTGCTTTTGTCCTACTAATTATAAACCTTAGTCAAAGTAGCCAAGGTGTAGTGGGCCATATGGTAAGTTTAAAGTGTGTTCCTTACCATTATACTCTAGAAAATAACCATACCTTGGTACGATGATATCTTGGTAGTCACGCATGATTCTCTAATATATACTGTAGGTATTCTGCAAAAAAAACTTAATGTAACCTTAATCCCCAATAGGTGTTGGAAAAAACACTATGACAATAATTTCTTGAGCAGTATCAAACTGTATCTCACACATTTTAAATCACAACTGTAACAAAAACTGGTGACAGTTCCTTCAAAAGTAAAAATGTTGGTATGGTAAATACTTTGTAGATTTGCCACCTAAAGGGACACATATTGCCCTGTTATAGCTTAATAAAACTCATTCCAATCTGGGGTGCTAATTTGGCATGGTGTTTAATTGCTACCTCTGCCTGCAGTGTCTTTGTGTACCACAGTGGTCAGGGATGCACAGGTCACCTCTGAACCTGCCCTCTGCCACACCAGAGCTAGCACTGTAGAGGTCAGTAGATTAGCTCCAATAGACACGTTTACACTAAAAGGTTGGCCTGGCACATTCTGAAGGGGGTTCTGATTAGCAGACCTCCCTTACAGAAACAGAATTGCCTGCATCATTTTACGTAAAAACAAATATCAAAAAAGCTTGGGCAATCCTATCCTCCACAGATTGCATCCTATCATATGTTTATGTTAAATACTCTAATTGTGATATCACAAGTTGCTGGTTATATTGTAACCTTCTAACTGTCGTATCACGACTGATTGATCATCTAATAACCCTAAAGTAAGTTCTGACATCACATCTGGCTAATTAAATCATAATTGTATAGCAGTGACTTCTTAACAGCCTAGATTATATTATAATCTTCTTGTTGGACTTTCAATTAACACATACTTACAGGCACCAAAACTCATGGGGGAGAGTAGCAGCCCTTGAAGGCTCATCCTATCCTAAACAAAACGCCATCCATCTAAATCTGCCAATATCTTAGCTTGAAGGCGCCTCTTGATCATCTTAAAAGTACAGTATTGATCATCAATGTACTATTAGACAGAGAAATGTAGCCTTTTAAGCACATTTTACAAATATTACGTCACCTTGCAGTTTTGTGTTATCAAATAGTTGCTATATTTTAGGACTCTTCTGTGGCTTTTAATATTCTTACAATGTCCAGTGAAGGGTCTACTATTCTGTATATTTTCAATGGTAATGTTTTCTTTTTTTGAATGATGCCTTGGCTCCTGTTATCTCACCATCATTATTGATGGAAATGTTACTTAACTCGCTATATGAACTTGTTGGTTCTCTTCTTCTGAAAGTTTTAGGAAATATATGTTTCTCTCAAAGGTTATTATGAAAAGTGCAAATGTACAAAAGCCTACTTCTAAACATGCTTTGCAGTGACATTGACTGCTTCCTGCTGTCTCCAAGGTGCACTTATCTTTAACTGCCGCAACCTGCAGATGGTTGAACCTTGACAGTGCATGTCATAAACAATCTTATAATTGTACCTCTTCAAACTCATTCTCTGTTCTTGCATTTGTTTGTATCTCCCAGTAGACTGTGCTTCCATTTAATGACCTTGCATCATTTAAATACAGTGAAATGTTCTTATTTTCTGTTTGATTTGAAAAATATGGATTCTTTTTGTCTGATTATTTCAGGTTACGTAGTGTTATGTTATGAGATTCTGTAAAGCGCGTGGATACCAGAATGACGTTTTGTGGTATTGAGCCAGGCCAAATTGCCAGTCCCTCCAGAATCAAGTCAATCAGTTAATTGTCAAATGCTTGAGCCACGCCTTAATCTTCCCGCAAAGACAGCAAGAGGAGAGGAAGATCTTAAATCAGGGGGAAGAGTTACATATGGTAACAATCTTTCGAATGGATGGTGTCATCCCACGTATTCCTCATCTTTGATATTTAAAATCCAGCTTCAGAACAGAAAAAACATGGTCACCCTTATGTGAAATCCAAAACTTTGTAACAACAAGCTAGTCATGCTGCATAGATCACAGACAATGGTGAGGCATGTAGCACAATAATCAAGTGGACAGAAAACTAGTGGAAGTGTTAGAAGGGCAACAATTGTGGTGTTAGGCACTTGTTCCATGGGCAACACCAAGGGTTAATGACCCAGCAGCATGAGTTAATGACCCAAACTAAGCAAGGCCATTTACTGGAGCCCTGGGCCGTTACCCCCCAGTGTCGCCCATCGAACAGGTACCTGATGCCATTAGCACACCGGTTTATTGAAAACCTGAGGTGCTAAAAAAAAAGCTCTCCATAGTTCCTAATACCCAAAAAAGACATAGGACTGAGACCCCTCTTGGACTTGAAATACTTGAACAAGTTCCTCAGAAAGGACAAGTGCGAGATGTTCACACTTTCTCAGAGCCTTCAGGCCCTACAAGTCCAGGATTGGATGGTGTCACTGGAGCTTCAGGATGCTTATTTTCATGTGCCAATTGGTTCTCATTATCAGTTTCAAGTTCTGCTTTTCGAGCTGATCTCTGTCCCAAGGGCTTTCAACATATTGATGGCGGTGGTGGCAGCTAGTCTCAGGAGAGGTGGGATTCACGTCTCCCCCTACCTGGACGATTGGCTGATCAGTGTGCGTTCTCCCGAAAAAGTCACCTGCCCCTTTCTTCACCGACTGGGCTTCTCCCTTAATTACAAGAAGTCCCATATGTCACTATCCCAAAAGCTCCAAATCATAGGTGTTGTACTGGATACATCATCGGGAATGAGCTTGCCATCTAAGGTGAGGGCTCAAGACATACTGCAAATGGTCTCCAAGTTTCAGAGTGCCCAGCATCTCCTGGCCTTCGACTTTTCGAGGTTGTGTGGCCTCATGGCATCCTGTATTTTTCTGGTGCCAGAGGCTCGCTTGAGGATGAGATCACTTCAATGGGCTCTCAGGATTCAATGGTCTCGGTTCTCGGGCAACATGTCAGACCTACATCAGGTTCCAAGCAGGGTCGCATGGGATCTTCTGTGATGGACCTGCAAGAACAAAATTCTGAAGGGAGAACCTTTTTGTCAACCATGGCCAGAGGTAATAGTAGGGACGGAGGCCTCACTCACGGGATGGGGAGCCCACGCCAATGATCTGACAATCACCTGTCATTGTTCTCCATCTGATTCTGAACTAATAATCAATCTTTAGGAGCTGAGAGCAATCAGACTTGTGCTGAAGGCCTTTCTGACCTCTGTATGGGGAGAGAATGTCCTGATAATGATAGACAACACAGTGGCCATGTACTACCTTAACAAGAGAGGAGGTGTAAGGGCGGAGGTGTAAGGTCCCTACTACTGTGCAGAGAGGCAATGCAGCTCTGGTTCTGGGCACTACAAGAGGGAATCTACCTATCGGCAGTTCACCTAGCCAGGGAGAAGAACACAGTGGTAGATGATCTGAGCAGGCAGAGCACAGTCTCCCACGGGTGGGAACTAGCTCAGAAAGTCCTTCAAGACATCTTCATCCTTTGCAGACCCACACAAGTGGATCTGTTTGTGAACAATGTCAACTGGAAGTACAAACTGCTCCAGGGAATTTCCCCCAAGAGAAAGTTTCCTCCAGTCCCTGTCATTCCTCACGTGATTAGGAGGTTGAGAAAGTTCAGGAAACACATGATCCTTATTGCCCCGGATTGGGCCAGAAGGATGTGGTACCCGGACCTTCTGGACATGTTCATCTGCCCTCCAATACGTCTCCCACAAAGAGAGGACCTTCTCTCATGAGAGGAGTGTCGGGTTCTCCACCCAGAGGTCAAGACACACAGCCTTCTTGCATGGTTTCTAAGTGGCTGAGATACAAGTATTGGGACCTCCCGGATGACGTAATGCAGATTTTGCTTTCGGCCAGAAAGCCAGCAATGAAATCCGTGTACTGCTGCTGTTGGAACAAATTCTGCAGCTGGTGCATGGATAAGAATTTAGACCCTTTAATATGCAAGACACCAGAGGTATTCTCTTTTCTACTGTCCCTAGGTAATCTGGGGTTTCAGGTTGGAACAATTACAGGGTATATGGCAGCGCAATACATCTTTAAGTGCTCATCTGAAGAAACTTCATCTTTTAAAATACCACTGGTGATACCATTTCAGAAGGGACTCACCAATGTGTTCCCTCTATCTCCTTTTCAGGTTCCCGTTTGGGACCTAAATTTGGTGTTATAATTTCTGATGAGTGCACCATTTGAACCTTTATATTCATGTCCATTAAGGTTACTAATGTTCAAAACCATCTTGTTGGTAGCACTATCTTCAGCCAGTAGTGTGAGTGAGTTGAAGGCATTATAATCTAAACTACCCTTTACGGTATTCCACACAGACAAAGTCGTCCAGAGGGTTAAACCTTCATTTTTGCCTAAGATCATTTCAGATTTTCATGTAGGACAAAAGATTGTGTTGCCCACTTTCAATCCTCCACCTCGTCCTAGCAAGGAGGAAGAGACGCTGAACAGATTAGATCCATGTAGAGCTCTAAGCTTCTAAATCGCTAGATCGTACAAACTTTGGATGATCAACTTTTTATAGGTTATAAAGGTCACCGACTGGGTAAGGCTGTAACAAAGCAGACAGGCTGGCGGGTTGCATTCCTCCATTTCAATGAATGAAAATCCTTTGACAAGATGGCCACCATGGTTGTGGAAGGCTGTGCTCCATATGGAGCCCCTCTTCCGTTTCCATGGAGGATTGCAAAGCGAAAAAGACGGAAGCTGCTGCGGCAGGCAGCGCTGCCGCATCAATCAGTTAAGTGGAGCAGGGGAGGGGAGTTTGGGAATAGTTACAAAAAAAGAAAGTCACAGGTATGTATGGTGAAATATGTTGGTGCAGGGTGGGGGGCAGCAGCCTGTGGGTTCTGTGGAACACAGGCTGAGATCAGCAGTTTCAGCCCGTGATCTACTGAACCTGATTGGTTGTGCTCCCCCCCCCCGTCCCGGGTGCTAATGGACAATACAAATCGTTTTAAAAATCACTAGATGGAGTACAGGACTCCAGTGTGAGCAGGCACATTTTCTTTTGAAGAATGACCATTTGCTTAAACATATATTTGAGTAGAGCTGTTTGTGTCTCTTGAAGCTCTTCTAAGTGATTGCACACAATTGGCCCAGAACAGAAATAACTAAGCGTGCATCAAAGCAGATAAATGTGCCTGTCATGCATAAACAGTGAAAAATGCATGTTTCGAAAAACCCAAAATATAACTTTAACATTCTATTTGTCATTTATTTATGGTACTTGAATAACACATGCTAGAACTTTAATTGTGGGAACACGGAAGGCACGTGCAAGTGTGGAAATAATATACACTTGTGCAGCAGTGGTGGGTGGAAGCGATGGAATGATGATCGTCTGGTGAACTTTCAAATTAATCAATGGCAAGGGATTGCGTGCAGGTGTCTTGTGCAGGTGTCTTGCAGGTATTTGTATTTTTTTATTTATTTATTTGCATAACGCACCAGGCCCAGGGGCAACCGGGCGCATCACTTAGTTACAACATAAGAAAAACAGACAGATCCATAATTACAAAGTTTACAAGTATAATACAGAATTTACAGGGATAATAATAGCAATGAGAGGACAAGCAGATTTTATATATACATGTACAAATTAAGCAGAGAACCCAGAGCTAAATGTCCTGGGCGGCCAGCCAGGTTTTTGTAAGGTGTTTGAATCTCGGGAATGAGGGTTCTGCTCTAAGCTCATTAGGAAGCGTGTTCCAGAGTTTAGCTGCCAAGATAGGGAAGCTAATTCCACCTGATCTTTGGAGATTGAAACGTGGAACCTCAAGGCAGTTTAAATGAGCCATTCTGCGGGGTCTAATGGAGTTGTGGAGGGCAAATCGGTTGTCCGGGTAGCAGGGAGCTTGGTTATGAAGGCATTTGTGGGTAAGAGCTAGGGTTTTCAGGGAGATACGGTGTAGGACTGAGAGCCAGCGGATATTGCGTCTGGTGTCCGATATGTGTTGGCGCCTGGGAATGTTGAGGGCAGCTCTAATCGCATTGTTTTGGACAATTTGTAACTTGTTTAGGTTGCAGCAATTGGTGCCTAGGTACAGTGAATTGCAGTAATCAATCTTGAATAATACAAGAGTTCTAGCCAGGGTGACACAATTAGTTGCGGAGAGGAAAGGGCGACAGGCTGTAATAAGCTTGCAGGTATATGCCGCTGCGGAAGAGACTGAGTTAGTTTGTCTGGTCAGGGATAGAGTCGAGTCAATGTAGATCCCTAGGGTTTTTGTGACCTTGGCGGTTGGGATAATATTCCCATCGATGATGAAGGTCTTGAACGCAGGGTCGAGTTTGGCAAGTTTTTGTAGCAAACCAAGAATAAGAAGCTCAGTCTTTTCATCATTAAGACAGAGTCCGTGTTGAGCCATCCACGCCTGGATGACCTGCTAGATGACATTGATAGCGAGGGAGTCAGCAGTGTAGTCACCTGAGATAGGGATTAGTATCTGGGTGTCGTCGGCATAGTTGGTGTAAGTGACACCCAGATAGTCCAAGATATCGAAGAGAGGTTTGGTGAACATGTTATACAACGTGGGTGAAACACAAGATCCTTGTGACACGCCACAGGAGACAGGTGCAGGTGGGGCGGCTGCTAGTGGAGAGAACACACGCATAGATCTATTGTCTAAAAATCCAGGTTGTAGCTTTATCAGAGATGTGTGCAGCTTATTTAAGGTGGTGGCAGAGGATTTTATGATTGACGAGATCAAAGGCCGCCGAGAGGTCCAAGAGGAGTAAGAGAGCAAGTTTGCCTTTGTCTTTTAGATCTTCAATCTGTGTTTTTAAATCTATGAGGGCAGTTTCAGTGCCGTGACGTGGCCGGAACCCAGATTGCCTAAGTCCCAAGAGTTTGTTAGATTCAAGGTAATCTTGAATTTGTAGATATGCTGCACGGTCGAGGATTTTTAGTAAAAACGGGACCGTGGTGATTGGCCTGTAGTTTGTGGGTATACTACCGTCCAGGGTAGGTTTTTTCAATAGGGGGATGACCCACGCGTCCTTTAGATTGTCAGGTACGATCCCAGAGCTAAAGGAAGATTTGATGAGCGTAGTAATGAATGGCGCTAGGTCATGTGCTGCTTCCTTGATTATAGGTTCCGGGCAGAGGTCGCCTTGGCAATTGGTCGGTTTAAGGCTGGTGATGATCTTTTCCACTTCGGAAATGGAGAGTGGAGAGAAGCTAAAAGGAGTCAGAGAGTCTGGGATGGGGTAGTTTAGGGTGGGGTTAGTGTTGGGTTGTGGGTTGGAATGTAGGCTTGATTGTTCGTTATTGATTTTAATTTGGAGGGTGGCAATCTTGCCGAGGAGAGCCTCTTGGATTTTGGTACACCAAGTGCTATCTTTGATGCAAGTGTCTGGTGCAGTGACAGGGGTTTCAAGTTCTTTTAGGATTCTAAACAATTCTTTGGTGTTGGATTTGGCTTGTTCGATACGTTTATTGTAAGTGTCTTTTTTAGCCTGGAATATGGATTCCTGTAGTTAAGGGTGGCCAAGAGGAGGCACGATTTGTTGGCTGCGGACTGGTTGCTTTTCAATGTGATTCCGCAATTCGTTTTTCTTTGTGCAGGGTCCTGAGCTGGGGTGTGAACCAAGAGTTCAGGTGGGCTAGAGGTTTGGGTTTTCTCAGTTTGGATGGGGCGATGATATCTAAGGCTTTTTGCATACCGAGGTTGAAGGTGTCAACCATAACCGTGGGGTCGGAGCATGAGCGAACCTGGTCATTGAGAGCCGGGAGGAGGAGGGGGAGGAGTCTGTTGCAAGTGATGTCACGTTTATTGCTGGTGGCAGTAGCCGGTGCAATGGTAGGAGAGAGGCTGGCAGGTATGGACTGAATGTTAAACGTAATTAAGTTGTGGTCGGTCCATGCATACTGTTGGTTAGAGATGATATGGATAGGACAACTGTGGGAGGCTAGCCAGTCGAGGGTGCTGCCCTTAACGTGGGTAGGTTGGTTGATCAGCTGTATGAATCCTGCATTCATAAGCATATTATCAATAGTCATGGCAGCAGTGTGTCGGGGGGAAATTCTGCCGGGGTCGGCCGGGCCGTCCGTAGACCTCCGGGCAGGGAGGCCCCAACTCCTCCCGTATATCCCAAAAGAGATAGAGTATGAGACACACGCAAGAAGCAAGGTGACTCTGCTGTTTATTAGACAAAACGGCAGGGATGGGTCAAGGATCGTACGCGTCCGTCCTGACACACACACAATCGTGGGGCTCGCAGGCCCTTTTTACCTTAGTATGACGCGCTACTTGCGTCACCTTAGAAAGTTTAGCAAAAAACCTATTTCCACTCTGGATTGGTTACTCGAGTGGTAGGGTTAGTATAGCATACATATAGAGAACGGTGTTAGTGGTTGAGGGTTAGTCAGGTGGTATACTTGGGCTGTCCCTTCAATTTGATACATGAAAATTGTTACATGAAGACCTCTGAGGATTGGTCAATGTTAATGGCGTCAGTGATAAGAGCCCCATGTTCTGATTGGTCCGCTCGCGAGCCTCCCAGTCTGAGACTATCGCTGTTCCCAGCTCGCGGTGCACCTGTCATTTGCAACAATGTTTTACTATGGGTAGGTGTAAACAATGTGAGGATTTATTCATATGTTGGGAGGTCGACTACTCTCACTGCTGCAGATGTCCAATGAGTCTTTTAATTGTATCTGCCTGTGTCTTGAAACGTGGGATTCAGGCGTATCCTTCCTTCTGGCCTTGGCATCCTGTCAGGGTTGGCTTTGTCACGTGAGGTGGGACCGTGTTTGAGGCAAAATTCAGCACAATTAATATTGTTTTTCCCACTGTGTGCCTGGTTTATCTTGCAGGTGCGACCTTGGCGTCGGCTTGCAGCGTGCGAGATTGCAACATCGTGCCCTTGGCGGTGTGCTTTCGCCGGGCTCATTCTGCAGGGTCAGCAACCAAGATCTTGCTCATTCAATGTTCATGGAAGCTTTTGCTTGCGGCCTACTTGGGCCTGGTGCATAGGTGGAACTGTGTGATGCAGAGCGCTTTAGGTTACGGTATCATATTGCTCTATCCTCAGTATTGTGTCTCCGTTATATTCTTCATTATGGTACATGGTTCTTAGAAGAAGCGTGAGCAAGCCTTTTTAGATAAGTTCATTATGCGTCTTGCGTTTATGCATTTTGAGAGCCTATGTGGAAAATAATAAAGATGCATGTCCGTGGGTATGTCTGTCGCCTACGTCATAGCACTGAGTATGTTCTTCGTGTGGATTGGTGTGGGAGTGTCCGGTGTGCATGTTTGCACAGGTGTGCTGACCGTTGGCTAGGTCGTCATGGCATCTCTAACGACACGGAGGTTTAGTCGAGTTGATCCATGCCGCAGGTGTCGGCATGGACAGGGCGGGCTGCTGGGCAGGTAGGTGGGCACATCCGTATGTTCCTGTACCAGGGTATTTGGTCGTCTGGTAGATAGGCAAACTCCTCTCGTGGCGGGTGTCTAGGCCGTGATCCTCTAGGCCAAGCGCGAGAGGGGAAGGGCGGGAGCCTGTTCTTCCATTCTCCCACTTCAGTCCCCCCTCTGGTCGACTTGTCGACCACAAACAAATCCTTTTCTTTATCTCCTCTTACTCTCCATATTTTAGTTATTCCTCCTAAATGTCCATAGTGGTTAACATGGTCTTCAAATGACCAATACATATATGCACAGGTTCCTCCAGGAGTGCAGTATACCCATTTCCCTATGTAGCTCCTTGGGTTTCTTGGGTTCTCGAGCTTCACAGATGGTGGGTCCAGGTGGTTGGTGATGATCTGGTTGCGCAACTTCTCTCTCTCTTTTATGATTGTGCCTGTGTGTTTGCCGTCATCTGTTGGCATCAAGAGGCGCATACCAACCATTTCGATCATCTCGTCTGTGGTGCGTGCCTTCCGGGCCTTCCAAAATCTTATTATGATCAGTGTAGCTCCAGCCAAAATAGTACATCCAACTATAATCTTCAGTCCATCTGACAGCCAAGATGGCATCCAGGACCATAATATTGAAAACCAGCTCTCGTCCTTTTTCACACCTTTACTTTCATCCATCATTTTTGAGTGCATCTGGGCCAATTGTAAAACTGCTTCTGTCAGTGTACCATTGTCAGCATCGTTGGCAGGGGTGAATGTGCAGCATGATTGTCCTATCTTAGCGCAAACTCCTCCTTCCATGGCTGTGAGGAGGTCCAGTACATATCTGTTCTGTAGTGCCACCATCCTCACTGCTCGCAGTTCCTCATTTATTGCGTTGAATCCATTTACTGTAGAGTTAATTGTCATCATTAGTTCCCATCTAGTTATCTGGAGCCATTTTGCGTTTGCGTAAGCCTGTAGTCCCGGATGTATTATTGAGGAGAAGAACATTGCTGCTCTGCTGAATAGTCTGTGTTCTGGCGGAATTGAAGTGAGTGCTGTTTCCGACCTTCCCCACAGGTAATTTCCTGTCAGAGTTTCTCCTTGTCTTTTCTTCCTATTCAGGACGGTGTTGTTGCCATTGTTCCTGTTCTCTGGCCCCTTCTGAAGCAGTGCAGATCTCTTCTTCCTCTTGTTTCCTTCATCCATTTTGGGGAAATTCGCCATATTCACATGTTTCTGGGGCACCACTAGTGATGGTACATTAACGTGTACTATTGTGCATACACCATTCCACAGAGGGGGCAGTGTATGGTATGCCTTGTCTCCACAGGCCCAGTAATGGTCCATTACTACTGCTGTTCCTGCTCCCCCCTCAGGTAACTCCATCACGCTTTCACAGTTGGTGTTGTATCCTACGTCCACTTGTCCTTTATGTTGGTAGCATACCTTAGGCGCAGTTAGCGGCAGTATTGTTATTGGGTCTTCATCCTTCTCCATCCACGTGAGCATGGGTACGTACTTGACCCAAGTCATCCAACATCTATGGTTGTGTCCATCAATAGTTGAAATATTTTCTCTTGTTACCATGTTGCTGCCAACCACTCCTATGTCCCATTTGTTGTTCATGTACACCTTCCCTGTTATTATCACCAGTGGTCTTTCCCAACATCCGTTTTTACCAGGAACTTCAGTGGCGTACCAATCACATGGTAGGTACTGTAGTGTAACTTTCTTTGTTTCTCCTTTTTCAGGACCACTTGTTATGTATCTGAATCCTTCAGCATGTAAACTGCTCTTGTGGTAACTCAAATAAGTCTTGAGGAAGTTGTTTTCATATGGATATGTATCTCGTGTTTTCCACACCAGTTGCACCACTGTCCCTTGAAATCTACCTTTCGTCTGGAACAGTGGCAGGTATATTATACATCGTGCTATTTTATCATCTATCTCCGTGGCAACAAATGTTCGAGAAGCGCTCATAGCGTATGGGATTAATGAGCAAACGTAGCAGCTGTCTTCTGTTGTCTGCTTAACTATGTGGGTCATGTGTTGGTACCATATGTTGTTTGAGATGTGTGCTGAATCTTGTATGTAGTTGTCAATACCTTTATTATCTGAGTATGTGCTGCGTTTAACTCTATTTTCCTTGTGTGGGATTTTACTAGTACCACCTGACGTAACACCTGTTGCAGCTGAGGGTGGGGTGTATTAGGTTTGGGTACAGCAATAATATGATAGCATAGCTGTACTGCCATACAGAGGCAGCCAAGAACCCGGTGATCATTAAAATCCCTATCAATTTTATTACAGATGCTAATTTCACCGGCATTTTGCTCTTACCTTGCTGCAGTCCGGCAGCTTATTCTTGCGACGTTACAGTTGCCCGCCTGAAAATTCTTAATATGCTTGTTATTAGTGTTAGTTGTTGTTTTTAAGCTCTCCCTATTAAGTAGTCATTCAGTGCCCAAGCAAAGAGCTGTTCCCACGCCAATCTAAGCGATCTATCTCTTAGGGCAGGCAAGTATGGTTGGAGGTGGGGCATTGAATGTTCTATGGCCAAGAGGAATGCTGTGTAGTAGCCACGTACCCTCCTTCTTTTCAGGTACGTTGGCCTTTTTATTTCATATACAAATTGGTGTGACAATTCTTCCAGGTAATTATCGTCTGAGGGTACCATCTACTCCTGGGCAGTGAATTGGTTAGTTATCTACTTTCTTAGTAGTACAATAATACGCTGTACCTGCATGTGCGAGAGAAAAGAAAGAGAACATTCAGGTGTTTACATGTGTAT
This sequence comes from Ambystoma mexicanum, assembly GCA_002915635.3. Classification (NCBI taxonomy): domain Eukaryota; kingdom Metazoa; phylum Chordata; class Amphibia; order Caudata; family Ambystomatidae; genus Ambystoma; species Ambystoma mexicanum. The sequence continues at coordinate 935,997,813 of CM030325.1, forward strand.
ATGTGCAAGACAATGTCCTTCAGTTCAGTTATTACTACAGTGGGTAGGGGGTCAATGGGCAGAGGGTTTGGGGCTCAACTGGCGGAAGTCTCTTTACTCTTTAATCGTGTAACCATGGGGTGGGCGGTATGGGGATCACCCCTTTCTTTTCTAGTAGTTGTCTCTGGGGAATTTGAGGGGTGGCAGGGTATGGGGACACTTAGGCCGTTAGTTGTGGTAGAAGTCTCTTCCTCCGTTGGTGACGCTGTTGTTGTTCTTCCAGTGGCCCTGTCGGTGGCGCTGGGGCGGGTCTGGAGTTTGTAGATCTTTACGTCGTGTAGGTGGTTCCAGGCACGTTTGTCCTGTAGCTTTACTGCTCTCGTTGATACCTCCTCTACCAGATGGGGCCAGTGAAAGCGTGGGCTGTTCCACTTTCTGTTGAAATTGGCGAAGTAGTACGTGGTCACCTTTAGCAACTTTGCACAGTCTTTCCTTTTCCAATTCTTTATCCACGTCTTCTTGTTGATCGCTGTTAGACCCGCCCCGCGTGCGCTCGAGCTGTTGAGACACAAACACTACACTAGTAAATCAAAGAAGACACATATTTGTACATTTCATCGCCAGGACATTTGCAGTACTCTCGTGGTCGGTAAATGCTCTTGATGTTGGCGTTAGGGGAAGGCGCATTTGACGTCCGGTAACCACCTCGTGAGGGGTGAGGTGGTGGTCGGAACCTGGTCTATTCCTTAGCTCAAATAGGGCTAGTGGAAGGCAATACAACCAACTCTTCTTTGTTGTTTGCTGTATTTTTGCAATTGCCTCCTTTAATAGGCCATTCAGGCGTTCACATAAACCGTTGGCCTGTGGGTGGTATGCACATGCAAATTTATGCTTGATGTTCAGTAAGGATGTGATGTGCTGGAACATTTTGTTTGCGAAATGTGGGCCATTATCTGACCGCAGTACCTCGCACACTCCCCACCTGGGGAAGATCTCCCTCACTAGGAATTTAGCTGCTCTGAATGCATCTGGGTGTGAACAGGGCCCTGCTTCAATCCACCTCGAGAATGGGCATACTACTACAATCATATACCTATTTCCTTGACATACGTTGATCATATCAACATAGTCAATATGGAGATGTCGGAAGGGTCCCTCTGGCCGGGGTATAGTACCTCTTATCACCTTCAGAGTGTGACCAGCCGTAAACTGTTGACATGTGAGACAATTGCTGATAAAATTTGACACATGAGAATTTAACTCGGGGCAGAACCAGTCTTCCCTAATTCGTGCTGCAATTACTTCCTTTCCTGTGTGGGCTGGGTGTTGTAGTTGGCTCAGAGCGGTGTTCAATAGTGCCAGTGGTATTGCAATCTTCCCAGTGTCACTCTGGCGCCATAGTGCGTCAGTTGGTGACATTGTGCATCCTCTTTTTACCCATATTTCTTTTTCTGCCATTGGTGCAGCCGCTTGTAGCTCCATTATCTGTGTGGCTGGGAGATGGGTGTACCCTTCTCTTATCAACATCTCCTTAGCCATTCCCCTCCCTCTCCCTCTCTCTGACTCTGGGTGGTTCCATATCTCACCAAAATATGCAGCATACTTCGCATGTGCGTCTGCTGCTGCATTCCCTTTTGAAATGTGGTCTTCACCATTGGTGTGTGCGGTGCATTTGACCAAAGCTAATTCTTGGGGGTCATTTATTGCTTCAATTAGTTCAGCCAATAGGAGGGCATGTTGCACTGGAGTGCCATCAGCTCTCCTAACACCTCTTCTTCTCCATTTCGACAGCCCTGAGTGGACAGTGGACGTAACATATGCGCTGTCGGAATATATGGTCACTCGTTTTGTCAAAGCCTTCCTTCAACGCCAAAATCAGTGCAATTAATTCTGCTGCTTGAGCGGAATAATGCTGTGGTAGTTGTAACACATTTCATTGCCACACACACCCGGTACCTCCATCATTTTTACCACTGCTGCCCCAGTCCTCCTTATACCATCCTTTGGTCGATAGTTGATGACCCATCAATGAACAGGAGCTCACCTCCCTCTAGTGCGTTCTCTTCAATCTTTCTAGTACATGAGTACATTTCAGTTATTTGCGTACAGTCGTGGGCATAATCTCCTTCCTCAATTACTTCTGCTAGGAACCTTGCAGGGTTGACCGTGCTACATCTAATAATTGATAGTTCAGCTCTGGATAAGATGATCTCATAACCTGATGCCCTTTGCGTGGTTAGGGTGGACTTA
>CM030325.1:936000061-936143500 GCA_002915635.3 Ambystoma mexicanum
TTACTGCTGAGTACTATGTTGTTTCAAGGCCCTGAGATCTGATATGAAGCGCCAAGACCCCCTCTAGCCTTACGCACTGGGTATACAGCCGTGTTACATGGTGATTACTGAGGGACCAATATGCCATTATCTATAAGGGCCGTTATGGTTTCATATATGCCCTCATCTGTCCTCTTTTGATAGGTGGGTTACTGTTTCTCTGGGGAGATGCACTTTTTTCAATTTTTACCTTATCCCTATACTTTTTATGCACCCCACGTCATAGGGGCTATAGTCCATAATGATGTGGGTACTTTTGTCATCCTCTCAAAGAAGGGAACTGGGGTGGATGGGTGCCTCAAGGCCATTGCAATTTTCTGTGCTACTTGTTTGTCACCCCCTTAGCCTTCCACCTCATATGAACACCATTTCACTTCCCCTTTTCTTCTGAGAACAGCTCCTCATCTGACACTGGGAGAAGTCTAATCCTTCTGCTAGTGCTATCTGCTCCATGCTCTTCCTCTCTGTCTTGGGCATGTACAGCAATGTAATACCTTGTGGCTATAATGCTCAATGTCCACTGGAACCACCTTTCCTTCTGGTCTTGACGTGTTTCTGTCTCAACAAAAGGCTGCTGGCCTCCTCCAGATCTTCCCTATCCCTGGCATCCAGCAAATGCCATGTCTGTCCCGTACGGGAAGAGTCGCATCCTACTGCTCAGCCTAATCGCTGTCTGCCGCATATGCTGCATAATCTGTCGTGCTGTGAGCATGTATTCCTGGAGTAGAGCAAATTATGCTGTCCTCCGTAAAGGAGATCGTCATATTCAACCTGTTCATTATGTCTCTCCCCAGTATGTTTACTGGTGAGGCACTATAATTAAAAAGGAACTGACATGTCATAATCTCCTATAGATAAGGGAATGTTATCAGTAAAAGGAAAACAACCCTCTAGCCCCAGAGAATCCTTGGGTGTTCAATGGCTTCGCACGACCATCTTTAAACTTAACCCTCCCTTATGCAAGACCGGGTCGCCCCGATGTCAACAAGGAATGATAATTTTTGTCACCTATCGTTACCTCTATGCGTGGTTCCTCCGCACTATTAGGTGTTACCGACAGGAATGGGACACACAAGGCCGTCTGTGGGCTGTCTAAAGAGGGTACAAACGACTGGACCATTTCCTGTGTAAGGGTTGTGTCCCAGGACCGTCACCCTACCCAGTTGTGTTGTGTTGTGCTTGGGGGTGCGTGTTATCGCTACCTGTTGTTGTGGCAGTGAATATGTCTGTGGCTGTTGTTGTGTTATTAGTTGTTGCTGTTCATTTCCCTGTTGCAACGTCTGCTGTTGCTGTATGCCCTGCTGTTCCTGTGTGGGCCTTGGTTGTCCTTGTTGCGCTCCGATGATGGTGTTTCCTGGTCTTATACTCTACACGTGCGTGACATGTGCCCTATCAATCCACAACTCCCAACACACCGGTGGTTCCTACTCTGCCATGGAAAGCTTACCTGTGTTGGTCCTGGTATTACTGGTTGCCGGTGGGTAGGAATTTCTAAGTCCTCCCACCTGCTGTTGTGTGTTATAATCCGTATCCTCTTCCTGCTTCATAATTCCCTCCTCTTCCCACTGTAAGTATAAATACCCAAGCTCCTGGCATTGTGTAATCCCCTCCCATGTTGGTCGTGTATGGTTGGAGTGGCGGCACCTGTTGTGTTATAGCTCTGTGAGGGTGGTATTTGAGGAGGATCTTGTGCAGCCACTACTTGTGTGGGGCTTTGGGTCAATGTTGTAGGTGTAGTTATTAGTGCCCCTTCCAATTGTGTATTTAGTAAGTTTTTTCTGTACTAGTTTAGCCTCTTCCGTTTCCTGTCCTTCCCTTTGTTTCATTTTTCCTTGCCATGCCCTACAATGATGCACATTGTCAGTTGTATTCCTGGCCATGCTTTTGCTTCCATTCCCACTACTTTCTTCAGTTGGTTTCTGAACTCCTTCTGGGAGCCCTTGTACTAGTATATGATAAAATAATTGCTGGTGTTTTGTCCCATTGTCTCTAGTTTCCATGCGCCACTTCTCTTGGATTTCCTGGATATAATCAACAGGAATCTTCGTTATCTCAGCATCTTGCCGTGAGTAATTGCTCCTATGTCTGATCGTGTCTGGGTACTGTACCTCAATGCCTGCCAATAGCGCATGTCCTGCAGTTTGCGAATGGTGCCCCATCATGCGATGTGTTTGCTATTGTATACCCAGGGAATCCCGCTCTCTTCCAAAGTCATCCGCTGTATCCCCTAATATCGATATTAGAAGGCCCTTTAGCATCTCCCACTGCCAGTTCTGTCCTGCGGTGTGTTTTTCCATTTCATATATCCATTTAGCCGCACCTCCACTTAATGATGGGAGCCTGCACTTTATAATCTCCTTTGTCTGTATGCTTCCAAGGGACGTACTGTGGTCTAACCCCCCCCTCTCCAGAAGTGGCATTAGATTGTGTCTCGTTTTACCCTTTGGGTTCCATAAAATCGACTCCTCACAACGCCTCCTCTTCTTCCCATTCGCTTCTACATCAATGCAAATCTTCCTTTGTAAACTACTTTCCTTCTCCATCTTTTCCCCTTCTTCATCATTTCCTGTATTTCAATGTGGGCATGTGTATTCGTCCTTCCTGCCTGCGTACTAGGAGGTCTCTAAGCCGACTGCATAGAGTTGTCAGCTCGTTTGTGAAGGGCGCAAGTTTGATTGCTACGTAAATGAGCGTGAGGTGGTTGAGCATGTAGGGTGGGATGGGGAGAGAGTGTAATGGTGACGGTGCGGCTTCATGTGTCGTCCTTTCCGCTAATTCCTTGCTCTTCCTCCTCACTTCCTCTCCAGTTCATCCTTTCCTCCTACAGATTCCATGGTGAGTCTGTATTGGCCGGGTGGTGTATAGTTTATCTGGGCTTTCCCTTTCACTGTTTCTTCCTTCCTTCTCCATTCCTTTCTTCTTCCTCACTACAAAAGTCATTCATAAACGGCAGCCCACCACTCTGTCTTTTTTCCCTTGATTGTTACTGTTTTTAAGTCTGTTAGGTCCGGTTCTCCCTTTTCTCCTTTACAACCGCTCCCCTTTGCGCTGATCTTGTTGCTACTCTGAGATCTCTATATACATACCCCCTTACTTCACTCTCCCTTCTCCTATCTTCTCTTTCCCCTTAATTTCTCTCCTCATCTCTCTACCAATTTCCTCCCTTTTCCTTTTTTAATTACTCCATTACTTCCTACTCACCTTTTTCCAATATCCTTTCATCCCTCTTTCTTCCTTTCCCATCTCACCCTCTCCCTCTATAATATACTCTCTATCACCCTCCCTTCTTCGTATTTTCTTAGTCGTTTCTGATAGAAATCTCATCTTCCACATTGCCATTTCTTTTTCTTTCTCTTCTTTCTTCACCTTTTCCTCTCTCGTAGCACTGTCTTGATACCCCTTTCTGCTGCTGTTTTTACCCTTTCAGCTTCTCTCCTTTGCTCCTCATTCGTTCCCTTATTTTTTTCCAATTCGTTCTTACCTTCTTTCCTTTCCCTCGCTCTCTCTCTTTCCTCCCTCTCGAGCTGTTTGATCAGTTCATTCTGCTCATCCCTTAACTCTGCTAGTCGTTCCTCCAAAATCTCTTCCTTTTGTCGTAACAGCTCTTCCCCTCTCATTCCACTCTCCCTGGTATTATCCTCGTCTATTTTCCTTACTACCTCCTTCTCTTCTCCTGTTAATGAACCTCGTAATTTTAATAGTATCTGCGCAGCTACCCACTCATCATGTCCTATTTCCACAGTTTGTTCTTCTCCAGTCCTCCCCTCCCCTGCTGGCATCTTCCTATGAGCCACATATGGTGGCGGGCTGTATGCCGGGTTCGAGTACCCCTCAGCCGCCCTTAACTGTCCTCTTTCTATTTCTCCTAATTCTCTTAAAGGGTACAACCCCCCTCCCTCTGTTTTCACTACCTTTGCTAGGGGTATATCGTTGCTCTGTTCCTTTTTTATTTCATTTTCTTTTGAGTTATTATTCTTTTCTCCTCCCTCTTGTCCGTTCCCCGTGTTCTTTGGGTCTTCACTCCCCTTTTTCCCATCCTCTCCTTCCTCCTTAATCTCTTTTTCTTCCGGTATTTCCCCCACAGTGAACATTCCATTTGGTCCTGGTCGGGACCCTTGGAACATCCTCCATAAGTTAAACACCTCCACGTGGTTTGTCAACTTCTTCCCTTTGTATGTATTATGCAGATGGTTTAATAGTGAATGTTGGGTATATGGATCGAAGCTACCATTAGGCGGCCATGGTGTTATCATTTTGTTGTCCGTCCCCTGTGTCCATTCTATGCTATACTTGATCAGTTTCTTCCTATGGGGTGACAGTGTTGTACATATGTGTTGTAGTGGGGTAGTGAGGGTGTTCCCCCACCCTCCCGATCCTGTCCCGTGTGACATAGTAGCGCTCCACTTGTTACCCTTCCCCTATTTGGTAGCGGTTATCTCACTAGCAGTTTACAATATACAGCCTTATATCTTTACCTGGCCCCGTAAGTTTGGGGACTTGCGATAGTCCGCTAAGGAAAATTATTAAAATATAGTATTTACATTTGTATATTTTCTTCTGTCTTTCTTCCTTTACACAACACCCTTACGGCCCCCTGCGGCCGAGGCGCACGTAGCCCCCTGCGGCTGCGTACCCTTGTGACGTTCTTATACAGCCGTCCTATTTTCACTTGCTCCTCCTCCCTTCTTCTACACTGCCGTGGCCGGCGTTCTCCGTGCGCAGCCACGTCCCCCGTTTCACCTTTCCCCGATCAACTCATTACCGTTTATCTCCGTTTCCACTCCCTTACCACAGTTCTCTTCCCACCACTCTCAAAAGAAAGATGCCTTGTGCTCGGATATCCTATGAAAGCCCTACTGGTGACGTCACCGATCTCTTCGAGCTACTGGTAAGTTCTTCATATATTCTTTAAATTCAAAATACACTTGCAATCTACCCCCGTTAACCTCACAGCTGTCTTCCTGTCACTCCTGGAACAAGGTAATCAATAATATAATCGGACTGCGCACGCTGCGTCGCCTCGCGTGTGATACGCCCCTCGACAGGAGGGCTTAACCAGCCAATTATCTTCCGTATTGGGCAACTAACTAGCTACCGCCTACAGGGAAACGTCATCTACCTATCGAGTTTCTTGCTCGAACAATAGGGATCCTCATCTACTCATTGATCAATAAATGCCAAATCGTAGGAAACCACACACACACACCCTTACACGTAGTCGCGACCTAGGCCAATCAGTGTCTACGAGCGGCCGCACGTGATGTTTTCGTGCTCCGCCTCCCTCTCTCGCGTAACGTAGCCGACTGCTCTCGCACTCGTTCGGCTACCATTCATTTCATTGCCTACACTAAATTGTCAAACCTTCGCCGCGCACCTGTGCAACACCTCCCACCTCCCGTATTTAATTCCTCCCCCCTCCCTCACAATTTCACATTGCTTGTTGTGCGTGGCATGCTCACCAAGTTCTCTTGATGCGGGGCCGCTCGACTGCGTGCACCCCTCCAAGCGGCTCGCCACCTCCCCTCGTCTGGACCACGTCTGGACACTCGCCAACCGCGGGCGGGATACTTCTCAACCGGCTCCCGAAGGCCAATATCCGGATTGCGCTGTCCGGTCTTCTCGCAGTTCCGCGATGGTCCTGTAGTCCTCAGAAGGGGGCAACGGCAGAGGGGGCCGCGCCGCCGGGCCTCCTCGCAACGGGAGTACCTGGAAAAAAAATAAAAATAAAAAAGCAGATCTTAAACAGATCTCAGCAGTGCCTCCAACTTGTCGGGGGGAAATTCTGCCGGGGTCGGCCGGGCCGTCCGCAGACCTCCGGGCAGGGAGGCCCCAACTCCTCCCGTATATCCCAAAAGAGATAGAGTATGAGACACACGCAAGAAGCAAGGTGACTCTGCTGTTTATTAGACAAAACGGCAGGGATGGGTCAAGGAGCGTACGCGTCCGTCCTGACACACACACAATCGTGGGGCTCGCAGGCCCTTTTTACCTTAGTATGACGCGCTACTTGCGTCACCTTGGAAAGTTTAGCAAAAAACCTATTTCCACTCTGGATTGGTTACTCGAGTGGTAGGGTTAGTATAGCATACATATAGAGAACGGTGTTAGTGGTTGAGGGTTAGTCAGGTGGTATACTTGGGCTGTCCCTTCAATTTGATACATGAAAATTGTTACATGAAGACCTCTGAGGATTGGTCAATGTTAATGGCGTCAGTGATAAGAGCCCCATGTTCTGATTGGTCCGCTCGCGAGCCTCCCAGTCTGGGACTATCGCTGTTCCCAGCTCGCGGTGCACCTGTCATTTGCAACAATGTTTTACTATGGGTAGGTGTAAACAATGTGAGGATTTATTCATATGTTGGGAGGTCGACTACTCCCACTGCTGCAGATGTCCAATGAGTCTTTTAATTGTATCTGCCTGTGTCTTGAAACGTGGGATTCAGGCGTCTCCTTCCTCCTGGGCTTGGCATCCTGTCAGGTTTGGCTTTGTCACGTGAGGTGGGACCGTGTTTGAGGCAAAATTCAACACAATTAATATTGTTTTTCCCACTGTGTGCCTGGTTTATCTTGCAGGTGCGACCTTGGCGTCGGCTTGCAGCGTGCGAGATTGCAACATCGTTGCCGGGCTTTCGCGGGATTCTGCAGGGTCAGCAACCAAGCTCTTGCTCATTCAATGTTCATGGAAGCTTTTGCTTGCGGCCTACTTGGGCCTGGTGCATAGGTGGAACCGTTTGATGCAGAGCGCTTTAGGTTACGGTATCATATTGCTCTATCCTCAGTATCGTGTCTCCGTTATATTCTTCATTATGGTACATGGTTCTTAGAAGAAGCGTGAGCAAGCCTTTTTAGATAAGTTCATTATGCGTCTTGCGTTTCTGCATTTTGAGAGTCTATGTGGAAAATAATAAAGATGCACGTCCGTGGGTATGTCTGTCGCCTACGTCATAGCACTGAGTATGTTCTTCGTGTGGATTGGTGTGGGAGTGTCCGGTGATGGGAGCAGGCCCGGATCCAGCAGGGGGGCCAGGGGAGCCAGGCACCCCCAGAGCCAGCCTCTGGCCCCCCCTAGAAAGGAGGCCATGTCAGTGGTGTGTTATACACCACTGGTAAACGAGGGAGTAGGGGTGGATGTCACTCTAAACATTCAGCAGCAACCTCTGAGACATTCTTAGAGGCTGAAGTGCAGGAAGCCCGGCCAGGATTTGTTTTCTTACCCTAGACACTGATTTATGCCCCAAAGCCATAAAAGTACAAATGACCAGGGAGATGGAGGGACATTCACACCTCTAAGTGAGGTAGCACACTTATTCAAACAGGCTGCCTACAACTATTTTCTGAAACCTAAAATCACAATTTTGGTTTCCGTAATTTAAAGTATGTTTGTTTTTTGTGGGAATATAGTGGTTTTTCACATCATGCGTAATAAAATGGTTAACTATATCAAACAATAAATGACAGGTAAAATTACTTTAACACAGATTTCTGCAGAAGGTGCGTCAACTGCCGGGGGGGGGGGGCCTTACAAATTACATACACAGTATATATTCTGCTGCATTAACTACTTGAGTTTAAGTGAAAAGATAAGGTTGGTAGTAACACAAATTTAATTTTGGAGGGGAGAGTGTAGTAAAATCAAATATTGATAGATGTAATGCTTTGAATTAAACATTACCACTACCGTTGCTGTGCACAACATTCCATGCCATAATTCTGTAGTATGTCTGTGCGATTAGAGAAGGGGAAAAACCATTAGCAAATTACTTTTGGTGCTGCCACCAAAAGGTGCAGTTGAATCTCAATTGCTAGGCTGTGTTCCATCTGCACTGGAACACAAACAACCACATGAATTTGTTGTCCCTGTGGTCTAGCAGTTTTGGAAGGGCTTCTGACATTAGTGACAGGGCCAAGACTGATATGCAAACAATGGTATAGAAGGCGAGCCAGAGCAATGATGGTGGTTCTAATTGATTCAGAGACTTTTTACCTAATAGGTACAGCCAGAACGCATGCTGTGGACAACAGATAGGATGGCAATAAACTGTGAGGAGAAACACACATTTTATGGGTGTGTCTGGTCATTTACCCACCTAATGACTTGCCATGGGTATGTCATGCCTCACCACCAAAATCTAACCTTTCCAGAACCCTTTGAGCAAGCTCTATCACAAAGTAACAACAAACGTGTTGCTGTATGGAGCCTGCCAGTGTTATATCTAAGCATTCTTTTGAGTGTTTAATTACTTAATTGCCTCTGTAAATGAGCTCCTGCTGTAGTAAAATTCTCTTAATGTGTGTCTTCAGCAAGTTGATTTTATAAGCAATATATTTGTCAATGCTTCTGACTTGCACTGAAGTCCTGTCTTAAACAAGCAACCACAAAGCCAGCAGTTTTGGCATGCGTATAGGTAGTAGCAGACATTTTCCATGCCATCATATGCCCAATTACTGACACCATTTTCCAGCTTTTCCCATTTTATGGCCAGCTGGTAACCTTATGGCAGTGCCTGGCAAATGCCAATCCATGCCTAATCAAAAGCCCAAGCTGTTGGCTAGGCCAATGCATGTTGCCTTGAGTTTGTCTCCATAAGTGAATGTGTATATGCCCAGATGTTATTGTTTTGCTTGCTATGCCTATGGAATCAAGCTGCACCTCACTGAGCTGGTCTAACAAGGTCCTACCTGAAAATGATAAGACTAGGTTGGCAAGTATTGACCAGTTTCAGATCTTCTAATACATACTTGCCAGTGGGACTCTGACCTAAATAGAATGCATCTTTGTTTGGAAGGCTAGTCTACTCTGCCAGAACGTTTCATGATTCAAACTGATAAGTACTGCCTTGATAACCTAATTCTGTTTGATTAACTTTACAGAGTTTGCATGCAAACAGAATATGTCATGTGAGTTGTGGGATTTGCTTGGAAAGTATGATGTAAATCCTGGGTGCTGGGTGTTTAGGCAGTGCCGGAAATGAAACATGAACACCTGTAAAATAACAAATAATTTTCTATAATGTTACAGACAAAGAATAAAAGGTGTACATAAAAAGCAGTATTTAAATATTTTCCAAATAGTGCAATCAGAGGTGGATTTAACATTTGGACAACGGACAAATGCCAATGCCCCCCAGCTCTACTCCCTCCCATTAGATGCAAACAGCAGTGCTGAACAGGCCCTACCAGTGAGATCTTATTGTTTTAACGTGTCTCAGAGGCAGATTATTTACAACAGGAAGTGATTAGAGATGATAAAAGGAAAAAGGCAGTGACCATTGCTGTGGCACTTTAAAAAAAATATATATAGGGTTTTAAGAAGCTATTTAAATGTAATTGTTGGGTAATTAGTAATTAAGGGGATACAGAGCAAGCTGTGTGAAACAACCTTGTCATGCATTTCATTTGAATTTGTGGATGGCCATGAGTGGGATGGCATTGAATCATAGCAAGACCGAGTTTATGATTGTCGGAGCCAGACCTAGAATTGGAAAACTTGCACCACAGTATGAATCTTTCTGCATTGCGAATCACGACATCCCGACAAGGGACAACATAAACATCCTAGGGGTGACATTTGATCAGGCCTTGAATATGTCCAATCATGTTAATAGCCTAGTGTCAACCTCAGCCTATTATATCAGGCTCCTTGCGCATATTTGTCCATTTTTATCCCAACGGGGTTGCGAAACGATTTCTCAAGCAATTAAATTGATTACTGTGACTCCCTTCTCATAGGAGTGGGTAAAACAGAACTCTGTAAACTTCAAGTGGTGCAGAACAGCACGATCAGAGCCATCATGGGGTTATGTAAGTTTGCACATGTATCGGAGATGAGAAGAAAGCTCCACTGGCTACCTATTGCAGAAAGGATTGAATTTAGGTTGCTTACCATCACGTATAAGTCCCTCAATGGATCCTTTCCTGCCTATATATCAAACAGACTGAAGTACAAACAGGTGGCGCGCACTCTGCGCTCTAATGATGACAAAAATTAGCAAATTCCAAAAACCTCATTGGAATTCGTTAAAAGGGGCGCCTTCTGGGCAGCTGCCCCGGCGAGATGGAACGCTCTACCTTCAGGCCTTAGAAACTGCCCGACACTCGAGCTATTCAAGAACAAACTTAAAACACTCTTGTTTAAATAAAGGGGTCCTCAGACTCCTACAATCTGACTGCTTGCTGACTACTGTCTTCGGCGCCCGTGTGCCTCCAGGACACTTTGGCTGTGCCTAACAAATAATTTAAAGTAAAGTCTGTATGACATTTTTTTTGTAAGTTCTCATTAATTGCTATGCTGGAGCTTGTTGGCTTCCATTCAGGATGGGGAAAATAAAGCTACAGTCATAGGGGATAATATTCCAGGTCAAGCGGAGTGGAAGAAGTGGCGCTAAATGCATTTAGCTCCACTTTTTATGAGCTGCAGGTTTTTGTATGATTTGACAGGCGAAGTTGGAGAGCAAATCGGACTTAACAAGGTCCCCCTGCCAAATCCGATTGGTGTTCCACCAGCATGTATTTTTACATTGGCAGAAAACCAATGGATTCCTATGGGATCTGCCTGACTTTTACACCTGGTAAAAGCGGGCAGAGTCCAAAGGAATACATTGTGGATAGCTCCCACAATTGTTAATTGTGGAAGTGATTTACACTTTTCCAGACACATAGTGGTAAAGAAAGGAGCAAATGCAATTTTCGCCTGTGTTTTACTCTTTACTTTTCCAGTACTTGGTGAAAACAATTAACATTAATGAATGGCCCCTTTTGCAAAAAAGGTGCAAACAGGAGAATTCCACTCAGTGCAATTTAGGATTCAAAAAAAAATGCCCCCCCCCCCGCTAATCTTTTCCTCAATATGTTTCTACAATGATAAATACCTTGTCAGGTTGGTTTATCATGTGACTTGTGCATTTTTAAAGTAATCTGCATAACATTTAGTATTATTGTAGGTATTCAAAGCCAAACTTCAACACATATTTGTACCAACTTGAGCTCGGAAGATGTGTGGTCAAGTATCTAAATTTCAAGCTAGGCTCAAATTATGGCTTTATGTCTTGACGCAAGTGTGTGATCTTTGGCATATTTTTTAATTTCACTATGCCTTACCTGTTAAAATTAGGTGCCCCTAGAGGTGATTCAGTTTGCATTATAAGCTAATCCAAAAAGCCTCACTAATGGTTTAATAGATGGGCAGCACAGGCATTAGGATGCAGACACATCTAACTTTGAAAATATCTGGGCCACATTTATTGAACAGAATTGCGTCATTCAATAGCAAATCAAAGTAAACACATCAAACAAAGAGTCATCATGGACAATTGCATATTATAACCAGTATGTTAACAGTATGTACCAGAAAATGATGTATAGGGGCCCTCCCCACCAGGAGTGATACCAGGAGGCTGCAAACCTCTCAAACAGCACCGTCTGCCTCCTGATGCAGCCCTTACAGCCCTTGCACTCTCAACTCAATTAAAATGTGCTGCAAAAATGCAACACAAAAAAACATTTTGTGTTTAAAATGTAATTTTGGACATGAACCATTGATGGGAGACATGTAGAATGTGACTACTGTTGGAAAGGAGGGGGGAGGAGGTTGTGGAATGGGTGGGCGAAGGGTGAATTGTATATACATGTGTTTATTATTGGAGGATATGTTGTTGTGCTCGAAATATTCTTAAGATCAACAAGGCTACCTGTATTGATTGGACATGTTATGTTCTGTCCTTGAAATGAAAAGAAGTTTGGAAAAAAATGTAATTTTGTAGGAAACAAAATCTCCTATTCCTTGCTTCGGTATTCTAGGGGTAGGGGGTATATCTTTCCCAACAAGATGAAGGGAGCACAAGCATCTCCTCCGGGGCCTCTTGGGAGTAGCCACAGTGCTCAGCAAGGTATTGTTAGGTGGATACCATCTGAGATGGTACAAAGACTGGGGGCCTCACTGCTCAGCCCTCTCAGAGGAGCAGGAGGAGGCATCACCCTCAATTCTCCCAGGCCAGGAAAGACATGCTGGTTGCTGGTGGGAGTAGGTGGGAGTGGAGATAAATGGGAATGGTGGGCAGGGACAGCTGAAGGAAGGTGACTGGACGGTGAAAAGTGAAGGAGGGTCAGATATAACAGAAATGGGAGAGCAGATGGGAAGGGAAGATAGGTAGATTGATGTTGCAACACTATTTTCCTTGCTTCTCTTTTGCCATGGACTGTTTTTTATAGAGGGGTGTAAATGTATTTTTGCAGACCTGGGAAGAAATTTTTTGCTGGTCACGGATCTAGGAAATCTGGATCAACGCCCGCACTTTGTTTATGGTACTCCTAGACCCACACTCAATGGAATGTGGGCCTCCCTGATCACAACCCTGGCACCCCAGATGAAAATTCCTGGAGCCGGGCCTGGATGGGAGGCGTGCGTGAGTCGCAAGCCAAGTCTTGCATTTCTCAGGGTGATGGAACATGGTATGTTTGGTGAAGGTCTGGAAGCAAAGTGTTGGAGCCATAAGTTTGGGTTGAGGAGGTAAGGGTTGGTGTGGTGAGCAGTGGATGGCATAGTCATGGTGTTGTGAAGATTGGGGTAGTGGAGGGAGGCGGTGGTGTAATTGGGTACTGTCCCACCAGTGTGCCATGTGAGGCAGAGGAGGGTGGGCAGTATTCTTGCAAATAGAGTAGTGAGGGTGGAGGGCATGTTGGCCTAATACAGTCTAAAAGCAGATGCCTCCCAGATCTACAAAAGGGGTGGTTGAGGTAGAGGTACTGTTGTAGGCAATTGCACACAATGTTAAACAATAATAACAATGACCACCGTAGATGCAGTGGCATGCACAGAAAGTAAGGCAGCAGTAATCGCGGTAGCAGTGTATTAGGGTACAGATACTTAGATACCTAGATACCTAGATTCGATTTTAGCAGAGGGAGCCAAAAAGGTAGTCAATTAAAATGCAGAAATGCACAAGTTCAAATACATAATCCAAACATACCTTAATTCGATTTTAGCAGAGGGAGCCAAAAATGCAGTCGATTAAAATGCAGAAAGGCACAAGTTCAAATACATAATCCAAACATACCTAGATTCGATTTAAGCAGAGGGAGCCAAAAAGGCAGTCGATTAAAATGCAGAAAGGCACAAGTTCAAATGCATTAGTAATGAACACATAAATGTGATTTGTCTATGAGGAGAGGGGATAGTAGAGATGTCTACCAGAATGTAGAGTACATGGGTCTGACTAATGGCGCACTGTTGCGAATGTTTTAAGCAACCATAACGTCCAATGCAGTGACTGGGACACATAGCAGATGCTGGTAAGGTAATAAAGGGAGCAGATTGAGTGGACAAGGTAAGGGGTGCAGGTGGAGTAGGTAAGACAAATATGGATTACTCACAACCTCATAAGAAACGAGCAGGGGGTACTGGCCTGGGCTCTGGTCAGCTCAGGATATTCTCTGGACAGTTGTTGGCCTTGCCCTCAGGGTCTTTCACGGAAGGGCCGGCTTGCGCCTCCCGGCGACTGATGGGTGAAGAAGTAGGGTGGGAGAACCAATCATCAGTCTTCTGGACAGCCACAACTTTACAAAATTTGCAATGTGCAGCAAACGCAAGCGTTTGAATTGTAGTGCACAAACAAACCAAGAATCGATTTTAAATGGTTACCGTGCCTAACGCGCTAAGAATAACCCAGGGAGTCACAATTTCTGGGGCTAGGTGACATACCTTGTGGCATGCTAGGTGGTGACACTCTAGGTTGAGCTTCGAAGTAGATTCATTTCAGGCAATGTGGGTAACACGCATGGTTAACCTGGCTTTCGTGTGGAGCTGGAGGCTGTTGCATAGTTTTGAGGGTTGCACTGGGTAGTGTTGGAAAGTGTCATACGGGGGTGGTGAGAGTCATGAGGTGGTCACAGCCCAATGGTCTGGTGGGTGTTCGGATGAGTGTCCTACCACACAGAGGCAAAGAGATGTTGGCACAGGGAGAGACTGAGGAATACAATGTTGATATGGTATTTGCCCAAACAGTGAGTTCTGGAATTGGGCTGCAATTGACTCTTATGGCCTCTTCATTTCTGCTGGTGGACTTTGTGTTTTCTGTTATTTGTTGTGCCTGTGACATAGTCTAGCACTAGATTGACAATAGTGTCAATGATGGGTAAGTGGAGATATTGTTTGATGTAGGGGAGATTCCTGGCATGATTGGATACGTGTATAGTGTGCAGGTGGCTGGGGCAAGGGGCAGACAGTGGGCAGGGGTGCACCATTTATTTTATTTTATTTATTTATTGCATTTGAATTTGAATTCCTGCCGGCAGGCGGATCCGACGGCGGCGCACACGAAGGCCATAGAAAGGCCTGTTCCTGCGCCCTGGACCCTCATTCCGTCCCCCTCGCCAAGGGAAGAGGGCAGGAGCCCCTTCCCCATTGCAGAAGCCAGGATAACAGCTGCTAGCTGTGTGGAATCATCCGATGCATATTACAAGGCCTGCCTGACCTTGTCTCTTCACCCTGCCTGACCCCCGCATGCCGGGCGCTTCGCGGCACGAAAACAAGGCTGAGCCTCGCAACTTCCTGCATTTGAATCCGAATTCCCGCCGGCAGGCAGCTCCGACGGCGGCGCACACGAAGGCCATGCAAAGGCCTGTTCCTGCGCCCTGGACCCTCATTCCGTCCCCCTCACCAAGGGAAGAGGGCAGGAGTCCCTTCCCCATTGCAGAAGCCAGGATAACAGCTGCTAGCTGTGTGGCATCATCCGATGCACATTACAAGGCCTGCCTGACATTGTCTCTTCACCCTGCCTGACCCCCGCATGCCGGGCGCTTCGCGGCATGAAAACAAGGCTGAGCCTCGCAACTTCCTGCATTTGAATCCGAATTCCTGCCGGCAGGCGGATCCGATGGCGGCGCACACGAAGGCCATACAAAGGCCTGTTCCTGTGCCTGTTCTGAGCACTTTGAGCCTGGGTCACAGACGCTGCTCCTCCACAGCTCTGACATGAGAAGGCTCCTGAATAACCTTTACCCCGTCTGCATAACTGTCCTGGGCCTCTATTGTATCCTATATCTACTATCGAGGCGCCACTGTCGATCTAGCGCAACCACGCACCCGCATTTCCATCTGGCCATGTGAGTAAACTGTCACTCTGCAATACCCAACATATTGCCTTATGTGTAATCTGCTAAATTGTATCTGCTTGAGCCATTTGACTGCTGTGCATGCCCTCTATGGAACCCTATTAACACAGATGCTCATGGCCCACTGTGCTACGTGTAGTGCCTTACTGTCGTTTAGCGACCATCGTGCCATTGTATTGCACTGTATTGTTGCACCCTCGTCCTTCAGTAGGACATCAGTCCGCATATTACACTCTGGTACACACTGTGATTTCTGTTCTTAAGTGCCCCTGCATCCTATCGTGACATCAAATCTAGGCGCTCCAGCAACAGCTCGTAGGTTACCTGGCCTTTGCTTGCTAAAATGCACAATGTAACACCTTATCTGCTACGTCTTTCCCTCTTATGCTGCCTCGCTCCTCACCTGCCCGCTTACACAAGTGTTTAACAGTGGCAAGTGTTTATCTATAGAACCCAATATCTGTATGGATCATGGATGCTAATTGACCTATTTGATTTGCTCTGCCTTTGTGGTCACTAGCAGACCACATTTTGACTGTGTTGTGCCTTATGGTCACTAGCAGACCACATTTTGACTGTGTTGTGCCTTTATGGTCACTAGCAGACCACATTTTGTCTGTGTTGTGCCTTTATGGTCACTAGCAGACCACATGTTGACTGTGTTGTGCCTTATGGTCACTAGTAGACCAAATTATGACTGTGTTGCGCCTTATGGTCACTAGTAGACCACATTTTGACTGTATTGTGCCTTATGCTCAATAGTAGACCACATTTTGACTGTGTTGGGCCTTATGGTCACTTGTAGACCACATTTTAACTGTGTTGTGCCTTATGGTCACTAATATACCACATTTTGACTGTGATGTGCCTTATGGTCACTAGCAGACCACATCGTGACTGTGCTGTGCCTTATGGTCACTAGTAGACCACATTTTGACTGTGTTGTGCCTTATGGTCACTAGCAGACCACATCCTGACTGTTTTGTGCCTTATGGTCACTAGTTAACATTAACGTGCCTCATGCTATGCCTTGCCTAATGTTGTTGACCACATCACGTTAGCGGTAACGGAATCCCCTACATTTGACACTACACTATCCTGACACTGGGATTGGAAGAATGCTAAACTTAGCAATACTGTTCTGTACCATGGCTACTGCCATACAGGTGGACTCCAGCAGCCAAGAATACACTGGCAAGTCACCAGTACCTACCTTAGACCTTAGCCTACTAACCTTTACAAATATTGTGCAACCTAATCTCTCCATATTCAACAAGGCCCGAGAGACAATACCTCACGCCTCCTCACCATGCGCCACGCCCAATAGAAACAACAGACTTCGCGCTAGACTAGCTAAATTATATGAACCACTGAGAAGAGCCCTTCCGGCCACCAACCTCAAAACCAACTACAAACTTAACTTTCAACCACCTAGCCACTCTAAGTTGCCTCTTCCAATGGCCATCTTGAACGCAAATACCCCTCATTTCAACAACCATAAGCCTAAAGTTTGCAATATCTCTGACAAATTTACCCGAGTCAACAAAACACCTGAGGCCCTCCCTCTCAAAGGAGCGCTTCTCAACGCAAGATCACTAGTCACACACGCCACCGATAAAACCGACATAATCACTGAAGGAAACCTGGATTTCCTCGCAATTACAGAAACTTGGCTCCATAATGCAGGAGGACCTGCTCTTATGCTAGCTAACCCTGATAGATACACCATAGTCAGACAAGACCGTGATAATGCCCGAGGTGGCGGTATTGCTATTATCTCTAAAACTGCTCTTGGCCTAAGACTAGTCCCTACCCATCTATCACAATCATGTGAAACACTCACTGCCAAAATTCAGATAAATAACTCAGAATCCCTTACTATACACCTTATATATAGACCACCTGGCCCTCTTGGCACCTTTGAGGAAGACCTGCATAATATAATTATGAAAACCCTTAAACACACCACGCAACTACTCCTATTAGGTGACTTTAACCTAGGCTTTAATGACCAACTGGATAAAAACGCAACTGAAATAGCCAATACGATCAAAGCATTAGGCCTCACCCAAAAAGTCAATAAACCTACCCACAATAAACCTCACCAATTATTATTCCTGATGTCTGCAATAAGGACAAATCCTGGTGTACAGACATCCAACATGCCTTAGCGAATAAAATTGACACACTCCAGAATAAAATTCAACAAAAAAAAGAAGTTCTGAACTTACAGCACTCGCCTAACACTCTCCTGCCTAACGAGTCAACATCGGCTCGTAATACGACCTTCAATTTTTCTAAAATGTCTACCTTAGAGATGGAAAAAAACACCCTTTCTTTGAAGCCCTCAAACTGTAAAGGCGATATTTGCCCAGCACAGCTAATAAAAGATGCTGCCAGAGAACTCTCCCCATTCATAACTAAACTGATAAATGCCTCATTTGCTACAGGTACTATACCTGCTAACCTTAAACAATCCTGGGTGCTACCCCTCCTCAAGAAACAGGCACTAGATCCTCTTATTCCCACAAACTACCGGCCCATTACCACGGTCCCATTTCTACTAAAAATATTGGATAAAGCCGCTTACATTCAAATTCAAATACACTTGGAATTGCATAAACTACTAGGCA
Organism: Ambystoma mexicanum; assembly: GCA_002915635.3. NCBI lineage: Eukaryota > Metazoa > Chordata > Amphibia > Caudata > Ambystomatidae > Ambystoma > Ambystoma mexicanum. The sequence goes on from CM030325.1 coordinate 936,017,842, forward strand.
ACAGACAATCTGGTTTCCACCCACTACACGGAACAGAGACAGCCGAGCTGAGCAGAGCTGAGAGACAAAGGAAGGACAGTACTCTTGCTCCTACTTGACCTCTCAGCCGCATTTGATCTGGTCAACCACAAGGTTTTATGCTGGCACCTTGATTCTGCAGCTCACTTCTCTACGGGTGCCATCAAATGGATTGAGTCCTTCCTGAGTGAGAGAACCATGAGAGTCTTCTACCGCTCAGCATCTGCCGACCCTACACCCATCCTATGTGGTGTTCCCCAAGGGTCCTGCGTCTCGCCCACCCTTTACAACATCTTCACTAAGCCACTGTTTGACGATCTGGACCAGCTGGGCATCACCTACACTAACTATGCAGATGATACTCACATTCTCCTCCCACTTTCTGGGGATTACAGTACGGACATGGGTTTAGTGAACAAAGTTTACCTTATCATCCAAGCATGGATGGCCACTCATGGCCTGTGCTTGAACGATGATAAGACTGAAGTTATAATTCTGGGCTTGCAGGCGAATATCAAAAAACTAGGCCAAGAATATTCATCATTCAATATTGATGGTAACACCATCAAAGTCTCCAAGGAAGTAAAAACCTTTGGATTCTACTTGGACTCTACACTGTCCTTTGATAAACAGGACAAATCCCTTACCTCTGCCACGGCCTACACCTGCAAATTACTCAGAGCTGGTAAACCGATCCTCTCTGACAATAGATGTCTGATACTGGCTAGAGCTCTAATACTCTCCAGAATCGACTACTGCAATGCCCTCTACAGTGGTGCCAACAAATCTACCATTCAAAAGCTCCAAAGACTACAGAATAACGCCCTCAGAGAAGCCTTAGGCATAAATAAGAAAACTGACATCTCCTCCTTGAGACGTCAACATAAATGGCTATCCACATCTAACAAAATACTACTAAAAACGCTTTCCTTGACACATAAAGCTCTTAATAACCTAGCCCCCAGCTACCTCATAGATAAACTCCAGAGAAGAACTTCTCTCAGACCTACTAGAACTGGGAATACTAATTGTCTGACTATTCCTAAATATAAGCTCACCACCATTGGGGGCAACAGCTTCACTGTTAAGGCAGCTAAAAGTTGGAACTCATTGCCTCAGGAGCTGGGGGCAGACCAACCCTACTTACATTTCAGGAAAAATGTAATAAAACATATCACTGCTACAGATCCTTAGTCTCCCACCACCCTCAGAGGACTTGCCCACTTCCCTAGTGACGTGGTCATCCTGCACCAACAGCGGACTACTGTACTAAGTATGACTTTTGCATTAATTTCTGAAGACCTTGCGCATTGTGATCCACTTGGCAGCTTAGTATCCTGCAAAGGGCCCCACGTGGAACATTTATCCTCTGTACAGTGTCTACTGATTATTTATTTCATTGGTTATTCTTTCTTTGTCTTATTTTGTACATTGTATATATCCTGTATTCATGTAAAAATCTGTATATCTTTCTATTATGTAAATTTTTGTAACCTGTGTATACACAACTTTGTAAGTCTTGCATCTCCATATAACTGCGCCCTTTTACTCACAAGTCTGGTGCGCTTAACAAATGAATAAAAGGAATTGTTTTTCCTTTTTATAACACGCCTAATACCATACCTGATTTCGGGTTCTAAGCACGGATCCGGGATTCGAGCCTGTGCTATTCTCCGTTCGCCATGTGGAACTGAAAAGGACATCTTGCCACTCTGTTTCACTGACTTTTTTAAGCTTCTCGCCCACACCTCTTTTTGTGCGTCGCCGTCCATTTAGATGTGAGAGAAGTCCTTCTCATGACTCTGATACTGGATTGTGTGTGGCTGTTGTAAGAGTTAAGTGACATTCCCAGGTCAATGTCATTGTTATGTAGTGCGGTGGGCATGAACACAGGGGAGAGTGTGGGTGATGGACTGGTCTTTGGGGAACTATGTTAGCAATCTATTTGGGAATACATGAGTATTTGACCTGCTGGATGTGGTGCCTTGGGAAGAAAGAGAATGCATCCAGGGTACAGATGCCTTTGGGTTTGGCGCACTTTACAAGCAACAAACATAAATACATAAACAAATGGTATTGGCAACAGCCTATCAATGAGGGTTTTGGGAAGGAAGGATGAAGTGTAAAGGACCTGGAGTGGTTGAGGATGAGGGCTAGTGGCAAAAGCTTGTCACCCACCTAAACCAGTACCTCCCCCGAAATTAGCATGTGGTGTTTTTTGTTCTTCTTGTCTTGGCCAGATCAATTGGAAGAGCTCTGGATTTGTAACCTTTTAGGACGTTGTGACGTTGGGTGGCACCTAGATTTTCTGAGAGATAAGGCTGTTCTGTGATTGGTTAGAGGGTCAGGGGAAGCATTGAGAGGGATTAGCTGGAAGCACAATGGGGTGGGTGAGAGGGAATGGTTGACGATTGTCCTTGAAAGGTGCAGAGGACTGATGACGCAGTCTCTCGCTGGCAAGGATGGGATTGCATTTCATTGGGATTGGTGGGTCTGAGGGGTATGACAGGGGCCTTTGTCTAATCTGGCAGGGTAATACAGAAGCTGAGGGGGGATGTGGGTGAAGGTGTCAAATAAGAGATAGGAGAGAGGGAGACAGATAGTACGGTTGCACGTTTGCTGAATATATATGTTGTATCTGCAACTTTTCTGCATCAAACTTTGTTTGTGATGTCATAGAGGTTTGGGAGTTACTGTGCTTATGAAAAACTCCATGGAATTGGTGAGGTCCTTTGTAATTTTGCAGGCTGTGAAAATCTCTTTTTTGACCTTTTCACTAGAACACTCCATAGGTGTCCTTTTACTTTTCAATCTCTGCACACCCTTTCCAATATCAAACTCATGCTTTAAATGGTCATTCAGTGGCCTTCTGATTTTGAGAATTCAAGTCAGTTTAAAGAAAACATTTAATAGTTTGTATTATTTAAGGTTTCTTGTCTTTTGTTACTGCAGTAAGTTTTCTAAGATGCTGGGTCTCCTGAATGGGAGAGAGACCTGAATATAGTCCCAAGGGACACTGCGCTCAGTGGTCGGACTACATTCCAGGTTCCTCAGTCCACACGTCCGAAGGATATGATACGAGAACTCAACACATGCATGAGGCATATACTAGCAGAGTCGGGCCAGTTCCTGTGGAGTAAATCCTCCTTCTTACTCCAATATGGAATTCTAGGAGATGCACAGGATGGAGGGTAGTCATGCCATGTGAACCCTCTCATGCCTATTCTGTACCACAGTTGCATCTCCCCAAATACACCTTGCTGTTTGAACTTTTGACATGCTCCACCTGATGCCACTTTGATGATGATATCTTGGCATTTGTGTTGTTCATTCGTTGTGTCTATCTATGCGCTCTGAGGCCTTTGGGCGTGTAGTGCTTTATAAGAAATTATAATGAATAAATAAATAAATAAATGCCCATTCACCATAACAATAATATCCGTGGATAATTATGGCCTCATACATGATTATTATAGATGATTTCACCAGGTATAAGATGACGCATGTTTTCCCTGGAGAAAACACTCGTACACAATGTGTGTGAGTTCAGCAGAATCATTGTGTGTTGTTCGTCATACAGTTTCACACATGTCTGTGTTTTTTCTGCAGGAATGTTGACACTCGTGTAAACTCATTCTCATTTTTTGAAGCCATGCCAATTGCACAGATGGGTTCTCATCCACGTGCACTCACTCCTTTTCATGCAATAATACATGTTTGCACTTCAAAGAGCAAGCAATACATAGACACCCGGGCTGACTCCATGAGATTCCTACATATACTGAAGGTACTGCCCTCCTGCCAGGAACTATGGGCGTAAATGAAATATAACACAAAGAGTGTTCTTGACAGGCCTATAAAAATGTCAATGATTTAGATTATATTAGAGCATTGAATGCATGTATACTTGTAAAGAAGTAGTGATCCAGAATGTTCAGTTAATTTATAACATATTTTATTTCTTCTTTTCTCGTTTACATTGAGCAGTGATACAATATTGTACTTAATACAATATTCATTTTTTGCTTTAAGCAATGATATATTTACACATAATACAATAAACAAAAAAGGTTTGGATGCAAAAATCTTACATGGAACAACAATTTTGGACAGCAAAAAAAAAGTACTTTTTTATCGTGCCTGTCCAAATATGGGAAATGGCAAGGTCACAGTTTACTTAAGTTCATTCACAAGAAGAGAGCACAATCAATCAATCTTTCTTGGACATTTTCTCAAATGTGCTGAACACATTGACTGACGGAAACATGCTGCACAAAAAACGAACATTACTTGGAAAAGCTCCATCTGATGCAAAGCGACAATCAAACTCAAGAGCTTCTGAAGCACAGCAATAAGCAGCAGCACGACTTGCCGACCAGGGGACAAGAGCAACCTTCTCCAGGGCAAATGAGATGCCAGAGCAAACTGAAGCAAGACTTGCTGAGATGAGCACGAGAGCAACATACTCCAGGGCACATGAGACACCAGAGCAAACTGAAGCAAGACTTGCCGACAAGAGGACAAGAGCAACATCCTCCACGACACAAAAGACACCCTCGATCAGGACATGGGCAACACTGGGTACCCTAGGTTGTAAATAATAAACAATACAAGAATCAACTGTACATATTTGCATACTGCCAAGTTTAATACATATGTCTTGTACTCCAAAGTCATCCATGCAATGTAAAATAGTTGTGTACTGAAAAAAATGTGTTCGGATTCCCCAAGAATCCTGTCGGGCCTGTAACTACTTAACCTTACAGTTCCCATGAAATCAAGGACTACATCAGGGGTGGCAGAATATATGCAATAATTTCTTTGCCACCCAGCCCGTACAACGTTTCGGCAGTTTGTGTTAAGTCACCGCCTTCTTCAGGACAACATGTTGACCCATAGTGGAAAAAATAGAGATGGACATTTACTAATTCTATGCTGTCTGCCTAGCTATGTACTACCTTGTATTGACCACAATATTAATCATAATAGCTTACCGTTTGTATCTGTCCCTCTGAGTGGATCATCCAAACCTTCAACTGTTGACTCAACTAGACTGTCATAATATACTCCATTCATTATGATACTAAAAGGATACTAAAAGGTCTGAAATGACAGATATAGGGGGGTACTGTTGGATTAAATGTGTACCCTGTAGTTCTTCAGGATATATTGATAAACCCAAGAGGACCATTGCCCATACTTTGAAGGATGGCCGGAGGTTGGTCCTTCCTTGTTGTGTAAAAAGTTATTATCCGAATTTCAGATGTAATGTTGCACCCTGTGGTGGAGCGAAATACTGCTGAAAATTCCTGTAGCAATATAAAAGGCTTACTGCCTCATTACACGGTAGGCGGTAAACCATGGCGCTGTTAGCGCCATGGTTCATGCCGGTAATTTACCGGTACCGCCTTGGTGGAAAGGGGAATTACCGCCCCATTCCAAGGTTGGTGGGGCGGCAATTCCCCCTTCCACCATTGCCCTTCCCCATTCCCATTTTTGCCCCATAGGGCATAATGGGAATGGGGAAGGCGCTAATCACGGTACCGTAAATTGTGGTACCGTAATTAGCTCCCTGGGTCCCTTTGCGGGTTGGTTTTTAACGCCTGCAAAAAGCAGGCGTTAAATTCCCCAACCCGCAAAGTGACCTCGTAGTAAGGCGGTAAGGATTTACCGGTACCGGTAAAATACCGGTACCGGTAAACACTTACTGCCTACCGTGTAATGAGGCCCTTAATATGAAGTGGATGGGGGGTCTACTAATTCCCATTCCATGATGCAACACAATGAGGGGATTCCTAAACATCTTCTGCCACATCAAAATATGATGCACATGGAGATGCTTGCAGATTAGCATGGTGAAGTGAATGGTGGTGGTGCATTTACACCTCCTCCAACATAGGCCATGGACAGTGGCATCACGGTAGTTACTAGGCAGGTGGATATGGGCAACAGTCTTTCTGCCATAGTGTTGGAATGTGGACAGTAGACGCAGCCAAATGCCAAGGTTTGTGAGATATGGTTAGTGACTAGGCAGGGGGAAATGGGCCACGGCCAAGGGCTGTGTCCACTTGCCATGGCCAAAGTCTATGGGCATTGAGCCACAGACTTTTAAAATCATTTGCACAATATGGAGTGGCCTTGGCCACTGGAACTTGACGAAGACATAGCATGTGATGACCATATTAACTTGGAGTATTTTTCAACTGAAAAAAGTGATCGAGCTATACTTTAAAAAGGCACTCTCATATAAAAAGGCCAGCATCATGCCAGGTTGTTGCTCACCAAACGCCATTTGAAGCTGCAGTATTTGGAAAGGTGCAGGGTTAGGGTAGCCAGTAAGGACACAAGGGGCACTGGCAAGGGTGTTACCATCTTGCTTTTCTGCCCTGTTCCCTTCACCCCTTTACTTACTGGGTGTGATGCAAGAAGGGAAGGTTCCCTTGTTACAGTAACAGGGATTGCTCCCCTTACAGAGCTCTGTTCCTTAACCATGTTTAGAAACTCTTTGGGGGTTAACTGCTGTGGACCAAGGCCTGTTATCTGCACTGAATTAGGCTCCTCACTGGAGGTGATGAACCCCCTGCAGGTGCCAGCGAAACTCCCTGGTTTGGGAGTGATGAGTAAGAAGAACGCAATTTATCCTAGACATCCTGGAGCGGGACTAATACCCTCAGATGCCAAAAGTAGCTGGACTACGATTTGAAATGATTCAAAGCATCCGTGAATGGATTCCACTGTGTTTGGAGCCTAATAACACACAGGCTCTACGGTCTCCTTCGAACAGTCGGGTGCTTTCTTTGAACTAGTTTGATGCCGCTGTGAGTAATTCAACCATCCGCTCATCTGAGCTTTTGTGGAAATGTAAAAAGAAAATGAATGATGGTAGATGAACCTCTGGAAAATGTGTGGGGCTAATTGTCACACATTTTTCTATGCTCTCTGCATGACATACACATAGACCAATGTTCTCCGGGTGGACACAGCCTACAGGCGCCATCCCCCATTGTCATGTTTAATTGGCAAATGACAGCTAAGAGTGCATCAAGGCATCTCAGAAAGGGGAGGGCAAAAGCTTCCTCCTGCCATGGCGAGCCTAATTAACTATCAGAGGCTCCATGGAACCGCCATTTCCTTTTTGTGTAAGCACTGCAGATGGTGGCAATCATTAACATACAAATAGAGTATACTTCATACAGACCCACATGGGGCCTGGATGCAGAGTTTAATAAAAGAAACAGGAATCCACAACAACCTTGGATATGCACTCTGTTCACCTGAATCCAGCTCCCAACCCTCAGTATCAAGGGCAGTGACCTGTCTTGTATGGGAGTATGGGCCTTATTCCGGGTCCGGCGGTAACCATGCCGGTGCTACCAGCAGGTTGCTGCCAAACTCGTAATGATTTACCAGTGCCTGACTTCCCGGTAACTCCAGGGGAAGTCAGGCACCAGCAAATTGTAAGTCTGCATTCCCATAGAGTCCTGTCGGACCCTATAGGAATTGGGACCACGGAAACACCGGCACCGTTGTTAACAGTGCTGTTGCTTCTTTGATGGCTTGCATACCATGGCTGCTGTGCACGGCAGGGTCAGACCTGTTTGGCACAGCGGCTGTGGCAGGCAAACCTGTAGTGTGCTGTGTGCTGATCGGGAAACAATGGTGCTGGTAACTTACTGGCACTGTGGGTACCGGACCAGCACACATATAATGAGGCCCTATGTGTTTACAGTAGGCAACCCCCACAGGGGCACCACATTCAGAAGGCACGAGTATGTGGATTGATAAGACAGAACATCTGTTTTCACCATAGCTTCAAGGGAGACCTGCCACTTCAAGGGAGAGCTGCCGCTTTAATCAGGAACCACAGAGAGCTCCATTAACCAGAGAACCATTTGATCCACAACAGACAGGAAGAAGGGTGGGACTTAGTATTACATATTTCACCCCTTTTTGTTGCAACGCACTCTGGTGATGACCTCATGCATACAGGGGATTGTTGGTGGGGACCCAGGATTGGTTCATTAAGGTAGGATACGCCTACACCGATCAATGTGGCCCATTTGCCATAAAAGCGGGCTGAGCCCCGCTTTTGGGCAGATCATCTGAAGACTTGGCAAGGAGTAACTAGAAGATCTAATTTGGAACCTGGCTGAAGATACAGCGTGCCTTGCAGCTTCCAACAGTGAAGGAAGGCCAGGATTTCCAAAGAGGGAAGAAAGATCCTTCCCCTAAACATCTCCCAGGGAATGGAGGGAGATACTGATACCAAAGGACCCTCCAGCAGCCCCAGAACCGGTACCCAGCGTACCCTGCTAGCCTCTGCAAGTAAGCTTCCTAGTTGAGAAGTGCCAGATAATCTCTGAACCAAACCAAGGACAAGGCAGTTGCCTGATCTATCTCCTCGGCTGGGGCCTCCCTCTGGAACAGCCTCCCTGCCTATCTAAAACTTGAATAGAACCACCTCCGGTTCCGGAAGCAACTCAAGACCTTCCTTTTTGCTCCCGTTTTCTCTCTTCCTCTCCCCTGCTGATGCAAATGACTGCTCCACGCATTGGTCACCTGATCACCCTCTGAACTCAGGGCCAGGCCAGTTGTCCTTGCACTGCCTCCGGGCTCCCCAGCATTTAAGAGTTGGTATCTGCAACCCAACAGTCCCTTCTCTCTACACCTATGGGCACTAGCTGGCTGCACTTGAGAGTTAACTGCATTTCCCCTCCCCCTGGCACTTCTCCCCTTCCCTCTTTCCCACACTTGTGCAATTTGAATGACACAAGGCCTAGTGAGATTGTTATTTTGTCCTTCCTTGTTTCCCCCTCCTTGTCCTGTCGCGCCTAGAAACCCTTGTGTACAGGCGCTTTATAAATGCCACATCATATAATATCATAGCCTAACGCTCAACTCATCTTTGGCCCATCCGCCTTAATGGACAACACAAGCCCAGTGAAGAAGCTAGGAGGAGTGCATCGACAAACATCCACGACGTCCGCCTTAAAGGACATTTCTTAGCCAGTCGAGCCCCTCTAGCTGCAACCTCCCCACCCCTCCTATTCTTCCCCCCACTCTTTGTCACGCACTTATACTAGTAGAAATGCCCTGGCCTAGTATGCTAGTCATTGCTCTTAGTTCATTCAGAATCTTCAAGGCCTAGTAATCACATTGATATCCCCTTGTTCCCTTCCTGCCTTGAAGCACTTTGAAGCACTTCACTTGTGTATAAGCACTTTACAAATAAACAATTACAATTACAATTACCGCTGAATGTTGTTACGCGGCAGTCGCTCACACCATCCAAGATTCCTAGACCATTGCTTTAGTCCGACCTCCCGCACTGAGACAACGATTTTTGACCCTGAGCCACCTGTAGGCCAGCCTGCAGTCGTCTGCCAGCCTCACTCACCAAACTGCTTGCCACCTGATACCTGCAGCGGTCTACCATCTTGAACTCTGTCGCAGAACCTGCAAAGTACCCTGAAACCGACCCTATACTGTCGAGCACCAAGAACATCTACAAACAGAAGGTACATTGTGTTTCTGTCCCCCTGGCCCTTCTCTGAAGGCCCCTAGTGACATTTTACAACCCATTGCTCCCTTTGTGGTGAAGCCAAGTGTCCTTGAAGCATTACTTTACTGACTACCCTCCTGTCAGTATCTAGAGTGCATCCCCTTTCCTTCTTGAAACTGTCTGTCCTCTGCACTCCTTTAGAGGGTACGTTGTATTTTGTAGTGTGCTAGAACAGTCTGTTGAACAATAATGAAGTCGATATTTGTATACAACCTTGACTAGACAGTCCCTTTTATCATTGGGTAATAAATGTACATTTGCTGTGTTGCAACTAACCCATGGTCCACGACTTTGCAGAGATAAGCCTGCCATTCTGTCCACGTTACCAGAATTGGACAAGGAGGTTTATAATTTGCTTGTGTTTCCAATCTGTTTGGATTCCTTCTGGTGAACCAGAGGTGTGGGGCTGACTGATGATTTAGAAACCGATATTCATCCCATGACCGCCGGTGTCCCGGAAGTTGATTTGTCAGAGAGACTCACTCAAGACAGGTCTTAATTTGGTCCGGGTTTCACTTCCAGTCCCTAGCAATGTGATTCTGTAAGGTTTTTGTTCCAATATAGCACTTCATGCCAAATTCCTCTTGCTTCTAAGTACTGTAGTACTAGATTGTATGATTGCCCCAAGTATTTATTCGTTTTCGAAGGATGCTAGTGCGGCATCCCACATTTCCCAGGGGTCAGCACAGTCTCTAAGTGGTAGGACCCATTAGGCCAGGAGTTCCCATTAGGCCAAGGAGTGGTAGAATGCAGATTGTTTACATAGAGTGGGAACGGTACCAGGTCTCCAGAAGAGATTTGGATTCCCAATAATACTTAACTCTATTCAGAACATGTGTCTATCAATGGACACAAAACTCCTGAGGTCTGAAACACCACGGCTAGCTTCACTGCTGTCACCAGGCAGTGGGTACAGCCAGGCAAATATATTGATTGGCCTGATTGTAGCATTGGTGGGTTTGATGGAAAGAGTAAGTGCCCCTTGGTGAAAGTAGTGTTTAGCTGGTGAGTTGAAACGACCCAGCCCTGTGTAGGGCTGAAAGACTCTATCCCTGACTCATGTCTGTTATGATCTTCCTGATCCCGAAATTGTCTTAGGGCCTGGAGTGCTTCCAGAGGGCTTGTTCAAAGGACCGGTGTGGCGGGTTGCCCTAATTCCAGTCCCACAGACTACAGACTGCTGAGTCGCCTATTCCTGTGGAAGAGGGGCCAGTATCCACTGAGGACGCTACTTTGGTAGCATGGGACTCAGTGACTTTAGAGTTGTCTGGCACAGTGTAGGAACTTGAGGTGGAGGACAGGGAGGGCATTTCACCAAAATGTCTGGGGTAGTGGAAGTGACATCAGATGACCCTTGACCGTCCCCAATGACATCACATGAAGTGATGTCATTTGACCCACCCCAAGTGACATCACAGGAAGTGGTGGCACACGACTTTTCACCACTTGAAATCACAGTTAGTGGCACAATATGCGTTCATACACAACTCGAAGGATACTTTGCAAAACACTTCTGCCATTCTAGTTCTGTTCTACTACTGGCAACTGGTAGTTACTGCTGTCTATTGGATATTTGTGGGATTATTTTATTTAACCTTTAAAATTATCTTGGTTTTCCACTGAACATTTATACTCTAATATCCTACAAATCATTTGCCTCAACTCATCTAGTTGAAGTCATGTGTGGAATGCCCTCCAGGGTCATGATACCAGTAGAGATCAATGCTTCATCTGGCATGAATGGATCCCACAAAGGAAAGAGTAAGAATAGATTCCCATTGCTTCCCATTGTGCATGTCACTCTCATATCTCCTCTGGCAAAGAGAGCATCACGGCCCACCACTCAGATCAAAGTGCACTGCAGTGCAGAGAAGTGGATTAACTAAAAGTGCCCACTCGAAATGTCAATGGCAAATATGTGCAATAAAACGACACATAACATAACATTAAAAGTGTGCATTAAAAGTGTGTATATTAACTGAAATTAGAAAAAAACACAGCATAGGTATAAGTATTAGATAGACACACAAAGATCAACATACATTCTTTAAACACAATTATTCTGTAGTAGAATGGCCGCACACAAAGAACATTGCATTTCTTAGCAGTTGGTGGCAGAGTAATTCATCTCTAGAGGCAGAGCTTGCATACTAGGAAACGACATGTATCTGAAAATCATGCTAATACCCAGAATATACATTTCTAACAACTATAAACGATCCATTGCAGAAGAGGAAGACATTAATATACAAAACATGAACACTGGCGCATCCCACAAATTGAAGACGTATTCTTAAATGGATACACTGTTCAGCAACAAGACAGTTCTATTTGTGGAGCCTGAGCCAATGACCCTACCGCGGTCGATAAAGTACCACTACATCGGGGAAAAGTGACACTTATTACATCCGGTATCAAAGGGTGATGCCATTATGTGGCACTGGGTAAAATTATTTTGTATACATAATGTTAAAGTGAAATGGTACAGTGGATGAATGCATCTAGGCCAGATATCTTTGTGGGGCCCCCTATCTCTGGTGTAAGTCCTGGCAGGCTCACTTAACATCGCACCCTTCCCAAGTTGACAAAACAAGCAACATGGAGTTGGGTTATCACCTCTGTTATCACCTTGACATGTTTCAATTTATGAAGCGGGCAATATAAGAGTTACAAGTTCACAGGGATGTCATTTCACCAAAATGCCAGGGGTAGCGGAAGTGACATCACACGACCCTTGACCTCTGATGACATCACAGGAAGTGATGTAATTTGACCCCACCCCGAAGTGATATCGCAGGAAGCGATGGAACACAACCTTTCACCCCTTGACAAAACAGGAAGTGCCATCACATAGCATTGTTCTTAAGTACACTACGAAAAATATGGTTACGATATCACTATAATGTGATGTACATTTCCTACAAGAATGGATTGCTGTATGTATCATTAAGATCAGTGTGTATAGGCCCATATTACCAAATTACTGTGAATGCAAGCAGACGTCCATGACCAAATGATAATGATGTGTTATTATATAGAACTTACGCTTAAGCGCTTTATATAGAAAAAATGTACACCCAATATCACCCAACCTGTGTTGGTACTCATTTATCGACCCCAGAAGGATCAAAGGCTGAGTTGAGGTGTTTGAGAACAGACTAAATCAGGGACTCAGCCCCAGAAGTGTGCCTGAAATAAACCTATAATGAGTCTAGCAAATATTGTATAGAATTCCAGAATTAAACATTATTTGGTATTCCTATTCTTTCTTAGTGAGGGTCAGTGCTGAAAGTGTTAGAATTGTGGCACCCCAGTTCTTTCTTTTTCTTTTTTTTTTAGGAGGCCTGGACAAGAAAGCCAGCCGTTCCAGAAGTAAAGAGCCACATGGCGCTGGCCACAGACCAGGAGCTTGCATTACAAAAAAAAAAGAAAAAAAAAGAAAGAAAAAGACACTTTTTTTTAGGGGTAGCAAGGAAGACCACAGGGGTAGCAAGGTAGACCTCAGAGGTCATAGTTGCGACCTCTGGAGACCCCTAAATGACACCCTTGCGAGTTCAGTGTACTTTTACAAATACTTATTAGAATACTGTTCACATGTATCTTAATGTACACGTCTTAAAGTTAAGTAAACCAAGAGGTAACCACCCACACCTGAAAGAACAGTGTTGACCAAATAAGCAAATAGTGATGAGCCGACACTGCAAAATGCACAGGCAAAGTCACGTAGAAAGCACATGGACATGTTGACTGACCCTCATTGGCTGGTGCCATGTGTGTATCAGTCAACAGGGTATCCCAACGTAAAAAACCATAACAAGTACAACAAAATGAGTTGGAATGGCTCAATGCGGCACACAAGAATAGGTCCTTAGCCACTACTCACAGTACCAAACAGAACCTACCACACGGTTCCAAGCATTGCCAACATCAATAGTTTGGGTTTTCTGTAGGCATTTACCAGGCGTTGTCATAATTGTACTACATGACCAAAAGATGGAAACAGCTGGAAATAGTGTGATTACCAGTGCATGTAATAGCAGTGCCAGGCAAATGCCAATGTAATACCTTTACACGGGACAAAACTGTGGCTTTGTCAATGTATGTTTTTAACAAGACCTCTGTGCAAGGAACAGATATATATCAAGTGGCTGAATGCATACTTGGTTAAGACATTGGGCCTCATTACGAGTTGGCCGGTAAAAAAAGCGAATTACCGGCATGCCTGTGCAACCGTGTCAATGTTGCACTGCTGCCAGAATCAACGGTTGATTCCGAGTCAGCGTGCATGCGCATTCTGGCATGCCGGAAACGGCTGCACCGGCATTCCGGTAAGGGCCTCCAAAACCCTGAAAGTGGCATCATCGATGCCGCAGACACAGACAACAGCATTCTTGGTGCCGTAAGAACCGGTATCCCCGATACTGCCAATACCGGCACCGGAAGCAACGTCATCGCGCCGGAACGGGAAATTCACAGGCGGCCATCTCAATCCATTGCCATCCTCTGCCCACAGCACCTGGACCAGAGAACTGTGCAGTGTGTGAGCAAGCAGAGGAACATGGCTATGAGGAAAGGCACAGTGTGGCAGCGAAAGCCACGATTCAGCGATGTGGAGCTGAATATGCAAGCGGACACCCTGATGGAGCACGCTGACGTAGTTTTCTGTGCAGACCTGTGCCGGGGAGCATAAATCTGCAAGAAAACTATATGGGAGGAGATGGTGCAAAAGTTCTCTGCGGTGGGGACAACACCAAACACCGTACATGACTGCAGAAAGTGATGGGACGATCTGCGGCTGTGTGTCCGCAACATCCTCTCAGCGAATCGCAGCAAGGGACTGGCGACAGGTGGAGCAGCACCATCCCCAATTAAGCTTGCACGATAGGAGGAGACGTGCAGCACACTGATGGATATGGAGTCAATTGATGGTGTTGGCAATGCAGAGATGGGAGTCCCTTCATCGGCCGATGATGGTGAGTGACCCTTATCGTAATACCAAAGTTACAACACACACCTTATACCCCAAGTACAATGGCAGAGTCCAAACCGCAAGTAGAGGAGAGCAAATACATGGCCCATCACCTCCCACCTAAAACCAGCCCCTACACAACCTCAAAGTCCCTACCATGAACACACCCAACAAACCCCACTGACACAAACCACATGAGTCCCCAATTGCAAACACATGCACCATCTGCATGCGCACACACACATATACATCACCGTACAGATGCAGGCCTGACCACTGTGCCATCCCATTGCATGGTGCACACATCACCACTACAGATTGCACACTTGACCCACTCACCATTACCACGCACGCAGTGTAAACATCAATGCATCTACGCACATAGTGCAAGCACATCTGACCCTCATCTAAACAACACATGGCACACAGCCCCTGAGGCATGGCTACAACACGCAAGCCACGAGACACCTGAAGGCCACCCAACATACACCATGCACATCATGGCTGCACCAGAAGGACGCTAAAACACTGCACCCCCCAACTCCTGTAAGCACCATGCCAGCCCCTCCAACATGTCCACGAGAGTGCACAGGGCTCGAAATGTACTAGCATCGATGTATGTAGGATGTATGATGACCCATGACTGATGCTCTGCCTCACTGTCCCCCACAGGCACAGGATCAGACAGCGAGTCGGAACACACCCCGACACCCAAGAAAGCACCTGCACGTCTGAGCCGAGGGGACAACGATGCCTCCAGCCAGGGCCCTTCTACATCAAGGGCTGGACAGAAGCATCCCTCAGCAACCACGCCACAGCCCGCCAGCCAACAGGACACACAGGCTGGACAGCAAGCCGAGCAGCAACAATGGACACCCAGAAAGGAGCCTCAGCAAAGACCAATTGCTGGCATCAAGGCACACCAGACAAAAGGCACCCCTGCCACAAAGGACCCAACCCAAAAAACAACATCTGGGGCACAGGAACAACCTCAGGTAGAAGAGGTGCTATCCCCAGTGGCCAGTGACGTGGAGGGCCCACAGTCAACAGCAACCAGTGATCTGGGTGAGGAGGCCCAATCTGCACAACACAATGCGGAGGAGGAGGAGGAGGATGGAACAGCAGACACAGAAGGCAATAGCATGCTTGAAGACATGCCAAACCCCCCACCAATGCTGCCTACCCCACGGTTCTCACCGGAACCTGACTCAGGTGGCCACAGCTCTGTGGATGACATGGTCGAAGGTGCACACAGCCCCGGGAGCACACAGACACCACCTCCTGTGCAACCACTTGCAGCACAAAGCTTCAGGGAACTGGGGGGGCAGCAAGAGGCCATGCATGACATGGTCAGGCAGTATGTGGCGGACGATGAAGCCACACGCCAAGACATGCAGGAGAATTCCAGGGCAGTCAGCCATGCTGCGTACCGTGTGGCCCAGCGCGTGTGGGAAGGAATGGCAGCCATGCGTCACCCAATTGGTTGCCACCGTGGCCCAACAGCGGAATGCAGACACAGACGCAGAACCAGCTCCATCAACCAGCACGACCCCGGCAAGTTCAATGCAGACAAGCCCGGTGCGTCGGTCACTGCATAGTTTGCGCCGCAGAGACCTACAACCCCCTCCACCTAAAAGTGGGCATCAGTAGCCAGATTTACATGTACATGTCATGAGGGAGTCAAATTGAACTTGCAGTTGGGGCAGTTGGGGGTGGGGTGTCACGGGTGGGGGGTGTTGGGTGTGTGCCTGTGGGGTTGTTGTACAGTGGGGTGTTGGGTGTGGGTGTGGGGGTGTTGTGGGTGGGGAGTGGGTGTGTGGGGTGTTGGGGGATCGGAGGAGGGGGGAGGTGTGTGGGGGCATTAGGGGGTGGACGGTGCAGGTTGGGTTTGTTGGGGTTGTGGGGGTGGCGGTAGTGTGTAAAAATTCTCTTGCTTCATGTTCAACGTACATAGTTCTCATCTGATTAATACACCTGGTGTGCATAAGAAAAACACATGACTGGACACTGCTTTTTGAGTGTGTGTCAATTTATTTTTCTACAGTGCCCAGTGCCCCCCATTCCCAGTGCCTTGTGTTACCCAGTCCATCAAAAGTATTGTGCAATCAAAGTTTGGCGTACTGCACATCCTTCATTCACATTGAGCCATGGACGATGTGCAGCATCCTCACCATCATCCTCCTCATCTTCAAGTGGCATCAGATCCATGTCAGGGGGCAGGGGTATGTTGCACAGGATGCACATGTGGTGCAGCATGGCACATGTCAACACTATCTTACACACCTTCTCAGGTGCGTATATGAGTGCCCCACCCGACCTGCTGAGGTAGCGAAAGCAGGCCTTCAACAGGCCAAAAGTCTTCTCAATTGTGACACGAGAGCATGCATGTGCACGGTTGAAGTCCTCTTTGTGCCTGTTGACTGGTTGCCTGATGGGGGTCAGGAGCCATGGCTTCAGGGGATACCCAGCATCACATGCACAGGAGCAATGGAAAGTTTATTTGTGAATCTTTTTGTCATTCCTTGTGTGCACTGGCTGTAAAGTGTTCATGGTCACATGCCACAGATTCTTCATGACTGCACTTGACATTTCCTTATAGTAAGACCTAGGTAAGTGTATCTAGGGATGATCCATGGTTGGGGGGTATGGGTGCCATTCACGTCTTAGGGACCTTTCCATCAGATACAGCACTCACACAAATTAAGTGAACAGGTCCATGATGTACTGGTGTGTTGCATGGGTGTGTTGCAAAAGTAAATTACTATACATGTGGGGTGCATCATGACACATTTGCCTGATGTGCTTCATGATACACAGTGGTTTGCTAATCATGCTTTCCACCATTTGATGTCACCATGTACATGTCCATCAACGCCTTTCCCCACATGACCAAGGCACAATGGCATTGGTGGTATGGTCTGCCAATGAAGGCATACGTCTGTGTGATGAGGCTGGGTGTGTACTTGCATGGTGGAACTGAGGTACTGTGGATGGGTCCTGCACCACTCGCTCATATGTGAGTGGTGGTAACTGATTGATGATTAATATAGTTTCCATGCTTGCACCATTGCATTTGGAAGTGTCTCTGGACCGGTATACTGGTCTGCAGTGTACCTGTGGGGTGGGTGCAGTGACAGAGATTTCCATGTGTGGCAGTTGGATTTCACTCAGCCATGGCTGCATGACCCGTGATGTACTTTGCTGCGCTCATATATTTCATGCATAGTGACTGCAGGGTGGTGCATCGTGGTACCCGTGGTTCATGTCTGATGACGTTCGAGGTGCATGTGCTGGGGTGGACACTGTGTATGTTTATTACATTTACTCACAGCTGTATAGGTATGCCATGTCTGCATCCTTTGGCTGTGCCCCACATTCTGTTGAATTCATTGGGGTCACAGTTTTTGCCACCCAGGACGCTGTGCCTCCCCCCCGAACAACACCCCTCATACCCCAGCCAGCAGACAGGTTACCTATGCTTGTGGTCCACCCCCCTAACCAACACCCCTCATTACCCTGTGGGTAGACTTATCCAGCAGCCCGGTACGTTATGTAGCATGTCGTGCCATGTAGCGGGGAAGTGTGGAGTTGCGCAGCACCATGGCATAATATGTGGAGCCCGGGAATCTTGCACAGCAATGCATTATTATTTTGCTTGCATCGCACACCATCTGGACATTCAAGGAATGGTAGTACTTGCTGTTGCGGTACACTACCTCCACGGCATGCCGTACTACCAGCTCCACATGGATGCAGTTGAGGACACCAATTACATTTGACATGCCTGCCAGTGCATGGAATGCTATTCTGGAAGCATTCTCCTCCTCCACAGTCCATGGCAAATATATGTGTTCCCTTCCGTGTTTCAGGAGGGCATCTAGCACCTGGTTGAGCACACGGGAGAAACATTGTTGTGAGATGCCATGCAGCTGCCCCACTGTGTGCTGGTAGGTGCCTGTGGCAAGGAAGTGTAGCACATACACTACCTTCAGCAAGGGGGGGATGCCTGTCCGGATGTTGATGAGGCTTACCAGGTCATCATGGATGAGGTCCACTATTGTGCATATGGTTTCCCTGTCCAGGCGGTACAGGGTGTGGATCTGTGCAGGGGCTAGGTCAAATGGACTGGCCCTTAGGCGAGGGATTGGTGGCTGCCTCTGGGGTACAACTGACTGCACTGGTCTTATCTGCTGGACCAGTCTCACCCTCCTTCTCCTCCTGCGCCTCCGCTGCATTCCCTGGTTCAATGCCTGCTGGAGTAGTAGCAGTGCAGGCATGTCCACCAGCCCCAGTATTGCAACTGCTAATGGTAGCATTTTGGGTTTGGAAGGGGTGTGGTGTGTGGGAGTGCTCCTTTTCTGCTTCGCCAGACTCCATTGCCTCCACCTGTGCTGATTGTGTTCACCTGTGGCATGTTTCAACACAGCAGATTGCTATTTACCGTTCCCCCACGAAGCCGGTGTTAACAGCATTATGGTAACCGTTCTTACCGGCATCTGGATGCCGGTAAGAGCATGTCTGTGTACCTCATAATGTGCACTTCCTTGTGGCATGCCAGTGTTACTGGCACGGCTGCCGCGTGTCCGTGCCCATTCCGGGAAGGTGCTACCCAGTCACAGCGGGTACCTGCCGATGGCGGTAGCACCGGCATAGCGGGTCTAAATGCACCGGTCCGGTAGACGATGCCGGAATTCCCATACTGGCATTGTTATGACTGCACCGCCAACCTTGTAATGAGGTGCATTGTATTACATCAGTAACACATGTACAACTGTAATTAAGCCATGAACTGCCAGCAGAAAGCTTAGAACTACCAGTGTCAGGAAAACGTTTGAGGTTACTGCTTGATAGAGATATTTCAAAGAGATCCCACGAGGGTGTGTTTTGGGCATGGAGTGGGAGGTGGTGGGTGAAAATGGCTACAAAGATTATGATGGCCAATCAATGGGTGGGTAAATAAGCAATCACCCACAAGATGGGTGTCACTCCTCACATGCCATCTCCCTCCAAGCTATTCTCCAACTCACTAGTTTTAAGACCACCAAATAGCCAAAACTAATAGGAGCGCTGCAGAACCTTATTTGCACATCCGTCAACTCTGCACATGTGCACACCACAAGCACACTTTACATGGGGGCAGTACAGGAGCTGTCAGTGATCGTAGTCAAATTGGAGAAGTCTGTGGGCCTCATTACACGGACGGCGGTAAGGGTTTACCGGTACCGGTAAGGGTACCAGTGCCGGTAAACCCTTACCGCCTTACTACGAGGTCCCTTTGTGGGACCCTACCTTAACGGCTGGTTTTACCAGCCGTTAAGGACGGGACCCGCAAAGGGACCTAGGAGGTAATTACGGTACCACAATTTGTGGTACTGTAATTACCGCCTTCCCCATTCCCATTGAGCCCTATGGGGGCAAAAATGGGAATGGGGAAGGGCCATGGTGAATGGGGAATTACCGCCCCCACACACCTTGGAATAGGGCGGTAATTCCGCCATTCACCATGGCGGACTCGGTAAAATACCGCCGTCCGTGTAATGAGGCCCTGTGTATGCAACAGTAACAGCCCATGTGCATAACGTTGTGCCCGAGCAGTTTATGTGTCTTTAGGGTGTACCCAGGAAGGTCCGTTTGTATATGCGCCTAAAGTAGTAACAGTCTATACACGTTTGCACCTTAGGAGCAGGCTGTACATGTGCTCAGGTTTTATGTGTGTACTCTGTTGGAGCAGAACGTACATTTACACATACACCGGTCTGTGGGCAATCAGTATATGCTCCCTCCTAAAAAGACCACTGCACATTCCATATAGAAAATGCACGCGTCCACAATGTGCCAAACACTGTGCACGTGCAGGCTATAGGCCTACTCTAAAGATCTGGACCTTGTAACAATACGTGTAAGTGAGATGTGAGCCCTGCGTGTCTAAATGAGCAGCCTACATGCGTTCTCTCTGTCCATCAGTTCGCCAGAGCAGCCTGGATCTCTGTACAAAGTAAGTAAGGATGCTCGGTGCGAATATCTACGGGATTCCAAGAGTGTGACGGGGCCGGACAAGACGACGGAATGGTATTTGTGCTGCTTACCTCACAAAATCGCTGCCTTTCTGCTGAAAGTACTCTAGTGAAAGGAATTCGATTTCCTTGGGTTCTAGAGATTCTTTTTTTCCAGCTACACCCTCTAGAAATGCGCACAACTTGCCATCTTGTTATGTCACTTGATATTTGAAGAGCGCCTTACTGCCACCGTTATGGCTTGTGAAAATCAAAAAGGTCGGAACCTATGAGGGTTTGGCTTTTCAACTAACAGTATTTTTTTAAATGTTTGTGTTTGCCCGTCATGTGAAGTCAACACAGCAATCGATGAATAATGACTACCTTTGGGAGGAACAATGCTAACCACATGGCGGAAAATAGTTTTGTCAGATGCTCTGTTCAACTCCTTCTGATGTGCCCCCGTACCTACAAGCACTGGGATAAAAATATGTGCATCATATGCTCGAGAACTTAACCTTTAGACCCAACCTAAAATGTGTCAGTGATTTAATATTACCTGTCATCTGTAAAGCGCCCATATGCAATTCCTGTTGCCTTCTAGTACTGTTACAATTCATACGACATTGCTGTTATATCTTGTAGCACTGCAATAGGTCATATGAAATTCCTGTTGCTTCGTAGCACTGCAACAGCTCATATGACATTGATGTTGCCTTGTATCACTGCAATAGCTTATATGACATTACTGTTGCCTTTTAGCACTGCAACAGCTCATACGACATTGCTTTTGTCTTGTAGCACTGCAACGGCTCATACGACATTGCTGTTGCCTTGTAGCACTGCAACAGCTCATACGACATTGCTGTTGCCTCGTAGCACTGCAACGGGGCATACGACATTGCTGTTGCCTCGTAGCACTTAAAGGCTCATATGATATTGCTGTTGTCTTGTAGCACTGCAACCGCTCATACAACATCGCTGTTGCCTTGTAGCACTGAAACAGCTCATACGACATTGCTTTTGCCTTGTAGCACTGCAACAGCTCATAAGACATCGCTGTCGCCTTGTAGCACTGCAACAGCCCATTCGACATTGCTGTTGCATTGTCAGATCAAGCAATCAGCGGACAAGAAGCTGAATTCCTGCAAAAGAAATTAACAATCTACAAGCCAACAAGACTCCTCAGATCAAGCAATGAAATCCATCTGGAAGAAAAACCGTACCTTAAGAAAAAACTTGGAGATACCTCCTTCTCCCACTTAGCCGCAAAAACCTGGAACGGCATCCCAAAAGAAATAAGAAACACCAAAGACCACCTACAATTCAGAAAATTACTAAAAACCTGGCTCTTCAACATCAGATTCAAATTGAAAAACCAAACCACCAAACGGGAAAAACAATGAAAAGGTTGACAAATCTAGGACGACTAGGACAACAGCCAGAACCGAAAAAATAAACTCTTACTATAACAAGAGAGACGACACTAAGTCTAATAGGACACAAGCGACACACATGACAGAATCCAGCATCCCTAGCCAACTCCCAGCGAACAATCATCACCCACTCAATAAATGCTACGATAGCTCATACCTGCATGAAGTTGGGTGAACGTTAGCACCTGCCACATTAACTAAGCTGTGGATATTGGCAGGGGCATAGACCGAAGAGAGTTGTGAATGAAGGCAGATGCCGTGCCAGGACATAATTGCAAGCATTAGCATTGCCACATTCCAAAGGGGGTAGGAGCAGTAACATGAATGAGCAACCGAATAAGAGGATGAAAGCCGAGCAGCCCCAACACATGGAGGGAGTAAACCCAGGCTTACCGATGGCACCCTCCTGCTAGACTAGATTGGGAATGCTCTCTGGGCTAGACTGCAAGGGACACACAAACGTATGCTCGCCCGCATACAAACAGGGGCCACGTAGCCAGCCGGTACCCAACTTGGACAAGGTTATGCCTATGAACGGATGTCATATGGGAAAGGGACAGTGAGTGTCGTACAGCCCTGATCTGGACGCAGACACAGAGACGCCCACACACCCCACCTAATTAGAAATACGGAAATGTAGCGCCTCACTTCAAGACAGAAATGCCAATTAACCAACCGACTAACAACTTCACCCTCTGCATACACCGCTCAAATACTAACCAAACACAACCACACACCTACTACACAACAATTTACACATGCTTTACTACACTGCATCTACAAAACAAAGCACACATGGACCCGCACAACAGCACACAGCGTCTTCCGACAGTATAACACCCCAAGCTGTTAGACCCAAGGACTAAACCAGAAGTGGTGGCTTGACACGTCGTGAAGTAATTGAGTCTTTCTGACAATATACCCCTCAAGAGTACAAAAGGACAGATTGAGGTGAGTATTGCCCTAAAATTGGGTACACCCTGGTACTCACACAGCTGGCTGCAAAAGAAAACAAAGAATTAATATAACATTCTAGAAAAATACTGAAGACTAAACAATAATGGGATTTATTACTCACAATCAAAGAATTTGTGGCTTGACTAACGTTCCAAACAAGTATGATGAGTTACCCTGGGAAATAGAACAGTCGAAATTACAGAGGAACACAAATGATCGAAGAACGATACTGCTGCTGTGCAGTCTGCTTACCTATAGAAGAGTGTTATGTGCCTTGGAGAGTCCCACTAGGAAACATGCAGCAATAGAAGTATTGATCCAGAAACAACAATGTCCACCTATTCCCGCCGGCACGAGGACGCCTAAACAAAGGTACTTGATCCTTGCGCCGATGCACCAATGTCCCCAGTGTCTTTTGTTGAAGATCCCAAAGCTGAAGGGTTAAGACCCCAAGACGGTAGGAATTGAGAGGTGAAGAAGTGTGATGATCCGGTAAATGTTCAGAGTGAGCAAGAGTTGATGATAAGTATATCAAGGTGAACCGCGACAATCCAGTAAACGTTCCGAGTCGGCAACAGGCAGGAGTAGCGTAACAGGGAGAACTGTGACAATCCAGTAAACGTTCCGTGTCGGCAACAGGAAGGAGTAGCGTACCGAGGAGAAACAATGTAGCAGTCCGTATAGCGTTCTGAGTCAGCCGGGTGAACCACGTTGAGCAAAATCAGAAAACAAAGCAGGAAAAGCAGAGGATACAGACCAGGAAGTCGGAAAACCAGGAATCAAGGTAACAAAGTACGTAAAGCAGCTTTCAGAACAAATTCAGAAGCGGCGCTGTGCAGAGTGGGAGGAGTTCATATCAGGGACAGCTGACTACAAACACAACGCGCCGTCGTAGTCCAGGAGGCATACGTCTATGCAGTAGGAGCCAGCGTTTCCATGGCAACCCATAGCGTTCTCTGAATGAACGAACGAACGCGTCTGGGTGAAATTGTGTTCTGAGGGCATTGCAATCAGCGTTTGAGTCCCAAATAGTCAGGGATAACGACAGAGTTGCTGGGAGCATGAGGATGTTTTCTTCTGTGTGTACATTGTCCAAAACGTGAGGAGAAAGAGCTGAACGGAACCCTGACAGTTTCCTCCCCCAATGAAAGATTATTCCCGAAACGGGAAGGAAGAAATCTGGACAAAATAATAGGAGCATGCACATTCGATTCAGGCTCCTAGGTACGATCTTCTGGACCGTAGCCTTTCCAATCAATGAGAAAATAGCGGACCCCACGCACAATTTTAGTGTCAAGAACGGCTTTAACCTCATACTCTTCAACCCCTTGGACCATAACAGGAGGAGGATGGGCAGCAAGACGAGTCCCCGCAGGGCATGGTTTTAAAAGGGAAATGTGAAAGACGGTATGCATCTTCCACCGGGAATGTAGCTCTAAAACGAACCACCAGAGGGTTGAGTACTTCTTTAATAGGGAACGGTCCCACAAAACGAGGCAACAAACACCTGCGACCTGGTAAATGGAGATTTTTTGAGGCCAACCACACCAACATCACAGGTTGGTATTCAGGGGCAGGGGCACGGTGTCTGTCAGCATAGAGTTTGGCCTGCTGTTGAGCAGTCTCCAGATGGTTACTGATTTTTTCCCTTCGGGTAATAAACCCACATAAGCATTCCTGAACTACCGGATTATCTACTGCAGACACTAAATCCACAGGAAGCGTCCTAGGGTGTAGGCCATGCAGAGCCAAGAAAGGAGTGGTGTTCGTGGAGGAATGGATCGAATTGTTATACGCAAATTCTGGTGTTCCCAAAACTTCTAACCAGGATTCTTGATGTTGCGTAATCAGACAGCGTAAGTATTGTTCCATAGTGGCGTTCGCCCTCTCTGTCTGCCCATCTGTTTCGGGGTGATAATCAGTGGAATAACGTCCATCCCAAGGCAGTGACGAGATGGCACCAGAAACGCGAGGTGTACTGTGAACCTCGATCGGTGATGATGACCTCTGGTAAGCCAAAGCGATGAAACACTTGATGCAAGAAAGGGTCATCTAGGACCGGAGCCGAAGGAAGACCTTGACAAGGAATGAACAAAGCCATTTTAGAAAAGTAGTCTACGACTACCCATATGGTATCACAAACCCTGGCGAGAGTTTATTCGACCACAAAATCCATAGAAATCATAGCCCAAGGTTTCTTCGGGATAGGCATAGGTTGCATCAAACCCATAGGTTTGGAAGTAGTACCCTTGCACTGGGCATAAATTGAGCAGTTCTTAATGTAGGCCGTCACATCCTTAGTCATAGAAGGCCAAAACGCCCATCGTTTTAATTACTCAAGGGTTTTGCGCCTTCCAGGATGTGCCGCCATTAAGGCGTCATGACTCCACTGGAGGGCTATTAACCGGGTCTCGGGGGCGGGGAGATAGAGTCACCCTTGTACATACGGTAAAGAATGTAGGACTTCCATATCATAATCATGAAGTTCAGGAGGATTGGCAACCACCCAGTTTTGGATCAGGGTCTTCAAGGACGAATCAAGTATACAAGAACAGATGACATGAGAGGGTTGTAATACCTTCCCTTCCCAGGTGCGTGATAGACCCTCCCCGTTCAATCTGGGCAGGGCGTCTGCTTTAGAATGCAAACCCCAGGGACGATAGGTGATCTGGAAATTGCACATGGAGAAGAACTCATGCCAACGTGTATGACGAGTGATAGTACAGCATACTGACTTGAGAGCAAGAAGATTTCGGTGGTCAGTATATACCTGTACCAGAACAGCAGTGCCCATTAGATGATCTCTCCATACCAAAAAAGCATCACGCACCGCTAACAGCTTGCGTTCAGTGATAGGGCCTCATCACGAGTTGGGTGGTAACACCGGCGGTATTAGCCCTACCACCAAACCCCCCGGAGCTGTTAGCGCCGGATCATGGGTTTGGCGGTAATGGAATTCCCCATTCCCCACTGAGCCCATTCGGGAATTCCCCATTCCCCATTGGGCTCAATGGGGAATTTTCGCGCTCTTACCGCCAGCGGGAAATCCTCGGGCGGTAATAGCACGAATTTTCGGCGGATTTCCCCCCAGCTCAGAGCTGGGGAGAAATCCGCCGAAGCCCTGATTTGGCGGACCCTTAAATCCAGCGGTAATAGTGCGACCGCCGGATTTAAGGGTTACCGCCAAACTCGTGATGAGGCCCAGTATAGTTCATCTCATACTTGGTAAGTTTTCTTCAATGATAGGCCACCGGATGAAGAAGACACGTATCCACACATACTTGGGAAACAATAGCCCCGACGGCTTGATCAGAAGCATCTGCTTCTACAACAAACGGTCGTGCTGTATCAGGATGCTGGAGCACCGGGGCTGATGTGAAGGCTGATATTAGGGTGTCAAATGCTTCTTGAGCCTGACCCATCCAGAAAAAATGACTCTTGGAACTTGTTAAAGTCGTCAATGGAGCTGCAGTAGCTGAAAAGGAACGGATGAACCTTCTGTAGAAGTTTGCAAACCCCAAAAAAGATTGAAGGGACTTCACAGGCGTAGTGACAGGCCAATCCAGAATTGCCCTAACCTTAGTGTTGCTCATTTTGACACCCTCACTGGTAATGTCGTAACCCAAAAACTCCACCTGATCAACATAAAACACACATTTTTCAAACTTAGCATAGAGATTGTTTTTACACAATCTCTGTAAGACAGTAGAGACGTGCTGGACATGTTTTTCTTAGTTAGGGGAATAAATGAGAATGGCATCGAGATAGACAACTATAAACTGATCCAGTAAGTCCTTGAACATGTCATTAATGAAATACTGGAAAGTAGCTGGAGCATTACATAGGCCAAATGGCATAACCAAATATTCAAAAAGACCATATTTAGTCTTGAAGGCTGTCTTCCATTCATCACCTTTTCTGATTCTCACCAGATTATAGGCTCCCCTTAAGTCCAACTTGGTGAAGTACTTGGATGAGCCGAGTTGATCCAACAAAACTGAGATCAAGGGAATGGGATACTGGTTCCAGATTGTGATAGCGTTCAGTTCTCTGTAATCAATACAACAATGTAAATCCTGCTCCTTTTTAGGAACAAAAAAAAGAGGTGACGCTGCCAGAGACCTCGAGGGACAAATGAAACCAGAACTTAATGCCTGATCCAAATAATCCTTGAGAATGACATCTCCTTTTTGCGTAAGTGAATAGACTCTGCCAGAAGGAATGTTGGCATCCGCCACCAGCTCGATTGGGCAGTCATAGGGACGATGAGACGGTAATTTTTCTGCCGCCTTTTTATCAAAGACATCCCTGTAAGAGTTGTATTCCTTAGGAAGGGCCATTGTCATGATAGCCACCATAACAGAGGCTGCAACCAGGATCATGGAACTGGGATTTCTGTGTTCAGCATCAGCGGAATGGCAAGACCTATGACAGAAAACGGAGGCAAAATTCACTGAGCCCGAGACCCAATCAATGACCGGATTATGTTTAGTCAACCATGGGAGACCTAGTATGAGTTTAAACTGTGGAGCAATAATGACATCAAAACTGATGACCTCGGAATGCATGGAACCAAATGATAGCACAAGATCAATGGTTTGTTCAGTCACCAGACCGATTAGAGAAGTACCATCTACTGCATTGACTAATTCTGGTATTTTTATGTGAACCAGTGGTATGGAGTGATCAAGAACAAATTAGGCATCCACATAGTTTCCGGTGGCTCCCGAATCCAGGATTGGTACGACTGACCAGTTTTCCCTTGAAGGATAGGGCAAGGTAGCCAAAACAGAGAAGGGAACCGAAGTTCCAGGGTCCGTAATAACCTGACTCAACAAAGGGACCCCGTCTATTGTCGAGCCCCGCCTTCTTAGGTTTCTTAGGACAAAGTCTCTGAAAGTGTTCTGATGAACCACAGTAGAAGCATAAATGGTTCGTCCTCCGGTATTTCCTTTCTGTGGGAGTAAGTGGACCTCTTAGGGCACTGATTTGCATGGGTTCTGATGTTGAAGCAGGGGTTAGCACAGGAGGAACAGACGGGAGAATATGTTTCTTCCCTTTTCGTTCTGGCTTACGAGCATCTATTTGCCATACAAGGTCAACCAACTCTGGAAACCCAGTAGGTACAACAGGTACCATTGCTAAGACGTCTTTCAAATTTTCTGAAAGGCCTTTGTAAAACAATGCCCCCTTCTTTTCATCCGGCAGTCACTCTCCGCGACTAGCTAGTTGAACTTTGCCAGGTAACTCAAAAGTGAAGACTCTTCTTGTTGCAGGAAAAGTAATTCCAACTCCGTAGCCTGTGACTTATACCTGGTATCAAAGACACGTGTCATAGCCGTGATCAATGCTTCGCTGTCATAGAGTAATGGACTGCTTTCTTCCAGTAGGGGATTGGCCCATACTGCAGCAGTACCGCTCACGTTCGACAAAACGAACGCTGCCCTTGTGGTAGCATCAGGGAAAGATGTGGGTCTACACAAGAAATGTAACCTACACTAATTGATAAATGTTCGAAAGGTCTTAGGATCCCCTAAGAACCTCTCTGGAGGGGCCAACGGAAACGGTGCTGCCATGTAAATGGGGCCTGCAGCAGAATCCGAACCGGATGCTGATGCTCCAGCCCCAGGTTGCATGCCAGCATGTAACTCATTGATACGACATGTGTAGCATCATGTGCTACTGTCATGTTGACCCTAAGGTCAGCCACCACTTGGGATAAAGCCGCCAAATGATCAGCGGCTTCTTCCATTTTATAAGGCTTCTGAATATGTTAGACCCAAGGACTAAACCAGAAGTGGTGGCTTGACACGTCGTGAAGTAATTGAGTCTTTCTGACAATATACCCCTCAAGAGTACAAAAGGACAGATTGAGGTGAGTATTGCCCGAACATTGGTTACACCCTGGTACTCACACAGCTGGCTGCAAAAGAAAACAAAGGATTAATATAACATTCTAGAATGATACTGAAGACTAAACAATAATAGGATGTATTACTCACAATCAAAGAATGAGCGGTTTGACAAACGTTCCAAACAAGTATGATGAGTTGCCCTGGGAAAAAGAACAGTCGAAATTATAAAGGAACACAAAAGATAAAATAACAATACTTCTGCTGTGCAGTCTGCTTACCTATAGAAGAGTGCTATGTGCCTTGGAGAGTCCCACTAGGAAACTTGCAGCAATAGAAGTATTGATCCAGAAACAACAATGTCCATCTATTCCCGCCGGCACAAGAATGCCTAAACAAAGGTACTTGATCCTTGCGCTGATGCGCCAATGTCACCAGTGTCTTTTGTTGAAGATCCCAAAGCTGAAGGGTTAAGACCCCAAGACGGTAGGAATTGAGAGGTGAAGAAGTGTGATGATCAGGTAAATGTTCCAAGTGAGCAAGTGTTGATGATAATTATACCAAGGTGAACCGCAACAATCCAGTAAACGTTCCGAGTCGGCAACAGGCAGGAGTAGCGTACCAGGGAGAACCGCGACAATCCAGTAAACGTTCTGCGTCGGCAACAGGCAGGAGTAGCGTACCAAGGAGAAACAATGTAGCACTCTGTATAGCGTTCCGAGTCAGCCGGGTGAACCACGTTGAGCAAAATCAGAAAACAAAGCGGGAATAGTCGAGGATACAGACCAGGAAGTTGGAAAACCAGAAATCAAGGTAACAAAGTACGTAAATCAGCTTTCAGAACAAATTCAGAAGTGGCGCTGTGCAGAGTGGGAGGAGTTCATATCAGAGATAACTGACTGCACGCACAACGCGCCGCCGTAGTCCAGGAGGCATACGTCTATGCAGTGGGAGCCAGCATTTCCACGGCAACCCATAGCGTTCTCTGAAGGAACAAACGAGGCTGGATGAAAGTGTGTTCTGAGGGCATTGCAATCAGCGTTTGAGTCCCAAATACTCCGGGATAACGGCAGAGTTGCTGGGAGCATGAGGATGTTTTCTTCTGTGTATACATTGTCCAAAACGTGAGGAGAAATAGCTGAACGGAACCCTGACACAAGCCCAGCCAACGGAATTCCTAACTAAGGCCGCCAACAGCACATCACTGCTCTCTTGCACTTCTCCAGCTCATCCTACTAACCCCCCGCCCCAGCCCTTCCTTTTTTTCAGAGCCGCCAGAGTGCCAAGGGACCACTCAGGTTTTGATAGTGTGTGGTACAAATATCCTTTAACATTAACATTAACATTAACATTTACATTAACATTGTAGCACTGCAACAGCTCGTCCAACATCGCTGTTGCCTCGTAGCACTGCAATAGCTCATACGACATTGTTGTTGCCTTGTAGCACTGCAACAGCTCATGCGACATCAATGGTGCCTCGTAGCAGTGCAACGGCTCATACGACATTGCTGTTGCCTTGTTGCACTGCAACAGCTCATACGACATCGCTGTTACCTTGTAGCACTGCAACAGCTCAAACGGCATTGCTGTTGCCGTGTAGCCCTGCAACAGCTCATACAACATTGCTGTTGCCTCGTAGCACTGCAACAACTCATACGACAATGCTGTTGCCTTGTAGCCAGCATGGGCAGCCTGGGTGTGCAGTGTTGCACAGGTTCGAGCA
The DNA here is from genome assembly GCA_002915635.3 of Ambystoma mexicanum. Lineage (NCBI taxonomy): Eukaryota > Metazoa > Chordata > Amphibia > Caudata > Ambystomatidae > Ambystoma > Ambystoma mexicanum. The sequence continues at coordinate 936,048,355 of CM030325.1, forward strand.
TAGGGCGGGCCGTAATCCGATAATACATACACATTTACAGCCCATACATGCATTGCACTACAATTCACACCATAAACAAACTGTGTATAACTTTACCAAGCATTCCATCACCGTGAAGCATATCGCAGCAAAAAATAATGTGAAACACATAGCATTATGATATATTGCATATCAAAACAAAACATAGCAAAACATGTTAAATAGTATGCATGCGGTTCACCCTGGGAAATTGCCTGTTGCCCTAATATTAGATTTACAAGACTCAGGGTTATACCCAGAGTCCCACATGTGTTTATACAATCATGTTTTAAAGTACAGATTGCAGCATCGGGCTATCCTTTTGCCCTTAATAATAGCCACAAATATACTTGATATGTACATGCAATTCACATGCACGTTTGTCTGTGCTGCAAATTGAAAATGTTCTTTTTGAAATGAAAAAAATGGCTTTTTGAAAATTCAGAAAAGTTCAATATACCTTGCTTCTTGAAATGTGTAATTTTGTTTTACATAGTTTGATGCCTGCATTTTAGCTGAATTCCCAAGGGCACACCGTATGCAGTGTGACCCAGGGTCAAAAGTAATGGTTGCAACCTAATTGAGAAAGTCTTGTCTACCTGACCTGGATTTTCGAGCCCTCCCATTACATTCCTAAATTCTGTGAAGAAGGCAGCGTTGTGAAGGGGATGCGGGGGAAGTATGTTTCTATGAGTACAGATCATAAGCCATTTCCTTGTGGCTAAGGCTGGTTTTCTCCCTTCCTCCCCTCTAGCTCCTTAATGAAAGGAAAAAACAGACAAAGAGAGATTCTAGCCTTTTAATATTTATTTACGTAAAAGAACGAATGGCCAACTCCAAGCAGTGGAGGAGCTGATTGAAATTTGCTTTTCAACTTTAGCAAAGTGCCCAGCTGCATTATGCGGGAAGTTTGACAGGCAAATAATAAGCCCACTTGTTGAAAGGGGCCGCTGTTTGTGAAGCTTTGAGGGACGAGACCTGGACAACAGAGGTGATATGATATGATATGATAGTTCATTTATATAGCGCCTATACACAATGTGTTTCAAAGCGCTTCAAGGCAAGGGAGGGAACAAGGGAAAATACAATGATATTCTTACAGGCCATGAACAGTAAGGATGTGAAATTACCTATCGTAATCGGCCTGACAACATTTCAGATAGTGCAAGAGCTAAGACATAGATAAGGAACCGAGGGGGGGAGTGGGAAGGAAATGGAAACAGACAGGCAATTACCGTACTAGGCCTGACAACATTTCTGGTAGAGCCGGAGAAAAACAAGAGGTGAGGGAGAGGGGTCAGAAAGGTAGGGGAGGAACAAAACAAGTGACTATCATACTAGGCCTGACGACATTTCAGATAGTGCTGGAGGGGGTGGGGAGGAAAACACCAGTAAGGGGATGGGGAGGAGACAGACGAGGTTGCTATCATACTAGGTCCAGGGACAATTCTGATAGAGTAAGTGCATAGAAGAAAGTAAGGGGAGGCGATAGGAAAAGGGAGAAGGGAAAGGAAGAGAGAACAGAGTGTTAGCAGTCAAAAGAGTGGAGAAGCAAGCGGGGAGAGTGAATACAATTAAAGAAGTCAGTAGTAACACATAATGTTGCAAGCCAGGATACAAGATGAAGATGGGAACAGCATGATTCAGGGCCACCATGAGCACACGATGCAAAGTAAGTCCAGCATGTGAGTTGAGAAAGGGTGACGTGCCGTGAATGAATGAAGTTCATAAAAGTCAAATCCAGCATTGGCCACAAGACGGTGATGGTGAAACCAGAATTTATCAGGACAGACTCCTGCAGAAGTAGGCTTGAGAGGGGTGAAGGGGGAGCAGGGTAGAAGAATCAAGCAAAACAGGCAACACCTGTGTGCGAGAATGGTGGGGGCACAAGGGAACATCACAGGGGCACCAGAGGTGGTGGGGATGGCCTGTGGGGACAGAGGGAGTAACACAGGTGCAAAGCAGAGTGCAGGCCACGGTACCTTCAAGTGACCTGAGCCTCCTTCTGCATGTAATATCAAATCCACAGATGTGCCATGTACAGTGGAGGTGCCATGTACAGTCCACCAACTAAGGAGCCCCTAACCCTTACCTACTTCATCAGTTGTGCTCGGATCCCTCATACTGCACCAATGCCTGATTCCAAATGAATCCTCGCTCCATGGACAAGTCACGCTATGCTCCTGGGCAGCACCCCAACCCTCTGCATTCATGATCTGTAACTTTTCATAGTAGCTAAGCAACCACGAAAAGTAAAAAATCTGAGTTCTTGCAGGAGAACCAGCAGCGGACGCTGCAGCAGCGTGGGTAGCCACCTATATTGGAAAAAACTGTTGCAAAAATGGAAGCTCAGAGCTTTTGTTTTTATGTCTGTGTTTTTTTCCAGTTTGGTTGGGGTTGCAAAGGGCAAGCCAGCGGTTGCAAGACATATAACTAGAGGTCAATCCTTTGACCCCTGGCGACCCTCAATTGACATTCCTAGTGGAGCATCAGGAAGATCCTGTCCAAGCTCAATGAGTTTGCATCAGCTAGTGGCTCAGAGAAGACTGACTTCGTCACAGCCAAGAATGAGTGCCCCTCTCTGGCGGGTTTGCAGAAGCTAGTGGAGGACCAGGTTAAGGGCGAAGCCCCTGGTCTTTTCAAAGTGTACTGATATGATATGATATGATATGGCATATCATATCATACTGGGAGGATGGACTCCTGAACAGTGAGCCAAAAGACTCTGAGGGCGAGGGCACCTGAAGGTTGGTGATTCCCCATTGCCACAGAAAGTTCCTTTTGGATTTGCCTCACTAAATTCCATTATCAGGTCACTTGAGAGTGACTAAGACATCAAACCGATTGTCTGTGCAATTTTAATGGATGCAGTTAGTTGTAAAGTTTAAGGAATTTGTCCGGCCCTGCCTGACTTGTCAAGCTTCTGGCAAGTCATGTGGTGACATCACACAACCCTTTTCCCCGTGATGGCATCAGAGGAAGTGATGTCATTTAATGGTGCCCCCCAAGTGACATCACAGGAAGTGATGGCAAACAATCTTCTGATTTTTCAGATGCGGCTAGCACTCGTGTTTCCAGGCGCTCTCATTTCAGCCTGATATAAGAAACAAGGCTCAGGGGAGGCATTATTTGTCCACGATCCCATGATTAGGGAATGCCATTTTCCAGATTCGACATTAGGCCTATATGTAAAACATACATAATGCAGTATTTTTACCAGGGTATCCCAAAATCTTCAAACACAGGCTACAACTAGTGTATACAACATCTTTAGATCAATGGACATGGAAGTATGCATTGTCTGTGGTGTTGCTGTGTTAAAAAAGCCAAATAAGAACAGACCTGGGGAGGCGTGCGCTGCTGTTGACCCAGGAGAACAATTCTGCACGAGCCAGGGCTGAAAATGAAATCACTGACCAGGATTTAGTATAAAAAAAAATCCCTGGTCTTAAATCTATCTTTGCTTCAGCTACTAACACGACAGAAGAAACCTAGTTGACAGGTCTCTGTGCAGACAGGGTAGTGCACCTGATAATGTTATCTTTGCTGGAGTATAATACCTGGGAAAAATTCTTTCAATATACCCAAGACCCCTCTTACCTTTCATTATTTAAGTGTAATACTGGGTGCCAAAGGACCTAAAAAACCCCCACCAATTAATGTAATATCATTGCTGCATACTTAAATCCATGGCACCACCCAGTTATTTTAAATTGAGGACACCCACAAGTTGCTTCTCACCCGGGGACTCACTGGCAGACATCAAGTTGTTCACTGCACACTACCCCTTTGTCAGACCCAGTGGTGCCAAATGGGTTAGAAGAAAATGTGGGGGTTCCCCTGTGTCCACGCTCTAAGGGCACCCCCAAGCTCCTCCTTAACAAAGCACAGGGCACGCCACACCCCGGGCCGGACCAGACCATAACGTGAGCGCGATGTCCATGATGATTATGAAGCTGCAGGGGCATGCACTACTGCAAGTGAAAGAAGTAAATATGTTTTTTAATCAAAGCTTAAATGTTTAACGTAAAATAGAAAGCAGGGGGTGGCCCACAAATATACCAGCTACGAGTGGTGACTGGTGAGTTGTTTTTCTAGAGGGTGTAAATATTTGCCACAAGTATGTGATTGCAACTGAGCATAGTGAGGGAGCCTGAACTAACGAATGAGGAGTCTGGGGATTCTTCTCCCTCCCGCAACTATGTTTTGAATAATGGGTTAAAATTTTGCATTAGACAGCACACTTTCTGTTCGGTTTTGTTGGGGGTAGGGTAAATCCTGAAAAAAAAGTACAATAGATGCAAGTCACCAAAAGTGCACAGGGCATTTCCCAATACATTATCATGCCGGTCCCAGCAAAATATGCCATTGTAAAAAGCATTTTCATGCTGGCTGGGCCCATACATTTCCATGCTAGCTCCCTCAACATATGCTAGTATTCCCATATAAGAACATACTCATGTTCGCATTAGGATTTTTTTAATAGTATCATCACTGTCACTGGGCCCAAAACTGTATCTGCCAATATATGCCAGAACTCTTATGTAAGAACATACTCCAGTTGGTTTGGCCATTAAAAGTGACGGGTCACAATATGAAAACCTGTCCAAACTGGTTCTAATGTAAGCCAATCTAGACCCATAAGAACACTTATCAAACTTGATTCATCATAGATGCTCAGTTAATAGAATGTCATGCTACAGTAAAAAAAAAACTATACAGGCCGCTACACCAAAACATCAGTCTAGTGAGGTATCACTACTAACCATGCTTACTTTTTTAAATATCATGAGTAGTAAATGTCATGCCACAGTAAGCAATGGCTGGACTGACTACACCAAAATGCCAGTCTAGCCAGGTAATGACACACATGAACTTGGCTCTGCCCGAAATACCAGTAAAACATGCAAAGTCAATAAAGGATGTGTCAAAAATGCTCCAGTGATCCACAGTCTCCCGGGGCCATACACACACATGCATCCCCTTGCACCTAACTTTCATTCACCCATACATCCCCTCTCACATTCACTCACACTGAATTCACCATACAGGCACACACCAAACCCCAAACAGAACATTAAAACACACACCATCACATTCATACACATTCACCTACCAGTCACTGACTCACACCTTCTCTTACATACACTCATTGCATTCTCTACACAGGCACACACCCACCGTCCCAGAGCATTAAAAAAAAAACACCATCACATTCATACTCATTCACCCACCAGTCACTCACTCATACACCTTTTCTTACCTCCACACATTGCATTCTCTACACAGGCACACACCCACCCACTGAGAACATTCAAAAACACACATAACATCACATCGCTTCTCATCCACCCACCAGTCACACACACCTTCTCTTACATCCATTCATTGCATTCTCTGCACAGGCCCACACCCACCCACCCAGAACATTCAAAAAACACATCACATCACTTCTCATTCACCCACCATTCACAAACATAAATCTGACATGCACTTAACACATGCAACATACACATCATATTTTTTTAAAAACCTTCTTGCCTTTTTCTTGCAGATTTGCTCCGTGCTTCTAAGCCACCCTATGCTCCTCTGTGCTGCTCAAAAACGAGAACCAGGAAGCTGCAATAACTTCCTGGTTCCTGTATGTGAGCCACATGTCACAGTCAGCTCCAACCCCTACTGAGTACCACTCTGGCCTAGCCTTCACTCTGATGGGTGACGACTGGGCTGCGGACCCACCAGCCCTGTTGTGGCAGGGCCCACCACCCACGTGAGGCCCCCACTACACCAGGAGCTCCAGTACTTTTTTCAACAAATAAAAATGGTTAAAAAGTTGGGGTCGGAAGGGAGTTCCCAGGGGTTGAAACTGCACCTGCGACCCCTGGCGACCCCCACATTACATTCCTGGGCCTCCTTACTTCCACTGCCCATTGTCATCATTTATTGGATGGTCACTCTTAACTCATGGATTTCTCGCCCGCCATTCCGATCAAGGTGTCGCACAACAAAAGTGCTTAGCAGAATCAAATTTGGTTAGGCCTCCAACCTGTATAACACCATTGAGCAGATACCCTCTGTATCACCAATAAGCTAGAAACCAGGTGGGTGTATAGAAATTATAGTGTATATTTATTTAAATTTCTACAATGAATAATAAACAAATCACAATAAGACCAGCCACACACCCTGTAGCACAACACCAAAAACACACATGCAAATTACTGGCATAAAAAAAAAAAACTGACATGTAATCCTTAATAGACTTTAAATCACGACACAGCAAACACAGGTTGAATTTTAAGTCAAAACACACTTAGGAATTTTTTGCACATTAACAGAGAGTACACTTGATTGCTTAGTTTATCACAATGCTCTTTTCTCCCAACAATCCACCACTCCCAGGCATCGGTTATATAGGACCCCTTAGTCTGAAATCAAGGTACAGGGAGTGTGAAGATAATGGGAATTTTGTTTGGGCTTTTTATTTGAAAGGCAAGGTTTGGGAAATGAACTCAATGGGAACATTGTTAGGGGAAAACACATTCAAATGAAATGCCGGGATTTGGGATTCTGATTTGGGAATAAATGGGAACATTCCATTTGCACACACTACCTTCAATTGAAAGGCAGAGTTTTAGGGATTAATATTTTGGGATTAAGGATGTTCTGTAAGGAAGTCAGGGGTTACAGGAAAAAAGGGTCACCCAATTAATATATTGACTATAATGGCTGTAACATACTGAGCATGAAATTTGTGAGTTTTGAATGCTAACATAAATCATCCTGTGATATGTTCTTCATGAGAATTAATTGAATTAACTTTAATTAGATGTGGTAAGGGTCTACACCGTTTCAACCCTCACCCACAATTAAATGGAAAGGATTAACACAAGCAGTTCCCAACACAATGGATAGCTTTGGGGATATATCTACTTACATAGGAGGTCTCTATTCTCAGTTTAGGAGGTCAGCCAGATTGCAGACCCTCTTTTGTGAATCGGTAGGCAGCTCCCACCTATGGTCTCTATTCACAGCAAGGTCTCTCCAGACACAGGTCTCTCTCAGATAGGGTTCCTCCCACTTTCCAGGCAGACATCCCCAGCAAGTGTTCCAGGATCTCCTGTCTATCTGCACCCATGGGTGTTGGCCTTCCTTTTGTCAGCACTCTGCTGTTGTCAGTCTTATCTTATCGGTCTGCTCTCTCCTTTTTGTCCTTTTGTCCCTCTTTAGATTGAAAACTGATATTATACCATGCTGATGACACATAACCTATGAATATTCAAACAATTCGGATTAGAGGTCTCTCTTTCTCACCCTCCCACCAATACGTCCACTGCCAGCTGATTGGGCAAGGAGCTTGGAAGATCTGCATTCTGTATAATGGGGAGGAGAACATGCATCTTTTCAAAATGACATGGTTTAACATTGTTTTGGTTTCCTCAGAATCTCACATCATGTCAATAACCTCCACTTTTCAGATTACTGCATAAACATATATATTTTTGAATTCTACAGTTTATGACAAATTGGGGAATACCAATTTTATTTCGGGACAACTTTCCTGGGACAAGCTGTCAATTTTCCTGGTTTATTCATGAGCTGTAATAGTTCAAACTATCAAACTTTACAAAACACACATTAATTTTTCTTTCTATCAGCTCTCCAACTCCAAGACCAGGATCATGGTTTTCTTCCTGCCTCAAATTCTATACATCACATAAAATAAAGAGATGCATAGAACTGACAGGCTTTTGATGATCTTTTAAATGAGCCCTGAATGGAATGAACCCATCATGATGTACAGGACTTCTGTTATGAATGAAACAGCTTCCTATGGTCATCCATCCATATGGAAAGTTGTAGTTTCAAATTCCAAGAAAGTCCACCAAGTTCTGTTTTCCTCAGAAAAATCTGACCTGAAAATCTGCTTATTAGTAGTTTCTGTTTCTAACGCAGTCTTTGAAGATCCATTAGCATTCTCTGAGAGACATTTTATTGGGCCATGACAGTCTAAGAGGTCACTTCTGTTGGCTGGCTTATCTGACCCTTCCCACTTTTGATCTAAAACGGTTGTATATTTTTGGATTTACTGAAAGAGACCTGCTTTTCCTGGTGGGCCCTCAGCCAAAGGTCTTTGAGGTCAGAGTTCCAGGGACACAGGATTTAGGTCAATGGGGAAATACAAGCTACACACATAATTTTAAAAGAATAGCATTTTAAATTGAAAATATGTGTTTTACACATGACATTTTGTATGGCGTCTGGGCAAGCTGTCCACGAATAAAGTCTTTCTTTAATATGCTAGTTGCAAAGGCATGAGTGTCCCTTTAGACATTGTTCACCCATAGTCCAAAGTTTACCATGGGAAAACAAGACCTCATTATTAAACAAGTAGGCCAAGAAGGGGTTTTATTTGTGACAAATGCAAAGTGATTAGATACACCTTAGATTTCTGGATCACAGTCTTGTGCTGAATTGAAGAAATTGCATTGAAGTCAATGTAACATGCTGCTATCTGTCCCTTTAAGTAAAATTGTACTTTTCATATTTTATGAAAACAGCATGTTCGGTCACAGCTGTCTTTTGCAATGCATTGGGCACATCCAGCAGTTTTCAGTTCTGAGGCACATTGTCCTCCACTTGAGCGCCTGTCCATTTTGATGAAGTTCAAAGAGGCCCATTATTGTTCATTAACTAGGCCTTATGTTGGGAAACAATGTTTTGAACTGGCCTGCATATTCCAGTGGGTCTCAACATCAGCCAGCTTCATTCTCACAGTAGGGGCCTTGCATGGGCTCTCAGTTTCTGTCACGCTGGGGATGTATTTGCACTCCACACCATGGTCGAAGGGCTTTTTGTGAGAATTGGCATGGATATTGTGGGTCCTTTGGATCCTCATACCAGCTCAGGGAATATATATATCTTGGTGTGGTAGACCACGCTACAAGGTACCCTGAGGCTGTCCCTATGAAGAGCATCAAAGCCCCTGTGGTTGCGAAAGCTCTGATTGGGATATTCTCCCATGTTCGATTCCACAAGGAAGTCGTTTCTGACAGAGGATCAAACTTCAGAACAGCATGTATTAAGGCTATGTGGGAAGAGTGTGGAGTCACCTTCCAGTTCTCTACATTCTTTCACCCACAAACAAATGGGATTGTTGAGCAGTTCAACAAGACCCTGAAAGGCATGATAGGTGTCTTGCAAGAGCACCTGAGTAAAACATGGGATATTCTCCTACCATGCCTCCTGTGCGCCTACAGGGAGGTTCATCAGAGCGGAGTATGGTTTAGCCCCTTGGAGCTTCTGTTTGGACATCCTGTATGAGGTCCCCTCATTCTAGTGAAAGAGGGATGTGAGGGCAACCCTGCATCCCCTACACAAGCTGCTGTTGAATATGTACTTGGCCTTTGGTCTAGAATGGCAAAGTACATGGAACAGTCAACAAAAAACCTAAAGTCGAGTTAGGAACTGATTAGGCAATGATATGACCAGAAGGCCACAGTGATAGTCTATTCTCCAGGCCAGTAAGTGTGGCTTATGAAGCCTTTCAAACTCAGTGCTCTTCAGGACAAGTCAACTGGGCCTTACTGTGTGCTGGAAAAAGTCACTGAGGTGAATTATCTAATTGATTTGAAAGGACCTAAACATATATGCAGGGTATTTCAAGTCAATCGACTAAAAACCCATTATAGCTTGGATGAAATGGTCATGGCATTGAGACTGAGGGTGAGACTGATCACCTCCCACACCTACAGCACACTGAAGCCACAGATTGGTCAGTTGAAGGTGTCAACCTTGCAACAGACATGTCAGAACAGCAACTGACAGACTGTTGCCGGTTACTGGGAGAGTTTGCCAGTCTGTTTTCACTGACTCGAGGTCGCTCAAATTGGTGCACCCATGATGTGGACACAGGAGACAGTAAGGCAGTGAAGAGAAGGATTCATGGGATGTCGGATAAGGTCAGGGACACCACCAAGAAGGAAGTTTCCATGATGTTGTCCCTAGGAGTGATAGAGACATCCCAAAGCCCCTGGGCTAGCCCAGTGGTACTGGTCCCTAAAAGGACCAGTGGTGGGAAGACTGAAGTTCGTTTTTGTATGAACTACAGAGGGCTCAATTCTGTCATGAAGATAGATGCTCACACCATTCCTCGGGCCGATGAGCATATTGGCATGCTCTGTGCTGCCAAGTACATGAGTACCTTTGACCTCACAGCAGGGTTCTGGCAGATCAGCTTGACAGATGGAGCGAGAGAGAGGTCAGCATTCTCTACCCCAGAAGGCCATTATCAGTTCACTGTGATGCCCTTCGAATTGAAGAATGCCCCTGCCACTATTCAGCGGATGGTTAAACAAGATTTTGGTCTGGAAAACTTCAGCATTGCCTATTTAGATGCCATTGCTGTGTTCAGCCACACCTGGTAGGATTACTTATCCCACCTGAAACAAGTGCTTCAGGCACTGAAGAATGCAGCTCTGACTATAAAGGACATGAAGTGCCAGATAGTGCAGGGAATAGTGACTTATCTAGGCTACCTGGTCGGTGGAGGTAAGAAAAAACCTCTTGAAGCAATGGTACAGGCTGCTAAGGATTAGGACATCCCCACCACACAGACTTAGGTGAGAGTCCTTCTAGGTCTCACCGGTGCAAGGAAGGCATGGTATCATAAGTAGACACAGACACAAGATAGGCAAGTTCAAAAACCTTTATTGTAACTTGAACCGGGGGTTTGAAAAACTCCTAGCTTGGCCTATAGCTAAATATTGGAGTACTCTTGACCGTCAAAGTAAAGAAAACACAGTCTTAGTCATTTGTCAGTTAAAACAAAATGGCCTATACTAAAGAAAATACAATTGACTGCCCTTACTCTATTACGATAAATGCGTCTCTGTGGCATCTAACAACTTGGACGAACCCTTCAAAATCAGCAAGGAGCTGGCCAATCCTGATGCAGTCTCTACCACCTCTGTTCCCTTTCAGGCCCTCTGTACGGCATTGGCTTCTCATTTCATCAGTAAAAGTCAGGACATCCTGTCCACCCTCTCTTCCTCTTCCTCCTCCTCCTCCACTCCTGGCCTGCCTGTGGCCGCCTCGCCTCTGCCCTTCCCTTCCTTTCCCTTGTTCACCCGTGACAGAATTTCTAGGCAAGTCCGATCTATTAAAGTCTCGTCAAAACAGGTTCTTCTTTGTTCATCCAGAACCATTAAGGACCACATAGACACCCTAGCCATGGCTGATTTCTGCAATCACGCTTTTGCCACTGGAACCTTCCCCTCTCCCCTTAAGCACTCCCTTGTGCACCCCCTCCTAAAGATGCCCTCTGCCGATCCTTCCTCTGCGGATAACTATTGCCTGATCTCCATCACTCCTTACTGGGCAAACTCTTGGAAAAGCTGGCCATCTCCCAGCTTAATCTTCAAACTGAATCTGTTGGTTGTCTCCATGACCACCAGTCTGGTCTCAGAGCTGCCAGCAGCACAATATCTGCACTTCTGAACATCTGTGAAGGCATGCTCTCTAATATTGACTCTAACCTTCCCCTGTTCCCGTTCTCCTCGATCTTTCTTCTGCCTTTTATATGGTCAACCATGCCATCCTGCTCAATCGCCTCAGTGATAACCTGGGTATCGCTGATCAGGCACTGGCCTGGCTGACCTCCTTTCTCACTGATCAACCCTCTCAGGTCCATCTGGGGTCTTTCCTCTCTTCTATTTCTCTGTCTACTTGCGGTGTTCCCCAGTGGTCTAACCTTTCTCCAATACCTGGCACCTCTTGCCCACTGCATCGCAGCTCTCTGCTCCAACTTTCAGAGTTATTCGAATGACACCCAGCTCTCTTTCAGGCTCCCGTCAGCCACCTCTACTCCTTCTCTCATTCCAGATTGTCTCTCTGTAATTCAGGAGTGGTATGCAACCAAATATCTCTGCCTTAATGCCAGTAAGACGGAGATCCTGCTCATAGGAACACCACCCTCTCCTTCTCTCCTCACATCTCCGACTATCAGCTGCACCTCCTCAGTGGTATTCTTTCTTTCCTCACTTTCCCCCAGAAGTTCACTGTCTCCAGAGCTCTGCTCCTCTCTAGGCTGGACTATTGCAACAGCCTCTTTCTAAATCGTCCTGCCTCTACTCTCGTGCTCTACAACTTATCCAGAACAGGACTGCAAGACTTGTCCTTGGTTTCATGCCCAGGGAGCATATATCTCCAGCTCTGCAATCTCTTCATTAGATCCCAATGGCGGCAAAGATCAGGTTCAAGGCCCTCTGCATCATCCACAAGGTTTTCTGGTGCCTGGGCCGCACTACCTTCATCTCCCCCTTCCTAAATATCTCCCTACTCGAGCTCTCCACTCATCCACCTCCAACTCTCTGAGGGTTAGTCAATTTTTCCAAGCAGAGAGTTGGGGGAAGATCTCTATCTTCGACTGGGGCCTCCCTCGGAAACAACCTCCCTGCCTCTCTGAAACTTGAGCAGAACCACCTCAGGTTCTGGAAGCAACTCAAGACCTTCCTCTTTCCTTCTCCTTTTTTCCTTCCTATCCCCTGCTGATGACCCTGGCCACCCTGCGAACTCGAGCCAGGTCCCTGTATGTCCAGTTGCACCTTGCACTGCCCCTTGGCTCCCCCCGCACTTGTGTTCTGTATCTTTAATACTACAGTCCCTTCTCTCTGCACTTATGAGCCACCCGTTGGCTGCACTTACTGATTTACCTGCATTGAGCCACCCGTTGGCTGCACTTTTTGACTAACTGAATTTCTGCCCCCCCCCCTCCTTGGCACTTCTCACCTACCCCTTCCCTGCACATCATGATCTGAATGACACAAGGCCTAATAAAATCATTGTTTTATCCTCCCTCTGCCCACCCTTGTATTGTTGTACCTTGAAAGACTTGTGTACAGGCACGTTATAAATGCACTATCATGTCACATCATATAGGGAAAGATGTATATGTAAAGGAAAAAGCAGTGTTCAAAACAATGGGCCTCATTACACGGTAGGCAGAGAACCATGGCGCTATTAGCGCCATGGTTCATGCCGGTAAAATACCGGCACCGCCTTGGTGGAAAGGGGAATTACCGCCCCATTCCAAGGTTGGCGGGGCGGTAATTCCCCCTTCCACCATTGCCCTTCCCCATTCCTTTTTTGCCCCATAGGGCATAATGGGAATGGGGAAGGCGCTAATTACGGCACCGCAAATTGCGGTACCGTAATTAGCTCCCTGGGTCCCTTTGCGGGTTGGTTTTTAACGCCTGCAAAAAGCAGGCGTTAAATTCCCCAACCCGCAAAGGGACCTCGTAGTAAGGCGGCAAGGATTTACCGGTACCGGTAAAATACCGGTACCGGTAAACCCTTACCGCCTACCGTGTAATGAGGCCCAATATGTTAAGGTAACTGAGCAAAACTCCATTCCCCACGTTTTAGCATGGGATAAGGTGGCACACTTGAGTCTTAAAACACACTCTGGCTTAAGACACAAGGATGTAGCTCAGGACGCGGGCTAGGGTTTTCCATGAAAAAAAAGTCTCTTGGACGCCCAAGCATTTTGTTTATGCAAAGTTTCTTATTTGCAGGATGCCTTGAGTTCATTCAACAAAACAAAATGTCATTTCCTACAGAATTCATAGTTCACAAACGTCAGGCTTTATAGTTCATATATGTCTCCCTCTGTCGGGCTTGGACCTTCCGATCACAATTGCTCACAGTTCGCTAAAGATCTCACTCGGTCAGGCTCGGACCCCCCCCAAATCACAATTGATCACAGTTCGCTTTTCTCATCGAAGACTTTTGAATGTGTAAGGGGGTTTTACGAATACCTCAGCATGACCACTTTGATTACAGTTTACTTTTCGCATTCATTTTTCCACTGATGTCCGATCCATTTGTCTTTCATGGGTTTCTCAGCTTTTCACTTTTCTGCTTTCACCACTGTGCCATTTAAACAGAGACCTTCAATTGGTCACTTTCGCTATGCAGGGCCAATCTGTTATCTCTCCATGTCTCACTTGTTCGATTCACAGTTCAGCAATACTTTGGCGGCTGAATCACATTTTACTTTCACTCGCGTCTTCTCAGTCTAGGCGCAACCTTCATTGTTATGATACACTGTTGCTACTTGTAAATGTTATGTTCCACTCAGACCGGCCTTTCACGGCTTTCTTTAACTCACCGGCTGTGCTGGTTTCTGTGCTGAAGTCTTTGATCTAGGAGCCAAGGCTGATTTCACAGCTGCTGCTTCACCTCCCCAACTTTGTCGCTCACACGGAGGGCTGCTGGTTTCTTTCACACCTAATGCCGGATTTATGGTTCTCTTTCATCTGGGTCACTTGTGCAGCCATCAAGCTTCTTTAGAGGTAAAGATCGTTCGCGTGGTCCCCCAATGTCTCTCCACTCCTTCATTCTGCTTCTCAGCCTGCCGTCCTGCTCCACCTGCTTTTCTGCTGCCCCAGAAGAATTGCTCCTTCTCATGAATTTAGTATTTAATATTTATTTTATTTATAAAGCGCACCAGGCCCAAGGGCAACCCGGCGCATCACTTGGTTACAGGCATAATAATAGCAAGTTCAAGGCATTATATATACAGACAAATATATAAACATATGACTTACATGTACAGATATATACAAGTGATGCAGTGAATATACAGGTGTGGGATAGGCAAGTTTAAGGCAGTGGGCAGTAGATGCAGTAGCTACTGACTCTAAGGTAGGGTAAAGGTAGGTCGTGGGTGGACAGCCAGGCTTTGCGTTTGAAGAGTGGGAATGAGGGTTCAGCTCTCAGGGGGTTAGATAGCGAGTTCCATAGCTTGGCTGCTAAGACCGGGAAGCTATGTCCACCGGATCTTTGTAAGTTGAAACGTGGGATATCAAGGCAGTTAGTTTGGGCACTTCTGAGTGGTCTGGAGGTGGTGTGTCGGGAAAATCTGCAGGCTAAGTAGCTGTGGGCTTGGTTGGCGAGGCTTTTGTGTGTAAGTGTTATATATAGTCTTGTACTTGGTCTGTGTGTCCCTTGTGACTAATAAGAGACTTTATTACAGTAAGCGCCAGTGCTTTAATAGAAACTCTTTGGGAGACTGAAAGCCAATGGAGGTTCCGTTTGGAATCTGAGATGTGCAGGTTCCTAGGGAGGTTGAGGGCTGCTCTAATTGGATTGTTTTGGATGAATTGTAGTTTTTTTAGATTGCATTGGATGGTGCCCAGATAAAGTGCGTTACAGTAATCAATTTTGGAGAGGACCAGAGTCCTGGCAAGAGTGGTGCAGTTGGCTGGTGAGAGGAAGGGGCGGCATGCTGTGATGAGCTTACATGTGTAAGCTGCTGCAGAGGATGCTGCATTAGTTTGTCTGGATAGAGAGAGTAGGGAGTCAATGTAGATGCCAAGTGTTTTGGTGTCTTTAGCAACTTTGATAGTGTTGCCATCAATAGTGAAGGATTTAAACGCTGGGTCAAGTTTACTTAGTCTATGGTGTGAGCCAAGGATGAGAAACTCGGTCTTTTCGTTGTTTAAGCCTTGCCTTGCCCAGAGTGTGTCCCAATGCTCCACATTTTATCTGTGTGGGGAAAGTCAATAGGTATCAAGTGCATTCAATTGTGGTCAATTGCCTGATTCTGCCTGACCATACTAATGGGACATGTCTGGTGTAATGTTTGAGTGTTAGTCTTTCTTCGCTCAGACCTCCTCTTCCTTTGCTCAGAGTTTGTGCAGGAAAGAGGGTGGGGGAGTTGGAAAATCAGAATTTCCTAAACAATCTGATGGGGTAAAGGTGTTGAAAAGGAAGGGATACTGCATCTCACCATTGGGTATCTCACCCCCAATCACTGAGGACCCATCATCCAGGTGATCCTCCCACACGGGTCCACCGCCAGGGTCTGGGTCCAAAGGCGATGGCCGTGCCCGGACCACCTGAGCAAGAGATCCCCGGGGACTAGACAGTGAGGCTCCCTCTGGTTTCTCACTCCGGGTACTACCGATCATTCATCAATGGGTATAGGACCATTGCCATGTCCCTGAATAATGTATCTTCCAAGAAGATGCCAAAGAAGGTAACTTGGATCCCCCCCTGTTAAACCTCCTTTCAGGATTGAAAGCATGGATTTTGCAGGGCCCCAGTTCTGAAAGTGCCAAACTATGGTCAGGAGTTCATTATCAAGACAAACATCTGTGATTTTGGGATTGGAACAGTGTTAGCACAGCTGAACTCTTATGGTGTAGAGCAACATGTTGCCTACATTAGCAGGTGATTGACAAAAAGGGAAAGGAACTGGGGCGTCGTTGAAAAAGAGGATTCCATGATTGTGTGGGGCGTCAAGAAGCTGAAATCTTAGATATGTGTGTCGCACTTTACGATCCAGACAGACCAACGGTCTCTTCGATGTTAAATGGCCATGCAAGGGGAGAACCCTAAGCTTATGAATTGGGCCTTATCCCTACGGGGATTAGATATGGACAACCAGCAAAAGCCAGACTTACAGCATGGAAATTGAGATAGCCTCAGCCGGTACTTTAGCCTTGATGCTGAACCAGACCCTTAGTAGGGTGTTGGTTCACATGTTCGGGGGTATGTGAGGAATTCGACCACCTGCGCGGTGGGTGTGCGCTCACCTGAGCTTTTTTTTTAATTTAAAAAGAAATTGAATGATGGTAGATGAACCTCCAGAAACTGTGTGGGGCTACTCCGCACACAATTTGCTATGCTTACTGCACAACATACTCATAGACCCATGTACTCTGGTTTGCCACAGGCTACAGGCGCCATCTTCCCTGTCATATTTAGTTGGGAAATGACAGCCAAGAGTGCATCAAGGCATCTCAGAAGGGGGAGAGCAAAACCTTCATCCTGCCATGGCCAGCCTAATTAACTATCATAGGCTCCATGGATACAACCTGTCCTTTTGTGTAAGCACTGCAGATGGTGGCAGTAATTAACACAATTAACATACCAATAGAGTATACTTCAAACATGCCCACACAGGGTCTGGCTGAAGTGTTTAACAAAAGAGACAGGAAACCCCAACAACCTTTGATTGGCACTGTGCCAACCTGAAGCCAGCTCCCACCTCTCAGTATCAAGGGCAGTGACCTGTCATGTGTGGGACTATGTGTTTGCAGTAGGCAACCCCCACAGGAGGACCCCATTCAGAAGGTACAAGCATGTGGATTGATGATGAGAAAATGTCTTGCTGCAGCTTCAAGAGAGACTTGCCACTTTAATCAAGAACCACAGAGAGCTCCATTAACTAGAGAGACCCATTGATCCACAACAGACAGGATGAAGGGTGGGACTTAGTTTTACATGTTTTCACCCCTTTACCTTTTCTGTTGCAAAGCACTCTGGTTATGACCTCATGCATACAGGAGATTGTTTGTGGGGACCCCGGATTGGTTCATGTAGGTAGGCTTAGCCTACACCAATCATTGTGGCCCATTTGGCTTTAAGAGAGGGCTGAGCCCCTCTTTTGGGCAGATCATCTGAAGACTATGCAAGGAGTAACAAGAAAAACTCATTTGGGCCCTACCTCAAGGTACAGTCTGCCTTAAGGCTTCTGCCTGTGAAGGAAGGCCAGGATTTCCAAAGAGGAAACCATGTTGCCTCCCCTTAACATCTCTGAGGAAACAGAGGGAGATAATGAATCCAGAGGATCCTCCAGCATCTCCAGAACTGGTACACAGCCATCCAGCACACAGCATGCCCTGCTAGACTCTGCAAGCAAGCTTCCTAGGTGGGAAGTGCCAGAGAGTCTCTGAACCAAACCAAGGACAAGGCAGTTGCCTGCAACACTCTCCTTAGCTTTGGGCCATCCACCTGAAAGGATGGCACATGCCCAATGAAGAAGCTAGGAGGAGTGCATCGACAAGCATCCATCAATGTCTGCCTTAAAGGACATTTCCAAGCCAGTCGAGCCCCTCGAGCTACAACCGACTGCACCGCTCACTGTTATTACACTGCAGTTGCTCATGCCATCCGAGATGCCTCGATCTGGGCTTTGGATCCACTGTCCAGCACTGAGACAATGATTCCTGACCCTGAGCCACCATGAAGGCCAGCCTGAAGCAGTCTGTTGAGGCTTGGTCGCCGAGCTATCTACCGACTGATATCCACAGCTGTCTGCCATCTTGAACTCTGTCGCAGAAGCTGCAAATCACCCTGAAACCGACTCTACACTGTTGATCCCTGAGACCTTCTACAAGCACAAGCTACATTATGGTTCTTTCCCCCTAGTCCTTCCTTGAAGGCCCCTTGTGCCATTTATAAACCCAGTGCACCCTTTGTGTTGAAACCAAGTATCCTTGAACCATTGCGATTAATTACTTTACCGACTACCCTCCTGTCTGTATCCAGAGTGCCTCTCTTTTCCTTCCTTAAACTGTATGTCCTCTGCATTCCTATACAGGGTGGATTGTATTTAGTAGTGTGCTAGAACTGTCTGTTGAATAATAATAAAGTAGATTTTTTTATACAACCTTGACTGAAAAGTCCCTTTTTCTCATTGGGTGATAATTGTATTTTCGCTGAGTTGCAACTAAGCAATGATCCACGACCTTGCGGAGATAAGCCTGCCGTTCCATTCACGTAAGCAAAATTAGACAAGGAGGTTTATAGTTTGCTTGTGTTTCCAATATGTTTGAATCCCTTCTTGTGTCCTAAAGTTGTGGAACTGAATGATGGTTGATAAACCGATATTAATCCCCGGACCACTAGTGCCCTGGAAGTTGATTTGTCACAACCACATCACAGAAAAAATGGAAGGTGTGAATGAGGGTGCTTTTGGTTGTCATAATATCAATGTACTGTTACGATGAATCAATCAAGCTGTGTATATACGCTAGCTCGGTCATATTCAGTCATACACTGTAAATAAAACACATACGCCTAAGTCATCCCTAAATAACATGAGTCAAACAAAGACAATACAGTTCAATGTCCAAGGAGAAAAAAATTGTGAGATCATAGCAAACAAGTGCTAAAATACAACAGGACAAGATACATTGCAAAGTGATGTGTGCATGTGAATAGCCTAACAATTGTCAAAATAATACATGCCAAATCACAATAGTTGTGTTCTTTAGCTGAATATGTGAACTGGTCCTAGCTATTGTCCAAGCTGCCACAAGTTCAAAAGGTATTCCAATCAACTTGTGAAAAGTTCAGTGTGCTAGATGAGACAAGTTCTGATCTTCTTATTTTGTCTTCAAAAAAGAGCTCATGAAAGGGCACTGTTCAAGTTACCCTTTCCGTAGTTTCATAAAACACCAAAAACATGGAGGGGAATTGTTTTCGTCAGGACTGGTTCCATCACTATGCATATACATGGTTCCACCACTATGCATATACCTGGTTCCATCACTATGCATATACCTGGCTCCACCACTGTGCATGTAGCTGGTTCCATCAATATGCATATACCTGGTTCCATCACTATACATATTCCTGGTTCCACCACTATGCATATACCTGGTTCCATCAATATGCATAAACCTGGTTCCATCACTATGCAGATGCCTGGTACCACCACTTTGCAAATAGCTGGTTCCATCAATATGCATATACCTGGTTCAATCAATATGCATATACCTGGTTCCACCACTATGCATACACCTGGTTCGATCAATATGCATATACCTGGTTCCACCACTATGCATATACCTGGTTCCATCACTATGCATATACCTGGCTCCAGCACTATGCATATAGCTGGTTCCATCAACATGCATATACCTGGTTAAATCACTATGCATATTCCTGGTTTCACCACTTTGCATATACCTGGTTCCATCAATATGCATATACCTGTTTCCATCACTATGCATATACCTGCTTCCATCACTATGCATATACCTGGTTCCACCACTATGCATATACCTGCTTCCCCCACTATGCATATATCTGGTTCCATCAATATGCATATACCTGGTTCCATCAATATGCATATACCTGGGTTAAGCCATTGTATCTCCAGCTCAGACGAGACTTATCATGATGGGTCCCTTGATTTACAAAGCATTGTGATGTTGGGGTCCTCCGGGTGGCTAAAACATGGACAAATATTCTTCTAAATTCTGTAGGGCATGCCTCTCATATTCCCCTAAATGTCCTCCTCAGGTCCAGAAACATTCCAACCGTACTAGGCTGCACCACACCAGAAACGTTCATCCCCACTTTGGCTTGAACAACAGCTGACTGCTGCAGGTGCTTCCAAACAGCTGCATCTTTGAGCAATGTATTAAACCAATATGACTTTTGCATGGACCCAACCCAGAACACAACTCCGATGGAAGCATCGTGTCACAAGCCGACTCAACCAACCCATAATCTCGTACTACCTTGCCATAGTACTGAACCTGGCGAACTCATAGAACTGCACTTGCAGAACACTGCATCGATAACTGCAAAAAGCTACACTTCACACTTGCTGTGCCACTGAATTGCCTCCTGGATCGATGAAACTCGCCCTATCTGACCTAGTTTGCCTGCAGGAACAGCAGTGTTGAAGTCTGGTTGAACACCACTGAGTCATCCAAGAACAAGGACCAGTTAGTGTTTAGTGGCCAGATCCTCTGGTACACCTTTGGATCCATAGTGACCGAGAAGCCCCTTTTTGCACATGTTTGACATGTACGTTTGAGGGACATTGCTGCAATTCCGTGCCTGTTCACCCCTGCACGGAATGTTCTGCATTAGAGATATGTTCTGCATTACCCGTGTTCCTTCTACACTGGTGGTTCTGCTCATGCTTTTAGATAGTTATTTGCATATTAGTTTGCTTCATTAAAGTATATATATTTTGAAAGTACCTTGGTTGGACATATTTTTGGGGGGATTGCTACTGTTATCACATTCAACCCACTTATAAGAGTAAAGCCTGGGCTCGGCCCATGTTACCCCAAGAGGTTAAGGAGTTATATATCTTGACTGTGCTTGTTTCACCATTAAGATTGGGATTACTGTTGGTTTTCAGTAATGTGCTGCTCAGTAGGTGTTTTAGCCACTACCCATTCCTGTACTCCTGCACAGCAGGAGTCATGAAGTCACACAGTGGACCACAGTCTTCTATCCGAATTGTTTCAGAGTGGACAGTGGCCATGGTTGTAGGCCATTGCAAGTGGGCCATGGAGAAGATATTGCATCCACATCATTGAAATGTAGTGAAATAAACTTTATGTAAGAGAGAGTTCAGATGAACCAATTTATCGCAACAAAACCCTTGAATTTCAGCGGGTGTGGGTAACACCTGTTGCTCAGCCCATGAGCATATACATGAGATCAGAGCGCCAATCAAAAATGAGATACAAAAATGACATCATGGAGATAATCACAGGCGTGACGAGTTGAGGTTGCCGTCCTTTGCCACACCCACTGAAATTCATGGGTTTTGTTGTGATAAATTGGTTCATCTTAACTCTCTGTTAACTAACGTTTTTTGCATCTCAATGTTGCGGTTGACTACAAATTCCCTCAGAGGCTCCATATAGTGGTTGACGATGACTGGCGAGTCGATGGATACTTGTGTGAGGCCACAAATTGAAAAAGTCATTAATGGGATCTTTGTATGGTTGTGTGTGTGTTGTCAAGATTGGAGGCAATTCAGCACAGCAGTTGTTTAGTGAATCCTATGCAGAAGGTCAGTAAGTTGGTGAGTGATTTGTAGTCTACCATATCAAAGGCAAGGAAAGATAGGAAGAGAAAGCACAAGTCTCTCTTGAATATGATGTGGAAGGCAACGCCAGTGGCCTGGATGGTGGCCGTCTGTGAGCTGCATCTGCAACAGAGGCGGAGACAGGGTAGGGCTTGACCGGGCATGGCCCACCCAAACTCTGTAAATGCCCACTCAGCAGCACTGTGTGGGTATTTACAGATGTTAACGTCACTGAAGTGGGCCCAACTACATTAGTTTCAGGCCCCACTTGTTAGACAATCCTGGCTATGTCTCTGATCTGAACAGAAGCGGGGTAGGTAGTCAGTAATGTAAGAGGGTATGTTAGGAGATCCTTTCATCCTCCATCTGGATGGCAATAATTTACTCAATGAGGTTGCTGATGAAGTAAAGGAGTTAAGGAAATCCTTAGCCAGGCATTCTGGGTCAATTGTGAGAAAGAGGTATGGATGATATTTAGGAATGGTGTGAGTTATTTTCTTGTGAAGGCTTGCAGGGTGGAGCAGGGGATCGGCCATTTCCTTAATAATTGAGAGTTGTGAGAATTCTGATCAGGTTCTCCCAGGCAATAGCCTGAAACCTGGTCCATTTGTGTGTGTTTCCCGAAGTGATGTGTGTTTTGGCAGAGGTCACTTTTGGCCTCTTTGATGTGATGTCTTATCTTGTCTCTCTTGTCAGTGAAGAACATGTTAATGGTGCTGCACTTCTCTGTGGATTGTGGAATGATCAGTTCTGGCCGAGGGCTTATGCAGTGTTAACCACCTTCAAAATGGCAATGCAATTGTTGCAGCCCTCAGCTGATATCTTCTTCCTGCAAATGGTGCATTTGCTATTTGTGCAGTCTCACGAGTATCATAGTTCAAAGGGTTTTGCTCTATTCACGTGTTGATTCAGTGGCATCAAGTTGTGGTTGAGTGTGTTGACAAGGATGTTGGCATTTGCTATAGGGCTAATATTAGCAGTAAAAGAGATGAGGTCATCTTCTTATATACACAGGAGTGGAATGCTTCAATCAACAGTGTTGTGTTCTTAATGTTGGTTGGCTGTGGAGCTTAACCGGTGTGTTGCAAAACTGGTTAGGTATGGTGGCCCTTCAGTTTAGGGGCTGGACAGTCAATGTGTGGTTGGAAGGGGTTGACTTTTTGGGATTGGGTCTGGTGACAAGTTGATTTATAGTCATGGTGTCCAAATAGGTTGATGAATGCGCCTCTAATTATTTTGTTTGATTCTGTTTCAGGCATGTTGAAGCCTCTGAGAAAGGTGTTTCTGGAATGAGTGATTGCACCTGTTAATGAGGTCTGTGATTTCCCCGAGGAAGGCACTGTTTTTTGAGCTGGTTCGAAGATGGGGTGGAACGTGGCTGTTCGTGTGCATGAGAGAGAAGTGGCATGTGTGGAGTTAAATGGAGGTGGGTGTACATGGCTCCTAAAAGGGGCACATGTATGTGGCCGACTACAAGGCATCCTCCAGTTTTCCCTTCAAAATTGATAATCTCTATCCTGTAGTCTTTGGGGAGGAGGAAGACAGACATGTGTTAAGTGGCATTGATGAGCCATGTCTTTGTGATATGATATGATAGGTTATTTATAACGCGCATAATACCCAGAGGTTTCTAAGCACGGACCCAGGGATCGAACCTGTCTTGCTCCTTGTCGTCTTGTTTCCAAGGCGAGCATGTTGCCCCTGAGCTATCCTCCCAATATCAAGAGTGATCAAGAGTGCATTAATGGTTTCGTGTGGTGATGAGGTTGGTGATGTGCAGTACTGTGGAGTACTCTAGAGTGTGCATTGCTGATCCTGGGGTTATAGGTGTGTCTGGTTGTTGAGGTGTGCATGGCAGATAAATGCAATGAGGATGAGGCTGTGTGATTTGGGGGGATTTCCTGGGGTGAGTAAGCGTGATGGTCTGGAGTAGTGGCAGCTATAATGCACGTGGTGGTAGTGCAGGGCATATGGCATATGGCCTTTGGGTATACTGGCAACAGCAGGTACAAACAGGATCATACTTGTCTATTTCTGACCTTTGGACACCCTCCCAGTTAGGAGAAGAGGAGGCAAGTGACCACTACAACCATTCAGATCGCAAGATGGTTGCTATCTGTGCCGGGTCAGGTTGTTGTCAGAATAAAGGAACAGCACTAACTACATTTTTCGAACTCATAATGACTTGTCACTTGACATAAAATAAAGGGCTCTCTTAAAGCCTTACTGATACTCATAAACTCTCCAAAAAAGAATTCATCATACAAGCTATGTGTCAAGAGTCAGACCCTCACAGACGTATGCCTATAAGGTGGGTGACAGAAAAAACAGCTGCACATGGATAGGGTTCTTTTTGGCATCACGCTGTGTCACTGCATGTAATTTGGTAGCATGCGCGGGTCCTATCTCTGCTTTATAATTCAGCAAAATAAATGATAATTGCCCTCATCTTTCATGCAGCATAGCCAGATATCTAGAGGTTAACATGACGTGAACTTACAAGTCTTGTGTTTAACTTTAAGAAAACATTGGTATCAGGTTCTCAAGCCAAGTTTTTTTTTTCTTCACTAAAGACCACACCTCCCAGAATGCATTTGCTTGATAAAGAAAGACCCGCACTGGTAAATCGGTGACCAAGTGACATGGGCTCATTTGGTCAACCCCAAATATATGCAACGGGGGCTGTCCGCACCACTCCATGGCACTGCTCAGATCACAGGGCCTTGCCGCATTGAAAGGTAGAACTCTCTTTATTCAGACATGCTTCACACATTGACTGCACAGGTTGCCGAGCAGCTGCAGGCGCAGAAGCTAAAAATAAAACGCGTTCCTACAACATCGTATCAGCGCAGGGCCTCATCTTTATTCAAAACCTCCACTTACTGCCTTTTTCAAAATATAAAATGGACAATCGTCGCCTCCTATTTATCTGAAATGATGCAGTTTGCGCATTTACTCATTTTCCTAGCTAGTGTTTAGGTAAGGAAGCTAAGTGCTGCTTATACATAAGAACCCGAGGAAGGGAACTATCGGATACTCCCGATTCACAAGAAGCCCCCAGGGACCGGGGCTTCTTCGGTGTGAGATTAATAATTACAGCACAGTCCCCGGGATCCACAAAAGCAGCTGCTTCCAATCTGAAACATTGCCCACATTACACCTGTTTAAGTGGCAGGGCTTTTAGAGCCATTTTAACGCATCGCAGTTCAAAAAGGCAGCCATTTTGTGATTGTGTAATCAGGACAGTAGTACACTGTTTGCTTGAATTCAGATTCAATGTAACCCTTAAAAACACCTGGAGTGGCTAATGCAATTCTTCGGGAAAAAAAGAAAGAATAATACACTTTTGAGGATTGCATAGATTCTAACCGTTTGAACTATGTCCTCTTTATTTAGATGTTGAATTAAACCCACATAATTTCCCACAAGTGTTACACAGGATTAAAAAAAAAATGTATGTGATTTCTTTTTTTATTTATTTACTTGTCGCAGCTCTGAGCACGAGGCAGAAAGAGTGATAAAGAATATGTATATAAGTGTGTTTGCATGGGGTGTATGCATGCATGTGGCACTCTGCATCCGCCACACCCAGGGGGGTGCATGTAGAGTGCAGTGTAAGCGAATGGGGTGGCATGGATAGGGTGAGCAAAGGGTGGAGTGTTCCAGACAGGGAGAAGATGGTGCACAGCAATTGGTGAGATGTTGAGTGAAGAGCTGGGCTTCAGATCCTTCTTGGCATTTAATATGGGGGGGGGGGAGCTAATGTTACCTGTGTTGGTAACATGTTCTAAAGTCAGAGTTTCTGGCAAAAAAAGGCAATTTTCCTAGTTGCATTTGCTCTTGAAATTATTCTTTCATGTTTGGCAATGTTTTGGCTTATACTTATATGTTGGCCTGCAGACATGGTGAAATTGCTTTGTCGGTCATGCTGCCTGCCTGAAACATGATGCGTGCTTGAAGGGGTAGCCAGTGCAGCTCCTTTGGGCATGGGGTTGATGAGGTTGAATTTTCTTAGTCCTGTGATGAGTTCTTCTGCAGTATCCTGGAAGGGTGTTAGAGAGCCCAGGTGGTATCTGGTTCTCCTGCGAGTAGGGTATTGCCACCATCCTGGTGGGAGATGTGCAGGGCTTAGCCGTCAATCATGTAACTTGGTGCAGGGATTAAAAGGTTTGACGTTGCTGAGGAGCGCACGTTGGTACCATGCTGTTTGAGTCTTTTTGGCGATCAACCTCTTTTTTTAAATGAGAGGTCACAATCAATGAGCAACGTTGCACTGGGTGAGTGTTAATCTGTGAATTCATCAAGCTTCATCTACTTCAGCAATTGGACTTGGGCATGCTTGTTGAGATGCCCTAGGAGAATGACTTCAGTCATTGTAAGGTAGAGCTTCAGGTAGGCACTTGATATCCAGGCTTCGGGCAAAGACAGTGTTTGAGTCGAGTAAAGCTTCATGTCATCTGCAAATTGGTGTACCTTGATATCGATGTTGGCAAGGAATTCCCCAAGAGGTTCCATCTTGAATTTGTTGATGTACTGAATGGAGCCTTGTGGTGCTGGGACCTGCTGCGTCCTATCGGAATGAGTTTGTGTTCATTGGTGTGTTCAGAGGCAAACTGTTGCAGAGCTGTTCTGTCATGTCCACGCGCATGTCAGGGTAACGGGCCACCTGATCGCAGCGATTTCACTGCAATTGGGGAAATTGCTGTTTTGCCATATTTTTCACAACGTGTTTTTGGGGGTGGGCGGGATTGGTAGCATTCAAAATTGATTTCTACATTCCTGGTGGTGTGGGGGTACAGCAGATGGGTATGGGGGCCCCCATAAAGAAACAAAGCAATACAAAAATGTGATCAGATATCCCTGATCCTCACGGCAAGGATGTTTAGTAGGGCTTCATGGTCAAAGATGTCAAACGAGGTAATGAAAGCAGGGCTCCCATTTGTCCAGGATGTGGGTAACATTGTCAAAGGCTTGAATGAGGACAGTCTCTGTGCTGATATAGCTTCTTTGCTGGCCAGTGCACCAAGTGGGAAGCACATTTAGAGTGAGAGGTGTTCATGTGGCGATGCATATGGTGTCCAGTCAATTGGTCGAAAAAAAACTGGTCGACTGCAATTTGGTCGACGCAATTCGGTCGAAAACCAAATGGTCGAATTTTTTTTTTTATTTATATATTTATTTTTCGGGTTTTCGTTTAGTAAAAAAAGGGGTTTTTAGAGAAAAAAAGGGGGATGGGGGGGAACCCCCCAAAAAAATAAAAAAAAGGGTTAAAATAAAAAAATAAAAAAATTCGACCATTTGGTTTTCGACCAAATTGGTTCGACCATTTGTCTGGTCGACCAATTTTTTTCGACCAAATGTCTGGCAACCGATGCATATCCGTATGCTGTTATGCCTGCATGCTATTCTCTCAAGGCTATGTTTGTTGCACCAGAGAAGTAAATACAGTGCACAGCTTCCGCCCATCCGGTGAATGCACCATACACAATACAGTAGGCATGGGCGACAGCAATGAAAGTGTGCTAATGTAACTTCCCTGATCCTCGAATTAAAATGTTATCTGCAAGAGTGGCCACATTGAGGGGGATTTTGCATTCCGGGATGTTTATGTTCCATGTGCTCATGTGGAACTCACAATCCATCTGAGGATCATGGAATAAATGTGCATCGAAAACCTTTCTTGGTTTATTATGGGATGACATTTTGATTTTGTCTTCTTGCCCAGTACCACTATTGTGCATGAATCATTGTCATGAACCCTATTCACACCTTCTAAACCTCGCGGAGCTACTTTATTGGTGAATTGTCTGTGCTATTGTCTTAAACCCCACTTAAGATTAAAGACTAACTGGTAGTGCCCTTGAGCTACTTAGGGCTTTCAATGGCCCTTTAAGCCAACCTCAAAGTTCAAAATCTTTGCAGTCTGGGAAACCTTCAGACTGTTTCTAAGAAATACCTACTAACCACCCTCCTCTTTCCTCCTGGTACCACCCATCTCAACCTACCAATTCGAATACACTTCTGAATTGAAAATTCTATTTCACGTAGTACAGTCACAGCATGATATAAATGGCAGTGGGGATAGTGTTGGAGCAGCTCCTATGAGTGGGCAATTTGAAAGAACAAAGGTGGCAGTCTTCGAGGAAGTCATTTGACTTTCTACTTTTAGCATTGCGGTCAACAGCTGACTCACGGCTGTTTACCCTTTACGAGGCCCCGACTTTTAACTGACTGTCCCGCAACCGCCACTGGCAGTCCCATCAAGCCAACAGCAAATGACCATTCTTCCCATTGGTGTCTGAGCATGGTGAACATGGTTACTCACATATTCACATGGGTCGAAACACCTCTTACCTTGTGAAAACCATAGTTTACAAAAAACAAAAATCCTGAATAGAGTTTGCTATCGTTCAAAGTGGAATAGGTAGTGGGCCCCATTTTAATAACAGAACATAAGAATATAAAAGAAAGGAAGAAGTTGAATCCTGAATCCTTGGCCAAGAGGATTTGATGATGAGTATGAATTTGGGACAGGACATGAGGCAAACAATGGGTTCCTAAATATTTTTATCTATTGTCTGATAGTAAATAGAAGATGGTGTCAGCTGTTAGAGATATCTATTTGCATTCTAAATGGACTGAGTATAAGCCATTCCAACATGGATGCCACTCAACCCATAGAACTTCAGCATACATATACATGTATTTATTTATTTAATTATTGTTACATTTGAAGAGGCGTGCAAAGCCTTTTGGCATCCAGGCGCTGGCTACAGACATGATAAATTCAGTAGGTACATACAGTTTTAGGTTAGTTGAACAGGTATGCCTTGAGCTTTTTTCTGAAAAGAGGATATGAGGGTTCAGATCGAAGGGAACGTGGTAGACTGTTCCAGAGGTTGGCTGCCACCACCATAAAACTAGATCCCCCAACTCTTTTTCATATGAATCTTGTGATGATGAGGAAGTGGATGTAGGTGGATCTCAGAGGTCTGGTGGGCATGCATATGTCTGAGCTAGATATGTGGAGGCATTGTTTGACAGGCAGCGATGGGTGATTCAGAGGATTTTGAATGTCATTCTTTCGCAGACTCAATGGACAGATCTTCTAGCTTCAGAGATGTGGTCATAATTATTCATGTCCAATGCAGCACAGAGAGCATTGTTTTGGGTAACTTAACTTGGAGCCTCTTTAAGTTTTTCTCATAAGTGCCACAAAGCAGGGCATTGCAATAGCCCAGCTTAGAACCAACGAGGATGCATTTCAACAGTGAGGCGATTGTCAAAAAATAGGAATGCTTTTCTCGCTTGTATGAGCTTCGTGGCATAGGCAGCTGTGGAAGTAATGTGCTTTATTTGACAGGATATATTGAGCGAGGTGTCAAGGTGGATGCGCAGAGTTTTCACCAAAGAGGAGACAGGAATCTTGCGGCCATCGATGTTGAAGAAGACGATGGCTAGGTCAAGTTTTGTGAGGTGGGCTGGCGTAGCAACTACAAGGAGTTCTGTTGTCTCATCATTCAGGCAGAGACTGTGCAGGGCCATCCAAGTTTGGATCATTTCATACATGCTGTTCACATTAGTGGAGTCCTGTGCATGGATGCCAGAGAGGGGATGAGCATTTGTGTTTCATCTTCATAGTTTGTGAAGTGGATTCCCAGTGAGTCAAGGTGGTCAAATAGCGGTTACGTGTAGAAATTGTAGAGGGTGGGGGAATCCAAGGAGCCTTGTGGGACCCACCATGAGTTGGGAGTAGGGAGAGCAGCAGCATTACCTGCGAAGATCTGGATTTGCTATTGTCAAGGAAGGAGGAGATCCAACTGGCAGCTTCAGGCAAGAAGCATGCAAGCAAAGTCAGGTGGTGGCAGGTGCTTGGATAAAGTCCTGTGGTCGACAAGATTGAATGTCTCCAATAGGTCGAGGAGCAAGAGGAGGGACAGCTTACCTGAGTCATTAACATCAAGTTGTTTCGTTAGGTCAAGGATGGGTGTTTCTGTCCCATGTCTAGGGGGGAAGCCGGACTGCCAGGGACTGAGAATGTGGTGTATTTCCAGGAATTCTTGAATTTGGTTGTAGGCGACTCTGTCAATGATTTTCAGGAGGAATGGGACAGTGGTGATGGGTCGGTAGTTGGTGTGGATGGTTGGGTTAAGTGAGAGTGTTTTGGGCAAGGGATGATCCAGGACTCTTTAAGACAGGGGGGACAATGGCCGACGCAAAGGAGGCATTTCTGATGGTGGTGATGAGTGGGATAAGGGGTTCTAAACATTCATTTATCAGGTGGCTTGGCAAATGTAACCTTTGCAGCATGATGGATTGAGCCCTTTCATAATAGTGGCCAGCTCAGATTCAGAGATAGGTTTCAATTTGGGTATAGGTAGATGAAATGGTCTGGATGTTGTGTGGCAGGCTAGTAGATGTGATGGCCGATTTGGAGTTGATTTTACATTGTGTAATTTTGCTGATGAGGGCATCTTGGATTAAGCTACACCAGATATTATCTTTCGTGATGATCATGGGGAGACAATGGGAGATTCAAGTTCACGAAGGATAGTGAACAGTTCTCAAGAGTTTGAGGAGGCCTCCTCAATCCTTTTGTTGTAGGAGGTTGCTTTGGTCTCATGGGTGGCTTGTTTATATTTCAATTACATGTCTCAGAAGAGCGCTTTGTTTGCGGTGGTGGAGGCTTCAGCTACTCCTTTTTTTGTCCACAACGCATGGAGTTCCGTGGTGAACCAGGTATTTTTGTGCTTAGTATTTTGGGGTTTTTGCGGCTTGAGATAGGCGAGATACTCTACTGCATTAGCTAACAGGGAATTGTAGTGGTCCACCAGAGAGTTGATGTCCTGGTGAGCAGGTATCTGGGAGTTAATCAAGGGGAGAAGACTGTCGGTAGTTAGGTGGTGGGTGCTACATGCTAGGGTGGGGGATAGAGGGGTCAATGTTTTGGTACATTTATTTAGAATTGGAATAGTCAAGGTTATACTGTTGTGGTCAATCCATGGGCAGGGTACATTAGAGAGAATGGAAATTTTGCAATTCTGGTCAAGGAGCCAATCTAAGGTGTGGTCTTGTGAGTGGGTAGGGTTGAGAATATGTTGGGTGCAGCCAATATTAAACTCGCCCAAGATCATGAGCTGAGTAGTGGGTTTAAGGTTGGCAGAAATTAATTGAATGAGTGCCTCTTCAAAAGTGGCAGGGGGTCCCAGAGCTTGTTAGATCAGGTGGAGGGAGATGGAGGAGTTAGGCGAGCAATTTAGTTTAGCAGAGATGGATTCACAATGTGGGTTTGAGCAAATAGAGCAGCGTGGAATGGAATTCTTGTAAATAAAGGTGACTACACCTCCCTTGCCAGAGATCCTGCTTTCTCAGAGCATGGCATAGCTGGAATTATCTATTGTGGTACCTTCCACTATCTATTGTGGAAGGTACCACAATAGATAGTGCAGGGCCAGCTGCTGGTTTAAGCCGAATTTCAGTGATGGACAGGATATTATAAGATCATTGATGTCGGAGGCATGGGCAACACATTGATCTGGCGTTGATCAGGATGCATAAGAATGAAGAAGTTGTTGAAGGGCCAGGGGTGATCGGATTAGAGTTAGATATGATTGTTTGACTGGTACATGAAAACATATGTTGTTTGGGGGCCTTGGGGCTGAGGTGCGGTAACTCAGAAGGGAATTACATGTTAAGGTAACTAGAGGGAGAGCTTCTGTGGCAGTGGACAATGGCGATTGTCTGGCCTGCAGGGTGGCCTGCAAGTGCTGGCGCTGGTAGGAGGAGGCTAGGTAGTGGCAGTGTGGACACCAAACTGTCTTGCCCTAGGAGCAATATGGAGCCTGGCATGTGGTTGGCAAGATGGGCTGCTGGAGCTGGTACTATTGGTGGTAGATGGAGCCTAGGCTGGGCTAAGTTATGCACAGAGTAGTGAGTGTACAGTGCTGATAGTAATGCTCATCACTGCACTATGGTGGACGTATGGCATGTAGGGTTGTCTGGATGTATGGCATGTAGGGTCCCCCGCTTCATAGATTTAGCTATTAGAGTTTTTAATACAAGGCCCCCCACAGTCGGTTCCAATATTTTTTTTATTGGTGCAAGCACTGGTAGGAGAAGGCTATTTTGGGGCAATGTGGGAACAGGGCTGACTAGTCCTGTGAGCCATGGTAAGGCTGGCATTTGGCAAGTCAGATGGTCATTTGGTGTTTGTGGTGCAGGGTGGCCTACTTGGCCTATCACAGGTAGGCAGCAGCTGGGGTGGTGTGATGTGGGTGTTGGGCTGACTTGGCCTGTGTGAATTGGGGAGGAGGTCATTTGGTGGTTTGCCGAGGCTAGTAATGGTAAACATATGCAGGGTGGCATAGTAGCAGCTCTGTGGCCGTCACAGTCGGCTGCTGCTGCTAAAAGTGTTGTTTGGTAGCGTGGCTCATGCAGTGTGTGCACAAAGCAGGCATTCCTTTGGTACGGTGGGGCGGAGGCTCGTAACGTGCTGGGTAGTCTGCTAATAGTGGTGAGCAGGTGCAAGTAGTGGTAAAAGGAGCATGACAGAGTGCCGGTAAGAACAGGGTAGGCTGCAGGCTGATCTGCTGCTGGAGGTTCACAGGTGTGAGGTCTCAGAGCAAGGGAGTTTGGAAGGGAGTGGGCAGTGGCAAGTGGGGACCGCTATTAGGCAGATCATATAAATAGTGGCAAGTCATGTAGCCGGAGGAGGTGGCACTCTCCCTCCCTTGGAATAAGGTGAACAGAGCAGAGGGATGATCCAGTCTAGCAGTGTTTTCCAGCATATAAGTCATAGGCTGAACCATGCGCCGACATTTGGCAGTACAAGCCAGTGGGTTTTAGGCACCAGCAGCACTGTGCATGCCTGGACAGGGCCAG
The DNA here is from genome assembly GCA_002915635.3 of Ambystoma mexicanum. Lineage (NCBI taxonomy): Eukaryota > Metazoa > Chordata > Amphibia > Caudata > Ambystomatidae > Ambystoma > Ambystoma mexicanum. Next base: position 936,080,888 of record CM030325.1, read on the forward strand.
AAACGGTTGAAAGGCCTTAGAGGTGGCCTTTGAGAGTGGCCAGCTTCGCCATCTTGCCTGGGGAGGCTGTCCCCATTACATCCAGTTGTGACCAATTGGATTGTGTGATGCTGGTGGCTGCCTCCAGTGTGGGAAAATCATCAGGGTTATCATAGAGCATAGCAGTGGCCATCTCTCCATGGGGCTGTGGCTCCAGTATAGTTAATGCAATGCATCTACTGATGCAGTGATCTTCCTATCTGTTGCCAAGTTTACATATTTATCTTGGCTACGCAGTGGCAAGCAGGGTGCTGCTCACACACTATAACACTGAATCCCTAGTTGATGTAATGTGACACATAATGAAGAGTGTGTGTCCCTATTTGATATATCTTAATTATATTATCTTTTCATGCGCCCTTTTTACTGCAATTAATTCTATAGTGATGATTTTGTTAATTGATTTTGTTTTATATTGTTGTTTTTTTATTTATGCTATTGCTTTTATGACAATGGATGAAATAAATCAGATTGATTGATAAACACTTTCTTTGTCGTGTTTGTAGACACTTGATACCTGATGATTCATAATTAAAAGGTACTAACAACACAATGTCATAGTTAGTTATTGATATGTTTTAACAATTACTCAATAATAAACATACATATAATCAACATACTCAGGCAAATAGAATTGTCATCTACAAATCCATACAAATGTTAACACATACATTAAAAAAATCACATTTAAGAAAACAATGTATTGACAATTCTTCATTAGCACCTCCCAGATTTACTGTATATAGTCTATCAATCCAAAATGGTTTGCTTTGGAGGGGTTATTTCTCTATGTCTCCTCCACGAGGTGATGTTTTGAGTTCTTCCAATATTATATATTTCATTTGTGAGATATTATGTTTGTATTCTTTAAAGTGGCTTGTTTTGGATGATTTTAGATTGTCTGTCCTGCTGTTCGATTTGTGCTATGTCCAGCAGATGTTAGCACTTCTATTCCTTTTTCCAATGTAATATAGCCTGCATGGACATTTAATAACATAAATTCCATTAGCTGAATCACATGTGCTATTAACATTCAACCAAATCGTGTACCCATCTTGCGGATGTACTTTACATCCTTCTTTAATGCCATTAGCACAATGTTGGCAGTCATAGCAAGGAAAGGTTACTCTTTGTTTCTTAGCTTTACTTTTTTGTTGGCTACAGAAGTCTGCCATTACCAAAAGGTTTCTTAGACATTTGCTTTTCCTTTAGATCATGGCTGGTGGTTCTGGGAATAGATGTAGCATCAGAACACATGTAACGAGCTCCCAGTTTGTACCAACAATGTTATGGATATTTGGACTTTGTTTGGAAAAAGTTCTAATATAAGTATAGCATATAACAGATTGTTCCTATCAGTAGGTTTTCTAAAAATATCGGCTGTCGGTTTTCTTTCACCCGATTTCAGAAATACATCCAAGAAATGTAGCACAATGCCATAAACATCTATGGTTATTCTTTCATGTATATTGTTGCGTATTGCATTGTATTTGTCATTTATATAGTGCTGTTTCCCCATTTGTAGGTCCTCAATGTGCTTTGTAGTTGGAATGCCCTTGGTGACCGCAGCCCATGTGTAGGAGGTTCTAAGCGTTAAAATTAAAGATGCTTGTGTGTTTTTTTGTCGGGTTAGGACTTAGGTAGGCTGGCTAGGCTCCAGCAAGCATCCCGGACGACAGGCACATGGGTGGGTGCTGTTGGTGCTTTAGGATAGAGTTCTAGTGCTGAAGATTCAATGTGTGCCAAGCTAGACCACATTTTATTTAGTTGGTGGTGGCTGTCTACTAGTGGCAGAGGTGTTGGGGTACATCAGGGGTTTCAGTGTGGATGTCTATGTGCTGCTGGACCAGAACAGCATAGCCATAACTTCATTCAAGAGTGCATTGAGGGATGGCTGTGCTTGTGGCCTGTGTCCACAGACATGGTGTAAGGGGTTACTTACAATAGGCTTGGCTGGAGTTCGACTGCAGTGTTTTTTTTTTGGTCCAGTGCGATTGGTGGGTCTCTCTGTGCGTGGTCTCCCTGGAACGATGTCTGAGCAGTGGTAGAGGGTCCAGAGGGATGATGGGTGAGGGTTGAGAGGCAGATGATAATTTGTTATGGTGTGCTTCTGTGAACGATGCCGGGATCCGTGAGTTATTGGTGTGTAGGAGCGTTGTTGTGTTTGGGAAGAAGTAGTTTCTGACGGTGTACCACTGCGAACACTGTAGGCATCCAGGGTATTTTGGTGGGTAGGAGTGTTGTGTTTGGGAAGGAAGAGGTTGTCACAATGTGCCACTGTGAATCTGAAAAATTCCATGTGTCTCTATGCTGCATTTGCTAGATGCCAAATACATCATCAATACATCGTATCCATTTAATCAGGCAATTCGACCAATCGGTTTATGGATAATGTTTGTAAATTGAAAAGCATATCTAAATGCATCTTCATATGCCTGAGCAACAGGTGCCTTCAAGGATTGCTCTGGCATATCCAAGCCCATTAGGAGTATCATGTTTGGTTCCTTCAAATATTCAATTTATAAGCAAACTTTATTGCATATGGTCTTCCAGGTTATCATTTTCTTACTGCTTAAATAATTCCCATGGTTCTCAGAAAAATGATTTGCCATATTGTTGGAGTAATGCAATAGTAGACGAGTTCCCTGTGCTGTCCCGTCCCAATTTGTCCTGTTTCCGCTCCCCTGGCTGCTGCCACTGCAGCAACTGCATTTCATGCACCGTAGAAGTGCTTTGCTTTAAAACCTCTGGGTACTGGGCCAGTTCCAAGTGGGGCCAAATGAACCCGAATAACAGGCTCCTCCTTAGACTGCACAGTAACTCTGCAGGACTCTATTTCATTTGCATTTCATGGACACTTCTTACCACGGAGGACCTTTTGTTTATAAAGTCTGGATCTGGATCCAGGCAGCGCTAAATGAATATAAAGGACTCACACATTTCCAAGTGAACTGATCACTGCATTCGCATGTAAGCCTCTGTATAAGCCTACACAGTGGCTCTGTGGTAACTGCTATTCATTTGCACTTTGTGGGCACTTTATACTACACAGATTTTCTGTTTAGAATGTCTGAGTACAGGAGCCGATCCAGGCAGAGCAACATGAACTCAAAGGACTCTCACAATTCCAAGTGATAAGATCACCAGGTTTGCACAATATCCTTCAAAGTGGTGTGCACAATGGCTCTGCAGAAAATGAACATTGTTTGCACTTCACAGTCAGTGATTGCCAAGGAGGAGCATTTGTTTAGAATGTCCTGGTATTGGGCTGGTTCCAGGAGAGGCCGAATGAAATGTTAGGAATTTCCTAATTCAACATGATTTAAATATCATGTTCATACAACAGACTCTGCAGTAGCCTAGTAGTTCTGCAGGGACAGCACGCCATTCCACGTTGCCAGTGTTTAACATGACAGAAGTGCTTTTATTTAGAATATCCGAGTAGAGGGCCAGTTCTAGGTGGGACAAAAGAAACTTAAAGGTTTGCACCCTCATAATTCTAAGTGATACAATCACCATGATTGCACAACAGCCTCCACAATAGTCTGTACACTAACTCTGCAGTAACTGCATTGTGTTTACACTTCACGGGAACTTTGCGCAGCAGAAGTGCTTTTGTTTAGAAAGTCCAGATCTGGGGCGAGGTGGGGCCTAATGAACACACAGGATCTCATAATTCCATGTGACCCTTTCACCACATTTGCACAACTGCACTTCATTTGCACAACTGCACTTCATTTATATTTGTAACAAAAACATTTTTTTTGGTCACAATCTGGTCTTGGGGCTAGATTAAAGCACCTTTGCACTCATGCAAGTGCAAAGTTGCACCATATTAGCAGTAGGGCAAACTATGCAGTACTGCAAAAAACATTGGGCCATATATGATAACATTTGCACCATGACAAGTGCAATTTTATGGTATAAGCACAAGGCAAAAATGCCCCTAGTGAAAACAAAACATTTATTTTCAAAGCATTCTTTCACCAGCTCAAAGTTGTCCCTAGTACTAATACAGTGCTACTTTGGACTTGCACCGGAGCAAAGTTTCTGTAACATGGCTCCTGGTGTTCACATGTGTGTTGATACATGATAAGTACAATTCCACCAGACTCTGCGGATCCTCTTTCCCCGTCCAAGCACCGATCACCTGGAACTCCCTGCCACTGCACATCCGCAATATTCTCAATCAGCTGCCATGCAGAAAGGCCCTCAAAACCTGGCTCTACCTCCCTCATTTTGAAACCATCCCCCACTATGCACTCTCAATAGGAGCACAGAAATGCTGACCCATACACAACAACACTCCTATCTGCCAATACCCCACCTATGCCGGCAGTGTTCGCAGTGGCACATTGTGACAAACTCTTCCTCCCCAAACACAACACTCCTAAACACCAATACCTCACGGATCCCGGCATCGTTCACAGAAGCACACCATAACAAACTATCATCTGCCCCTCAACCCCCACCCATCATCCCTCTGGGCTCTCTGCCACTGCTCGGACTTCGTTCCAGGGAGACCACACATAGAAAGACCCGCCAATCGCACTGGACCAAGAAAAAAAAACACTGCCAAGTCGAACTCCAGCCAAGCCTATGGTAAGTAACCCCTTACACCACGTCTGTGGACACAGGCCACAAGCACAGCCATCCATCAATGCACTCTCGAATGCAGTTATGGCTATGCTATTCTGGTCCATCAGCACATAGACGTCCACACTGAAACCCCTGATGTACCCGAACACCTCTGCCACTAGTAGACAGCGACAACCAACTAAATAAAATGTGGTCTAGCTTGGCACACATTGAATCTTCAGCACTAGAACTCCATCCTAAACCACCAACAGCACCCACCCATGTGCCTCTCGTCCGGGATGCTTGCTGGAGCCTAGCCAGCCTACCTAAGTCCTAACCCGACAAAAAAACACACAACCATCTTTAATTTAACGCTTAGAACCTCCTGCACATGGGCTGCGGTCACCAAGGGCATTCCAACTACAAAGCACATTGAGGACATATAAATGGGGAAACGGTGCTATATAAATGGCAAATACAATACAATACGCAAAGATGCATATTATGGTTGTGTTATGTGTGCATATTTATTGTTCGTTCTTACGGATTGTTATGGTCAATTGTATTTGCCCATTAGTCGCTGTCCTTTCATGTTGTCCGTACACGTTGTGTGCGTGTGTTTTCTGTGCATGTTGGATGCACATCAACTCTGGGCCATTGATGTTTATTGCGTTCCACTATTAGAGGTATGCTTTATGTGTGTTAATTGTGCATGTTGTAAATTGTGCTCTACGTTCAGGTTTTGGTTTGTCATGGTGTGCTCCTGGTTTGCACCTCTATGTGAATGTAGATATGTGAAATTGTGTTCAAATGATAGTGCAGTCTCATTTTCCAAGAAGTAGGCTTACATGTTTATTCTGTCCACTTAGTCCGTGTGCCTGTAAGCTTATTGGGTAGATTCTAATTGTAGGCCTCCTTTACTTGTGTGCTGTCTGTGCGCGTGATTGTGAGCCTGTTCATGTTCTTCCTGCCTGATGCTTCCTTGCACGTTCACTTGTCCAGAAAGTGTGCATGTTTACATTTCTTAAATACATTTATGATCCATTTGTGCCATTGCATTTATTATGGTGTGTTGATGTGTTGTGTTGCATACCGGCCTTATATGCGCCTGAGTTAGATAATATGCTTGGATGACCACATTCTGCCTTTAGACTTATGACACATGCACACTATTTCGAGCATGCAGTTTTTGGTGAGGGTGTGGATGTGTTTTCTTGTGCATCATAAGTGAAAGTGTACATGACTATGATTTTCCCTTAGATGTTTTATAAGAGATCGTTCTCTGCACAATGTTGTCTTTAATTGTGTTTACATTGGTTATGGTACGGTCTGGTTTGTCAACTGTAAGCGTATGATTTGTGCGTGTGGACTGTGCAGGTTATCACGTATGGTGAGGTCCATGTTATGCTTATTCTTCTGCGTCTGTTATCATTAGTCCTGGTGTGTTCCTATGCACTTTTATGCACATGCATGATACGTGAAATTGCATTCAACGTTCATGTTGTGTGAGTTTATTGATCGTCCGACTTGTTCTAGATTATTGAAGTCAATTGTCTTTGGCTATTGCGCATGCTCTACTTCCAAGCTGTTCGAACCTATTGTGTGTATGCATTGTAATGTGTGCATCTTGTATTTAGCATTTAGTAGTTGGTCATGTTGAGCGTGTTTGTTTTGTCTGTGGCGATTTCAATGGATGTCTAATTGGTTTTAAATACAAAAGGTCATTATTTTTTTACTTAAAATCTATTGCTATCATCTGATTGTTTAAGTTTTTCTTGGTCTTTTTGTTTGTGTGTACGCTGTGGTTTCTGTACTTGGTGAGAGTGTCGATTTGTGTGTGTGTGTATTTTTTTGAAATGTTACATGAATCCCTGTTTGATTAGTTTGTGGTTAGTGTTAGCGAGTGAAAATGGGGTTGCACTGGCAGCTATGTGATCGTTAAGGGCTTAGTGTTGGTGACAATTAGCTTCATTCCAAGTTTGGCGGTAATTAGGTGGTAATTCTTCTGAATTACCACCAAAATCGGTACCATTACTGCGACTTTGTCCAATGGGTTTACCATGGGATTACAAATAGTGGTAGGGCAATGATAGCCGCTATTTGTGGAGTCCATACACTCCATGGGGTTTTTGTGGGATTCAGCAAGCTGTCATTCCACCATGTTAATTCCGTCTATTTTTTGTTTTTAAAGGGATTAATGCTTGAGGAAAACAGCACATGTATTTATCCCCATTGCATTGTACACATTGGAATTTACAGTGACGCAAGAACATTCATAATTCATCAGAAATATGCAGCCCACATTAGCATGACAGCATACGCACTCACCGCCACAACGTACACAGTCCAACATAAACTAAACCAAGGGAATACATAATATCCAGCAACAATAGGCAGTCAGCATCATCATAACTACACACAGAATACACACTCACCACAACTGCATACATATTCCAAAATACAATAAATCAAGGAAATATTTTGAGGCCGATTCATGGAATAATTAGCGCGGCGCAAGTGGGCAAAAACGTGCGAATCGCAGTGGAATAGCGAAAATCGCAGTGCAATTGCGAAAATCGCACGAAAAGCAGCGCACGTCGATTCATGGAAGGCCGTGCGCGAGAAAACCAGCGGATGTGCGATAAAAAGTGCGCGGCGCACGTTGGCGCACAGGCCATCTAACAGCATGCGCCAGGTCACTGCGAAAATCGCACAGGCCACAGCGAAAATCGCACATAGCGCGGCGCACGCAACAAAAGTAGGCGGAACACGGGCGTAACACTCGGAATGGGGAACAACTTGCCAAAACGTGGGCGTCACGGGGGAAGTACAGGGCACAAGTGCGCGGAACGCCCACACGCTCGCCTACAACACGTATTCATGGAATAGAATAGGGGAAAAAAGCGCACGCTCAAACCAGCGCACAGGCACAAACACGACCGCCACAAGAAAGCAGGCGGTAGCGTCTCTGCGGCTGTAAGAAATGTGCGCCAAAAGGTGCGCCAACAAATCGCACCTATATACTGCCATGATGAATGTCCCATACTGTGGCCCTCCAGGAAAAATGACGTGCAAAGGGGTACCCACAAACACGGACACCCGCTGACAAAAAATACGTGTGCGTGTATACCGGGGTGCGCGGGAAGTCTATAACACAATTTCAGCAGGGTACGTGCATCACAGGGGTTCGCGTGAAGTTTCACACGCGATCGGGTCTGGGGGAGCGGGCTACGTGTATATCAGAGGTTCGCATGAAGTTCCACACGCGAACAGCCTGGGCGCGTGTATTTCAGGGGTGCGCGGGAAGTTCCACACGCGAACAGCCTGGGCGCGTGTATTTCAGGGTGCGCGGGAAGTTCCACGCGCGAGCAGCCTGGGCGCGTGTATTATTTCAGGGGTGCGCGGGAAGTTCCACACGCGAACAGCCTGGGCGCGTGTATTTCAGGGGTGCGCGGGAAGTTCCACACGCGAACAGCCTGGGCGCGTGTATTTCAGGGGTGCGGGGGAAGTTCCACACGCGAACAGCCTGGGCGCGTGTATTTCAGGGGTGCGCGGGAAGTTCCACACGCGAACAGCCTAGGCGCGTGTATTTCAGGGGTGCGGGGGAAGTTCCACACGCGAACAGCCTGGGCGCGCGTGTATTTCAGGGGTGCGCGGGAAGTTCCACACGCGAATAGCCTGGGCGCGTGTATTCCAGGGGTGCGCGGGAAGTTCCACACGCGAATAGCCTGGGCGCGTGTATATCATGGGTGCGCGTGAAGTTCCACATGTGATTTGACAGTGTGGGTCCTCCCAGGTGTACCCTGTACACCCTCCACGGCCCCTGCAGGCAGCCCACACCACAGGGGACTACCCTGCATCCCTGGTCATGTCCCGCAGGCAGCCCACCCACCATGGGCATGCCCCCAGCAAAGGCACATGTCTCCTTGAACTAATGAACACCAACTCATGTCCCTTGCACCCCACCCCCCAGCATTGTGGGGCACCTGCCAGCAGGCCCCACCCATGTCCAACACATGTCCCCACCACCCCACCCCCCAGCACTGTGGGGCACCTGCCAGCAGGCCCCCACCCATGTCCATCTCATGTCCCCCACCACCCCCACCCCCAGCACTGTGGGCACCTGCCAGCAGGCCCCACCCATGTCCAACTCATGTCTCCCACCACCCCCACCCCCAGCCACCAGGGGCACCCTCCACCAGGCCTCCACTCATGTCTCCCACCACCCCACCCCCAGCCACCAGGGGCACCCTCCACCAGGCCCCACTCATGTCTCCCACCACCCCACCCCCCAGCCACCAGGGGCACCCTCCACCAGGCCCCCACTCATGTCTCCCACCACCCCCAAACCCCAGCCACCAGGGGCACCCTCCACCAGGCCCCCACTCATGTCACCCACCACCCCCAAACCCCAGCCACCAGGGGCACCCTCCACCAGGCCCCCACTCATGTCTACCACCACCCCACCCCCCAGCCACCAGGGTCACCCTCCACCAGGCCCCCACTCATGTCTCCCACCACCCCACCCCCCAGCACTGTGGGGCACCTGCCAGCAGGCCCCCACCCATGTCCAACTCATGTCCCCCACCCCCCCACCCCCCAGCACTGTGGGGCACCTGCCAGCAGGCCCCCACCCATGTCCAATCCATGCCCCCCTGCACCTGGGTCCCAACATTCCCCAATCATGTCCGTAATGCCCATCCTCCCCTGCCAAAAGGCCCAACCAACTATCACACCCACCCACATATCAAAGGCAATTACATGTTACACCCCCAAATTAAATAATGCAATTTAACACATGTCTGTCACACACAATGGCTGCAAGTGAATGACAAAACACCCAACATGACATGCCTGAAAGCAATGAGATGATACGACACATTGAAGATAAAAAAAAAATATGTATTTAACAGCAAGTAGAATGGAAATGAAATAAGAAAAAACACAAAGCAAATCAAACAAAACAAGATGAATGTCCAAGAAAATAATCTGAAAAATTAAAATAAGGCAATGAAGAAGATCATCCTGGGTCCATGAGCCCTACCAAATTAAACCTAACTGACTACTAACTAAAAAGTGAACTATATACAAAAAAGTGGTGCATTGTCCAATCGCAACCAAAAAAAAATCAAAAAAACAAAGGAAACCTAACACTAACTATACAACTATATACAAAGGCAGCGGGCTATTCGGACGGCTCACTGGTTGTTGTCATGGGCCAGGGCATCATCGAACTCCTGGTCAATGGCTTGGAGGCGGGCATGTTCCCTGGCCCCGAGGTCCCGCAGGGGATAACGCAGTGTCAAGCTCAAACTCCCTGCGAAGACCCTCGAGGCACTCAGCCCGCCTCAGCGCCCTCCGCATGGAGTCCTCCGCCCTGACCATCGTGAGCCGTTCCTCCTCTGCCCGCTGCCGCTCTCCGCACCTATCCGCTGGCACAACCTCTCCCACATGGAAGCCACTCCCATTCCAGGGTTCTCCTGCCCTCCGGCCGATGCCTGCACCCCTGATGTTGATGGCCCCGAGCCATGATGCCTCCCACGTTGAGCCTGCTGCTGCCTCCGACGCAACTGCCTGTGCCAGCACGACGGCATCCAGGCTGATGGAAACCACCGACGCTGTCGTGCACGTGCCCTGCCCGATGATGCCGTCACATCCTCCATCTGCTGGGGTCCAGTTGCTCTGGTGTCCACCCCTGCTGGATCTCTGACTCCCGACTGTGGCAGGGATGGGATCACCACCGAGCTGGCTGCATTGGTCGGGGCAGGTCCACAGGGGGCCCTGGTGGCATCTGGGCTGGAAGACGGCAAGGAGAACGACTGGTGGATAGCCTGCACAGAGGAGGAGAGGGCCGCCACATTGGCCAACACATGCAGGAAACCCCCGAACATGGCCGATCCCAATTGGGCCACGTCGGCACGGTGCACTTTGTGATGACGTGCGTGCTCCTCCCGGGAAGCACGCACGGCATCACGAATCACAGCCGTGCGCATCGCGACCCCAATCAGGACCTTCTCCGCACGGCCAGGGGTTCCCACGTCCGCAGGTGGAGGGGAGTCAGGTGACATGGACATCCCCTCTACCTGCGGACAGGCCTGGGACGGGGCATCCCTGCTGGTGCATGGTGGTGCACTCACAGGGTCAGGGACAGCGACATGCACAGGCCCCTCCACGGTGACCTGTGCTGCCTCCTGCCCCTGGCCCTGGACTGCACCACTTGCACCAGCAGGGATGCCCCCACCAGGCCCCATGTGTGCCCCAGTGGTGGCCTCCTCCTCCTCTGTGCAAACCACCAACCTGGATGGCTCCTCACCGTCTCCCACCGTAGCAGGCCCCTGTGGGGGCTCACCCACCCCTTCCGCTGCAGCCGTGGGGGCATCCCCGCCGCCTTGCTCCACAGCGCCGTCTCCGCCCTCTTCTTCACTAGCCGCTGCGTAGAGGGAGACAAAGAACACAAGCATCAGGGCACTGTACAATGGTCCCCTAGACAGGAAGCAATAGCAGATGAGCACCACTGTCAAAGTACACTTCCATCATGTCCCTCCACAACACATGGGTCAGTCCAGGCAAAACACACACAGTAACAGGCATGGTGCATGCCATGGACATTTCCATGCATGTCCAATGGACTCTTGAAACATTCAATGATATGTAACTCACATGCATCATGGCTCATGCCCATCACATGCACACACTTCACCTCAGTCACATCCATCTGGCCCCAAACACACCAAACACAGCGGATACAAGGGTAATTTGGCTGCTTTACTGAATCTCTGCATTGTCACACACATGTGTCATGCATCCATGGCATGCACAAGTCACAGACACGCAGGTCAGGCACACAGACATGGCTACCATATATGTACCTGGCATCAGCACCCATCCCTCACCCCCACCCATGTCCAGGTACAGAGACTGGCATGCTATCATGTTAAAAATCTGAATAGGGCTCCCCATGCGGCATTTCAACACATGCAACAACCATGTGCATCACACATCACTGGTCGCACATGCATTACCATGATGTCCCTGCACACATACATGCATACATGGCCTATGGCACACATACAGGCAAGTATCATAGAAACAGCACACCGCAACATGCCCTGTCTCACACAGTAATGCATGGACACTTACCGCTCAACTCCAGACGGGCCTCCCTCTCAAGGATCTGGGCGTGGAGCGCTGGGCGTACGCGTTCCAGGACCCTCATCTGGATGGAACTCATGCGGCCCCGGCCCCCCTCCACGAGGCGCCGGGCCTTCACAAGGGTCCTGGACCTCAAGTCCTCCCAGCGCTTCTTGATCTTCAGGACGTCGCGGGTTGCCACCCCCTCCGCGTTGATGGCAACCACACAGTCGGCCCAGATCCTCTGCCGTCCTTCCTTGCTGGCGCGGGACGATCCAAAGAGGGCATCATACTGCCCCAGGACATGCTCCACCAGGACACCAACTTCGGTGACAGTGAAGCTGGTGCCCCTCTGCCCCTCTGGCCTGGGGTTGCCACTGGTGCCAGATGTGGAAGTGCCCGACATGGCAACCCCAGAGGCAGGTGTGGGGTGGGCAACTGGGTCCGGGGCTGGCTGTGGAGCGATGTAATCCCAGTCGGGAGTCTTCAGTTCCAGCAGGGGTGGACACAGCAACTGGACCCCTGCAGATGGCTGATGTGCAGGCACCAAATGGCAGGGCACGGTGGCAGCAGGCAGGCAGGCAGGCAGGCAGCAGCAGATGGCACGTGGGAGGCTGCTCGGGGCACTGGGGGGCAGTAACTCGGCCTTCTGGGCAGGAGCGTGGGCTTCCGTGTGTTTTCGCGTGGCCAGCTTGATACGGAGTGATTTGGCACGTGAAAATCCTGCACGTCAGCGTGAAATCCGAGGAAAGGCCCTTAGCGCGTAAGCGCGTCAGCACGCATACGCGATTCTATTGGACCAGAGTCCCTCAGCGCGTAAGCGCGTCTGTGACGTGACCCGCACGGGTGTTCCCCACTCAGCACGTGATGATGGGGCACACGTGGAGATACTGCACGTCAGAGTGTCATCGCGTGTAATTGGACAAAAGTGCGCGTACACGCGATTGGCCTATGTACGTGTATTTAATGGGTGCGCGGCCACTTACACACGCAAGTACGTCAGCGAACCTGTATCACGTGGTGCGTGTGAATTTCCGCACGCTATTGGACTGGGAACTGGATTCCAGGGGTGCGCGGGTCACACGCTGTATCCCGTGGTGCGTGTGAATTTCCACACGCTATTGGACTGGGAACTGGATTCCAGGGGTGCGCGGGTCACACGCTGTATCCCGTGGTGCGTGTGAATTTCCGCACGCTATTGGACTGGAACTGGATTCCAGGGGTGCGCGGGTCACACGCTGTATCCCGTGGTGCGTGTGAATTTCACACGCTATTGGACTGGGAACTGGATTCCAGGGTGCGCGGGTCACACGCTGTATCCCGTGGTGCGTGTGAATTTCCGCACGCTATTGGACTGGGAACTGGATTCCAGGGGTGCGCGGGTCACAGCTGTATCCCGTGGTGCGTGTGAATTTCTGCACGCTATGGACTGGGAACTGGATTCCAGGGTGCGCGGGTCACACGCTGTATCCCGTGGTGCGTGTGAATTTCCACACGCTATTGGACTGGGAACTGGATTCCAGGGGTGCGCGGGTCACACGCTGTATCCCGTGGTGCGTGTGAATTTCCGCACGCTATTGGACTGGGAACTGGATTCCAGGGGTGCGCGGGTCACACGCTCGCCTAGAACACGCGCTAAGCATAAATTTGCGGACTTTAACAAATAACAAGCTCAGACGCCAGGATGAACATACCGTTCCTAGCAGCAGTGGCAGTGGGCTACCAAAGGAGGAGGAGGAGGATAGTCAGGGCCAGAATATTCACCACCCAGAACAGCCTTTTCGGATGCCTGATGACCAGGTGTATGGGAGGTACAGGTTTCCCCCACACATCATACTGGACCTGGTGAGTGAGTGGGAGGATGACCTCACATCACCCACCCTGTGCTCCCAAGCACTCAGCCCCCTGGAGAAGGTCCTCATGTACTGCACTTCTTAGCCACTGATCATTTCAGCGGACAAGTGCCATAGTGGGTGGGTGTCACAGGCCACCCAGTCACGCTGCCTACACCAGGTCTTGAACATCATGACTGCACGCCCATCAGTCCGCAGGCACATATACCTGCCAGAACACCTGCAGAAAGGCATGCTGCCGCCCTGGATTTTTACGCAGTGGCACGATTCCCAAAGTGCTAGGTGCCATCGACTGCACCCATGTGGCTCTACGTCCCCCAGGGCATCTGAGCACATCTATAGGAACCGCAAGCACTGGCATTCCATCAACGTTGCAGGTAGCATGTAATGCCAAGGGAATCATCACCTCAGTATATGCCAACTATCCGGCTCCACCCACGACAGCTTCATTTACCGAATGTCCACCCTAAGCCGGGACCTAGAAGCTGGCGGCATGGCGATACATGGCTGCTGGTGAGTATGTATGCCACTGCACATGCATGCATGTTGGATACTGAGCAAGGTCACAACCTCACCAATGATACCAATCCCCACCTCCACAGGGGACAGTGCCTACCCTCTCAGCCCCCACATGATGACACCAATTCGGAACCCCACCACGCCACCCCAGGTAAGATATAACACAGCCCACATTACAACCAGGGGCATAGTGGAGCGCACATTCGGAGTGCTAAAGTCACGCTTTCGCTCCCTTGACCGTTCTGGCGGGCAGCTGTTATACGCTCCCCCAGTAGTGTGCAGGATCATAGTGGCAGCATGTGTCCTGCACAACGTTGCAACACGCCGTGGCCTGGCCGTGGACATGGTGGTGGCCCCACATCCCCAACCACATGCACAGCCGCTGCGCATGGGAGGGGAAAGGGCACGGGGGGAGGCAGCCCGTACACAGCTAGTGGCTAATTACTTCACATAGAAATCACACCCCTGTGGAGTGCACACTGCCCTGGCACATTCCATCTGACAATCAATGATGACTCAACCTGACACTGATCCTGAATGTCTGGAGAATGAACCGGGAATTCCATGTCAGCCTGAGATGTTCACCTGGAAGTGTCACAATGTGTGCATCCCTACCCACACAGACACCACCAATGCAGTTTTGTGAAGTTACACATTGAAGCAGCTAAAATGAATACCCACTTGCAAATGCAACAAGAGGACAGTGCCATGTCAGCCAACCCAACCCCAGCACTGCCACACGACACACCGTGCCATGTCATGCTAATTGCAGGTAAACAAAGTAATCCCCACAACATGACATCACTCTCACTATGTACAGTGGCACTATTAGAAACCTGCAACACCTGAAATGCTTACAGCAATGCCGGACCAACAACATACTTGAGCACGTAGTACCATTAACATGACATCACAAATGTTACATGTTAGTAGTCTCACCACCTGGAAATGCCTGCACTCCCACCACTACCAACTGTGCAGTGTTGGCGCCATGTAGAGTTGTAGGTGCACTGCTGCCAACATGGTCCCCATCTCCAGACTAGAGGTCCTTGTGTGGACTTGAGGAAGGGACCTGCAAATTGGGAGGTAGACACAGAAGAAGAGTTACACATCAATGCAACATGCAGTGTACAACACAACAGCAATATGCACTATGAATGTATACACAGTATTGACTACAGACTGGCCACACAGCTCATGGGAGTCCAACGTCACTGTGTAATTCACTGTCACTTGGGCACACCCTTTGCAAGCCCATGGAAACGGGAAGCAGGAGGGTGTGTGTGACTCAAACCCAAGCATCTGAACCAAATACATTACAAGCCTGCATGTGCCCAGCCACAATGCAGCGTATGCCCACAGGAAGCCACAGAAAGCCAACAGATCGAAGCCAACAGATCGAAGCCAACAGATCGAAGCCAACAGATCGAAGCCAACAGATCGAAGCCAACACATCGAAGCCAAACAGATCGTCCCAAAAAAATTGGGAATAAAGAAATCAAATAAAAATAAAAATAAGAAACAATCAAAAATGGCCATTGATGGGCCCGGGGGGTTGGGAGGCCACCCAGGAGGTCCGAGGACAGGATGCACACCAGAACCCACCTGCGTGGATCCTGGGAAGATAAAACACCTCCATGGGCTCATGGCCCACACGGCTACCCTATTGTGGGAGTATCACTGCTGTCGCTATTATCAGCTTGTGCAGCTGCATCCGGAGGTGGTTGCACTATGGGAGGCAGCCCACGCAAGGCCCTAGTCTGCTCCTCCATGGCTGCAAGCATGCGGGTGTGGGTAGGTCTGGTTCTGGAGGATGAGTGTGCGGAGGTCCCATGCAAAACTCACGGGATGCCCGGACCTACGCCCTCGTTGCCTGCATCTCAGCTGAGAGCGTACGGGTGAGACGCTCCAGCTGCTGTTCTGTCCTTTGGTGTGTTGAAGCCTCAAGCTCAACAAGAGTCGTCCTGAGGTGAAGGAGCTCCTGCCTCAGGGCTTCCCTGTGGCCTGGGACTCAATGGAGATGGCCTCCTGCAGAGTCGCCAGTGCCGCCCGCCTGTCCCTGTTGGACGCCAACATGTCCTCCCTGTGTGACTGGCAGATGGAGTCGGTTGCCTGCTCTAGTCGCTCCATCAGCCTTTCTGGGGGGACAATGGAAGTGGCCACCCTATCCATGGCCTGAGCCATCATCTCGGATGATGCAGCCTGTTGGGTAGCCATACCGTAAATGGATTGCTCCCATGCGGTATTGCCGGGTGGCGTACGGCCACCACGTCGCGGGCACCACACCTGTCTGGGGCAAGGCGAACTGCGCCTTGCTGTGCCGGCACTGCCTGAGGCTGCAGGACTGCATTCCCCTCTGATCTGCTGGCCCAGGAACAGGATCAGATGTCGCGGAGTGTGACCCTGCATCCATAACCACCGAAGGCGTAGCTGCCAACACTGACATCCCCATGGAGGGTACTGACCCTGGTGCAGGTGGGTGAGACAGAACAGAATCCCTCCCTGGAACACTCACCTGCGACGGCACGTAGGTCTCATCCGAATCAACACCTGAGTACAGCTCGGGGAGGTGCAGCCAGAGACACCCCTTGAGAGCACGACCTGCAGCACTTGTGGGTTCTCCCCCACCACCACACCACGTCCCTCACTGGTGGTTGGTCGGCCCTGGGACACCTCCTGGGTCTGCACCATCTCCACAACCCCAGCAGTATCAGGTGCGTCTTCCCCTGCAAAGACATGAAAACAAAGTAATGGAAACAGGCATTAGCACCATGGCACACATTGAGGGCTGAGAAGCAAGAGAACCAGTACTTGAATGACACATGTCCCACATGACTAAAACCCTCCCATGCATGCACCCTCACTGCGTATGAAGTGCAGGCAAATGGCACACACTGATGACACCAAGATGGAAGATGAACAAATTTTCTGCATGCTGCCTGGCAGTGGCATCACACATTGCCCTGTGATTGGCAGGTGAAACACACATGCCATCACACAGATGGCATGTACCATTGCTATTGAGTGAAGATGGAGAGGATGGCAGCACCTATTCATTCAGTCCAGTTCCCGCATGTAATAGCTTTTCTAATTCTAACAGGTCAGATTTTTCACCTGGAGCTGCCAGTCTGAAATGGTCAAATTGCACAGGGACATGTGTGTACAAATGATATCCAGGTAACAAAGTCACTCCACTTTACCATACCCATGTCAGACATGTGACTAGTGGACAGCGACATGCCTAGTGAAAGTGGTGGAATGCAAACAAACTGACTGAATGAACAGTGAAAAATAAGCAAATATGTTGTGTCAAGGTGACACTTCAAGGGCAACTGGCGTGCAGTTGTGCTAGATGTCTACTGTTGGCAGAAGGGATACTGCTATGGCCAAATGCAGCTGCGCAGGAAGTATTGCATGAAGCACATGGCTGACCCATACGACTCAGGCGCACACACTCTCACCTGGCACCCAAACAGAAGCCCTCACACACACACCATGCACATGGATGACACACACATGCATGTGCACTCACCGGACAATGCCTCGTAATCAGCCAGATCTCCCACGCCTTGGATCTGTTCCTCCGTGACGTAGGTCCCAGCGACTGACTCATGTGGAGTGAGTTCCATGTCTACTACTGGAGACCCACCTCCAGTCACTAGAGTTGCGGCATGACTTGAGGCCAGCTTACTCTTTGCCCTGCGCTTTAGGTCATTCCAGCGCTTATAGCAATCATTGGCTGTGCGCCTCACGATTCCAAGGGCACTTACGATGTCCGCAACGGTCTGCCAGTGTGCCTGGCGTTGTGCAGGTGTGGTCTTGGATCCTGCAACAATGACCATCTCGTTGTCATGTCCGGACACATACTCGACAAGTGCATTCAGTTCGTCATCCGTGAAGCTGGGCTTCCTGGACGGGCCGGACTGTGTAGCCGTGTCTGGGGCATCAGCCTGTGCCGGACGAGCACTCTTCCTCTTCCGCTTGGAAGGTGGTGGTGATCCTGAGTGTCCTGCGCCGCTCTGGACACTAGGGGCAGGAGCCCTGGTGGACTCTGTATCAGGAGTGTGGGATTGCACACTCAGCATGGGAGTTGGTGCAGGCATTGGCTCTAGTGTGATGGTGTCAGGGGGAATGTCAGCAGCATGGACTAGGACCGACACTGTCCTGGCTGGGTGTGTGAGGGCTGGGGTGGATGGAGCCGCAGCTGCCCCTGCAGCCACTCCGCCCTGCCTCCTTGGTGCAGCAGATGACCTTGCTGCCCCAGATCCACGTGGCATGATGGCATCAACGTGCACCAGCGCACGTGTCGTAGCCCTGCTGACCTGGAAGTCAGCCATGGAGTCAGCCAGGTCTGGTGCCACAATGGGCTGGTCCAACAAGGGCTGAGCATGGATGGTGTCAGCCACTTCAGCCTCAACGGAGGGGGAGGGGGGGAGGGGAGGGGGATGATGGGTGCCCTTGACTGGTCCTCCACACATGGGGGACAGGCTCACCCTGCAAGTTACGACCACGTCCCCTACCGGATCCACCACGGCACCACTTGTGGCTCTTCCACTTTGCCACCTTACAGAATCCTCGCCTCCCAGCCATGGCACTGATGTTAATGTGCGTATGGGAGTGGCTGTAGACAATTGTCCTGGGCAATTGGGGTCAAAGGGTTGGGTACCAGATGGTAATTGTACCCTAGTGCTCTAGCACGGCTGATTGTAACCCCTGGGGAAAGATGACGGGTCACGCAACGCACAGGAGGCCAAAAAGGGAGATGACGTGCACGCAACCCCTCCTAGACCACGTGTGCAGAAAGAAAAACCTGCACTATGCTGTGGCACCCAGTAACACAAGAATGAACGTATGCGTGTCACACGCAGCCTAGAATGACCTCTGAAGGGGTAGGCTACACACGGGGCAAGCACAGAAGTTGGATACGTGCGTGACTCACCGTCTGCCAGGTAAAAGAGCGTGAAAAATGAGCGCGTTTGGCTGGCTAAACCCCGCCAAAGAAGATGTGTACGCTGTCTGAGAAGACAGGACAACAGTAGAAGGGGACACTGTTTGAGGGAACAGGCCCAGGTAAACCAGTAAAAGAGAAAAAAGAGAAAAAGCTGTCAGAGGTAACAGGGAATACCAACTGGAAACGCTGTGAAGTAAATCGCGTGTGAAACGACAAGAAGTACAGAATTCACCCACTCGCTCTCCACGAAAAGCACGTACAAGGAAATGGTGTTCTACATGTACCTTATATACAGGCCCACACGTACAGCGTCACTTACGCGGCGTGTACGTTCACCAATCACACGCTTTGTCACTCCTGCGTGTAGATCCATTTTCACCAATCACACGCTTTGTCACTTCTGCGTGTAGATCCATTTTCACCAATCACACGCTTTGTCACTTCTGCGTGTAGATCCATTTTCACCAATCACACGCTTTGTCACTTCTGCGTGTAGATCCATTTTCACCAATCACACGCTTTGACACTGGGACGTGTCACGCAACAATTTCCTGCACGTGCAGGTGACTATAGGCGCGCATATGCTGTTGACGGGTTTACGCGCTAAGGGCCTTTGCTGATGTGTGGGATTTCACTCCCTATCAGGCTGTCCACGCGTTCACACACGAGAGACCACGCTCCTGGCCAGGAGGCCAAATTACTGCCCCCCAGAGCCCTGAGCACGCTCCCACCTGCCATCTGCTGCTGCCTGACTGCCTGCTGGCCACGTGCCCCACAGTGCTGGTGGGTGGGGGTGTTGGGAGACATGGGTGGGGGCCTGGTGGAGGGTGCCCCTGCACTGGTGGGGGTGGTGGGAGACATGGGTGGGGGCTTGGTGGAGAGTGCCCCTGGTGGCGGGGGGGTGGGGGTGGTGGGAGACATGGGTGGGGGCCTGGTGGAGGGTGCCCATGCACTGCTGAGGGGTGGGGGTGCAGGGGGACATGAGTGGGGGCCTGGTGGAGGCTGCCCCTGGTGGCGGGAGGGTGGGGGTGGTGGGAGACATGAGTGGGGGCCTGGTGGAGGCTGCCCCTGCACTGCTGGGGGGTGGGGGTGCAGGGGGACATGAGCAGGTGTGCAGGGTAGTCCCCTGTTTTGTAGGCTGCCTGCAGGGGCCGTGGAGGGTGTACAGGGAACACCTGTGAGGACCCACCCAGCCTAATCGCGTGTGACTTCCCACGCACCCCTGTAATACACGTACCCAGCCAAATCGCGTGTGATGATTCCCACGCACCCCTGTAATACACGTACCCAGCCAAATCGCGTGTGATAATTCCTGCGCACCCCTGTAATACACGTACCTGGCCAAATCGCATCCCTGTAATACACGTACCCAGCCGAATCGCGTGTTAAACTTCCCGCGTACCCCTGTAATACACGTACCCTGGCCAATCGCGTGTTAAACTTCCCGCGTACCCCTGTAATACACGTACCCTGGCTAATCGCGTGTTAAACTTCCCGCGTACCCCTGTAATACACGTACCCTGGCTAATCGCGTGTTAAACTTCCCGCGTACCCCTGTAATACACGTACCCTGGACAATCGCGTGTTAAACTTCCCGCGTACCCCTGTAATACACGTACCCTGGCCAATCGCGTGTTAAACTTCCCGCGTACCCCTGTAATACACGTACCCTGGCTAATCGCGTGTTAAACTTCCCGCGTACCCCTGTAATACACGTACCCTGGCCAATCGCGTGTTAAACTTCCCGCGTACCCCTGTAATACACGTACCCTGGCCAATCGCGTGTTAAACTTCCCGCGTACCCCTGTAATACACGTACCCTGGCTAATCGCGTGTTAAACTTCCCGCGTACCCCTGTAATACACGTACCCTGGCCAATCGCGTGTTAAACTTCCCGCGTACCCCTGTAATACACGTACCCTGGCTAATCGCGTGTTAAACTTCCCGCGTACCCCTGTAATACACGTACCCTGGCTAATCGCGTGTATAACTTCACGCGTACCCCTGATATACACGTTACCCGCTTTGCGTTCCTTGTTTGGCAGCCCTGTAAACTGGTCCAGGGTTAGTGCAGCCCTTTGCGATGATTTAGCGATTTTGATGGCTTTTCCTTGCGCGAGGGCGTTCTTGGGGGCTTTACTGGCGCTGCTGCAGGGTCGCTGCGATACTCTGCGCCACGGCTGGTTTGGGAGCCTGAAATCCATGAATACGCTGTGCGCGGAAATCGGTTTTAGCGCACGTGCCTGGCGCAGTCAATCGCACGCGGACACTCTGCGCCAGCCGCTGGCGACACTTTTCTGCGAAATTCTATGAATTACCCTGATAATATCCAGCAACAATATGTAGCCAACATTATCATGACCACACACATCATGTGCACTCACCTGCATTGTGTACACTTTCAAACATACCGCAATATGCAGCCAACATTATCATGACCACACACATCATGTGCACTCACCTGCATTGAGTACACTTTCAAACATACCGCAATATGCAGCCAACATTATCATGACCACACACATCATGTGCACTCACCTGCATTGTGTACACTTTCAAACATACCGCAATATGCAGCCAACATTATCCTGACTACGCAGCATACACACTCATCACTGTGTACTCAGTCCAACATACTCTCAATATGCATCCTACATTAGCATGACCAAACAGCATATACAATATTCCCCAAAGCGTACACTTTTCAAATATACACTCAACCACTACAGGGACACAATCCAACATTCACTGAAGCAAAGAAATGCATAATCCCAGCAACAATATTCAGCCAACATTATCATGAGGACACTCAACATACATGCTCGCCCCCACTGCGCACACATTTCTCCTCCACCCACGCCTGTCACAAAAGGGGTGTCACAAGTAGCCTCCCTTTCACCCCTCCTATTCAACATCTACCTAAGACCACTCCTGGCTCTCATCTGCTCTCACAACCTAACCTGCTAAAATTATGCAGACAACGCCCAGATCATTTTCAAAATTCGCAAGACTGCAGCAGCCTCCCTACTTCCCGACCTTGCCTCTTCACTGTCGGATATTGTCCTATGGATGATGACCAACCACCAAATCCTCATCCCTGACAAATCGGAAATCCTAATATGCAGCAAGATTGCTCTGATTCTCCAAACTTTCCCATGGCCAAAAGCTCTGGGATCCCCACCTTCTGCTTCCACCTCAGTTAAAAATCTTGGATGCACCATGGACGCAGACCTATCTCACTCCAAGCACATCAACTCTGTATTCAGGACCTGCCACATCCATTTATGCATCCTAAAACACATCTTTCCCTATCTCTCCTGTCCTCAAAGAGTCTCCACAATACTAGCCATTATCATCTCCTGCCTAGACTATGCCAACTCCCTCTATCTCTGCGTCCCAGCCGGCCAGCTCAGCAGCTAGACTGCTTCTTGCCCTCTCACCCAGAGAACATATCACCCTCGCCCTCAGAGTACTACACTGACTCCCTATTAGCCTAAGAGAGACCCTCAAAGCCATGCGCATCACACACCAAGCCCTCCAAAATACAGGACCAGAGTTCCTAAAAAAAACATTATCCACTACCAACCCCACCAAATCCTCAGATCGGGTCCCTCTCTCCTCCTCGCTATTCTCCCATACCACTCCACCAGAGATGACAGCTCAGCCTTCTCTATCCTAGCTTCCAGCATCTGGAACACTCTTCCTCTGCACATTCACTGCACAGAGAACTACTTTTCCTTCAAAATGTCCTCAAAACCTGGCTATATGCCGGATTAGCCTGAAACTCATCATTAACCTTCCAATTCCCAATCCAAGCATAGACACACTCAGCACCAGGCAGTGCAGGCTGTTTTCACAGTGGGCCAACCTTGCAGCATCTGGCGGTGCCTGCCCAGACCTCACACACTATAAAACACCAACTATGACCCTGGTTTCCCACAAGCACCACCAGCTAAAACACAGCCCATCAAATTGTGTTTCCCAGTATACATTGTCACAGGATTGTTTAGTCACTGCAAATGGCATGTACAGGGAAAAAAAGCAATTTTCACTTACAGTGGTTGTGATAGAATCACCATCAGCATCATCGCACTCGACAGGTGGGATGCATTGCAGGGAATTGTCATGGGATCAATTGTGCAATGGCCATGTCAATGGCTCATGCCAGAAGACCAGGTGTGAGTTTCCCTTGCATTACTCCAGGAAGGCAATCAAGAACTAGCCCCATAATCACACTTGAGGGATGGGCTTGTATCGCGCATTGGATGAACTATAGCATGGGCCACCCATGGTAAAGATAACAGTTAATAAGGTTCAGTAAACGCCTAAACTCTGGGTAGAATCACCATACATTACACCTAGAAGAGCCTATAAGTATCTGGTCGCAATTAGTTGAAGCATAGACTGTCATTGTCGCTAACTGTTTTATCGCAGCCGCAAGAATCAACAGAAGCCAATACCAGATTGGGCACAAATATGACAAATCACCACAGAATCTGCTAGATATGTATAACGCACCACTGGCCGCAGGCATAGCTACCCCCACATATCAATCTACAGCAAGGATTAAGATAAATTCGGTCATGCTGGTCACCTAGAAATGGAAGTTGAAATGAGAAATACATTTAACTCAAGTGCGCCAACTTTAGAAATTTTGAAATTTGTTTTGGTGAGTCAAGTAAAGCTTTTTCAAAGTCCTTTAATTCTCTTTCTTTTTAGTACAGGTGTTACCATCACACCTTTTTGTTTAATAATTAATACAAGTAACAGTTTTTCTCACTCAAAATATCAGTTGTTCCCACTCCAAATGTCAGTTATTCTCACTCGACATGTGTTTTCCCATTGTAATTCACAATGGTTCATCAGGAGAAAGAATTAATCCTACTGAAAATAACAAAATATTTTGTTGAAAGGTAGAACAAAGAAAAAAAAACATAGCAGTGTCAATTACATTGCTTTGATTACAAATACAAAATATATTTTTTTGTCAATTCCATTACATAGACTCACCCTTTTGAATCCTTTAGTAACACGTTTTTAGTTCCTTAAAGTTGTCCAGTTTAGTTTAGTTGGAAACATAGCATTGTTGCCTGCAAACGTTAATGTTCCCACTTTTTATTTTTTATTTTTTTGGAATTTTCTATTTGGGGAGAGAAGGCTAGTTGTAATATTATTTTTACTGGTCCAAACATGATCAGCCAATTATTCTTTGTCGCCTTGAAAAGCTGCCGGTTGCTTTCGCGGCATCACTGTTCGCGATTAACCTATTTTTAGGTCGCACGAGTCGCAGTGACGTCATCACGCTGTGCGTCATGTATTTTTGCGTGCTGCGCAATGACATCACTGCGCTATCTACGTTTTAGCGGCCATTTTGTGTGCTCTGTTAGTTAGAGAACGGACAATTTTTACACAGCTAGCCACTTGTATCCTTTTATGTTATTGGAGGATTAAATCAATAGACAAGTGTTTACAGGGGCATCTATTCAAGGATTAAGGATACAAAATTAATTGTCTAAAGTTTTGGATTTCTCAAGAAAAAATATTCGGGTTTTATATTTTAGGAAAAATATATTTAAGAAACTATTTATGTGCTTTTATTTCTTATGGAGCTATTGATACATCAAATTAAATTTTAACCAATAATTTATAAATTAAGTGAGTTTTTAGTGGATAATGGTCTTATTTTTTGGGGAAAAAGTTGTATTAGGAAAATAATTTAAATGCATTGAGACCGTGGAATTGATCAAGTTTAAAACCGAGAATAACTTGTTGGTTCTTTTGACTAGGAAAACACTTCATATATATTGGTAAGTTTCCCCTTTTTCTGGAGCATTTAGCAAGAAAGGTGAACATTTGGAGAAAGCCTCAAAGGTTTTCCCGGATTAGTTCTGGATTCAAACTGAGTTCCATGCCTGAAAAGACAATTTCTTCCCGTAATTTCCTCATACAAGTCCTGAACTCATTCAAAGAGGCAACTGTGCCCCATTCTGCCATACATTGAAAATCCACACATAATTGGTTGGCCGGAGGTCTCAAAAACTTGGAGTATACCAAGAGTTGTTTCCATTGATATCGAGCAGGGAGTGAAATAAGATGTTATTCATGAAGATTTACTGCTTTAGGGTTTGATGATGCTAGGCCCAATACATTCTTCCACATTATTCCTTGCAGGGTATCAAGAACATGCCGCACATCGACAGATGCCATGTCAAACCCATATAGCAGGACCAGTTCTACATTTTCCAGATAGTAATTTAATGGCTGATAGAAGTGAGAAGCCACAGACTCTCCTGAATATGTGTTTCATTTGGAACCTCTAGGGATTGAATTTGTCCTTTAGTGACTCTTTCTACATCTTAACTTAGGATGCATATGTCAAGTTATACCGCAGGTAGTGGATACAGGCCACCCTCTCCACTTGTCCAGTACCCAATAACCAGCGCTTGACCACAGACTTGTTTCCACTTGAAATAACAACCCCCTTGAACTTATCACCATTTACCACTATATTGTTAGACTGGGGGTACTAGTAAAAAATATTGCGCTTGCATTGGAGGCCTTGCGCCGTTCTATCGGAGATGATGATTTCATCAGAAAAAGCCAACAAATGAATGTCAACATGGCCCAACCTAACTGGAATCAGACCCTGAGCACGCCAAATCTCCTCAATATCACTAAGATATGCATTGACGAGGTTTGGAGCCAGGGTACAACTCTGCTTAAGTCCCACCTTAATCAATATATGTTCAGTGAATGCACCTTCCTCACTTAGGCAAACTCACAGTTTTTTGTCACGATGAAGCAAGGCAATCAGCTGAACAATTTTCATAGGAACCTTGTATCTAAGTAATTTAGCCCACAAACATTCACGGATCACGAAGTCAAAAGCTGCGGACAAGTCCAGGGAGGCCATGTATATTTCCATATCCTGTGTAACTGACTTTCTGCACTAGATGTGTTAACAGTGTGTCATTGAAGGATGTACCAACCTCTTGACGAAAACCCACCTGAAAGCGTGAAAAAGTGGCATTTTGATTCAGGGAGATGTTAAGATCCCTTAAAAGTAGTATAGAGAACACTTTACTGGTGAAGTCTGTAAAGCCATGGGCCCATAATTTCCAGGGTCCATGACATTGGGCCTCATTACGACCCAGGCTGTAACCATGGCGCTAGTAGCACCATGATTGCCGCCGGTATTTTACCAACTCCGCCATGGTGAATGGCGGAATTACTGCCCCATTCCAAGGTTGGTGGGGCGGTAATTCCTCATTCACCATTGGCCCTTCCCCATTCCCATTTTTGCCCCCATAGGGCTCAATGGGAATAGGGAAGGCGGTAATTACGGTACTGCAAATTGCGGTACCGTAATTACCACGATAGTCCCTTTGCGGGTTCCTTCCATAACGGCTGGTAAAACCAGCCGTTAAGGTCGGGACCCACAAAGGGACCTCGTAATTAGGCGGTAAGGGTTTAACGGCGCCAAAACCTTTTACGGCACCGTTAACCCCTTACCGCCTGGGTCGTAAAGAGGCCCTTTACCTTATTTAAGTATAGGAATAACAATAGACTTATTCAAAGACAGGAGAACCCTGTTAGTAGAATATATGTCATCAAAATAGGGCTTAAAGAAACAAGCCCAAAATTCTGGGTTCCATTTGAAAAGAAATGGTGGAAGGCCATCTGGACCAGGAGCCCTGGATGATTTAAGTTTATTTATTGTCCATACTATATCCGCCATAACCAAAGGGCAGGGATCATCAGAGATAAGCTGTTCAAAGACACTGAGATAGCGGACAGCAATAAGGGGAAGAGTTCCAAATGTGTAAACATAGTATGAAACTCATATGCTTTCTTGTATAGATTCCACTCAGAGAGTCATGGGTGGAATCTTGTATTTTATTCATGCAAGCCCAAAATTGTCTATTATCGTAACGAAGAAGTGTCTTCATCATAAACTGGTTATCTTGCCAATAAAGATCATATTTGAGGCCTTTGACCAGATTCTTATGTCTACTAGCCTCCTTAGTCCTAAGTCTGTGATATTCACAGTCAGAACGTCCCAAACCCCTCAAATGCTTTGAAGTGTGTCACTTGTGTCTCTTGGACTCCCTAATTCGAAGGTCAAATTGATGAGTATGTGAGACCGGGGGTGGTGGGGAATCCTGCCATTGGAGGCCATAGTAATGCCTTCAGCAATGCATTTGTCCAGGATTCTTTCACCAGTAGTCCATAGGGAGTCATAGCCCAGAAAGTGGTCATCCCCTAATTTGCAGGCCTGCTTCAAGTAACTCATGAGGCATCCATCTGTCCTATTATCCCATTTCCAGGATAGACCATTTGTAGTAGGTTTTACAGGAATCAATAACGGTGTACTGTCACAACTATATGCAGATGTCAACATGGTGAAGTGGATGATTAAGTGGTCACTACTACCTGGATCCAGCAAACTCATAAGACTACACCTAGATTTAATGAAAGTAGACACAACTAAATTATCAATCCATGAGGTAAGAGAACCCATATGCCAAGTATTTACAGGGGTGCCAAGTCAGGAAGAGGCTCTATTTGCAAGAGATCCCAAGAGGTCATGAAAGAATCCCATTCCATGCTCGCCTAAGATTAGGGGAGTATTTGTGAGGAGTGGATGAATTCCCATTATGTAGCTGACCTTCTGCACAATAGGTATTAAAATCACTCCCCCTAAATCATAGCATGCTGATATCCATCAGACAACCAGCGATCAAATAAACTACTAAGTAGCGCCTGTAAATCCTGGATAGAATGTTTAATCGGATTCCAGTAGACATTAAGCAGCAGTACATCTCCTATACTACTCAAGAAACAAGCATGTACTGCCAAGATACCTTTAGACATATACCATAATGTAGATGAGGCTGAAATGTTGACATCAATGGCAATAGCTATACCCCTGCAGGGAGGCCCCATCCCACTGGTTGTGGCTGGACAGGAGAAAATAGAGTAGCCATGCACATGGTTTCTTGAGAAAAGAGAATATTGTATTTAAAAAGTTCAGGTACCATACACCAGGCCCGCTTTAAATTAGTCATCCCACAAACATTCCAAGACAGCAGTCTAAGATTACTTATGCTTGGACGGTGATGGTCTCGCACCCAGAGGTTTTAATAGCAACCTCAATCCATGACCAGTCTTGATTGTCATGGGGTCTCTTGGATATACCTAATTCAGTCTGCATTGTAGCCAAAACACGTGAAGGAACACCATCTGGACCAAATGAAAATTTCTGGATAGATTCAGGCGGGGACAGGTATTGTTTAGTCATTTTGTCATTTGCTAGTTGGCATATGTCAAAGCCAAGAGTGTGGAATATGGCTCTCTGTCCACATACTAGGTTAGAAACTATATTGGAAAAGAATTTGGAGACAATCCAGTTGGAAAAGAATTTGGAGACCATCCGGTTGTTTCCTTTGGTAGTCAGAGAAATTAAGTCAATATCCCCAGAGTGAAGTGGTCTGTAAGGATATTTGGCGTGTTACAGCACAGAGTACAGCACTACTGCACAGGTAGCAATTTTCTTTGATGCAGCACCACCACATGGGTGTGGTGCATTGCTATATGTGTTGCCAGAGTAACATAGACATATAAGTAAAGACAGGCTATTCAGTCAAAAACGATTTTTACATATAAGATGCAAATCTATTTTTACAGTTAAAAGCACACATGTGCACATTCAAAAATGCACACTATTTTTCACCTGAAATGCCTATGTTGCAAGAGACACATTTGAAAATTAATAACTAACCTGACTAATAAAACTTCATTTAACATAACCCACTAATAAAAATGTGTCTCCACTGCAGAATTAGGCCTACTCTGAAAGTGAACTTTTAAACGCACATTAATTTTTTTTTCTCTGCTGCTCTGTCCACATAACTACAGGAAGCAAAGAGCTTGAAGGAACAGGAAATCAGTTTGTTACAATTTTTACTGTAGAAATGAGCCATTGTGTAGTGAGGGAGGAGATGACATGATTGATTCTGATTGGAGCAGCGTCATAGCAAGTATCATGCTAGAGGCTGTGATTAGAGTTTTGCTGGGGAAGCTTGAGGAGAGGGGGAGAGCAATCGAGATCTTGCAGAGCTGGGAGAAGGACCTGTTTCCTGGCTGAAGCATTCCTGCTGCAAAAGCTGAGAATTCCAGGCAATAACCCCGGTTTGAGAACGGCAGACGCTTGTTTTCACTGGGGTTAATCTTCAAGGGAGCCAAATTCAGAAAGAGAATAGCCAGAGAAAACTCATGCTTAACAGACAAGGTAATTACAGAAGTGTGGGAGCTGTGCGAAAGTGTGCAAAACTGTTCAGTCAGTGTATACGAGGGAGTCCCAGTCCCTTATCAGCATATTTATTGTTACCAATTGAATATATTCTCGCAGCTCTCTGTTCATTTTATCACAAATAATGTTGTACCATTTCATTTATTTCTGTAAAAAAAGGTTAAACTGTGTTTAAAGGAAATTTCTATAATACAAAAATATCTGAAAACAGATAGCTAGTGTGTATTCATTCTCTCTTTCATTTTGCATGGGAAAAGGTTTAAACGTGGGTAGATTTTTAAACAGTGCAATTGTCATTTTAAAACAGATGTGTGCATGATTATATTCAGTATGGACAGTTGTGAGTGACTGTTTGTAGCATAGCTTGTTCGAGGTACATGAGCCAACGGGAAGAGAGACTCTCTGGACATAGTTCCATACCGTATATAAGGTAGTGGAAATTACCACAAAAATACCACAATAGCCCATGGTGGCACACAACACTAACACTGAAAATGTGGTATCCCTAAAATGTAGGCCTGAGGTCTCTCTAATGATCAAGAACAATCTAAATAAAAAACAAGGGATGTTGGATATTGGGGCTACAAATAAACCAACCACTATACAAACCAACCACGCAAATTATTGTGCACATTATTTAACTAGGTCTGAATTCTGAAATAATGCAATGTATTATTGTTATGTGTGATCCAATATGAATACAGAGAGTGATTATTGCTAAAGGTATTTTGGCGGTAAGAAAGTACCGCAAAGCCCCAAATATCTATAAAATACCCAACATATTTATGGTGCGTTGCAGGCTGGGAAAGTGATCATAGAGTACCTACTGGGCGTGGCAAGCGTGTCTCACACTGCCATTTGCACATTAAAGGGAACCCATTTTACAATAGCAGTGTGCCACTAAAAACGAATTTCAGAATGTCACAAAGGGAAACCACATTTTCAGACCTAGTGCAATATTTAGAGGCAAAGTTGTTTGCACATGGGACGTGGTCGTCGAACAGCACCTTAGAATGGCGTGACCGCATTCAGGGTGAGGTGCAGAAAGAAAAACTAGACAATATTTTTGCAGAAGGCAGCATAATTCAGGTCTGCCTTACAAGATTAGTGAATGCAGCCGATAAAAGTGCAGAGAAAGACTGTTTAATACGGCTATGCGGCAAAATATGGTTTATTTTGAACGAATCCCTGCGAATGCAGGAGAATGATACCCAGCTAATTAACAGGTTAAAGACTGAATTAGATGGGGCAAGTAAAAATCAGGAAATGTTAAGAGCAGAATTGGATGTATGCCAAAAAGACATGCAATTAAAATGCAGAGACTTTGATGCTCAGTTATCCAAAAGCAAGAAACAATTTGAGGATAGTGAGCAAGAATTGGTACACTTAAAAGCCTTAGTGGACCACATTAGACAGGATAAAGATGAGGTTGTTTCAGAAATGCAGATTTTACAAAAAGAACATTGTGAAAAAGAATGTGATCTCCAGAGTGCAGAACAAGAAATGATTAAAATGATTCAAGAAAGAGACAAGAGAAATAAAGAGTTCAATGAAAGCCAAATGCAAATGTGCGACATGCAGGAGGTGATTAATAAGATGAGTGATGAAAACAACTATTTGCAAAATGAAGCAAACAGACTCCTTAAAAAGTTTAAGGACTTAGAACAGCAAATGTGCATTCCCAGGAGAGGCGGCAGGGTACCACATTCAATGGAGTGGAGGTGAATTCTAGCTCTGCCCAAAGAGCTAGTGCTCCAGTGACTGGGCCGGTGACTGAACTTGGTTGCAGCGCCCTTGGGGATTTGATACTCCATTGGGGGCAGCCACCAATCTCATACACCTGAAAACAGGATTGAATCACAAAATAGTGGCAATTCCATGCATTGCAACAAGTAGCCCCATAAAAATAATGAAATCCATTAAAGCCCTGATCAAACCATTTAAAAAGGGAGGTGAATGCTGCATTGAGGATCACTTAGAAGCGGTGCATGACATTTTTAAAGCACTCCAGATACCTAAGGAATAGTACAGACAATATTTTCATTTAACTTTAGATGCCCCGACGGCCAGCATCATAAGGGGATTAAAGGAACAGCAGAATATGACCTGGTTGGAGTTTGAAAAAGAAATTAGGCGTCATTTTTCTCCTTTTCAGTCATTGCAGGAGGCAAAGAAAGTCGCTTACACAATTACTGCTGGACCTAATACATCCCCTCGCCAATTTTTACAAGACTTAAAAAGAGCATTTTCTCGCTTTGATGTATCTTTTGACCCAAATTCCAATGAGTTTAAAACTGCATACTTCTATGGGCTACAGAAAGACATCATATCCCAATTGGTCCGTGAATTTGACTGTGACAAGTCCCTTGAATGGATTGTACATCAAAGCACAACACTATATGAGGTACTGTATTGTCAGGGTAGAGAAAGTGATCAAATGAAAAATACTAGACCTAAATCTAAAGAACCCTCAGCCACAGTAATGGAAATCAGGTCAGCCAAAATGTCCCTTGAGTCTGCTCAAAGCCAAGGTTAAAATAATGTGACACCTGAACAAAGGGGTAATCAACAAAGATCGCCATTTCTTGTACCAATGTTCCAATCACATGATCCTAGTAATAGAGAGAGCTGCATCAGCCCTAGGTATTTAGGGGACAGACCCCGGGTAGGATATCGGCCTGATATGGCAGGTATGAACAATAACCAGAGACAAAATCAAGATCAAAGAAATGATGGTCCCTACCAGTCATTGGGGACACAGAGCAGATTTGATCCCAACACCATGATATATGGTAATCAGGATAGACCCCAATATGTGGATCGATTTACTGATAATGGAAATCAACATAGGGGCCAGTACCCACAATCTGAGAGACAGGACATGAGGCAAAACGTGAACTACGATCCACGTCAGTAAAATGATTCCCCACCAGGGGACTATAATCAAAGGATGGGTGCAACCCGCTCCCCTCCACAAATGAATCAAGAGTTCAGAAACCATCCCAACCGACATCAATCACCTGAGAGGTATCAGAATAGATCTAATCAGGGGGAAAACAACCAATATCGACCTAGGCCACAGAAAGAGGATCCTAGAGAGATGGAAAGGTTCCAGTGCCTTGAGGCCCAAGTGAAAATGTTAGCTGAGCAAATAGGAAAGCTCTATACAGCACAAAAACAACCTTCCAAAGAGGGGGCTGATGGCCATAGCAATGACCGGGGGGCTTCCGAAAAGTGACTAAGTACTCATGATAACTGCAGTGCCAAAATGACAGATTGCTCTGATATAATTTTGCATAACGACTCTGAGATGCCTAATGGATTAAAAATGAAAGTGCCAGTAAATGAACTTGTGATAGAAAGTGCAAATACTTCTAAAAAAGAGGTACGGTTTAACCTAGAGCTAAATAAAACAGTAAAGATTTGCACAAATGAAAAAGAAACATTAGGAATTCCAAAAGAACAAAGGGACAGATTTAAGAAAAATGACTCATGCATGGGGAATACCAGTGAACAGGGAGTAAGTGGGGATGCTATAGCTCCTTCCCTGGGCAAGCAAAACAATGACCAAACACAGACAGAAAAAGGAAATACTCAAAAGGAGGGTACAAGTCAATCACCTGAAGAATTCTTTGAGCCACATATTTTTGAAGAGGCTGAAAGGGCTGGTATCACATTAAATGATCACAAATGCACAGAATTAGAAAATGACAAATTGCTGAATGATGTTGTTACACATGTTCAGTTGGAAGGTTATAATGTGGTCTCTGATGTTACCCAGATGGATGGGCGAACAGTGGCCACACTCCAAAAAACCTCTGATCATGGAGAAATGAATAAAGTCTCTCGCGCAGAAATGGGTAAAAAGGAGGGAAAAATGTTTTTCCATTTACCAATATGCTTAGCCAAAAGTGAAAAAGACCTGAGAAAGGTGAGGCCTGAAATCAGTAAGAATTCACACTTCTTATGTGTATTAGAGGAAGTTGAGGACAGATATTATGCACCCATCACTGTAGAAGAAAATGCCACACCTTTGCTATGATTGACACTGGCGCACAGGCCACAATTATGTCCAAGGAGCTGGTAAAGAGTATCAATGAAGGGACACCCCACAGAGTCAGATCACAGTGAATGAAAATCAAGGTCCAGTGCATAACTTTAATGGGGAGGAGGTGCCCATCATAGGTGTAACTGAGGTTGACATAAAATAGGAAGCACAGAATGAAACAAGAGGTATTGATCACATCTATTTGTAAAATTCCATTTCTGATGGGGACAGATTGCCTGAAAAGATTGCCTCCTCTCATAGATGGGGTGAATGGAGTGCTGTGGTCCTTAACCAAAAACCATTGAGGCCTAAGAAACTAAAATCACAAAACAGCAATATAAATGAATGTCACACCGTTGCCAAAACAAATGATGCTGTGGAGGTATATCTCCAGAATAGCTGCATACCTAGTGTCACTGTTATATTAATGTGTCAAGACAAAATGCAGAGCGACAATGAAAAACTACCTGTACAAATATACTTGGACCCAAGGAAAAATTGGCAGACTGCCATAGATGAGCACACATTACGTTTTTATTTAAAAGAGAAAACATGCAAACAGAATATTGCTCCTAAAACAGATTCAGAAAAAAACATTACCACTCTGGCAGAAATACACATGGAAGATGAGCAACCATGGGTTCATGTTGGTATAAATGACTATTTTAAAACAATAAAAGCCACTTTAGCGCTTGGACATGAAAGGAGTTTCATTAATGAGAAATTGTTGCAAAAAAAAATGGAGAGGGAAGAAATCCCGAAATTTAGGATTAAAAACCAATATGTTTCTGGGTTGGACAGTCCAGACTTTGAAAACCGAATTGCAGGCAGATGCATGCTTAAAATTAGCATTGGGCAGAAAACAATTTATCATAATGTATGGATAGTGAGGGGAGCACAACATGAGTTTTACATGGGCAATGACATCATGCACAGAATGTGTATGGTGTTAGATTTCCTTAATCAAAAAATATGGTCACGCCTAGGTGGTCCGGCACCTGAATTTGAAGACAAAAGAAGGGCTTATCATTGTGCACAACTGGTTCCTTATGCAATTGAATTACAAATGAGGAAAGATACTATTATTCCTGCATTTACAAAACAGTTTGCAATAACACTGAAATGCAAAAATGGACAGCAGATGAAAGGCTCTGATGCATTTTATGCCTGAATGAATCCATAAAACAGCAAGGCCTGTATTATGAATACATTCCATTGGTAGACATTGGTGAAGGATCTGTAAAAAATTATGGTAAATAATAAAGGTTGTCAGGATATTCATTTAGAGGAAAACTCCCCATTAGGAATGGCCATACAAAAATCACATTATATGGCAGATTTAAATAACATGGTGATTGGAAATATCCCTGAAAAGTATGTAGATGCCAAAGGTGAGTTGCCAGAACACCTGGACTCTCAGCCCAAAGGAATATTTAAAATTCATTCTGTGTATCCTTATGATTCAAATGAGACAGTGTGCTGCCATCAAGAGGATTGCATAATATTTAATTAAAATGAAAATGAAACAGAAAATCAGCCCATTGAAGTGGAAGCTGATATGCCAAAATATTTAAAGGTGGCAGCTTTACAAAAAGACACAGCCACACAGTTAGAGGAAAGCGCCGAGATTCCCTTACCAGAAGATTTTCGAGAATTTTCCAAAATGATAGAAGAGCAGATCTCCTTAGCGGATGCGTGTGAAAGCAATGAGGATAGGGACAATCTGAGGGAGATATTTATGGAGTTTAAGGATGTATTTGCAAAAGATGCTTATGATTGTGGTTTAATTGATTTACATGTGGCCACACTACCAGAAGGGTGTAGCAGAAATCCAGTGTTTGTACGACAGTATAGACTACCGCTGGCATGTTTAGAATCATTGGCAGAGATTATTAAAAATTTGGAATCGCGGGGAATCATCAGGCCCATTCATAGCACATCCAATACACCTATTTTAGGTGGGTTAAAGCCAAATGGTCAATGGCGGCTATGTGCAGACTTGAGAGAGTTAAATAAAAGAGTAGCAGTATCTAGATGGCCACTGCCATTCATTGATCATGGCCTAGCTCAGGTACATGGTTCAAATGTATTTACCACATTAGATCTCATCTCTGGATATTGGTGCGTGCCATTGGCAGGAGAGATACAACATTTATTTTCCTTTACATTTGACAGGACTCAATACGCCTGGCTTAGAGCTCCGTTCAGGTACATCAATAGTGGGAGTGAATTTGGCATATTTTTGAGATAGGCCATGCCGGATGCAGCAGAAAGAGGAACAATAGTTTACGTGGACAATGTCCTGATAAAAAATGAAAGCCTGAAAAGCCATTTTGATGAAATAAGACATGTGCTTGGCCAATTGCAGAAAGCAGGCGCCAAAGTATCTTTGCAAAAAGCACAATGGTGCAAGAAAAAAATGAACTTTCTAGGGCATGAAGGGACTGAACATGGGATAAATCCACAAAAGAAGAAAATAGAGGCCATACAAAGATTAAAAGATCCTAAAAATGTGAAAGGAGTAAAAAAGTTTATTAGGGATGACAGGCTATAACAGAAAGTTCATTGAAAATTATGCAGAAATCACTCAAGCATTGACTAAACTGCTTAAACTGAATACTCCCTGGAAGTGGGAAAAAGAGCAGTCTGATGCAGTGGCTAAATTAAAGGAATGTCTTGTAAAGGCACCATGTTTAGCATACCCCATAAAGGACAGGGATTTCTTTATAGACATAGGTTTTTCTGAACATTGTATGTCGGCAGTGTTATCACAAAAACACGATTTGAATCACAAAAGCATTGCCTATGCAAGTAAGGCATTTTCCCAAGTTGAAATGAAATTTAATTAATGTGAAAAGGCCCTATTAACCACTGTGTGGGCGCTACAACATTTCCGCCCCATTGTTCAGGGAGAAAAGGTGATTAACCTTTGCAATTTTTAGAGAGTAAAAGAATTAGATCAGGTAATCTAGCGCAGTCCAGAATCACTTCATGGACGCTGGCATTACAAGGTTTTCCCTTAGAAGTGAGATATGGACAAAATAAAAAGAAACCAATTGCTCAAGGGTTAGCTGACTTACATGACTGCGCAGCTGAACA
Organism: Ambystoma mexicanum; assembly: GCA_002915635.3. Lineage (NCBI taxonomy): Eukaryota > Metazoa > Chordata > Amphibia > Caudata > Ambystomatidae > Ambystoma > Ambystoma mexicanum. The sequence goes on from CM030325.1 coordinate 936,117,418, forward strand.
AATACCAAATGAAATGGAAGTGGAAACTAGTTTGCAGGAATTTGAACAATCACCACACAAAGCTTTTGATGAAAAAACATGCAAGGATTTGCCAACTGTATATGTGGATGGTTGTGCTTTTTACATTGAAAATGACAGTAATAAACAATTAGTGGCAGGAATAGTAAAAGTCTGGTAGAAATGTGAAGGCGTCCCCAGTATAGGGATGAGGATTGGAGCTAGGAGCAGTCAGGTGGCGGAATTGGCAGCCATTTATAAAGCAATTGCTACTGCAGTTGATAAAAAGTTCAGTGAAAATGTCCTGGTGACTGATTCTGACTATGCACGTAATAGCTTTGTGGAGTATTTGCCTGGTTGGAAAGCAAGAGGCATGGTTGCATACAACAAAAAGCCACTTAAACATGGAAAAATTATACAAGCCATAGACAAATTGGTGTCAGAGAATAATTCAACAATATACTGGTGAAAAATTTGTGGGCAATTAAAAACACCAGGAGAGGATAAGGAGGGAAATGATAAGGCAGACCACCTGGCTAAGATTGGGGCTGTGATGGGAGAATTGCTACCTATTGATTATTTAATGGGTGAAATACAAATTGATGCAGTGACACGTTCTAAAGCACCAAAGGAGGTAGATCAACCGGTGGTGCAGTGGAGTCATGACACACCAGACCAAGATTTGATTGAGGCACAAAAGAATGATCGAATTTTGGGAATCTATTATAATCATTTGATAGATCCTGAACAAAATTCTTTAACAGAAAATGATTGTATGGGAAAAGAAGAGTTGAGGGTGCTATTAAAGAACAAAACACGAATTAGATTACAGGATGGACTCATGATTAGAGAGTCCATAACAGGACAAATACAGTGGGTAGTACCCCTTTCATTCAGAGGGCTAATGCTACACCATGCACATGATGCCATAACTGCAGGCCATAGAGGTTCACAAAAAACATTAGAAATACTAAAAGATTATGCTTACCTGCCACATATGTCCCAAGATGTGGAATTATATACTAGAGGATGTCTAGTATGCGCCCAATTTAAACCTGCTTCACCAATGCATAGAGCACCATTGATGAAAAGAGGCCTAACTCTCCCATGGTCAGATTTGCAAATAGACTATGTAGGTCCTTTAAAAAGGTCGAGCACGGGAAACCGTTATATTTTAAGTGTGGTATGTTTGATGTCGAAGTGGATTGAATGCATTCCTGCACCAGATTGTAGTGCGCAAACAGCAACCACATTGCTGGTGAACCATGTGTTCTCAAGGTTTGGGTTGCCACAAAGAATTGAGTCAGACAGAGGAAGTCATTTCACAAGTACTCTAATGAGTAAGGTATGGCAAATACTAGGTGTGAAAAGGAAACTACATATCGCATATCGGGCAGTGTCTTCAGGTACAGTTGAAAGGAGCAATAGGTCTGTTGTGGATATTTTAAAGAAATTTGTGGCAGAAGCAGGTTCCAGCTGGGATTTACGTTTACCGTTGGTTTTGATGGCAATCAGATCAACTCCTGCCAAAGCAACAGGTGTTAGCCCCCATGAGGTCTTGACAGGTAGGAAAATGGTGTTACCACAACACCTACTATACAGAACACATGAGCAAACACTTGTGAGTGCATCCACAGTTCATGAGTACATTGATGAACTGAGGAAGCATTTGCAACATGCATTTGCTTTTGTGCAGAGAAATCTGGAAAGGACTGCTGACAGTGAAGGAATACAGTGTTGGGGATCAGGTGTACAAGTTTCATTTTGGAAAAAGTAAACAGAAAAATTCTAAATTTCTAGTAGCCTGGCAGGGGCCATTTCGAATTATAGATAAGGTCTCTCCTGTAGTTTATAAAATTTTGAAAAATGAAGGTGAAACGGCAATAGAGCAGTTCGTCCATGTAAATCAAATCAAACCATGCCATCCCAGACATGAGATCAGGCAGCTTGAGCATGTAGAAACAGATAAAGCCCCTTGAACACAAAAAGAGAAAATAAATGGGTACAATCAGGAGGCAGTGACAGAGAAGTTAAAATGTTGATTGTTATAATTGCACATAAACACTGTAATACATGTAAAAATATATAATATAAAATAAGTAAATAAATAAATAAATATATATAATGGAAGCTCATGGTTGGTGTGCAGAGAGAAAATGTATTAAATATTGAATGCTGTTTTATATGTGCTTGTTTTCTTTTTAACTTGTGTTTAATTTCAGAAAAAAAAAAAAAAAAAAAAAAACGAAATGTTTTTACCAAGCATGTTTTATTTTTGGCAAAAGGGTGAAGTTAGTTTTGTGCTATGTACTTAATTTGTTTCATTTCTATTTGATTTAGAAAATTAACATTATTTGGTCGGAGGTTCCCGGATCAGAGGCCACGGGAGACGATGGAGTCCTGGAGTCCCCTGAATGAAGACCAAAAGATGCCTGCCTCCAGGTGGAGGTGAAGACAAGATAACCAGAATGCCAGAAAAGATGACTCCTATGGATCCAAGATTGCCAAGATGAAAGTGTACTCGAATGAACAAATGACATCGCTGGTCGGACATATCAAAGGCGGACAAGAGTCCTGACATATGGAGTTCCACGTATTTATTATTTTAATTATTTATTTTAATTTGTTATATTAATTATTTGTTTTAGTTAGTTGTTTTATTTTATTGTTTTAATTGACTTGTAAAATCGAAACTTAGAGTAATGCCACTTCCACTGAGAAGGAAAATGTAGAACATTTTGTAAACTAATGAACTCAGATGAATACTGTGTTGATTGCAACTTTTTCATTGATGCACATGAATATTCATTTTGTTGGATTGCTATATTGTGAAAAGAAGAAAAGAACAAGTTGTTTTTAGGAATTGGCTTGGATCGTAGCCAAGTTCTAAAAACAAAAGGAGGATATGTAAGGATATTTTTGTCGTGTTACATGTTACAGCACAGAGTACAGCACTACTGCACAGGTAGCAATTTTTTTTGATGCAGCACCACCACATGGGTGTGGTGCATTGCTATATGTGTTGCCAGAGTAACATGGACATATAAGTAAAGACAGGCTATTCAGTCAAAAACGATTTTTACATATAAGATGCAATTCTATTTTTACAGTTAAAAGCACACATGTGCACATTCAAAAATGCACACTATTTTTCACCTGAAATGCCTATGTTGCAAGAGACCCATTTGAAAATTAATAACTAACCTTATTAATAGCTAACCTGACTAATAAAACTTCATTTAACATAACCCACTAATAAAAATGTGTCTCCACTGCAGAATTAGGCCTACTCTGAAAGTGAACTTTTAAACGCACATTCATTTTTTTTTCTCTGCTGCTCTGTCCACATAACTACAGGAAGCAAAGAGCTCGAAGGAACAGGAAATCAGTTTGTTACAATTTTTACTGTAGAAATGAGCCATTGTGTAGTGAGGGAAGAGATGACATGATTGATTCTGATTGGAGCAGCGTCATAGCAAGTATCATGCTAGAGGCTGTGATTAGAGTTTTGCTGGGGAAGCTTGAGGAGAGGGGGAGAGCAATCGAGATCTTGCAGAGCTGGGAGAAGGACCTGTTTCCTGGCTGAAGCATTCCTGCTGCAAAAGCTGAGAATTCCAGGCAATAACCCCGGTTTGAGAACGGCAGACCCTTGTTTTCACTGGGGTTAATCTTCAAGGGACCCAAATTCAGAAATAGAATAGCCGGAGAAAACTCATGCTGAACAGATAAGGTAATTACAGAAGTGTGGGAGCTGTGCGAAAGTGTGCGAAACTGTTCAGTCAGTGTATTCGAGGGAGTCCCAGTCCCTTATCAGCATATTTATTGTTACCAATTGAATATATTCTCGCAGCTCTCTGTTCATTTTATCACAAATAATGTTGTACCATTTCATTTATTTCTGTAAAAAAGGTTAAACTGTGTTTAAAGGAAATTTCTATAATACAAAAATATCTGAAAACAGATAGCTAGTGTGTATTATTTCTCTCTTTCATTTTGCATGGGAAAAGGTTTAAACGTGGGTCGATTTTTAAACAGTGCAATTGTCATTTTAAAACAGATGTGTGCATGATTATATTCAGTATGGACAGTTGTGAGTGACTGTTTGTAGCATAGCTTGTTGGAGGTACATGAGCCAACGGGAAAAGAGACTCTCTGGACATAGTTCCATACCGTATATAAGGTAGTGGAAATTACCACAAAAATACCACAATAGCCCATGGTGGCACACAACACTAACACTGAAAATGTGGTATCCCTAAAATGTAGGCATGAGGTCTCTCTAGTGATCAAGAACAATTCAAATAAAAAACAAGGGACGTTGGATATTGGGGCCACAAATAAACCAACCACTATACCAACCAACCACGCAAATTATCGCGCACATTATCTAAATAGGTCTGAATTCTGAAATAATGCAATGTATTATTGTTATGTGTGATCCAATATGAATACAGAGAGTGATTATTGCTAAAGGTATTTTGGCGGTAGGAAAATACAGCAAAGCCCCAAATATCCACAAAATACCCAACATATTGGTCTGAGCTAGGGAATTTGTGTAAATACGTCCAGAACAACAGTACTCTTTGAACCATCTTTACATTGGTCGACATCCCACCCGATGGATCATATGACCTGCCCCCGAATCAGAGATTGTCTGAGCTGGTACCTCACTTAGGCATGTCATAAGACACATTTGAGGAGGCTGCATTGTCAACCCCGACCCGATCCCCTCCACAGAATAATTCACTCCCCCAGGTGGGTACCTGTCAATACCACAGGAGCGGTCACCCCCACATGTTTTTGTAGATGGAGATAGATTGTTAACCCCTATGTGATTTGCGTTTATATTCCATAACAAGGTTAGCTTGGATTGAACCCCATTAGCCCATGACTCAATCCCACCAGGATCAAGGTTGGCTAGGTCTTAGACAAGAGGCAAGCTCAGACTGGACATAATTCCTTTGAACTACCTGGCAACCATTTACCTGGCCCTGCCCATTATTAAACGGAAAGGGACTTGTTGTTTGGTCCACCAAAATGGAAGCAGATTTACCACATCTCCCCTTGCCCTTATCCTTATTTTCATGCCCTCCATAGAAGTGCTAATAGGAGTAGTTATATATTCAGATATGGATGCACAGTCATTTTCCGCAACATTAAGATCAATTAGAGAGTCTACTGGAGAGATCTCCTCCACATGTTTTTTTTTCAGCATTGACAGATCTATTTTAACCAATAGGTTGATATTTTGACTTCGTGCCCATATTGGCCTTTGCCTTTTTCTTTTTACTTTTTGTCTGGTAGGGGACAAACAGAGGGGAATGAACTTCAACAGTGGCAGACTACCCTGATTTTCACCATCTACCTCCACAAACAATCCAATATCCAATACAATAGCAGAAGTAAACCCCATCACATCTATACACTTTGCCAAGTGGGAAGGGGAGTCCAAACACTTGAAGGAATTTAGATCTAGGTAAACCGGACAATCGCAAATCACCTGCAAGGATTTCAGGCAACAGACCTCCACTCCACTATCTACCACTACTAAATAGCATGCCTTTAGAGAATGGGGACCCACAGCTCCTGACTCTCTATCAGCCAGCCCCCTCAGATAGCCCTCAACAAATGCATCTTCTCATGTATTGCAGCTAGTGTAGCAGAATTCACCCTCACAGCGGTGGTGACCTCTCTTGCTGTTCATACATTGCTGCAAGCTCTTTGTTTACATTGGAAGAAAATTCACCCCATGATGCATTTTCTCCGGGCATAAAACACTCACCAGGTGGAAGTTGAGTCCAAAAATCCCCCTTTGGGAATGATGGAGACCTCTGTTGAACTGTCACCCTTACCAGGGGTAAACCCACAGCTACAGATCCCATAGCTTTAGTTGCCACACGACTGCCAACATATAGTCCATCATTGGCCAGAATGTGACAACCCAAACTCATGGTTTTGGTCAATAAGTTTTGGCACTGTACACCTTGGGAGCCAGAGCTAGCCCCTGAGTTCAGTGACCCAGTAATGGTCACACATTCTCCACCCAGTAGGCACTTCTTGACCAGATCTGTAGCAGTCCTGGGGTAACCATGAAATTAGATTTATGTTGCCCCCGCCATATATTTTCCCCATGTATAGTAGAAACAGTCAGATTAGTCAGTTTACAGCCTGATAATAGTTTACAGTCCGTGAAGGAGAGTGTGGTTGATGAGCCGTACGATCCCACTCTCCTTCCTGTCAACCCGAACACTGTAAACCTTTACCCTACATCGCTCACTTTGCTTGCAGGCTGGTATTTAAATATAAATTCTTAAAGGGACAGAGGCCCGCACAAGGAGTAGTGTGAAGTGCTGGTTCTCTGCTTGAATTACACAGAGCAAATGCAGTAAGAGTATCTGACCATACCAGAACACTTTGCCTCATGCTGTCCGCTTCACTTCTGAGCTGATATTTAAATACAAATCCTTAAAGGGACAGCGTCCTACACAAGGAGTAGAGCGAAGCGCCAGTCCTCTCAGCTTCAATTACACAGAGCAAATGCAGTAAGAGTCTCTGATCACACCAGAACACTTTGCCTCATATATGAAATAACTGTAAACTTCCTTTAACAAACATATTTTTTGCAACACATACCGATGTGTGGCGTTATCAGCAGCGCATGCTGGGGATGCAAGTCATGATATGATATTACATATTATGATATGGCATTTAATATGCAGCTGTACACAAGTGATTCTAGGCATGCATGGTTGAATTGCCTAATAGTATGAGGCTTGTCCATTAGCCCAGCCCCACCAAACCACCCCTGTTGTCCAATGCACCTACCCTGCATCCTAGTTCAGTGTCCACTATACCCTCATAATGTGACCAATGGCCAGTGCTCATGGCTTGCAGCCATGTCCAGTCTCCACAATCCAAAGGTCATGAGCTATGGCCATGCCCTATTCCCCAATAGGCAAATCAGAGTAGACATTTGTCCTTGCCGATGGCCAGGCCCACTGCCCAGGCAGCAAAGTTATGTCACTATTTTTTGTATTTACTTTTTGACACTTTCAAAAAAGGAAAACACAGGACAGATTTGCAAAAGCAAAATAAAAGCTTTCAGGTCCTTGCTGATGTTCCTCATGCATGTTTGCTGCAATCCGGTCCAGCTCTTTGGGCTGCAGCTGCAAGCAGAATTGGTTTTCCCAGTTAAACCTAGGGCTTCGGCCATGCCTCATGCACCAATACGTAAATCAGAGTAGGCATTCATCCTTGTCAAAGGCCAGGCCCACTCTCCATGCACCAAGGTTATATCACTATTTGTTGTACTTACATTTTGACACTTTCGGGAAAAAAAACGAAGGACATCTTTGCAAAACCATGCTTTGAGGTCCTTGCTGATGTCCCTTGTGAATGTTTTCTGCAATCCTATCCATAACTTTGGGGTGTTGCCACGAGGAGAATCTTTTTTAGCACTCAAACCTATCTCAATATCAAAAAACATTACCACATAGCCAGTCCCTGCTGGCCATGCCCACTGTAACCCCATTGCCTTTGTGGTCATGGCCAGTAGCCAGATTGTCTGGGTCAATTCCATGTCCTGAATAATCTGGCCACTGCTCATGGCCACAGGCTATCCTTCAGTCACCAAAGGTATATCACTATTATTTGTTCCTAAATTATGACACTTTTCTATTTTTGAAAAGTGTCAAAATATACGTACAAAAAATAGTCATATAACTTTGCCCTACCCTAACAAAATCAATTGCGACTTTGCACAAACATTCAAGGTTGGGTCTATAATCTTTCTGAAAGCTTGTGTGTAAATTTGTAAAACAGCAACAAAGTTATGAGCCATTTACAAATGTTGAGACCCCCATCTAAGTTTGCCCCCACTTGACAAAATCCAACTAAACTTTGCTAAAGCATTCACATTTGGGTCTAAAATCTGTTTGCAAACTTGTGTGTAGATTTGTAAAATTGTACCAAATATATAAGATTTCCAATATGTTGGGTCCCCCTCTACATTTTCCCCTTCTTGGTGAAACATGTCCGTTAAGGATCAGTTCTAAAATAATATAGCATAATTCCATGCAGTTTCATTGAGTTGCGCCAAAGTTATAAGCCATCCAAAAACTGCTTTTCATCGACCCTGTAATGCAGAAATATGCATGGATGTCCCCAATCATCTGAGATGTTTGCGGACTTCAGAGAAGAAAAAACACACAATTTCTGGCTTTTTGGGGCCACATCCCATCACATCCTCATCATCCCTCACATCCCCAGAGATAGTTTCATTAGTTTGACAAGTGCACTCTCTACGGGCGCAGTTATGCGAATCCAACATGGCATCCATTTGATGCACCTCATGTTTTTTAATTGACCAATCAGCGGTCGTGTATGATGTCTGTGAAGGTCACGCTACTTTCTGATTGGTCCAGAGGCATCTGCAGACACAATCAGGAAATGAGTTTGTGGACCGGTCCCCTATATCACTAATTTGTTTTTACCTACTTTTTGGGGATTTACAAAAAAATAATACTGGATGGATTTACACCAAATTTGCAAAAGCAGGCTTTCAGGACAAATCCTGCACTCCTTGAACAAGTTTGATGCAAATCCGTCCAGCAGCTTGGGCTGTTTCCATTGTGTCTTTGAGGATTTGAAAAATGTTGGGTCCCCCTATAGCTTTACCCCCCTGGACGTAACCCCGCCAAACATCATAAAATCATTTTGGGTAGCCATATACTCTTTTTGCAAAGTTTGGTGAGGATTTGTCGAACGACACCAAAGTTTTAAGCCACTCAAAAAGTGCTCTTTCTATGAGTTGAGCAACTTAACCATTACGATAGGGCTGCTACCGCAGGCCCTGTAATATGTGTATATATATATACACAATTTGGAGTGGGAGTCCATGCATTGTGGATTGGGCATCTGCACATTCACATGTGCACAAACATCCTTACTCTGAGAATTAGCCCCTCATCTTCTAAAGTGTTGTGAGGCTCTCAATCCCAGTGAGGAGCTTGTCATGTGGAAAAAGCTAAATTAACTCCAGGAATGGGTTCTATGGCCCTTGACCCCAATGTAGTAATATATGTCACAACCATTTTATTATGCTATTAGCCAAATCCCTGGTGATCCAAATAAGTATGAGTAATGGTTTTTAGACAAAAAAGGTGAGGTAGGGGCACAACTCTGGTTCCCAGCTGCAATAAGCTCACAGTTCAGTAATGTTCTCCTCTGAGTGCCTGCTTTCGTGCCTCAGCAATCTTCAGGGGGGCATATCTGATTCAGGTGTGCAAGGTAATGATATGATATGATAGGTTTTTTATAATGTGCTTAATACCCAGAGGTTTCTAAGTGCGGACCCTGGGATCGAACTGGGTTGTCTTACTTCCAAGGTGAGCATGTTGCTCCTGAGCTAGCCTCCCTTTTTCTTGCTAGCATGATTGTACATTATCACAATACACACTGTATAATATTTCATTAGTAAGTCAATCATGCAATCCTTTTATCACTGGAATATGTGTCAAATATGAAGACATATTGCCATTCTTATGTTTCCCAAATGCTCTTTGATGTTAATCAAATCAGCCAGGAACACCCATTGGTGCTATTTGTGCCCTTTTCCTTTCTCAAAAGGGTATTACAAAAGAGTACAATAGCAGTGCACAAGAGTGTTCATCTTAGAATAATAAGCTTCTATCAGAACATATTTTGTATGCTAATTCTAGATTTGGTATTGTGAATAGTGAAACATTCTTATTATGACTACAATATATACTGGAAGTAATCATCAGAAATGAACTTTGTGACATTTTAAAAAGAGCCCATTTGCAATGTTAGTGATATTAAAATAATGTCCTTTTTTCAATAGCTTCTTTTGTTGAGAAAACATACCCTGTTGTCTCTTTCTTGAAAAAGGTCATGCTGAGTTAAAAATCAATAATGTGTTTCTTCTGTGAGCATCAAGGCAATGTTAAGTCTGCATGCTGGTCACTGTTGGTTGGCAGTGCTGCAGAACCCAACATTTATCATGAAATGCACAAACACAAATAATTAACAAAAAATAGAAAATAACTAAAGTAATTTTAAAACTTTGAAACCTAGTTGTCTGATCTATTACTGGGTTTTTCATAACACCTGCGCATTCCCACAGAGAGCTTCTGCCTCTCGGTTAACTCCCCCATTTGGGAAAAGCTTCCTCATTGTGATGGTGAGATTCCTGCAGGACACACACAATGACAACATATGGCTCCAAGTGTCAGGCTGGTACCTACCTCGGGGGATGCCTCTCTGGCTGCTGCTCCGATTGTACTTTTAACCATAAAAAACACAGCACCCCCAAAACCCCTTTCAATATGTCTGTGTTTTTGCTCTGGTTGCGCTTCTGTCAACAATGGCTGGGGAGGCACAGACAACGTGCACCTGACAAAACAATTCTTGTCCACAGAGAGGAGAAAAAGACATCAAAAGAGTAAGAGATTGAATGCACAGAGACAAGAGGGATACAGTGAGAGAGAAAGAGCACTAGACTACTGAGGATACGCTATGCACGAGTCACATTAGAAATGCATTGCAACTTCCCCCGTGTGTAGAGGACAGTTTTTATCTGAACACTAAGTACATGTTTTATCCAGGGCTTGTGAATGGAGTATGCAATGCCATTGTTGACGTCCTTTAGCCATGTGCAAAGTTGACGATGTGCTATAACCATGTGAGGCAGCCACACCGTGGGTATGTATACTGTATTGTGTGGTCCCTAACACTCTGTGCAAGCATTAAAGTGCCCATTTCAGATGTGCGTGATTCACAGAGGGTTTTGCAAAGGGGTTTTCCAGTATAAAAAGCTTCTGCGAATTAAACCCTTTGTCTTGCAACCCATTAGCATGGATCACAACGACACAGTAAGATTTAGCCAAGCAGAAGGGTGGAGGCTTGTTCAACTGACTACATATTGCAAAACGAGTTATGCAGTCTATCCGATGAGACCAAGGAAAGGCCTAATGACAGCCCCACCTGCACTGAACTCTCTCTTCAGTTGCTGTGTGGCACGATCCTTAGATAGCAGATGTGCAAGCCAAGGCACCGGATGAGGATCTTAGGCTGTGCACTGGAGCATCTCAGATCTCCCAGGAATGGAGGATTTTAAAATGTGAAAAGCCCATAAACCCTCAAAGGACGCTCTGCATTCCCTATTTCATCACAGCGAACTCTCTGGAAAGAAGATATCCTTCCGTGCCATTTTTGTGCACGTGAAGTTAAACATATATTCTCAGGGTAGAAGATATCCTCCCGTGCCATATTTGTGCACGTGAAGTTAAACATATATTGTCAGGGCGCTTCGGCTGCTTAACACATGTTCAATGTAATAAGTTATCTTCTTCGACTTCCTTTCCTTAACCTCTTTGCTTCTTTTCTGTTGCATCCCCTCACACCTCTCTCTCTCTCTCTCTCTCTCTCTTTCTCTCTCTCTATCTCTTTCTCCCTCTCTCTGCCTCTCTCCCCCCACCTTCTCTCTCTCTCTCTCTCTCTCTCTCTCTCTCTCCCTCCCTCTTTCTCTCTCGCTCTTTCCCTGCCTCTCTCTGCCTCCATCTCTCTCTCTCTATCTTTCTCTGCCTTCCTTCCTCTCTCTCTCTCTCTCTCTCTCTCTCTTTCTCTCTCGCTCTCTGCCTCTCTCTCCCCCTCTCCTCTCTCTCTCTCTTTCTCTCTCGCTCTCTGCCTCTCTCTCCCCTCTCCTCTCTCTCTCTCTCTTGATCTGCCTCTCGCTCTCTGCCTCTCTCTCCCCTCTCCTCTCTCTCTCTCTCTTGATCTGCCTCTCCTCTCTCTCCCTCCACATTTCTCTCGCTTTCTCTCTCTCTTTCTCTCTCGCTCTCTGCCTCTCTCTCCCCCTCTCCTCTCTCTCTCTCTTTCTCTCTCGCTCTCTGCCTCTCTCTCCCCCTCTCCTCTCTCTCTCTCTTGATCTGCCTCTCCTCTCTCTCCCTCCACATTTTTCTCTCTTTCTCTCTCTCTCTCTTTCTCTCTCTCTCTATCTCTCTCTCTCCCTCGTTCTCCTTCTCTCCCTGTCTAGATTGGTCTTGCGCTAGCTTTCTGCCCTCCTTTAATTTTTTATGCAAGTCCTGATCTGCATATCTTGCCTGTCTAACGACTGATATCCCAATGTTGTCCAAGAGTACTCGCACTTGCTTGCCTAACCACTTAATCCTCCCCAATCTTAGGCATTCCTGAAGAGACATAACTAAGCTCACCATCAGTGAACTTATGGGCAACATATCTGACATAACCGCCAAACACATAACCCAGATCCGTTTTCGGACATTGGGTCCTTAAAGAGGCTTACATTGGTAATGTCACTAACCACCAATTGCTGTGTGTGCCAACACAACATGTCACTTTTAACTTAAAAATCTCAGTTCCCATCCATTATACGTTTTCTTTTTTTGCACATATTGTAACCTTGCTGCACTACTTTGTTGCATTCTAATTGTTAACTCAGTGTACGCATGTATCTTCAATTATTTGACTGGTAATTCTTATAATTGTTGTTAATTGCTGAATACTATATCATGTATTTGTTCATTATGAACACATAATAACAATTACTAAACAAAAACAGCTTAGTTCCAGCAATTATTGTCCTCTCTCAAAGTCAGCAGCCTCATTGTTCGGCATAATATGCATTCGTCTGTTTGGCTCTTTTTTCCTGAGGCCAGGGATCCTTGCATCCACAGTCGCCTGGGCGTGGGATCAATCTGTGCGCTTAAAACAATGCCTTACGCTTTCTTTCCTCTCACTAGCATGTTAAGATCAGACCCTGTCTGCTCATGCTAACCCCGAGACCAGGACACGGCACATATGATCTTTGCTTTGGAGGGAAAACATTTATTGCTTGTATTTTCATGGTATTCATAGGCTGTACTCGTCCCCTCATATTCTTTGAGGATAAAGGTCTCTTTTTTCCAAAGTAACTCTTACTTTCAGTCGGAATTGAGAGTACTAATCTTGCTCTATGCATTAGGAACAGGGACTTTCATCACTATTGTCAAAAGGAGCCAATGAGGCCTCATTTAGAATAGGAAACAGAGTAGTGAAACAATAGAGTTCCTGTCCTAGATGGCCAGAATACAATGAAGGTTCTTTAAAATCTAAGCTGTTAGATAGTTTCATTACTGTTGTCTAGGTGTTACTGGAAGCCCTTGACATGACTTTCAGATGTGTAGGGACTTTGAGGACGTTGCCCAAGTTGTGTCAGTGTTTGGATCCACTGAACCAAGTTACCTTCACGTGGGATGAACCAAGGAACCCTCAAGCTGGAGCAGGTTACATGTTACATGTGGAGTTCAACACAAATCCAGCATTTGGTAATGGGCCTAGCAGTTGTTCTTTTGTCAAATCCATTGTAGAAAATTGAGATGTGCTCAGTGTAGACATGTGCAAAACCGAACAGCAATTCCTCAGACCACAGTGGAGGATGCTCGTGGGCTTATCATTTCTCGGATCCGTGAGGCCAAGAGAAAAATTGCAACGAAGTTGGGATTTGCCCACCCTGACAATATGGGGTCCTCTTGAACTGCATTCAAGGTCCTGTTTAAGTTCAGAATGTAATTTTGCATGCAGCAGTTGGCATTTTTGTAATCAAATCTTCCTGGCTGACTCCCACAAGACACTTGATACATCACTGTGGGCCTTGTAGACTGGTAAATAAAAGTATACAGTTTTCTATGAAGAAAGTGTGACATCAGGACTAACTCCAGGTATCACATATAGCACGGGTCATCTTTGCACCCATGGGCATTAGTCTGTACACTAATGTCTAACGTCACAAACTAGGAATATACAGCATTGTCATAGAGGAGAACAACAAAATGCACTGGAGAGTGTGGCCAATTTTCAATCTTTGGGATGCTAAAGGAAATTTAAAACGATGCAAAAATGTTGTAAGCATGGTTTTTAAACCTATTTTACCATTCTGGGGGATTATCATTATCATCCAGTCCGCCTGCCAAAAATGCATGCATTTACAACAGCTCATTTGCTGAAGGGCATACCAGCTTGCTTTAGGCTTTTATACTGTTGATTACCGCCACAGTTCATTTTCATGTATCTGTGTGGTGGACAGGAGGGGCGGAACGTTACTTACATTTCCACTGCTCCCTTCCTCTCAGCTGTACAACTACCCCAGCATTTGTGCAAGCATGGATTTGCATGCTGGTGCAAATGCTGGGGTTACTAAGGACTCCATAGGACTCCATCATAAACGCTGCCTGCATGCGTACATGGCAGGCGGCATTTACGTCTTTTGCATGGCAGAATGCAGAGTGGTGATGTGCAAGCATGTGTGCCACCTTTTGCCCCTGCTGCCCCCTTTGCACTCTGCCATGCAAATGTGGACAATTCAGCGGCGGAGACCTATACATTTGCACTTTTGCGTGCGCAGGTTTGTGCCGCTGAATTCAGCACAGACTCACTATGAGCCGTTATGCGCTTAACTCACAAACTCAAACAAATCAATAACAGCACCAGACAGAAACCAAAAATAAAATGATTGAACATCTTAAAGACACTCAAACTCAACCCAACCTCAGCATGCTTCCATGTCCACAATAGAAAATGCTGCCAGAAACGTATCCTGCACGAAAAAGGGCATAGTAAAGCATAGCAGTGGTGTAATGGAGTGCAGACTACACCAGATTACAGCTGAACAGACATTTTAAACCAGCAGAAAAAATGTTCATGTTATCCGGCTTTGACGAATCAACTTTGGGGTACCAGTCGGCCCGGAGTGAATATCGGTTTCAAAACCATCACTAAGCCTAAGACCTCTAATACACCAGAAGGTATCCGAACAGATTGGAATAACAAGCAAATTACAAACCTCCTTGTCCAATTTTGGTAATGTGGACGGAACAGCAGACTGATCTTTGAAAGGTCTTGGATCGTTGGTTAGTTGAAATATAGTGAAAATACTTATTCCCCAATGATAAAAGGGACTGTCCAGTCAAGATTGTATCCAAAATATCTACTTTATTTATATCACAACAGACAGTTCTAGCAACAGTATGAAATACAATCCACTGTGTAAAGAAATTGAGAGGACAGACAGTTTCAAAGAAGGAAGAGTGAGTCATTCTGGATACTGACAGGAGGGTAGCCGGTATGGTTATTAACCACAGCAGTTTAAAGTTACTTGGATTCAGCAAAAAAGGGAGGCAGGGCTCTTAAGATATCTCGACGGACCAGGGGGACAGAACCACAATGTACCTTGTGCTGTAGATGTGGTTGGTGCTCGACAGGGTCGAGTCGGCTTCAATGTGCTGTGCAGGTTTCTGTGACAGAGTTCAAGAAGGGGGTCAGTTGCAGGTATCAGGCAGCAAGATGGTTCGGTGAGCGAAGCTGGATGGACAGGTGAAGGCTGGCCTACACAGAGGCTTGGGGTCTGGAATCGCGGTTCTGAATCACTGGTCGAGACGTCTCTGATGTCTTTAAGCAACTGTGGCTTGACAACGTCATTGATGACATCACTGATGACATCACATCTGAAATTATTTTTGATGTAAATTCCCTACAAGGGGTAGTGTTTATAATGTTGGTAACATGATGTCAGGGGGGATTGTATAATGTTAAAGATGTAATAACTAGCAAACAATTCAAGACTTACTACACACTTGTGCTAGTACAAAGTATACATATGAAGGGCCACAATGCATACAAATCAGAGGCACATACAGGGTAACTAAAGTAAGGAAGAAAGACACAGCATCATCAGAAAATGTTAATAGCTTTAAAGTTTATTTTCATGTATATAAATGAATTGTGTGCTTGAGGCCTGCCTATTGCCCCATGTATGTGCACCAGGAGCTGAGACCAAACCATAAGCTAAGTACTTTAAGAACATATGAAATGTTTAACATATACATATACAAACATTTTTGAATTTTAATATTCTAGCTCTCAATCACCAAAACAACAGGCCTAGATATTTCAGTGACCAAAAATAAGTGGGCCACATATGTGATGTCATCAGTGATGTCATCAACTACATTTATGATGTCATCTTTGATGTTATGGGTGTTAGTCTTAGCAGTGCATGGTGGTGGCGTGAGTTATGTTTGCTTAGCTTAATTTCGGGGGGTTTTCAGTTTTACTTTTAACCATAACGTCCCTGTAACAAGGTTTTTCCATAGAATTTCATAGGTTTTTGCTAGTGCAACTTAAACATAACGTCCTTTAACAATGTTTTTGTTAGTGAATGTCATAGATTTTTAGTAGGCCACGTTGCTTTAGCATAGCGTTTTCTGTAAAGAGGATAGGTATTTTGGATGGCAACATAACCATAACGTCCCGTTAACAACGGTTTCTTACTAATTCCTTGGCTGCCCTCATGATAAACGTGTGAAAAAGGGAAAATTGCCTGGTTTATGTATCCATTTGCACTACCCCTTACTTTTCCAAATAATGTTGTTGTATCGTACCAATTATTGATGTACATAGTAAATGTTGTGTACTGTGGCAGTAGGCTCTCTTTTTGTGTTAAAAGGGCATGATAAATCTGTGCTGCACAGTCTTGGCCGAGATGAGTACAAAAGAGCAATATAAACATTTCCTAGGGACACAGCACCTGGTTGTCATATGTGCAATCACACTGCAACTATCCATAGGACTCCATTAGTGGCCGCATGGCCACATGTTCGAATGTACATTTAAGTAGTTGTGGAAGCGCACGTGTTTCAGTTCCACACCTACACCCATGCATAGGTCATCCACTGTATGCTGGTAACACAGCACCTGTCTGTTGCCAGCCCTATGGAATCATGCAGTAAAGTACTGCATTTAAAGTACTGCTGCCGACTTCATGGGTGGCTATGCAAACCTACCAATGTGTGGCTACAGTACACCTACCTGTATAACGGCCACTGTTAAACAAGGACCAGCAACCTGCATTGTCACGAGGCCGTGTTATATGTCGTATTACTTTAGTTTATCTGCTGCTTGCCTTTCCATGACCCATGAAATAAATACATGTGTCTGCACTCAGCGGTGTGATGGAAAGTATCAATAGGATTCCTGCAGGTTGTACATTTGAAGAAAACATGTAACTGCAGGTGGAACAGTTTGTACTTAGTCTACAAAATGGCAAAGCTGCTGCACCTTCCTCCGGCACATCCTAGTGCATGTAAAGGCAAGTAAGGAAACATCAAAATATACAGAACGCAAACAACCTTAGTGCCCGTTACAAAAGCACTGTAGCAGCATGGGTCGCACAGAATACATGGTTTCCAGCTTCACGTAATGAAGCTGTGTTTCACGTCCTTGTAAACATTCTTGTATTCTATAATGTATGTATGTCCGTGAATGCTACCCCTAACACAATTGCCGCAGCATAAACTGTTTGTACTGCATATGACGACAACTGAAAACAAAGCACAAGGGACCAGTGGGCATGCTACTGCCCTTCCAGCAATTACGCAGGGTACTTTCATGTACAGCATTTTGCACATCTGCTGGGGGCAACAAGAGGGGCATTGCAAACCATATGCCGCACTAGAGACCCTCACCCACCAAAGCATTGTATTGTGCATGTACTGCAATGCGCTACTGTACAGAGGGAAGGAACTTGGAAGGGCGTGGGAACATTCCTTACGGGAGCATTACAATGACTGGCGCCTATGTGGGTGAGGACCACCCAATATTTTTGTCTCCCGGTTCACCCCCTATAGTATCCAGACAGGTGCTGCCCCTTCTATACCGGACCTTTCCCGCCGTTCCTTCTGTAGCGTGTGTGAGAATACCATAATAAATAAAAATGAACTGTGTAAGAGAAAAAGGTAAATAAAGATAGAACCTTTCACAGATCAACAACATAATTGCCAATGCATGCATGCAGGGCAGGAGGCATGGCAGTGTGGTAACTACTACATTTCAATCGGTTACAATGGGGGTCACTGTACAAAGAGGTTTTTTAGGTGTTCCAGAACATTTTCAAGAGAGCCACAGCACAACACTAAATACAAACACATGTCACTACTTTCAAGAAGGGCACCAAGCCAATTTAGACGGGGTGTGAACAAATCTGGATGACTGGCATAGTTAGAAAAACATTATAGCTGGGGAAAAGTATTTGTGCTGTGAAAGGTCATAGTCCCATGGGCGAAGGATGCCATTGGAACATTTCAAACAAGGCCACAAATACTCTATTTTGCAAAGTACCGCGCTGTTTGAATTCACAAACCAAATAGGAAATGACACTGCCACATCGGCGGCTGCATAATGCAATAGTATGCAAGAGATCTGAAATAAATGCATGAACTGGGCAAATGCCTCCTTCATCGCAAACAGCACTTAAGATTGTGTAACATGCTGAGCCATTTTCCCTGCACAATGAACAGCAATAATATCGACATGATTGAGTGTCACCACAGTGCCACACAGAGAAACCAAAATCTGGCACTTCCTTGTAGCTACTTCATAGCACTACACATGCACATGATACATTGCAACATGAGTAGCCACTGCACAGTGTTTTCCATTCACTTTCACTCAATGTATGTTAGAATCCCCTAAAACCTACATGCTGTGCTTCGTGAAACACACAGCCATAACTGCACCATCTGCATTTCTGTCAACAAATACACTGTGTACCACAGTCTGTCAATGCACACCACACCCACACACTTTATTGCCCAATCCCTAAGCCTCTGCAGGCCCATTTCTATGGCCGTCATCTGCAAAAGGGGCGTATGTAACACATGCCACCCTGCAACTATCACGATATTTGCTGACTTCTTCTGCTGGATGCGCGCAGGCGTGGGGGAATAACTTTCAACCAGGGGAGCGGATGTCGTTAGGTGTGGTGGCTCTTAAAAGAACCTTGTTTTTTTTTTTTTTGTAAAGGTGCTTTTGTAATCTTCATACGTAAATGTGTGTTTTCAACGTCAGCCCAGATTCTTATAATAGGGTCTTCACTGCTGTGTGTAGATTGTGAAACAACATTTACAGGGTAATTCATAGAATTCAGCGCACAAGTGGCGCACGCGGCTGGCGCAAAGTGTGTGCGTGCGACTTTCTGCGCCAGCCGCGTGCGCTAAAATCCATTTCCGCGCACAGCATATTCATGGATTTTAGATACTAAAACCAGCCGTGGCGCACAGTGGCGCAGCGACCCCGTAGCAGCGCAAGTTACGTTCCCAAGAACGCCCCTCGCGCAAGGAAAAGCCATCAAAATCCCCAATCCAGCGCAAAGGGCTACGCTAACCCTGTACCAGTATACAGGGGCGCACACAGCACACGGCAAGCGGGGAACGTGTATTTCAGGGGCGCGCGGGAAGTTTCACATGCAATTAGCCCTGTGCAAGTGGGCTATGTGTATAACCCGGGTGCGCGGGAAGTTAGACACGTGATAGGGCCTGTGCGAGTGGGGTGCATGTATTCCTGGGGTGCGCGGGAGGTTTCACACGTGATCGGAGCGGGGTACGTGTAAATCGGGGGTGCACGGGAAGTTTCACATGCGATTGGCCCTGTGCGAGTGGGCTACGTGTATAACTGGGGAGCGGGGAAGTAACACACGCGATAGGGCCTGTGCGAGTGGGGTACGTGTATAACTGGGGTGCGCAGGAAGTTACACACGCGATTGGCCCTGTGCGAGTGGGGACGTCTATTCCTGGGGTGCGCGGGAAGTTTCACACGTGATTGGCCCTGTGCGAGTGGGGTACGTGTATTCCTGGGGTGCGTGGGAAGTATCACACGTGAAAGGCCCTGTGTGAGTGGGGTACGTGTATTCCTGGGGTGCGCAGGAGGTTTCACACGTGATTGGAGCGGGGTACGTGTAAATCGGGGGTGCGTGGGAAGTTCCAAACGCCATTGGCCCTGTGCGAGTGGGGTACGTGTATTCCTGGGGTGCGCGGGAAGCCTCACACGCGATGGGAGCGGGGTACATGTAAATCGGGGGTGCGTGGGAAGTTTCATATGCGATTGGCCCTGTGCGAGTGGGGTACGTGGATTACTGGGGTTCCCGGGAAGCTGCACACGCGATTGGCCCTGTGCGAGTGGGGTACATGTATAACTGGGGTGCGTGGGAATTTACATACGCGATTGGCCCTGTGCGAGAGGGGTACGTGTATTCCTGGGGTGCGTGGGAAGTTTCACACGCGATAGGCCCTGTGCGAGTGGTGTACGTGTATTCCTGGGGTGCGCGGGAGATTTCACACGCAATCGGAGCGGGGAACGTGTAAATCGGGGGTGCGTGGGAAGTTCCACATGCGATTGGCCCTGCACGAGTGGGGTACGTGGAAACTGGGGTGCGCGGGAAGTTTCACACGCGATCGGAACGGGGTACGTGTAATTCGTGGGTGCACGTTAAGTTTCACACACAATTTTGCTGTCAGAGCGGGGTACGTGAATTACGGGGGTGCGTGGGAGTCCTACCCATGAATTGGCAGTGTGGGTTCTCCCAGGTGTTTCCTCTACACCCTCCACAGCCCCTGCAGGCAGCCCACACCACAGGGGACTACCCTGCACCCCTGATCATGTCCCGCAGGTAGTCCATCAACCATGGGCATGCCCCACAGCCAAGCCACATGTCACCTTGCACTACTGATCACCAACTCATGTCCCCCAGCACCCCCACCCCCAGCAGTCAGGGGCACCTGCCAGCAGGCCCCCACTCATGTCCCCCAGCACCCCCACCCCCCAGCAGTCAGGGGCACCTGCCAGCAGGCCCCCACTCATGTCCCCCAGCACCCCCACCCCCCAGCAGTCAGGGGCACCTGCCAGCAGGCCCCCACTCATGTCCCCAGCACCCCACCCCCAGCAGTCAGGGGCACCTGCCAGCAGGCCCCACTCATGTCCCACTCATGTCCCCTGCACCCCACCCGCAGCAGTGCAGGGGCACCTGCCAGCAGGCCCCCACTCATGTCCCCCAGCACCCCCACCCCCCAGCAGTCAGGGGCACCTGCCAGCAGGCCCCACTCATGTCCCACTCTGTCCACCAGCCCCCCCCCCAGCAGTCAGGGCACCTGCCAGCAGGCCCCCACTCATGTCCCCCAGCACCCCCACCCCAGCAGTCAGGGCACCTGCCAGCAGGCCCCACTCATGTCCCACTCATGTCCCCAGCACCCCACCCCCAGCAGTCAGGGGCACCTGCCAGCAGGCCCCCACTCATGTCCCACTCATGTCCCCTGCACCCCCACCCCCAGCAGTGCAGGGCACCTGCCAGCAGGCCCCACTCATGTCCCACTCATGTCCCCTGCACCCCCACCCCCAGCAGTCAGGGGCACCTGCCAGCAGGCCCCACTCATGTCCCACTCATGTCCCCCGCACCCCACCCCCCAGCAGTCAGGGGCACCTGCCAGCAGGCCCCCACTCATGTCCCCAGCACCCCACCCCAGCAGTCAGGGGCACCTGCCAGCAGGCCCCCACTCATGTCCCACTCATGTCCCCCAGCACCCCACCCCCCAGCAGTCAGGGGCACCTGCCAGCAGGCCCCCACTCATGTCCCCCTGCACCCCACCCCCAGCAGTCAGGGCACCTGCCAGCAGGCCCCACTCATGTCCCCTCTGCACCCCCACCCCCCAGCAGTGCAGGGCACCTGCCAGCAGGCCCCACTCATGTCCCCCAGCACCCCCACCCCCAGCAGTCAGGGCACCTGCCAGCAGGCCCCCACTCATGTCCCCCTGCACCCCACCCCCCAGCAGTCAGGGGCACCTGCCAGCAGGCCCCACTCATGTCCCCAGCACCCCCACCCCCAGCAGTCAGGGGCACCTGCCAGCAGGCCCCACTCATGTCCCCTGCACCCCACCCCCCAGCAGTCAGGGCACCTGCCAGCAGGCCCCCACTCATGTCCCACTCATGTCCCCAGCACCCCCACCCCCAGCAGTCCGGGGCACCTGCCAGCAGGCCCCACTCATGTCCCCTGCACCACACCCCCACAGTCAGGGCACCAGCCAGCAGGCCCCACTAATGTCCCTCAGCACCCCCACCCCAGCAGTCAGGGGCACCTGCCAGCAGGCCCCCACTCATGTCCCACTCATGTCCCCAGCACCCCCCCCCAGCAGTCAGGGCCACCTGCCAGCAGGCCCCCACTCATGTCCCCTGCACCCCACACCCCCAGCAGTCAGGGGCACCTGCCAGCAGGCCCCCACTCATGTTCCCCCGCACCCCCACCCCCAGCAGTCAGGGG
Organism: Ambystoma mexicanum; assembly: GCA_002915635.3. Taxonomy (NCBI): domain Eukaryota; kingdom Metazoa; phylum Chordata; class Amphibia; order Caudata; family Ambystomatidae; genus Ambystoma; species Ambystoma mexicanum. Next base: position 936,139,574 of record CM030325.1, read on the forward strand.
CACCTCCACCAGGCCCCCACTCATGTCCCCCTGCACCCCCACCCCCAGCAGCAGGGGCACCTGCCACAGGCCCCCACTCATGTCCCCCTGCACCCCACCCCCCAGCAGTGCAGGGGCACCTGCCAGCAGGCCCCACTAATGTCCCCAGCACCCCCACCTCCCAGCAGTGCAGGGGCACCTGCCAGCAGGCCCCCACTCATGTCCCACTCATGTCCACCAGCACCCCCCCCCCAGCAGTCAGGGGCACCTGCCAGCAGGCCCCACTCATGTCCCCAGCCCCCACCACCCCCACCCCCAGCAGTGCAGGGGCACCCTCCACCAGGCCCCCACTCATGTCTCCTCATCACCACACCCCACCCCCAGCAGTCAGGGCACCTGCCAGCAGGCCCCCACTAATGTCCACCAGCACCCCACCCCCCAGCAGTCAGGGCACCTGCAGCAGGCCCCCACTCATGTCCCCAGCACCCCACCCCAGCAGTCAGGTGCACCTGCCAGCAGGCCCCCACTCATGTCCCCAGCACCCCCACCCCCCAGCAGTCAGGGGCACCTGCCAGCAGGCCCCCACTCATGTCCCCCAGCACCCCACCCCCCAGCAGTCAGGGGCACCTGCCAGCAGGCCCCCACTCATGTCCCACTCATGTCCACCACCCCCCCCCAGCATTCAGGGGCACCTCCAGCAGGCCCCCACTCATGTCCCCCTGCACCCCCACCCCAGCAGTCAGGGCACTGCCAGCAGGCCCCACTCATGTCCATCATGTCCCCAGCACCCCCCCCCCCCAGTGCAGGGGCACCTGCCACCAGGCCCCCACTCATGTCCCCCAGCACCCCCACCCCCAGCAGTCAGGGGCACCTCCACCAGGCCCCCACTCATGTCTCCCAGCACCCCCACCCCCCAGCAGTGCAGGGGCACCCTCCACCAGGCCCCCACTCATGCTCCCATCACCCCCACCCCCCAGCAGTGCAGGGGCAGCCTCCACCAGGCCCCCACTCATGTCTCCACCACCCCCACCCCCAGCAGTGCAGGGGCACCCTGCCAGCAGGCCCCACTCATGTCCCACTCATGTCCCCGCACCCCACCCCCAGCATCAGGGCACCTGCCAGCAGGCCCCACTCATGTCCCACTCATGTCTCCCACACCCCCACCCCCAGCAGTGCAGGGGCACCTCCAGCAGGCCCCCACTCATGTCTCCCCAGCACCCCCACCCCCAGCAGTCAGGGGCACCTCACCAGGCCCCCACTCATGTCTCCCACCACCCCCACCCCCAGCAGTGCAGGGGCACCTCCAGCAGGCCCCACTCATGTCCCCTCACCCCCACCCCCAGCAGTCAGGGGCACCTGCCAGCAGGCCCCCACTCATGTCCCACCAGCCCCCCACCCCCAGCAGTCAGGGGCACCCGCCAGCAGGCCCCCACTCATGTCCCCTGCACCCCACCCCCAGCAGTCAGGGGCACCTGCCAGCAGGCCCTCACTCATGTCCCACTCATGTCCACCTGCACCCCACCCCCAGCAGTCAGGGCACCTGCCAGCAGGCCCCCACTCATGTCCCACCATCCCCACCCCCCAGCACAGTGGGGCACCTGCCAGCAGGCCCCCACTCATGTCCCACTCATGTCCCCCTGCACCCCCACCCCCCAGCATCAGGGGCACCTCCACCAGGCCCCCACTCATGTCCCACGCACCCCACCCCCAGCAGTCAGGGGCACCCTCCAGCAGGCCCCCACTCATGTCTCCTCATGTCACCACACCCCACCCCAGCAGTGCAGGGGCCCCTTCCACGCAGGCCCCCACTCATGTCCCCTGCACCCCCACCCCCCAGCAGTCAGGGGCACCCTCCACCAGGCCCCACTCATGTCCAATCATGTCCCCAGCACCCCCTCCCCAGCAGTCAGGGGCACCTCCACAGGCCCCCACTCATGTCCCCAGCACCCCCACCCCCAGCAGTGCAGGGGCAGCCTCCACCAGGCCCCCACTCATGTCTCCCCAGCACCCCCACCCCCAGCAGTCAGGGGGCACCTGCCAGCAGGCCCCACTCATGTCCCCTGCACCCCCACCCCCAGCAGTCCAGGGGCACTGCCAGCAGGCCCCCACTCATGTCCCACTCATGTTCCACAGCACCCCACCCCCAGCAGTCAGGGGCACCTGCCAGCAGGCCCCACTCATGTCCCCAGCACCCCACCCCCCAGCAGTCAGGGCACCTATCACCAGGCCCCCACTCATGTCTCCCACCACCCCCACCCCCAGCAGTGCGGGCACCTGCCACCAGGCCCCCACTCATGTCCCACTCATGCCCTCACCCCCACCCCCCAGCAGTGAGGGGCACCTGCCAGCAGGCCCCACTCATGTCCCACTCATGTCCCCTACACCCCAGCCCCAGCAGTCAGGGGCACCTCCAGCAGGCCCCCACTCATGTCTCCCAGCACCCCACCCCCAGCAGTAGGGGCAGCCTCCACCAGGCCCCCACTCATGTCCCCACCACCCCCCCCCCAGCAGTGCAGGGGCACCTGCCAGCAGGCCCCCACTCATGTCCCCGCACCCCCACCCCCAGCAGTCAGGGGCACCTGCCAGCAGGCCCCACTCATGTCCACTCATGTCTCCCAGCACCCCCACCCCCCAGCAGTGCCAGGGGCACCCTCCACCAGGCCCCACTCATGTCTCTCCACCACCCCCACCCCCAGCAGTGCAGGGCACCTCCACCAGGCCCCCACTCATGTCTCCCATGCCACCACCCCACCCCAGCAGTCAGGGCACCTCGACAGCAGGCCCCACTCATGTCCCACTCATGTCCCCAGCACCCCACCCCCAGCAGTCAGGGGCACCTGCCAGCAGGCCCCCACTCATGTCCCACTCATGTCCCCTGCACCCCCACCCCCAGCAGTGAGGGGCACCTGCCAGCAGGCCCCCACTCATGTCCCACTCATGTCCCCTGCACCCCCACCCCCAGCAGTCAGGGCACCTGCCAGCAGGCCCCACCAGCCATCATGTCCCACTCATGTCCCCTTGCACCCCACCCCCCCAGCAGTCAGGGCACCTGCCAGCAGGCCCCCACTCATGTCCCCTCACCCCCACCCCCAGCAGTGCAGGGGCACCTGCCAGCAGGCCCCCACTCATGTCCCCCAGCACCCCACCCCCAGCAGTGAGGGGCACCTGCCACCAGGCCCCACTCATGTCCCCCACACCCCCACCCCAGCAGTGAGGGGCACCTGCCAGCAGGCCCCCACTCATGTCCCACTCATGTCCACAGCACCCCCACCCCCCAGCCACCAGGGGCAGCCTCCACCAGGCCCCCACTCATGTCTCCCACCACCCCCACCCCCCAGCAGTGCAGGGGCAGCCTCCACCAGGCCCCACTCATGTCTCCCACCACCCCCCCCCAGCAGTGAGGGCACCTCCAGCAGGCCCCCATCATGTCCCCTGCACCCCACCCCCCAGCAGTCAGGGGCACCTCAGCAGGCCCCACTCATGTCCCACTCATGTCCCCACCACCCACCCCCCAGCAGTGAGGGGCACCTGCCAGCAGGCCCCCCTCATGTCCCACTCATGTCCCACCACCCCACCCCCAGCAGTGCAGGGGCAGCCTCCACCAGGCCCCACTCATGTCCCCCACACCCCCACCCCCAGCAGTCAGGGCACTCCAGCCTCCACCAGGTCCCCACTCATGTCTCCCACCACCCCACCCCCCAGCAGTGCAGGGGCACCTCCACCAGGCCCCCACTCATGTCTCCCACCACCCCCACCCCCACAGGTCAGGGGCACCTGCCAGCAGGCCCCCACTCATGTCCCACTCATGTCCCCCTGCACCCCCACCCCCAGCAGTGCAGGGCACCTGCCACCAGGCCCCCACTCATGTCTCCCACCACCCCCACCCCCAGCAGTGCAGGGGCACCCTCCACCAGGCCCCCACTCATGTCTCCCACCACCCCACCCCCC
>CM030325.1:936143520-936222630 GCA_002915635.3 Ambystoma mexicanum
GGATTCAATTTGGATTTTTTTTTCATTATGGACATGCAGTAATGTTTTTTTTTTTCAGGACAATGTATTGTAAATAGTTGGACTAATGGATTGATTGAGCATTTTTATTTTATCATTATGAACATGAAACAATGGATATCTTTTTTTTACCTTTTTTTTGGATTTGCGTTGGTGGAGGGAGAGTTTGGACTGTTTTTTCTTTCAATTTTTTTTGCATTGCTTATCATTTTCATTCATTCATCTTTTTCACATGCTTTTCATTTCATGTTTGATATTTTGGTATGCTTTCATTTATTTATTTATTTATGTACATAATACATTTTCATATTTTAGTTCCATGTGTGGGATTTGCCTCATTGGGTTGATGAATGTGAAAATGTGGGTTTACACAGGCAATGCCAACCAGTGTATGTGTGTGATGGACATGTGTTGATGTACATAGTTGAGCTTTGGTTTGTGTCTTGAGATAGGCATGTCAGTGTGGGTTGGATTGGGAAATCATTGCGTCTAAAGAATGGGGTGACGTGATGTGGTATGTTTTGGTGTAGAAGTGGGCCATGACTGTGCATCTTTTATTTCGTGTAGGGGGGGACATGAGTGGGGGCCTGCTGGCAGGTGTCCTGCACTGCTGGGGGGTGGGGGTGCAGGGGGACATGAGTGGGACATGATGATAGTGGGGCCTGCTGAGGTGCCCCTGCACTGCTGGGGGGTGGGGGTGCAGAGGGAACATGAGTGGGGCCTGCTGGCAGGTGCCCCTGACTGCTGGGGTGGGGGTGTACAGGGCAAGAGTGGACAATGAGTGGGGGCCTGCTAGCAGGTGCCCCTGACTGCTGGGGGGTGGGGGTGCAAGGGGACATGAGTGGGGGCCTGCTGGCAGGTGCCCTGCACTGCTGGGGGGTGGGGGTGCAGGGAGACATGAGTGGGACATGAGTGGGACATGAGTGGGGCCTGCTGGCAAGTGTCCTGCACTGCTGGGGGTGGGGTGCAAAGGGACATGAGTGGGGCCTGCTGGCAGGTGCCCCTGACTGCTGGGGGGGGGGTGCAGGGGGACATGAGTGGGACATGAGTGGGGCCTGCTGGTGTCATGATCTCTGCTTCCAAAAGGTCAGGTTTTCCCATCTCCCTTGGAAGCAGATCCATAACCCAGGTTCCGAGTGCCAACCAGTCCCAATTGGGACCTTTTGGACCCAGTCCTGGCGCCAGTGGCACCAGGCTCATAAATATGCCCAGTCCCAGCGCTGGAAGCGCCGGGCTCATAATGCTTGGGTGGACTTACCTGCAGCAGACCATGCTGCTTACTTGCCTGCCAGTTTGAGCCTCTGATCCTCTTTCTGTTTGGAACTACTTTTCCTGTTGGGTGGGGCAGGAGCCACTCCTAGATTCAGAACACTGGAACTCTTCTGGAAAGCAGGAACTCTTTTCTTACCAGGCGTGGCTGTGGAAGGAGACACCTAAGCACTACAGGAGGCTATTTAAACCACACCCCGATGGATGAATCTTGCTTTACGTTATTCTGCATCCTCTGCAGCAGAACGCTCTTCGTGTCTTCTGCATCTGATCCTGGGCCTAAGGAAAAAGGCTTACCATCCTGAATCCAGTCTTCAGCAACACCTATAAAGACAAGAAAGAACAGGTTAGCATTACGGTCTTCAGTGACAGCTCTTCACTTACCTGGTCCATCGGCTGTCACCAACGCCTCGCGCTGCATTCCGGCATCTGAAAGACAAAGGCTTACCTACTCTTCGTGCGCTCCGGAGGTCTTCACACTGCATTCCGGCATCTGAAAGACAAAAGCTTACCAACTCTTCGCACGCTCCCGGAGGCCTTCGGCGCTGCATCCGCATCTGAAAGACAAAACAAGGTGTGGTTTAAAGACATTGGGGAACTTTAATACTCACGTGCCATTACTCCTTTCCACATCTAACACAGTGGGTATTCCGGCACCCTGCAGCCGCTCCGAACTTGTACCTGCAAAATAAAAAGACAGTTAGAGCGGCATCATGAAGCAGGCAACAAGCGCTTACTTACGTGCTTCCAGGCGCTTCTATTCATCACACGGGCTCCATCTTCAACTCACTTCAGCCCGTCATCCGCCATCGCCGGAACCCTGCAAAACAAGAAACATCATTACTAAAGACTTTAAAGACATTAGAAATATTCGAAACTTACCGTTCGTGCAGTAAACGACGGACAGCAGTCCTCTGAAGTCGAGAGGCCTGCTCCCCTTATCCAGTGAAGAAACTGGTTACAGCACCCTGCCCCGAGGCAGATGGAGAGCACGGCGTTCACTTACCTAAGGTGAGAGCGTTAACCTTTGGGGTTCTACAGGAGAAGAGAAAGGGAAGAAGAGAGAGACATTCAATAACCCAGTTCCTTAATCCCATATTTTCTATCTGCAGACATCTTACCCTTCGAGTCAGACATACAGTGCACAGAGGTCCAGCCCAAAGAGCCAGCCGTGTGTTACACATCACCTTTGAAGATACGGTATACGCCCAGTCAAGACCGGCGCCTCTACGGGAATCAGGCGTGAGCGTTACAGAACGCAAAGCCTACACAAAACTCCCGTCCAGGCGCTAATGGAAACCTCGGATACCGACCAGCTAGCCCAGTTACTTGGGGAACTAAGGGCAGAAGTGCATGCAGCCCGTCAGGAAACGAACGCTCTAAGAAGGGAACTGATTATTTCCAAGGAGCGAACAGATGATCTCGCTAGACAATTGCTACAGTCACAAGCCGGACAGACCCCGTTACCCGCATCTGGGGGAAATCTTCCTTCTACATCCTCTATGAATCCAGTGCAGATCAACCTACCTGGGAATGTACCTCTGGCTCCGCCCGAACGATTTTCTGGTGACCCAAAGAGGTTTGCAGTATTTATCAATCAGTGCCGGTTGCATTTCTTATGCCGGCCAGCAGCCTTTCCAACTGATCAAGCTAAAGTTAGCTTTCGTGCTTTCCGTACCTTAGTGGCAATGCGGCAGACTGGTCGATCCCTCTAGTAAATCAAGATGATCCGGTCCTCCATGATTTTTCAAGCTTTTCAGCTCAGTATGGAAAAACTGTTCGCAAGACATTCACAGGGGCAGGCCTTGGACAATGAGCTTCTTTCGTTGCGACAAGGTAATCAAGACCTTTTGGCTTATATTGCGTCTTTCAACAGACTGATAGCGGAAACTCAATGGCCTGAGGACAAAAGGATTACGCTGTTTTATAGAGGTCTACGTGGAGAGCTCAAAGATGTGTTAGCCCAAGTAGTGAATCCCCCACAAGATTGTTCGGACTATATAGACTTAGTCGTTCAAATAGATCACAGACTGCAGAACAGGAAGGCCGATCGTTCCAAGTTTGATGCTCGAGTATTTTCCAAACCGCCAACTCCTTCCAAAGGAGTAGACTCCGGGGAACCCATGCAAATAGGGGGTCTGAAAGGTCCTCTAACACAAAAGGAGCGGGAAAGGAGAAAACAGTTGCAATTATGCTCTATTGCGGAAACTCAGGGCACTTTCTTCGAGACTGTCCGGTGAAACCTGCCAAGAAGGCAGTAGGAGCTGCAGTTACCAAAGTTACAAACTCTGAGCAGGGAAACGACCTCGCCCGACAAGAATAGAGGTCCTCTTGCCGAGCGTAAAAACCAGTTCCGTGACCTCGCATTTCGTGATACCTATGGTCCTCATTAGCCCTGATAATCCGGATCGATTACATGCAATTGAAGCTTACGTCGACAGCGGTGCCATCGGCAATTATGTGGATCATGAAATGGTTTTGAGGATGAATCTAACTCTTTGTCCCAAAGCTGTAAAGGACGTCATTACTATGGTGGATGGTACGGCGATAGCCTCCGGGCCAGTAACGCATACCACTCAAGAGGTGACGCTAGTAAGTCAAGATGGACACCATGAGAAGATCGTGTTCGATGTGATCAAGGCCCCTCAGTTTCAGATTATTCTAGGAATACCTTGGTTAGAGAAACACAATCCTCTGATCGATTGGCGAGCAAGAACGGTCCAGTTTCCAGAATGTGTCTCTACTTGTCACCCTCCACCTGGTGTTGCACTGGCAGCAATTTCTTCAGAGACTCCCCAGTTACCTCCAGAATACCTAGAATACCAAGATGTTTTCCGGAAGGATCAAGCTAACTCTCTACCTCCTCATAGGTCTTATGACTGCCAGATAGACCTGATACCTGGATCTACTCCTCCTTGTAGTAGAATTTATGCCCTCACCGAGCCTGAGAACCTTCACCTTTCGACAATACCTGGATCAATACCTGGCAAATGGGTTTATTTGTCCTTCCAAGTCCCCTGCTTCTTCAGCCTTGTTCTTCATTCCAAAAAGGAAGGAGACCTTAGAACTTGTATAGATTATCGCTCCCTGAACCAGATCACCGTTAAGAATAGATATCCGTTACCTTTGATCCCTGAACTCCTGGACCAAGTCAGAAAAGCATGCATATATACAAAGCTGGATCTTAGAGGAGCTTACCACTTGGTACGAGTAAAGAGGGCGATGAATGGAAGACGGCCTTCTGCACCAAGTATGGGCTATTTGAATATCAGGTCATGCCCTTCGGACTTTGCAATGCCCGGCCGCCTTTTCCAATATTTTATGAACGATGTCCTCAGAGAGCTCATAGATGTGGTGTGTTGTTGTTTACATTGACGACATCCTCGTTTATTCTTCATCGGAATCTGAACATCGGAAACACGTGAAAATGGTCCTTGAAAGATTGCGTCAACACAAACTTTTCGCTAAGTTGGAAAAATGTGTTTTCAACGTGACTGAAGTTGAATTCTTGGGATTCATATTATCACCTGGCGGAGTGCGTATGGATTCAAAGAAGGTCGATGCAGTTCTCAAATGGCCTTCACCATCCTCCGTAAAAGATGTGCAAAGCATGTTAGGCTTTGCTAAACTTTTACCGCAGGTTTATCCCCGAATTCTCTCGAATAGTCCAGCCCATCACTGCCTGTTTAAAGAAAAACAAACGTTTTGAATGGTCTACCGAGGCGGAACAAGCTTTCCAGGATTTGAAGACTAAATTTATCTCTGCACCAATCTTAAAACACCTCGCCCCAAACTCCCCTACATCGTGGAAACTGATGCTTCAAGCCTTGCCATGGGGGCAGTTCTATCACAAAAGGACCCGGTAACCAATCAGTTGCATCCCGTGGCATTTTGGTCCCGCAAATTCTCGCCTCCTGAAATCAATTACACGATTACTGACAAGGAACTTCTGGCTATCAAGTCTGCCTTTAAGGCTTGGCGGCATTATCTGCTGGGGCCCGACACACCGTATTGTGATTACGGATCACCGAAACCTGCAATATTTGAAAACCGCAAAAGCCCAATCCTCTAGACAACTCCGTTGGGCATTATTCTTTGCCGAGTTTGACTTCATAATTACCTATCGACCTGGTACAAAGAACGGTAAAGCTGATGCCCTTTCTCGGATGGGAGTGGAAGAACACTTGATCAACCCTAAACCTGTACCAATCATTCCCGAACAAAGAATTCTGGGTGTAATCGCCACAGAAACCATAGAGGAAGTTAAGGATAAAGCCAGGCAACTTGTAACTCCAGCAGACATACAGAATTGGCATCTGCAGGGAAAGGACTTTGCAGTAAAGGACAACTTATTGTATTTCCAAGAACGATTATACCTACCCAGCACAGATTTACAGAAAAAAGTAATCTCTTGTTATCACGATTCTTTAATGGAAGGACATTCCCGGTATGGCCAAGACCTCAGAAAGATCAAGCGCTACTTCTGGTGGCCGTCTTGGAAAAAAGATATCAGAGACTTTATAATGTCCTGTGGAGTATGCGCCCAAAACAAGAGTCAAAAGGAAAGACCAGCAGGCCTCTTACGCCCTATTGACATCCCACCTCGCCCTTGGCATACGCTTTCTATGGACTTCATCACCGATCTACCTCCATGCTCCGGATACAATACGATTCTAGTAATCGTGGACTTATTCTCCAAGATGGCGCATTTCATTCCGCTCAAAGGCTTGCCAACAGCAGCAACTCTGGCACGAGAATTTCTCGAAAACATCGTCCGACTGCACGGTTTTCCTTCGGTTCTAATTTCGGATCGAGGTAGTCAATTTATTTCTCATTTTTGGCGAAGTTGCTGTCGGTCGCTCAAATTGATGTGAGACTATCGACAGTCACCACCCTCAGACCGACGGACAAACCGAGAGGACCAATCAAACTCTGGAACAGTATTTACGCTGCATGCTGCAACAAACTGAAAAAACTTGAAAGACATCCTTTGGATAGCCGAATATGCCTACAATAACTCTGTCCATTCGGGAACTGGGAAAACCCCGTTTTTTCTTTTGTATGGCAGTCACCCTCGAACCTCGGAGTTGGATCCCATCCAAGATCTTGAAACACCAGCAGTAGACTACCTGCATTCTACAATCACCCAAGCTTTAAGGAAGCTGTTTCTCACCTTCAAAGGGCTAAAGAACAATACAAGAAAGGAGCAGATCAACATCGGAAGGAAGCCCCTCAATATCAAGTAGGGATCAAGTCTGGTTATCCACCAAATATCTACTCTAAAAGGGCCACGCACATTCAACCAAGATACCTTGGTCCCTATTCCATCACTACCATAGTAAACCCAGTAGCGGTCAAGTTGGACTTGCCCCCGCACATGAAGATACATCCGGTCTTCCACGTCTCTCTATTAAAACCCGTGCAACCTCAAACCCGACTAACTAAATCTCCAAAACCTATCCTAGTTGATGTAGAACTCGAGTTTGAAGTCAAAAGCATTCTGGACTCCAAGATCTCCAAATCTAAACTATTTTACCTAATTGACTGGAAAGGCTACGGCCCCAAGAGAGATCCTGGGAACCTGCTGAATATGTCCACGCTCCTCGCCTAATCAAAAGATTTCACCGAACATTTCCTGACAAGCCAAAACCCCCGGAGAAGCCCGGTTTGGGAGGGGCCTTGAGGGGGGGTACTGTCATGATCTCTGCTTCCAAAAGGTCAGGGTTTCCCAACTCCCTTGGAAGCAGATCCATAACCCAGGTTCCGAGTGCCAACCAGTCCCAATTGGGACCTTTTTGGACCCAGTCCTGGCGCCAGTGGCACCAGGCTCATAAATATGCCCAGTCCCAGCGCTGGAAGCGCCGGGCTCATAATGCTTGGGTGGACTTACCTGCAGCAGACCATGCTGCTTACTTGCCTGCCAGTTGAGCCTCTGATCCTCTTCTGTTTGGAACTACTTTTCCTGTTGGGTGGGGCAGGAGCCACTCCCTGGATTCAGAACACTGGAACTCTTCTGGAAAGCAGGAACTCTTTTCTTACCTAGGCGTGGCTGTGGAAGGAGACACGCTAAGCACTACAGGAGGCTATTTAAACCACACCCGATGGATGAATCTTGCTTTGCGTTATTCTGCATCCTCTGCAGCAGAACGCTCATCGTGTCTTCTGCATCTGATCCTGGGCCTAAGGAAAAAGGCTTACCATCCTGAATCCAGTCTTCAGCAACACCTATAAAGACAAGAAAGAACAGGTTAGCATTACGGTCTTCAGTGACAGCTCTTCACTTACCTGGTCCATCGGCTGTCACCAACGCCTCGCGCTGCATTCCGGCATCTGAAAGACAAAGGCTTACCTACTCTTCGTGCACTCGGGAGGTCTTCACACTGCATTCCGGCATCTGAAAGACAAAAGCTTACCAACTCTTCGCACGCTCCGAAGGCCTTCGGCGCTGCATCCCGCATCTGAAAGACAAAACAAGGTGCGTTTAAAGACATTGGGGAACTTTAATACTCACGTGCCATTACTCCTTTCCACATCTAACCCAGTGGGTATTCCGGCACCCTGCAGCCGCTCCGAACTTGTACCTGCAAAATAAAAAGACAGTTAGAGCGCATCGTGAAGCAGGCAACAAGCGCTTACTTACGTGCTTCCAGGCGCTTCTATTCATCACACGGGCTCCATCTTCAACTCACTTCAGCCCGTCATCCGCCATCGCCGGAACCCTGCAAAACAAGAAACATCATTACTAAAGACTTTAAAGACATTAGAATTACTCGAAACTTACCGTTCGTGCAGTAAACGACAGACAGCAGTCCTCTGAAGTCAAGAGGCCTGCTCCCCTTATCCAGTGAAGAAACTGGTTACAGCACCCTGCCCGAGGCAGATGGAGAGCACGGCGTTTCACTTACCTAAGGTGAGAGCGTTAACCTTTGGGGTTCTACAGGAGAAGAGAAAGGGAAGAAGAGAGAGACACTCAATAACCCAGTTCCTTAATCCCATATTTTCTATCTGCAGACATCTTACCCTTCGAGTCAGACATACAGTGCACAGAGGTCCAGCCCAAAGAGCCAGCCGTGTGTTACACATCACCTTTGAAGATACGGTATACGCCCAGTCAAGACCGGCGCCTCTACGGGAATCAGGTGAGCGTTACAGCTGGCAAGTGCCCCTGACTGCGGGGGGTGGGAGTGCAAAGGGACATGAGTGGGTGAGCAGTAGTGCAAGCTGACATGTGGCTTGGCTGGGGGCATGCCCATGGTAGATGGGCTGCCTGCGGGACATGACCAGGGGTGCAAGGTAGTCCCCTGTGGTGTGGGCTGCCTGCAGGGGCCGTGGGGGAAGTAGAGGGATCACCTGGGAGGACCCACACTGCCAATTCACTAGTAGGACTCCCCGCGCACCCCCCGAAATTCAGTACACCACTCTGACAGCAAAATTGCGTGTGAAGCTTCCTGCGCACCCCCGAAATACACCTACCCCGCTCACACAGGGCCTATCACGTGTGAAACTTCCCGCGAACACCAGTAATACACGTACCCTGTTCGCACAGGGCCTATCGCGTGTGAAACTTCCCGTGCACTCCCGAAATACAAGTACCCCACTCGCACAGGCCCTTTTGCGAGTGAAACCTCCTGTGCACCCCAGCGATACACGTACCCCCACTCGCACAGGGCCAATATTCCTGGGGTTTGCGTGAAGTTTTAACACGCGAAAGGGCCTGTGCGAGCGGGGTATGTGTATTCCTGGGGTTCGCGTGAAACTTTACACGCGAAACGGCCCTGTGCGAGTGGGGTACGTGTATTCCTGGAGTTCGGCATGAAGTTTTACATGCGAAAGGGCAACGCCGTGCGCCGATACGTCACAGACACGCTTACACGCTAAGGGCCTTTCCTCGAATTACACACTGACGTGCAATTTTTTCACGTACCAAATCACTCCATATCAAGCTGGCCACATATACACACACGGAAGACCACGCTCCTGCCCTGAAGGCCATTTTCCTGCCCCCCCCCAGAGCCCTGAGCACGCTCCCACCTGCCATCTGCTGATGCCTGACTGTCTGCTGCCCACGTGCCCTGCTATTTGGTGCCTGCACATCAGCCATCTGCAGGGGTCCAGTTGCTGTGTCCACCCCTGCTGGAACAGAAGACTCTCGACTGGGATACCATTGCTCCACAGCCCAGACCCAGGACCCAGTTGCCCACCCACACCTGCCTCTGGGGTTGCCATGTCGGGCACATCTTCATCTGGCACCACTGGCAACCCCCAGCCAGAGAGGCAGAGGGCCACCAGCTTCACTGCCAACCGAAGTTGGTGTCCTGGTGGAGCAGGTCCTGGGGCATTATGATGCCCTCTTCGGAACATCACGCGACAACAGGGAAGGACGGGAGAGGATCTGGGACGACATAGTGGTTGCCATCAACATGGAGGGGGTGGCAACCCACGACATCAAGCACGTCAAGAAGCGCTGGGAGGACTTCAGGTTCAGGACCCTCCACAAGGCCTGGCGCCTCGCAGAGGGGGGCCGGGCACGCATGAGTGACATCCATATGAGGGTCCTGGAACACGTAGGCCCAGCGCTCCACGCCCAGGCACTTCTGAGGCAGACCCATCTGGAGTTGAGCGGTAAGTGGCCAAGCATTGCTGTGTGAGACAGGGCTTGTTGCAGTGTGCTGGTAGTCTGATGCTTGCCTGTATGTGTGACATAGGCCATGTATGGATGTGTGTGTGTGCAGGGACATCATGGTCATGCATGTGAGACCAGTTATGTGTGAACCACATGGTTGGTGCATGTGTTTTAATGCAACATGGGGAGCTCTATGCGGAATGCACACATGAAAGCATGGCTGTCTCTGTTCCTGGACATGAAGGGGGGGGTGAGGAATGGGTGCTGATGTCATGTACATGTATGGTGCACATGTGTGTGCCTGAGAAGTGTGTGTGTTACTTTGAAATGCCATGGATGCATGTGACTTTGAAGGCAACATCTTTGTTTACAGGGGCCCTTCTACATGGATGTTGATGTTGATTGCAGGCGCCGGGACTGTTTCTGCATGTGTGTTGTGTGCATTCACCCATGTGTTGTGGAATGACAGGATGGAAGTGACATTTGACAGTGCCACTCATGTGTTATTGCTTCCCGTCTAGGGTATTTTGTACTGTACCCTGATGCTTGTGTTCTATGGGCCTCATTACGACCCCAGAGCTAAACCATGGTGCTATTAACACCATGGTCCATGCCGGGGTCCGCCATGGTGAATGGCGGAATTACCGCCCCATTCCAAGGTTGGCTGGGCGGTAATTCCCCATTCACCATGGCCCCTTCCCCATTCCCATTTTTGGCCCATAGGGCTCAATGGGAATGGGGAAGGCGCTAATTTCGGCACCGTAAATTACGGTGCCGTAATTAGCTCCTAGGTCCCTTTGCGGGTTGGGTTTTTAACGCCTGCTAAAAGCAGGTGTTAAAGTGCAACCCACAAAGGGACCTCGTAATCAGGCGTTAAGGGTTTAACGGCACCTACACATTTTACGGCGCCGTTAACCCCTTAACGCCTGGGTTGTAATGAGGCCCCATGTCTCCCTCTACTCAGCGTCAAGTGAAGAAGATGGCGGAGACGGTGCTGTGGAGCCAAGCAGCAGGGATGCCTCCACTGGGCGGCGACGCAAGGCCCAGCCACCCTCCCTGGAATTACCATCATCCGGGAGCGAGGGGGCTGGTGCTGCGTCTGCCACAACGGCCTTGGCAGAAGGGCCGGGTGAGCCCCCACATGGCTTCCAATGGCGGAAGCCGGTGTGGAGACATCCAGGTTGGTGGTCTCCACAGAGGAGGAGGAGCCCGCTACTGAGCCACACATGGGGCCTGGTGGGGGTAGTACCACTGGTGCAAGTGGTGCAGTCCAGGGCCAGGTAAGGAGGCAGCACAGGTCACCGCGGAAGGGCCTGTGCATGTCGCTGTCCCTGTGACTGCACCACCATGTACCAGCAGGGAGGCCCTGTCCCAGCCCGTCCGCAGGTTGGGGAGAGTGCATGTCATCTGTCTCTCAGCTACCTGCGGACGAGGGGTCCCACGAACGTATGGGCTCCATCCTGGTCGTGTCACGTTGCGTACGCGTGTCATTCATGATGACGTGCGTTCTTCCTGGGCAGAGAACGCACGCCATCACGGAGAGCAGCGTTGTGACGTGGCACTGCTGGGGGGCCCTGGTTGGTGGGTTCCTACATGTGTCGTGCACTCTGGCGGACCTCTCCTACTCTGTGGAGACTATGCACTAGTCGTTCTCCACACCGTCTTCCGGCCCAGATTCCACCAGGGCCCCCTGTGGACCTGGCCGACCAACACAGCCAGCTTTGGTGGAGCTCACATCCCTGCCACAGTCGGGAGTCAGCGGCCCAGCAGGGGTGGACACCACAACTGGAGACCAGCTGATGGAGGATGTGCAGGCACCATCAGACACGGCACATGGACAGCAGCAGCAGGAGCAGGCTCTAGGTGGAAGCAATGATGGCTCGGGGCCATCAACATCGGACGGGCAGGCAACGGCCAGAGGGCAGGAGGACCCAGGAATGGAAGTGTCTTCTGTGTGTCACCGGTTGGGCCAGCAGATAGGTGCGGAGCGGCGGCGGGCAGAAGAGGCGCAGCTCACCATGGTCAGGGCAGAGTTCTCCATGTGTCGGGCTTTGAGGCGGGCAGAGTGCCTCGAGGCAACTCGCAGGGAGTTGGAACAGGCCATGAGTGCCTCCCTGCGAGACCTCGGGGCCAGGACAGAGGCCCGCCTCTGGCAAATAGACATGGAGTTCGATGATGCCCTGGCCCGGGACACCACAGAGTGAGCCGCTGGACTTGCCCGCCGCCATTGTATATAGTTAGATAGTGTTAGGTTTCCTTTAGTTTTTTCTTTATTTTGGTTGCGCTTGGACAATGCACCACGTTTTTGTATATAGTTTTTTATTAGGTAGTATTTTTGATAGGTTTCATTTCATCAGTTGGGCTCATGGACCCTGGATTGTTCATCTGTACATAGTTCACCATTGGATTATTCTCTTTTTTTTTATTTTCACACATGGAGCAATGGATTTCACTTTCTTTTTTCCCTTGGATTTGCATTGTTGGACTTTGACTTTGGACACCATTTCTTTTGGATTTCTTTGATTATGATTTCTTTCTTTTTTTACGGACATGCAGCTTTTCTTTTATTATTCCTATTGTTGTGTGTTGGATTTTGATTACATTCATGTTGTGTTTAATACATTGTTTTCCTCATACTTCGATGTGTGGATATTATCTCATTGGTTTCATGCATGTCATAATATGGGTTTTTCACATTCACTTGCACCCATTGTGTGTGTGTGACGGACATGTGTTCATTTACATACTTGCCAATGGGTTGTATCATGTAATTGCCTTTCTATGTGGGTGGATGCAATACTTGGTTCGGTCTTTGGGCTGGGGAGGCTGGCCATAAGGAGGATCGTCATGACCTGGGGCAGGGGGACATGAGTGGGGGCCTGCTGGCAGGTGCCCTGCACTGCTGGGGGGTGGGGGTGCAGGGGGACATGAGTGGGGGCCTGCTGGCAGGTGCCCAGCACTGCGGGGGGGTGGGGGTGCAGGGGGACATGAGTGGGGGCCTGCTGGCAGGTGCCCTGCACTGCTGGGGTTTGGGGGTGCAGGGGGACATGAGTGGGGGCCTGCTGGCAGGTACACTGCACTGCTGGGGGGTGGGGGTGCAGGGGGACATGAGTGGGGGCCTGCTGGCAGGTGCCCCTGACTGCTCGGGGGTGGGGGTGCAGGGGGACATGAGTGGGACATGAGTGGGGGCCTGCTGGCAGGTGCCCTGCACTGCTGGGGGTGGGGTGCAGGGGACAAGAGTAGGACATGAGTGGGGGCCTGCTGGCAGGTGCCCTGCACTGCTGGGGGGTGGGGGTACAAGGGGACAGGAGTGGGGGCCTGCTGGCTCATGTCCCACTCATGTCCCCCTGCACCCCCACCCCCAGCAGTGCAGTGGGACATGAGTGGGGGCCTTCTCATGTCCCACTCATGTCCCCCTGCACCCCCACCCCCAGCAGTGCAGTGGGACATGAGTGGGGGCCTTCTGGCAGGTGCCCTGTACTGCTGGGGGGTGGGGGGGCAGGGGGACATGCATTAATGATCAGTAGTGCAAGCTGACATTTGGCTTGACTGGGGGGCATGCCCATGGTGGATGGGCTGCCAGCGGGACATGACCAGGGGTGCAGAGTAGTCCCCTGTGGTGTTGGCTGCCTGCAGGGGCCGTGGAGGGTGTAGAGGGAACACCTGGGAGGACCCAGACTGCCAATTCACGTGTAGGACTCCCCGCGCACCCCTGAAATACACGTACCCTGCTGAAATCCTGTGTGAGACTTCCCGCGAACCCCAGTAATACACGTACCCCACTCGCACAGGCCCTTTCGCGTGTGATACTTCACCGCGCACCCCCGAAATACACGTACCCTGCTGAAATCGCGTATGAGACTTCCCGCGAACCCCAGTTATACACGTACCCCGCTCGCACAGGCCCTTTCGCGTGTGAAACTTCCCACGCACCCCCAAAATACATGTACCCGGATCCAATCGCGTGTGAGACTTCACGCGAACCCCAGTTATACACGTACCCCGCTCGCACAGGGCCTTTCGCGTGTTAAACTTCCCGCGCACCCCCGAAATACACGTACCCTGCTGAAATCGCATGTGAGACTTCCCGCGAACCCCAGTTATACACGTACCCTGCTCGCACAGGCCCTTTCGTTAGTCAAACTTCCCGCGCACCCCCGAAATACACGTACCCGGATCCAATCGCGTGTGAAGCTTCAGGCGAACCCCAGTAATACACGTTCCCCGCTTGGCGTTTGCTGTTTGGCATCCCTGTAAACTGGTCGAGGGTTAGCGCAGCCCTTTGAGCTGGATTGGGGATTTTGATGGCTTTTCCTTGCGCAAGGGTGTTCTTGGGGCGTAACTGGCGTGCTGCAGGGTCGCTGCGCCACTCTGCGCCACGGCTGGTTTTGGAGGCTAAAATCCATGAATACGCTGTGCGCGGAAATCGATTTTAGCGCACGCGGCTGGCGCAGACATTCGCATGCGCACACTGTGCGCCAGCCGCGTGCCCCACTTGTCCGCGAAATTCTATGAATTACCCCCTGAGTGTTATTCTTTTCTAGACTTACTTAATCATTAACTACCTGATACATTTTACAATGACCATCAATGCATTCCCTATGAAGTCACCCATTCACTAGCCATTATTGAATTGGCCCTGATGGCAAATCAACATGACATGCTCCGGTCCACACCCAGCGGTGGCTAAGGATTGTTTTAATTGAAGGGGAATACATGTTTCCCATAAATATGCCATAATGACCGAAAGTAGCAAGAAAGCCCAAACCAAACAAGGAGGTATCTGTTGAGGGGTATTGTCCCTGCATGACCATTTAGTGAACAAAATAATGGATTAAAATGGTGTATTTTACAACACAATTTCTGTGAATAATAGGGTAAAAAGCAAACATTTTTCAGTTGGTTTTGTATTTAAAACACACGACAAATTGAATAGAGTCATGTCACCAACAGTGTTCAGGAACATTTCCAATTAATTTCATGATCCCTTGACAATAATCTGTGCCAGCATGAAACATATTTTCAGTTTGGCTTTGCCCATACAGGCCCATGATCTCAGCACACATATATGGCAGAATGTTCATCAAAGAACATACTTATGCTTGCTTTGCTCATAATGCCAGTCATGAAACAAGTTGATGCTGGACGGCACAATTTATGTCAATATCCCCAAATAAGAAAATACCCCTGTTGGCTTTGCAAGTACAAAAATGGCACGCCATGGTAAGAAAAATATGTTCAAACTGGCTGCATCACAAGTAGGTGTTTTACTGCCATTTAAGAAACGACATCATGTTTGCGTGTGATGCCAGTAATAAATGCCATGCCAAAGTGCAAAATGATATCCAGACTGGCTGCACAAATGTAGGCAAGTACTGCCATGTAGGAACACTGGGCATGCTGGCTTTACCCATGGTACCAGAACAGTAACAACACACCCTTGATGTACAGTAAGCACATGCCACTGTATAAAAATGTGCTCAGACTGACTCCACCAATATAGGCCAGTAATGCCACGTAAGAACAATCATCATGCAGGCTTTTTGTTTGGCTTTACCCTTGATGCCAGTATAAAATGCCATGCCACAGTATAACACATGTCCAGACTGGCTGCCCCAAAGTAGGCAGTACAGCTACATAAGAACACTCATCATGCTGGCTTCTTCCTTGATGTCATATAAAATGTCATCCACTGTATGGAAATATGTGCAGACTGATTGCATCAATATAGGGCAGCATGACCGCAAAAAGGAACACACCATGTTGCCTTTGCCGTTGTCATTATAGCCTGGTAATGATACTCTTTGTTTCAGCTGTCCTTTTCATGCCTAGAAAAAAAAGAAAAGACATGCCACAGTAAGAAATTAAGAAATATACCCAGAGTGGCTGAACTGCACAAAGAAGCGCCATACAAAATATGCACTCCCATTCAGCTCCATACCCATACAACATACACTCTCTCATTCACAGCCACACTTACAGACACAAAGGGCCTCATCACGAGTTGGACGCTAACCCCGGTGGTATTTCCGCTGGGGCTATTAGCCCTACCACCAACCAAACCCCCCGTTGCTATTAGCGCCGTATCACAGGTTTGGCGCAACGGTAAATCCCCTTTCCTCATTGGGTCCAATGGGGAATGTTCGGTGCTATTAACTGTAATACCACCAAAAATCAGCAACCCACAAAGGGACCTCGTAATCAGGCGTTAAGGGTTTAACGGCGCCTACACATTTTACGGCGCCGTTAACCCCTTAACGCCTGGGTTGTAATGAGGCCCCATGTCTCCCTCTACTCAGCGTCAAGTGAAGAAGATGGCGGAGACGGTGCTGTGGAGCCAAGCAGCAGGGATGCCTCCACTGGGCGGCGACGCAAGGCCCAGCCACCCTCCCTGGAATTACCATCATCCGGGAGCGAGGGGGCTGGTGCTGCGTCTGCCACAACGGCCTTGGCAGAAGGGCCGGGTGAGCCCCCACATGGGCTTCCAATGGCGGAAGCCGGTGTGGAAACATCCAGGTTGGTGGTCTCCACAGAGGAGGAGGAGCCCGCTACTGAGCCACACATGGGGCCTGGTGGGGGTAGTACCACTGGTGCAAGTGGTGCAGTCCAGGGCCAGGGTAAGGAGGCAGCACAGGTCACCGCGGAAGGGCCTGTGCATGTCGCTGTCCCTGTGACTGCACCACCATGTACCAGCAGGGAGGCCCTGTCCAGGCCCGTCCGCAGGTTGGGAGAGTGCTATGTCATCTGTCTCTCAGCTACCTGCGGACGAGGGGTCCACGAACGTATGGGCTCCATCCTGGTTCGTGTCGCGTTGCGTACGCGTGTCATTCATGATGACGTGCGTTCTTCCTGGGCAGAGAACGCACGCCATCACGGAGAGCAGCGTTGTGACGTGGCACTGCTGGGGGGCCTGGTTGGTGGGTTCCTACATGTGTCGTGCACTCTGGCGGACCTCTCCTACTCTGTGGAGACTATGCACTAGTCGTTCTCCACACCGTCTTCCGGCCCAGATTCCACCAGGGCCCCCTGTGGACCTGGCCCGACCAACACAGCCAGCTTTGTGGAGCTCACATCCCTGCCACAGTCGGGAGTCAGCGGCCCAGCAGGGGTGGACACCACAACTGGAGACCAGCTGATGGAGGATGTGCAGGCACCATCAGACACGGCACATGGACAGCAGCAGCAGGAGCAGGCTCTAGGTGGAAGCAATGATGGCTCGGGGCCATCAACATCGGACGGGCAGGCAACGGCCAGAGGGCAGGAGGACCCAGGAATGGAAGTGTCTTCTGTGTGTCACCGGTTGGGCCAGCAGATAGGTGCGGAGCGGCGGCGGGCAGAAGAGGCGCGGCTCACCATGGTCAGGGCAGAGTTCTCCATGTGTCGGGCTTTGAGGCGGGCAGAGTGCCTCGAGGCAACTCGCAGGGAGTTGGAACAGGCCATGAGTGCCTCCCTGCGAGACCTCGGGGCCAGGACAGAGGCCCGCCTCTGGCAAATAGACATGGAGTTCGATGATGCCCTGGCCCGGGACACCACAGAGTGAGCCGCTGGACTTGCCCGCCGCCATTGTATATAGTTAGGTAGTGTTAGGGTTCCTTTAGTTTTTTCTTTATTTTGGTTGCGCTTGGACAATGCACCACGTTTTTGTATATAGTTTTTTATTAGGTAGTATTTTTGGTAGGTTTCATTTCATCAGTTGGGCTCATGGACCCTGGATTGTTCATCTGTACATAGTTCACCATTGGATTATTCTCTTTTTTTTTATTTTCACCATGGAGCAATGGATTTCACTTTCTTTTTTCCCTTGGATTTGCATTGTTGGACTTTGACTTTGGACACCATTTCTTTTGGATTTCTTTGGATTATGATTTCTTCTTTTACGGACATGCAGCTTTTCTTTTATTATTCCTATTGTTGTGTGTTGGATTTTGATTACATTCATGTTGTGTTTAATACATTGTTTTCCTCATACTTCGATGTGTGGTATTATCTCATTGGTTTCATGCATGTCATAATATGGGTTTTTCACATTCACTTGCACCCATTGTGTGTGTGTGACGGACATGTGTTCATTTACATACTTGCCAATGGGGTTGTATCATGTAATTGCCTTTTCTATGTGGGTGGATGCAATACTTGGTTCGGTCTTTGGGCTGGGGAGGCTGGCCATAAGGAGGATCGTCATGACCTGGGGGCAGGGGGACATGAGTGGGGGCCTGTTGGCAGGTGCCCTGCACTGCTGGGGGGTGGGGGTGCAGGGGGACATGAGTGGGGCCTGCTGGCAGGTGCCCAGCACTGCGGGGGTGGGGTGCAGGGGGACATGAGTGGGGGCCTGCTGGCAGGTGCCCTGCACTGCTGGGGTTTGGGGTGCAGGGGGACATGAGTGGGGGCCTGCTGGCAGGTACCCTGCACTGCTGGGGGTTAGGGGTGCAGGGGGACATGAGTGGGGGCCTGCTGGCAGGTGCCCCTGACTGCTCGGGGTGGGGGTGCAGGGGGACATGAGTGGGACATGAGTGGGGGCCTGCTGGCAGGTGCCCTGCACTGCTGGGGGGTGGGGGTGCAAGGGGGACATGAGTGGGACATGAGTGGGGGCCTGCTGGCAGGTGCCCTGCACTGCTGGGGGTGGGGGTGCAGGGGACATGAGTGGGACATGAGTGGGGGCCTGCTGGCAGGTGCCCTGCACTGCTGGGGGTGGGGGTGCAAGGGGACAGGAGTGGGGGCCTGCTGGCTCATGTCCCACTCATGTCCCCCTGCACCCCACCCCCAGCAGTGCAGTGGGACATGAGTGGGGCCTTCTCATGTCCCACTCATGTCCCCCTGCACCCCCACCCCAGCAGTGCAGTGGGACATGAGTGGGGCCTTCTGGCAGGTGCCCTGTACTGCTGGGGGTGGGGGGCAGGGGACATGCATTAATGATCAGTAGTGCAAGCTGACATTTGGCTTGACTGGGGGGCATGCCCATGGTGGATGGGCTGCCAGCGGGACATGACCAGGGGTGCAGAGTAGTCCCTGTGGTGTTGGCTGCCTGCAGGGCCGTGGAGGGTGTAGAGGGAACACCTGGGAGGACCCAGACTGCCAATTCACGTGTAGGACGCCCCGCGCACCCCTGAAATACACGTACCCTGCTGAAATCCCGTGTGAGACTTCCCGCGAACCCCAGTAATACACGTACCCACTCGCACAGGCCCTTTCGCGTGTGATAACTTCACCGCGCACCCCGAAATACACGTACCCTGCTGAAATCGCGTGTGAGACTTCCCGCGAACCCCAGTTATACACGTACCCGCGCTCGCACAGGCCCTTTCGCGTGTGAAACTTCCCGCGCACCCCCAAAATACATGTACCCGGATCCAATCGCGTGTGAGACTTCACGCGAACCCCAGTTATACACGTACCCCGCTCGCACAGGGCCTTTCGCGTGTTAAACTTCCCGCGCACCCCCGAAATACACGTACCCTGCTGAAATCGCATGTGAGACTTCCCGCGAACCCCAGTTATACACGTACCCTGCTCGCACAGGCCCTTTCCTGAGTCAAACTTCCCGCGCACCCCCGAAATACACGTACCCGGATCCAATCGCGTGTGAAGCTTCACGCGAACCCCAGTAATACACGTTCCCCGCTTGGCGTTTGCTGTTTGGCATCCCTGTAAACTGGTCGAGGGTTAGCGCAGCCCTTTGAGCTGGATTGGGGATTTTGATGGCTTTTCCTTGCGCAAGGGTGTTCTTGGGGCGTAACTGGCGCTGCTGCAGGGTCGCTGCGCCACTCTGCGCCACGGCTGGTTTTGGAGGCTAAAATCCATGAATACGCTGTGCGCGGAAATCGATTTTAGCGCACGCGGCTGGCGCAGACATTCGCATGCGCACACTGTGCGCCAGCCGCGTGCCCCACTTGTCCGCGAAATTCTATGAATTACCCCCTGAGTGTTATTCTTTTCTAGACTTACTTAATCATTAACTACCTGATACATTTTACAATGACCATCAATGCATTCCCTATGAAGTCACCCATTCACTAGCCATTATTGAATTGGCCCTGATGGCAAATCAACATGACATGCTCCGGTCCACACCCAGCGGTGGCTAAGGATTGTTTTAATTGAAGGGGAATACATGTTTCCCATAAATATGCCATAATGACCGAAAGTAGCAAGAAAGCCCAAACCAAACAAGGAGGTATCTGTTGAGGGGTATTGTCCCTGCATGACCATTTAGTGAACAAAATAATGGATTAAAATGGTGTATTTTACAACACAATTTCTGTGAATAATAGGGTAAAAAGCCAAACATTTTTCAGTTGGTTTTGTATTTAAAACACACGACAAATTGAATAGAGTCATGTCACCAACAGTGTTCAGGAACATTTCCAATTAATTTCATGATCCCTTGACAATAATCTGTGCCAGCATGAAACATATTTTCAGTTTGGCTTTGCCCATACAGGCCCATGATCTCAGCACACATATATGGCAGAATGTTCATCAAAGAACATACTTATGCTTGCTTTGCTCATAATGCCAGTCATGAAAACAAGTTGATGCTGGACGGCACAATTTATGTCAATATCCCCAAATAAGAAAATACCCCTGTTGGCTTTGCAAGTACAAAAATGGCACGCCATGGTAAGAAAATATGTTCAAACTGGCTGCATCACAAGTAGGTGTTTACTGCCATTTAAGAAACGACATCATGTTTGCGTGTGATGCCAGTAATAAATGCCATGCCAAAGTGCAAAATGATATCCAGACTGGCTGCACAAATGTAGGCAAGTACTGCCATGTAGGAACACTGGGCATGCTGGCTTTACCCATGGTACCAGAACAGTAACAACACACCCTTGATGTACAGTAAGCACATGCCACTGTATAAAAATGTGCTCAGACTGACTCCACCAATATAGGCCAGTAATGCCACGTAAGAACAATCATCATGCAGGCTTTTTGTTTGGCTTTACCCTTGATGCCAGTATAAAATGTCATGCCACAGTATAACACATGTCCAGACTGGCTGCCCCAAAGTAGGCAGTACAGCTACATAAGAACACTCATCATGCTGGCTTCTTCCTTGATGTCATATAAAATGTCATCCACTGTATGGAAATATGTGCAGACTGATTGCATCAATATAGGGCAGCATGACCGCAAAAAGGAACACACCATGTTGCCTTTGCCGTTGTCATTATAGCCTGGTAATGATACTCTTTGTTTCAGCTGTCCTTTTCATGCCTAGAAAAAAAAGAAAAGACATGCCACAGTAAGAAATTAAGAAATATAACCAGAGTGGCTGAACTGCACAAAGAAGCGCCATACAAAATATGCACTCCCATTCAGCTCCATACCCATACAACATACACTCTCTCATTCACAGCCACACTTACAGACACAAAGGGCCTCATCACGAGTTGGACGCTAACCCCGGTGGTATTTCCGCTGGGGCTATTAGCCCTACCACCAACCAAACCCCCCGTTGCTATTAGCGCCGTATCACAGGTTTGGCGCAACGGTAAATCCCCTTTCCCCATTGGGTCCAATGGGGAATGTTTGGTGCTATTAACTGTAATACCACCAAAAATCAGCAAAATCGCGGCGGATTTGCTCCCAGCTCAGAGCTGGGGGTAAATCCGCCAAGCCCGTGATTTGGCAGACCCTTAAATGTGGTGGTAATAGCGTTACCGATGCATTTAAGGATTACCGCCAAACTGGTGATGAGGCAGAAAGCCTTGAATGCACGCATACATCCAAAGACACATGTACACATAAATAAATACATAAACAAAAAAGACATTCGCACCTGCTTTCTGGTTTCTATTTAATAAGAAAATGTTATTAAAATGTTTTCAGTACAGATGGTTCTTTTTACATTATATTACATGTCACTTTCATTGCCAATCCAATAACACCAGCAACAAAAAAAAAACTAATAAAATAAAATACAACATTAGAAACAACGGCGGAGACAGGAACTGAACAGAAAAACAATAGAAGCAAAAACAAAACAAAGAAGAAAAGAACCTTCTGGTTCCTATACATGCGTGATGGAGCCGGAGTGTCTCTATCACGCTGCCTCTGGCTCTCTGAATGTGCAGGGAATTGCATCAGCACTCACAAAACACATTCAGCCCTGTTGCACCCCTGCAATGTGGCATTCGGCAGGTGCACTGTAGTACTTGAAAGTGGCAAAGGGAACCCTGCATAGTGAAAACCAGCCCAGGAGTTCTTCCTCTGACTTGCACCTGCATAATGGGTGGCACGTTGGCGCCCCGTTTCCCGTTACGCTTAAGCCACCACTGCCCACATCTCTTCAGTGACTTCTGACCTCGCACCTGAGATATGACTTCATCTTCCTTAGCTAACTACTTTTTGACCTCTTCAGAGGCCTCTAAGTGTAACATGTATATGGATTCAGAGGCTTTAGTGAAACTCCCTGACAGATGTATGACATAACAGTTGAATTCTTATAGATTAATCTCCACCTTATGATTTGCGTCGCCATAAACACCCACCTCTTGATAGGAATCATATTTGTGAGAGGCCTTTGGTCATTCATTATGATAAAGGTATGGCTCACACACAAGACCAGAAACGGTTTTCTCTGCAAACTATTTACAAAACACCCTTCTCCACAACTGAAGAGTGTCTAAACCTATTAAAAAAACGTTCAGCGTTTGCAATTACACTGGGACACATTTCAACAACCTTCGATAGTGTGGCCACCAGCCCTTACCTTCACTGACTTGTCTGAGGTTGCGTAACAAATGTGATCTTTTACTCTCGCAAAGCCTTCCTCACACTCAAATGTCACCTTTGAGCTCAACACAAATGTAATGCTTTTTACAGCTGTGCTCTGGGGGTCTTAACATTTGCTGCCAATCTTTTGACAGTCATAGAGCAGGTCTTTGCCAGGCCGAGGAAGGCGTTTAAGTTGTACTTATCCAGAGTTCTGTTAGCCTTCTAAACTAAATTCTTCTCATCAGCATCATCAAAGATACTGTTTTTCTGCTAATTGCCATAAAGGCATACATTATAGTAAAGGAAAGCCACTGTTGGGGGTTGCTCAGGACCCCCCAGTGCCTTCCGTAAGCCCCCAACCCAGAAGGACTCAGCCGGAGACGTCCTCTCGGTTCGGGCTTTCCGGTCGCTCTGCCGCGGCCGGAACGCCCCGTTTATTTATGTTGCACACGGTGGCGTGCAACGTCACGCTGCCACGTGCGCGCCCAGTCATCGTGCAGCGCCACACTCCTCCTTTTTCCAGGAGAACAATAACAATACCAACACTAGACACTGCAAAACAAACCAAAATGAATCCTTAACACTTAACAAAAACCCCAAGTTCAAAACACCCCTTTATTAACATCCACCCGGGTCCCCTTACTTAACAGTTCTCATCCTCAAGACAAACAGCCAGGCGACCCAACATGTAATCGCTGAGGTGAGCAGGCTTCCCTCGCCCAGCCCTCTGGGGGTACCTCCTGCTCGCCTCCGGCACGGGTGATCTGTCCAGGAGCATGCCCCGGGCCGGGGACTCAGGCAGACAGGGTGTTGCCCTTTCGTCCTCAGGGATCTCTCCGGGGTCTGGATCAGGTGGTGGATCAGTTCTTGGATCCTGCAGTTTCTTGAAGAAACTCACATTGCGAGTTACCGCCGACCGTCCGTCCAATGCAGTCACCATGGATCCCTGGACCGCGACGACATCCAGCGGTTCCGGTTCATACGGTAGGGAGAGCTTCCCATGGGGATGCCTATTCCGAATGAGGACCTCATCGCCACGCTCCAGCCGCTGCGGGCGAAGCCCTCTCCGAGCGTTCTCTTGCTCGATCCTCAGCCACCGGTCCATCTCGACCTGTTGGTCATTGATCACCCCAGGTTCTTTCTCTCCTACCTCCGGTAGCAAACCCCGAGGACACCGCTTGAAAAATGCCTCAGCCGGGGCCACTCCAGTGGATGCATGTGGCGTGGTGCGGTACACCCTCAGAAACTGGTACAGGCTCTCTGGAGTGACTGCCCCTGCCCCTGAGCAATTCTAAAGGTCTTATTTAGAGTCCTCATGAGCCGTTCTGCTTCGCCATTGGCCCGGGGCCAGAGGGGCATGATTTTCCTGTGCACCACCCCATAGCTCTCCATCAACTCCGAGAAGCGTTGCTCTGGAATGGCGCCCCGTTGTCCGAGCACAGCGTGCGTGGGAAACCATGGGCCGCAAACACCTTTTCCACGGCCACCACAACGTGCTCAAACGCCACAGAGTCCACAAACTCCACCTCGGGGTATCTAGAGTACTCGTCGACCAGAACTAGGAAATGGGTGCCCATGGTGGTGGATCCAAAGTCCGCATGAACGATTTCCCAAGGGCGCGTCCCCCTAGGCATTGTCTCTATTGCAGGTTCCCGCTGCAGGGGAGATGCCGCCTGGCACCAAACACAGGCCGCCACGAAAGTCATCCACCTTGCGTTCTAGCTCAGGGAACCACACCTTCAGCCGTAGGCGTGCCTTGGTCTTGGCGGCACCCTGATGACCACGGTGAGCCAAAGCGATCACCTCGTCCACCTTCGATTGGGGCACCACAATCCGATCTCCGCGGAGCAGAAGGCCAGATGTCGAGAACGATAACTCCTCCCGGACTTTCCATAGTTGATCAAGTCTGGTCCTGGCCTCCTGGGTGCGCCCCGCCAGAGCCTCCAGCACCGACTTCCAGGAGCCCTGTTGCATCGAGTGTCTTAGGATCTGGAAGCACTCATCTTGCCCTGCAGCTGCCTCCAGCTCCTGGAGAGGCATGGCATTTGGCGTGGCTGCCTCCACCACCACCCGGACGTGCTCTTCTGCTTCTTCTGCACAGGCGTCCTGGACTTCGCCTGCGTACGCCCCAGGGTGTCTGGAGAGATAGTCTGCAGCGTTGTTCGCCCCTGGCCGGTATACCAAGGTGACTCCATACTCCAAAAGGGCGAGCATCCACCGCTCAATGCGTGCCGGTGGCTTGGATGACGACCCTGCTAGGATGGGAAGCAGCGGCTTGTGGTCTGTCACCACCGTCACCGGGCGTCCAAGGACGTAGAGCCGGAAGTGCCGGCATCCCCACAGTACTGCCAGCGCCTCACGCTCGATCTGTGAGTATCGCTGCTCCGCATCGGACAGGGCCTTGCTGGCATATGCCACCGGGCGGACGCCCCCACCACTGTCAATTTGTGTTAGCACAGCGCCCAGGCCGAATGGGCTGGCGTCGACGATGATCTCTGAAGGCAGCGCGGGATCGAAGAAGGACATGGTGTCTTCAGCCGCCAGGGCACCCTTTATGTCATCAAAAGCCGCCTGTTCTAGCGGGCCCCAGTTCCAGATGACATCCTTCCTGGTCAGTGCCCTGAGCGGTTCCGATCTGGAGGCCAGATTTTTAATGAACCGTCCACAGTATGTGACCATGCCTAGGAAGCTTCGCACCTCAGATACGGACTCCGGAGGCTGCGCCTTCTTTATGTCCTGCACCTTCCGGGATCAGGAGACACCCCCCTTCTTTGAATACAAAACCAAAGAATTCTATCGATGGTCGGAGAAATTCACACTTCTCTTTGTGGAGGGTGATCCCAAGGACTGCAGTCTTCCGAAGTCTTCGCCAACCGCCTCAGATGGTCTACCTCCGTTCTGGCAAACACCAGGATGTCGTTCGCTTATGTTCAAAACGCCCTGTAGATCAGCCAGGGCGCCCCGAATAATGTTCTGGAACACCTCCGCCGCCGAGGACACACCAAAGCTTAGTCTCTTGTAGCGGTATAGCCCTCGGTGTGTCGTGAAGGTGGTAATGTACCTCGACTCGGGGTGGAGGACAACCTGGTGATAGCCCGCTCGAAGGTCCAGTTTCGAAAAGAAACGAGCGCCCTGTACCTCCGCAATGATGTCATCAATCGTCGGGGTGAGGTGCCTCTCTCTCTTAATGGCCTTGTTCGGGAGCCTCATGTCGACGCAGATTCTAACAGCATCGGGTTGTTTAAGCTTCCGTGCCACACTATCGGGGACACCAGGGCGTCGGCCTTCCACCTTTTCTATAATGTCAAGATTGACCAAATTGTCCAGTTCTTGTCGACAAGTTCACGGAGGTGGAACGGCACCCTTCGATGTTTCAGGGCAATGGCTGCACCGACTCATCAATGTGTAACCTCACTGGTCACGGCCATCTGCCCGATCCCTTGAACAGTGCGGCATACTTTTCGAGCAGTCATTAATGTCCTCTAAATAGAAGTATGCGAAGCTGACGATGCGAGGGCCTCTGCTGCAGCACAACTTAGCAGCGTGTTGGTGCTCACCGGTGTCACGTAGAATCGTGCTGTGATTTGGAGCCCTCATGTTCTACTTTTGCCACGAACACACCGTCCAGAGGATGGGGTCAACACCACCGAAGGCAAAAATGCGGGCCTTGGGAGCAGCAGTTTGGGGGGCTGGTTCATGCATCATAGTGTCCCGGGCCATTACATTCACCGACGCCCAGTGTCCACAAGGACGGGACTGGAGATCGGTTCACCTCGACCACGCACCTTGGCTGTCTCCTGTTCTTACTTTTCAGGATCCCCACTCGAGACAAAGAAGATGTTCTCTTCCTCCTCTTCTTCAGCTTCCTCCACCTGGGCATCCTCCTCAGTCTGATCCACCTGAGCGACGTTGGATGGTCGACCCTGGCGATTGAGACTGGACCGTCCCGGGCCCCTCGGTACCAATACTGGCATTGCGGCTTTGCATACCCTCGAGAAAATCCGATCCCCAGTTCCAGCAGGGCACTCAGCAGGGTGGGGCAGGTCATACCCACATTTTTGGCAGATTTCTCCTGCCCTCCCGCTCGATCCCGGGGACTGCGCCAGGTCTTCGGGTGCCCCTGCCACCTCGCCACATCGCACATACCTCTTCGGTCTTGATGGGGCGCGACCCGGCCTCCATTCTAGCTGCCCTCGCCTCCGACACCTCATGGCACCTCCCCAGTTCAAGGATGCGCTGAAGTGTAATTCCAGGCTCCCTTAGCACCTGGCGCCTTAATTTGCCTGATGAACAAGCCTGGATCAGCATCGTCCTGATCATGTCCTCCGCATCACCCCAAGCGCAGGCCAGCGAGAGACGCCTTAGGCGCCCATAGAAAGTGTCCAGAGTCTCATCGTCTTTCTGTTTGGCAGAGAGCATGACAAAACGTTCATAATCCGCATTGGCGAGAGGCAGGAAGTAGGCCTGCAGAGCGGCCTTCGCCTGATCATAGGATCCATCCCCTGGCGGAAGCGATTCAAAAGTCTCTCTTGGACAGATGGACCTGCCGAGTACAGCATAGTTTCCAGCCGGGTATCATCATCTACCAACTGGGCAGCTCAAAAGTACATGTCCAGGCGGTCCACCCTCCTCCTCCAACTGGGCCCCAAACTGGAAGGTGGGCCCGATACATCAAACTCTGGGATGGGCTGCAGAGCTGCCTGTGCACGTGCCTGAGCCATAACGGGGAGGATCTGCTGAACAACGGGTGCTGCCACAGGCTGCGCTGGAAGTAGAGGACCTTGAGGGCCTGCCTGACCACCTGGAGGCTGCTGTGCCGCTGCACTGGAGGCAGCAAACCTTGAGGTGCTGCTGGCGCACGTGGAGGCTGCTGCACCGCCGCTCCGTCCTGGTCCTCAGTATCACTCATTCGTTCGAGCGCACAGGCACCCCAGCGTGAGGACAGGGGCCGCAACTCAAACACCAAGTCCAAATGCCTCCAGCCAGCACCATTGAAGAAAACAGCTGCTGGCCACCACCTCTGTGATGATGAAGAGATGAAGATCAGTGGGGCACCAGTCTGATGATGAAGAAGATGAAGAGAAGCTCAGCTTCCAGCTGCTCCAAAATTAGGACAAGAAAGAATATGGGCTATGCAGGCCCAGCCATTGTAGCCCTCCTTCTTGCTTGCACTCGACGTAGGGACCCAGGAAATGCAAAATCACCAACTGGGCATAGTACATGCAGGTATCACTGCCTGCTAGCAGGATTGCCAAAGATTAGGCCTGGATGCACTTCTCAGCTCAAACCGGAGCTCGGAGAAGTTTCACGGCCTGATTCACAAAATGGCCACAAGCCGCGTGGGTAACGCACGGCCTGCGGGCTGGAGCGAAGTCTCAAGACGACCTCGCTGCAAATAAACAAAAATTGCCGGTCA
Organism: Ambystoma mexicanum; assembly: GCA_002915635.3. NCBI lineage: Eukaryota > Metazoa > Chordata > Amphibia > Caudata > Ambystomatidae > Ambystoma > Ambystoma mexicanum. The sequence continues at coordinate 936,171,570 of CM030325.1, forward strand.
AGTCACCGCCGGTCCCAGGCATTGTTTCCCCGACTCGTCGCTACTGTTGGGGGTTGGTCAAGACCCCGCAGCGCATTCCGTAAGCCCCCAACCCCGAAGGACTCAGCCGGAGATGTCCTCTCGGTTCGGGCTTCCCGGTCGCTCTGCCGCGGCTGGGAACGCCCTGTTTATTTATGTTGCATGTGGCGGCGTGCAACGTCACGCCGCCGCGTGCGCGCCCAGTCATCGGGCAGCGCCACAGCCACTATATACAAGATTAGAAACAGGAACTTAAAAATATAAAACAACTCATAGCAAAAAACATTGTTAGGGCAACATTACACTGCTATATATGCTCCGTGTAACTAATTCATGTCGTTGTAACAACTTAATGCACCACATATAATGTTCCACGCAGTCTAACACGAAGCTGTATGTATGTAATTTGTTCTATGTTTGCCACATGTTACACCTTTATGTGTGCTACATGTAACTAAGGAATCTCCTGTAACAGCGCCTCAACACCCCTGGGCTGTTTATCCGCTTCATATCTTGGGAGGATAGCACAGGAGCAACGTGCTTTCCTTGTGAAGCAAGACGACATGGAGCAACACAGGTTCGAACCCCAGGACGCGCTTACACATTTCTGGGTATTAAGAGCGTTATAAATAACCTATCATACAAGTTTAAAAATAAATAAATAACTACGACTGCCCAAATAAAAGTGCACTGCAGTTCTGTACGTTTAATTCTAAGATCATGTCCTACCTTGGTTGTGACCCAGGTAAATGCATTCATAGGTTTTTCAGGCACCTATCCATGAAGGTGTTTCTCTTGTTCACAGCCTTGGCTACAAATCAGGTGACAGCTTTGCAGACCAAGAAAGAGGAGTGGGATTCCATATAGAGCAGTGCCTCCTGCCTGTATCTGATACCACAGCCATCAATGTATGATTGGGACACTCGGAGAAAAGGGCAACTTCCCCAACACAGAATGGACATTCAGGTAAGGCTGAATCAATGATACCTATGTGCCCTGCATCGCTTCCTTCATCAATCTGTGACTTACATGTATACCCCAATCACACCGGCCTGACATTTTGCTTCTGAAAAAAGACCAGCCGTACTTGTCACTGCCATGTGAAATATCGTCCAGCACACGATGCACGCTTTGCCACGATAACAGACCTTGGGTCAAGGGTTGATTGCCTCCAAAACATTCATTTCTGTTTTCCCCACAAGTGAAAGTCTCAAAGGCATGCCACCTGCCCCTGCCCACTCTGCCCACGGTATTGCCCTAGCGGAAAACCTGTTTGTCCATGTGCAGCATTTGAGCTATACCCAATATGCTGCTGCGTTATCTACTGATCTGCAGATCAGTCACTCAATGCTGGCCCACAGTCAAGGGGCACTCAATGAGCTTAGGCCAATACATGCTTGAGAGTTTGCGATCAGTGCATTCGTGTCATGCGGTTACTGTGTTTTAATTACGGCAAATTTTTCTGCGGCTATTTTCACTGTGGTGTTTTCCCCCGGCCGTTTTTGGCTTGTTTTTATTTATTTATTACAAATATATATATGTAGAATCTTTCTGTAGAGGCTCTGGGGGTGTTGGTTGAGGTGGTGTCTGTGGGTTAGATGTGAGTTTGGGAGGACGCCCATTCAAGAAAAGAAAACGGCCGGGGTGAAAACACCATTGTGCAAATTGCTGGCAATAAAACACTTAAAAGCCGTATCTTCTTTTATAGAGACCTGTTATGAACAAAATAGCATACTATGGGGTACACTTAAAACAAAACAACTTTAATGTGACCAGATGTACAAACTATAATGTTACACCTTAACCAATGAATGGTCAACTATTTGTTTTTGTATTACTGTACATTGTACTGTTGGGCAGTGATGCATTTAAGGGTGCTCTAAAAGGGCTGTCAATTACAAATGCACTCCTTCACTGGCATGCCTACTACTGTGTGGGCTCCCTTCTGCATTGTGACCAATTAAAGGATTGACTCCCGATGTCCAGGCTGCACTTTCCCTCTCATACCAACACCTTTTTATTTTATCTTGTTAAATGCATAGACCCCCACCCCCTAAAATTCAAAGACACCATCATGGCTGGCAAGTTGTGTTTTTCAAGAGGCAATTGACATTGAAAATCGGCCCCGTCCCCACAGCAGGTAGCCCACAGGTATATAACAGCGTTGATTTACGCTTTAAGATTTAAGAGACTGCATCTAATGTATGAGAGGGCTAGCAGGCATGCTTGCTGGGCGTTTCATCTTGAAGGCATGAATGAACATGTTCCAGTGGAGCAGGTGCTGGCTTAAACACAGAAATAATATCAAGAGATTGACGGAATTAGTGGGCAGACACTTTTAAAAAGTACATTTTCATTACATGCCTGAACGCCTGATCAATAACTATGATTGGCCTGTGTGACATTATGGGGTTGATGTGTTTTATGTGACTTTATTATGTCCTGCTCATTGTATGTGGCATGCCATGAAGCTGAGCTTTTGATTAGTTAGAGCCTAATCTTGATTTCTATCTATCTGTTTTTTTTTTATTTCTATCATGCAATTTATTGTTTTCTGTTTTTTTTTTTTTTAGTGATGGTCAGCTATGTAAGGTTTTTTGTGTTTAATAATAACAATTTTAAGATCATTGTTGGGGAATATTTTACTTCCTGTGTTCAGCTGTTATGCAACCTGACTTTTATGCACACCAGTTTTTAAATAACTACTGAATAGTGCATATCTATTAAAGAAGGCAAGGCTTAATGGGGGAAGAACCGGTACACTAGCTAGGCATAACAAAGAGTCATGAATGCAAATTAAAACACCCAATTAAACATACAATAGGTTTAATAAGCGGAAAAAGCAGTGGCGAGGAAGAGTGAAACCCATAGCTCCTAGGCATGACCAATCCAGGGTTCTGACCTGTGGTCAACCGGTGCTCTAATAGTGCAGGTTGCCCGAGCATCTTAATGACTCTGTCTATTATCAAGGTGTTTTGGCCCCTGTTGAATGAGAAGGAGAAACATGTTTGAGTCATTGCTGCTTCAACCACCCAACCAGCAGAATTCAAAACGACTTTCATCTGTTTTACAGAAGCTTTTAGCGATTGCTGATTTCCATTTGCCTCCTGGATAAGCAAATGCAGGTGACCCTGTGTGAGGAAGGGGACAGATGAGCAGTGGGTAGCCACGCCGTCAGGAAGATTGTTTATAGACGAGCAAATTGCAGGAGTTGAATGAACTGTAAAATAAGGTCACCATTGACTTTTGTGAATATGGATTTAACTGAATACGGTGAAGTTCTGTTTTCGGCTAATCAATTTCCCAAAACAAATATTGGGTGAAAGAGGATTACTGAACCAATGGTGCCAAAATGAGCAAATATTGACTTATGTTGCCTTGTAATGCTGTCATTCAACTGCACATGTCCATAACATCATTTGAAGTAATTACCCCATTTCCTCGAGGCCAACTGCACCCTGCCCAAAAATGCAGTCTATATTTTATGTACTTACTGTTTAGGACATATTTATGGATGATGATGGAATGACTGGCTGAACAATGTCAATGACGAGGCAAAATTCTGCGTGTTAATAATTGCAGATTTTAATATGGGGCTATTTGTGATGTCCTTTCCAAGCTGTTCTCCTTTTTTCTTTTTTTTTTTTTTTGGTGTGATCACTTAACTGATTAAGAACAAAGAAATTAATGTCAGCAACATTTGCTGGACAAAATACGGGGGTGGGTTCCCAACATATGCACAAGCAATTTGAATGCATGATTGTACCTTATTGCACGTGTACTTTTTGGTCCCTCGCGCTCAACAAATGAGACCAAAGTTAAGGATATTTTATTTCCCTGAGTTCCAGATCGAATCATCATTTTTACCATATTTGCCAATACATGAAGTTAGAAAAATATATATCTTTATTTTACCTGTATGTATGCAAAAAATGTTGATGACATAATTGCGTACAAAGAAATAATTCTAACAAAATAAGACAATTCAAAATATATCATGTTATGTGTTGTTAAATAAATGTATAAAGTGCAGCAGTCACCCAAATCCATCATGGCGCTAAGAAACCATAGGAAACGGAGAGGGTGCAAACCACAGTTTAGAAAAGAAGAGTCTTCAAGTCACGTGGAAAAGACAAACGATTGTCCGTCGCCCAAAGAGCAAGTGGGAGGGAGTTACCTGCTTTCGCTGCAGAAAGAGAGAAAGCCCGCCCACCGATGCAGGAGTATTTTATCCGGGGGACATATGTTAGGGAGAATTCTCTCTTTAGACTGAATTTCCTAACCTAGTGAGTCCCCCAGCAGCTTTGCTGGATTTCTGGAGTTTGTTTTTTTCTCCTGCCAAGAGTGAGACTCGTTTTCACCCACTCTTGGACATGATGTATGGTGTTCCTTTGACTGTTAATGTGTTTTATGGGCTATGGAGTCCTTTACTCCATAGGGTCTCATGTGTTTTTACTATGTGTGTTACACAGCACCCTCCGTGCAGTGACACAGGGGTTTCATAGTGACACCCCACCATAGACTCCGTACCCTGGGACTGACTACTGTCTCCCAGGGCATGTAAAGTCACCATAGGATTTACTAGTCCCAAATTATGAACAGAAACCAGTACAAACCATCATATTGTGGACGTACTGGTCGGGGCAATTCGATTGCCCCGGGGTCTTTTAGTCGAGGGGGCACGTCTCCGTCCCCCCTGATTGAGTTTTGGCTGGTGGCAGTGGATACTACTTTTTATATTCGACCGCAAATATATCCCTATGGGATTTTCCCATTGTTCGAGGCTAGCAACTTTAATTATTTAATTCTCATAGCCTCGAACATACCGCTGGTTTATTTATTTAATATTAATTCGCTGGTTGGTATTTTTTGCCAGGACTCGATTCTAAAATGGCGTTTGTGTTCTCTCCTGTGACTCCAATCCAAGTCGAGCCCTTTGTTCCACTTTTGGCGGGCTTTTCCACAGAAGCCTCCAAAAGTGGTGCCACTCTGTCTGGGTACCAAAGGGGGTGTGGGAGGGGGTTTAGGCAACCTGGACTGAGTTACCTTGGTAACTCAAGTCGCACTCTTGTTTGATTGGCCCAAGTGGTGAGCCGGCTGGCTCACCACTTAGCATGTTTGATTGACAGCTAGGCTGAGTGAATGGGGGTGTGCTGCATAAAAGCAGGGCTTTGGGGACTGGAACTTCAGAAGTCGCTACAGGACCTGAGAATCCGACGAGGGAGAAGCTGAGCCGACCTGCCACGACGACACCACCGGTGGAGCCCTGCAGAACTGACTCACCACTTCCCGACGACAGAGAAGATCTCCCGGCTGGAGAGGCTTCTTCGCCTGACTGGTGGGCACAACCAGTTTACCTTCTTTTCCTCGCATCCCTGGACGTCTTGTGGTCGAATTGCCCGTGCCAAGCACCCCGGCAACCGGATAGCCACTTACCACTGGACCGCGAATAAAAGGACCGCTCCTTTTACCTGAGAACTCCGCGGCTGGTTTCTTCCATGGCAGTGCAACAGACACCTGTCTTTCTTCCGGACAAGATCCTCTCTTCCCCCAGACGAAGCACCGACTTGCATCCGCTGCCAGGAACAACTGCCCACGCTGGAGTATTCTCACCACTTTAAGGTACCGTGTCCATCAGGCCTCCCTTTCTAAAGATTGCTACAAGGTAATAATAATCCCTTAACCTTCTGGACTGGGATGGCCACCTTGACCATCTAACTGGTCCCTTTCTTTTGGTCCAACTCTTTCTGAACCTTTTCAAGACTGTTGTGCACTTCAACCGTGTGACCTTGGACACATTTCGTTCTGATCCTCTTAAAGTGGATCCGGCCTTCTGAACTCTAACTTCACGGTTTTACTTTGACTTCCTCTCTTGTTGTGTTCTTGTGAAAGTGTGGGGATCTGTTTCAAATGATACTCTGCTTTTCTCTCCCTTTTAAAACAAATTATTAGAGTCCCATCTGCGTTAAGCGCTCACCGCTGTCTGAAAATAAGTGGGGCTTTACTTAAGACTTGTCTAATATTCTTCTAAGGGAGTGTATATCTTTTAGTGACCGTGTTTTTGAACTGCTTAACATTAGTGCCTGTGTGTTTTTCTAGATGTGGTTTTAAATAAATAATTATATCTCTTTTACACCAAGCTCTGGTCAGTGTTTACTTATTCTACTGTGTTCTTTTGACCTATTGTGAATACTCTGTATACTGCCTAACTCTTCTTGAGGGAAGTCTGACTGCTCAGCCACAGCTACCAAGTGAATCTGTGTGGTACAGACTGCTACCAAGTGGGTTTACTGCCAAACACCTGTAGTCTTAAATCTTTTGCAGTGGTCCCAGAGGGAACTGCACAGATTTCTGCCTATCACTGGTGTACAGCGGTGGGATTTGTATTGAGTATACACTTTAGAGTGCTTTTTGAACACTTTAGGACAACTAACCACAGAGCTTAGCACTAAAAGACAGATTTTCTAACTATGTCTGCTATGGAGAGTTATATCCTAGAATCATTGTCTGCCAAAACTGCTGATTGCTTAAAAGTATTGTGTAGACATAAGAATCTCTCTGAGAAGGGCAAGAAAATGGAACTTATAGAAAGATTGTTAGAAAACCAAGGTCTGGGTGGTACAGAGGAATCTACCTCTCCAGCAAATGTAGAAAACAGTGATGGTATTGATCTGAATCAAATTCTGATGATATGAGTCAGAAGAGGAAAGTGAACCTAATGAAGTTAGCCACTCTGAGCCTCTGTCTGCCTTACCTACTGTACATACTGGGCCTATACCATGTCCTACATGTAACCCTGCTTATTTTGAACTTGAAAAAATGAAGCTTGAATTAGAGTACAAACGTTTTATTGCTCAATCTGAAAGAAACCAAGATCTAGAGTTCAGAAGAATGAATGCCCAGGCTGAGCAAAAGCAAGCTGAGTTAAGACTCAGAGAAATAGAGCTTAATCATGAACTAGAAATGAAGAAGTTGTCTGTGTAAAATGCTTCTCTCTCCTCTGGTTCTTCTAGGAGTTCCAGTCCCAAAAGACCCCAGATGCATAAGGAATTAGTGGGTATGTCTGAACCTAAGTTGGATGTGTTGGATTGGTTGTAAATGTTTGAGTATAATCATGGGCTCCAGGACATCACAGGGAATTAGTTACTTCCCTGGTTGTTCTCTAGGCTTCCCCCTGTTGCAACTGATGTGGTAATGGAGTTGGGGGAGGTGGATAAGAAGGATTATGAATGTGTGAAACTAGCTTTGATAGCTAGATTTGGGAAGACCCCTTCCCAGTACCTTAAGAGGTTTAGGACCCTCAAAAAGAATGATGGTACCCCTTGGGCTACCTGGGTGAGTGAGTGTTTGAAAAACTTAGAGGGATGGATTAAGGGTTACAAGGAGAACACTTATGAGGGAATGAGAAATCTTGTATTGTTGGAGTCAATTTATCATGCCTGCTCTCCTGAGCTCAGACAGCACTTGGCTGATTCAAAGGAATTAGATTCCAGGAAGCTAGCTAAGGCTGCTGACTTGTGGGTTGCCAACAGGGCCACTCACAAGGATTCTGGGGCAACTCAGAAAAGGATGAGGAAAGCAGCCACCAAAAGAGAACCAAGAGATTTCTAATACCTCCCAACCCACAGAGGGCCCCAAACAACAAAATAACCAGGGTAAGCCCCACTGTAAACCACAACAGGCTAGTGTACCTTCTGGTCCAAATCCAGAAGGAGGTCAGACCAAGCCACCCTTCCAGAGAGCATTTGGAACATGCTATCTCTGTGGGGCAACTGACCACATCAAAGGGAATCCCAGATGCAAGGGCAAACCTACAGGGATCAGCACAGTCTCCTTAGCCTTCACTCCTGAGGAGGAAGTCCAAATGGCTAGTGCTCACTTTGAAGTCTTTGCTGAAGAACCTTTGGGTCTTCAAGCAAGTGTAACCATTGAGTCCATGGGTCTGGTTAGTGATCAGAATAGGAGTGTGTACAACTCCATACCAGAAAACTCTAAAGTTTATTATATGGACAGTGTTCTTGTCAATGGCCAGGATACTCCTGCCAGGCGAGACTCTGGGGCCAGCAGAACAGTAGTGGATGAAAGATTTTTCAGGCCTGAGGATGTTGCTAAGGCACCCAAAGGTCCCACTAAGATGTCTGGAGGCCCTGTCCAAATGGTTCCAATTCTACCAGCCCTCATTCAGTGTAATGACATGACAGTGTTGATTCCTGCCAGTGTTAAGACTGAGGTGCCTGGGAGAGTCCTGTTGGGGAATGATCTAAGAACTCTAGAAGTAGTATCCAGTACCCCCAGGCCTCCCAGTATGGATACCCAGAACCAAACCAAACTGGCTAGAGAGGCCACCTTAAGGAACCACTCTAAGACTGTGGGAACCTCTACTGAGACCCCCACTACAAGCCCTGGTGTTGGTAAATTGACCTCTAACCCAGGCACATTTCAAGCTAAAATGTTAGGGAAATGGGAGCCCCAACCAAGCTCCATCATTGTTCTCCCAGTTATAGAGTCTGTGACTCCCCCTGCTTCTGAGGAAGAGGTGGATAGACCTACTGGAACCCTAACTAGGCCTAAGAGAACTGGTAATTCTCAGTGCTGGTGGAAAACTAGAAAAGAAAAGTATAAGGCCAAAAACCTTCATACTGTTGGACCTTCCACAGAAGACTCCAACCCAATTCCTAGACTTAAGGGGGAAACTTCTAAAGTAGGTAAAGGTAGATCTAAGAGGAAGGAGAAGCATGTACCTTGCTTAACCCAGCCCCTCCAACCAAGAGGCCTAAAACCCAACCTTCTCCCAACAGAGAGGTGAGGAGGACCTCTGGAGGCCCCTCTAGATCTAAGGGAATCCTTTATAAGGACCCCTTGAAAAAACCTAACACAGGATCAGAAGTTGTAACAACTTCTGAGGGACTGGTCAACCAGCTCCCCTATAACTTTAAAAAGACTGATGTTCCTCAAAGGGTTTGTAGGTCATATAGCTTACAAAGGAAAACCTTTGATTTGACCATAGAACATAGGTCAGGGTGTCACCACCAAAATGCTGATGGTCTCTCTAGGATGTATGTCATCGACTAGAGGTATGAGATTCATCCAGGAGTGGCTTAAATCCTCCTGTCCCTTAGTCTGGGGGGGGGAGTGTTAGGGAGAATTCTCTCTTTAGGCTGAATTTCCTAACCTAGTGAGTCTCCCAGCAGCTTTGCTGGATTTCTGGAGTTTGTTTTTTTCTCCTGCCAAGAGTGAGACTCTTTTTCTCCCACTCTTGGACATGTTGAAGTGTGTTTTCTTGGTTAAACCATGTGTTTTATGGGCTATGGGGTCCTTTACTCCATAGGGTGTCATGTGTTTTAACTAGGTGTGTTACACAGCACCCTCCGTGCAGTGACACAGGAGTGTCATAGTGACACCCCACCATAGACTCCATACCCTGGGACTGACTACTGTCTCCCAGGGCATGCAAAGTCACCATTGGCTTTACTAGTCCCGAATTATGAACAGAAACCAGTACAAACCATCATATTGTGGATGTACTGGTCGGGGCAATTCGATTGCCCCGGGGTCTGTTAGTCGAGGGGGCACGTCTCCGTCCCCCCTGATCGAGTTTTGGCTGGTGGCAGTGGATACTACTTTTTATATTCGACCGTGAATATATCCCTATGGGATTTTCCCATTGTTCGAGGCTACCAACTTTAATTATTTAATTCTCATAGCCGCGAACATACCGCTGGTTTATTTATTTAATAATAATTCGCAGGTTGGTATTTTTTACCAGGACTCGATTCTAAAATGGCGTTTGTGTTCACTTCTGTGACTCCAACCCAAGTCGAGCCCTTTCTTCCACTTTTGGCGGGCTTCTCCACAGAAGCCTCCAAAAGTGGTGCCACTCTGTCTGGGTACCACGGGGGGTGTGGGAGGGGGTTTACGCACCCTGGACTGAGTTACCTTGGTAACTCAAGTCGCACTCTTGTGTGATTGGCCCAAGTGGTGAGCCGGCCGGCTCACCACTTAGCATGTTTGAATGACAGCTAGGCTGAGTGAATGGGGGTGTAATGCATAAAAGCAGGGCTTTGGGGACTGGAACTTCAGAAGTCGCTACAGGACCTGAGAATCCGACGAGGGAGAAGCTGAGCCGACCTGCCATGATGACACCACCGGTGGAGCCCTGCGGAACCGACTCACCACTTCCCGACGACAGAGAAGATCTCCCGGCTGGAGAGGCTTCTTCCCCTGACTGGTGGGCACAACCAGTTTACCTTCTTTTCCTCGCATCCCAGGATGTCTTGTGGTCGAATTGCCTGTGGCAAGCACCCCGGCAACCGGATTGCCACTCACCACTGGACCGCGAATAAAAGGACCGCTCCTTTTACCTGAGAACTCCGCGGCTTGTTTCTTCCCTGGCAGTGCAACGGACTCCTGTCTTCCTCCCCGACGAGATCCTCTCTTCCCCCGGACGAAGCACCGACTTGCATCCGCTGCCAGAAACAACTGCCCCCGCTGGAGTATTCTCACCACTTTAAGGTACCGTGTCTGCCAGGCTTCCCTTTCTAAAGATTGCTACAAGGTAATAATAATCCCTTAAACTTCTGGACTGGGCTGGCCGCCTTGATCATCTAACTGGTCCCTTTCTTTTGGTCCAACTCTTTCTGAACCTTTTCAAGACTGTTGTGCACTTCAACCGTGTGACCTTGGACACATTTCGTTCTGATCCTCTTAAAGTGGATCCGGCCTTCTGAACTCTAACTTCACAGTTTTACTTTGCCTTCCTCTCTTGTTGTGTTCTTGTGAAAGTGTTGGGATCTGTTTCAAATGATACTCTGCTTTTCTCTCCCTTTTAAAACAAATTATTAGAGTGCCATCTGCGTTAAGCGCTCACCGCTGTCTGAAAATAAGTGAGGCTTTACTTAAGACTTGTCTAATATTCTTCTAAGGGAGTGTATATCTTTTAGTGACCATGTTTTTGAACTGCTTATCATTAGTGCCTGTGTGTTTTTCTAGATGTGGTTTTAAATAAATAATTATATCTCTTTTACACCAAGCTCTTGTCAGTGTTTACTTGTTCTACTGTGTTCTTTTGACCTATTGTGAATACTCTGTATACTGCCTAACTCTTCTTGAGGGAAGTCTGACTGCTCAGCCACAGCCACCAAGTGAATCTGTGTGGTACAGACTGCTACCAAGTGGGTTTACTGCCCAACACCTGTAGTCTTAAATCTTTTGCAGTGGTCCCAGAGGGAACTGCACAGTTTTCTGCCTAACAACATAAATAGTCAGAGAGGACTAAGAGCGGATTGTTAAATGGGAAGTCATATTGGGCCTCCTTTTGATTTATATTGGCCTAAGCCTAGTCGCTCTATGAAGAAAACCGCGTTGCAAAGTTCCGATTTTGGATCGACTTCGCTGCCATTTTAGAAACATCCGCCATTTTGATTTCTGTTCATATGATTCTCTGTTCTAAAATGATGGACTGTGTTTCTAACTTGCAATGAAGCCTCCCGACCTTTGAGTTCTGTTAATGGTTAGACTGTCTGAGGGCTGTCTGTTTAGACTAGGTAATGAGACCTTGTACTATGTATGAACGTTTGTCCTAGCCTTGTCTGCCTAACAAGCCTCATCCACGAATACACATCGGCGACAATGTGTGGACACAGGCTGAACTACATTGTAAAGGGATATAGGCTAAGGCTTACCGCAGGATCCGAGAACATACATCACCATTGTAACTTGATGGAAATGCAAACTCATGTAATCCTTCTGCATATTATTGTATACGTTGTATGTGAACTAGACACGAACTCTAGACCACAGATTATTAACATGTAGAGGGGCTGGTTAATATTGTTGACATTTTATAAAAGCACAAATGTTTAGATGTCCAGCACTCTCTCTCCTCTCTTTGATGGGCCGGTACTCAATGCGGGGTGTTGAGAGCCAGATAGCTATCTGTTTCTATTTTTCTTTGTAAACTACACAGAATAAAAGTTCTGTGAATCTTTATAGCCCATCTTTGGTGTATTTCCTTTTGTGGTACTCAGCCTCAATATTTCCTTGTTTTTACAGGAGTGCTCTAGATGGCGACATATGGACAGAAATTTGTCTGAAAAAATTCAGCCCTGTTAGGACTTTGTTTAATCACTGGGCCTGGGGGAAGATGATCGATTCCGGCCTTGGGAGCAAGCGGGCGGTCACTTACCTCTCAATTAAAAAGTCCTGGGGATTTTAACTGTATTTGGATTTTCACTTGAACCTGAAAATGAAAACTGTATTTGTAAAACTCGAGATGGGAATCTAGCCACTTCTGTGACACACCTGCAAATGGGAGGAGATTTTGTTCGCCAGGTGCCTTTGCTGTTTGACCCCAGTTGGGGACAAAAGTACTTCTTTTTTTTGTGCCCTGCCTACGTGATGCTATTTGCTAGGGGGTGATCCCGCTCGCTCAAGCCTATGTGGTCCCAACTTGGTGGAAAATCATCTTTTACTGCATTGGAAACATTGAAAAGTTGCACTCTTAGAGTACAAATGAAGGCGATTGCAACCTTTTTTATTCAAGCTTTTAGGAAACGTGTTTGTCTTAATGTTACTATGCTGTTTATGATGTGTTTTAATTTAGTGAAAGACTTTGATTTTTATATTATCCTGTATTCTTTTATGGTGTGTTATCGCCGAAATGAAGATTTCTACGCCTATTCAGGCCTCAATTTTTGCCCTCAATTTGTAAAAGGCTTTATGCACAACGCATTGAGATTTAAACAGCTTGCGCTTCTCAACAGGAAGCCAGTGTAACTGATGTAAAATAGGGGTCATATGGGAACCAAACGGAGGATGAAGTACTGCTCTAGCAATCATATTCTGCAAGAGCTGGAGCCGATAAATTAGATGGGCTGGTTGAGTCAGTTAGACCGAGTTACAGTAGTCAATTCCACTCATCACCAAGGAGGACACAACAGGGGCATGGATGCTAGAAGGAATAAAGGGTAAGACCTTGCAAAGTTTCTTAACTTAAAGTGGCCAGCTTGGCAAACAGAGGCCACCTGATTGGACATCGACAGTGAGCCAGATATTTTAATACCCAAATCTTTCAATGAAGAGGCTGGAGAGGGAAAAGGTCCAAGGGTAGGAGGCCAGAAGTCCGGGTTCCAGAAAGATAAAGGGTGAGCAGAGCCTGCAACCAGTAGGCTTCTCCATTCAGCTTCAGCCAGTTCCTGGTCATCCATCCACCCACGGCCTGCAGGCAGTCCCTTAGCTGAGCAGCCATATCAGACCGAGACAGATCAAGACGTACAATAACCTGCGTATCATTGGCATAGGAGTAGCATGGAAAGCTGTAGCCATGGATGAAGCCAAGGAGCGGCTGGCTGTAGATGTTAAACAGAATGGGTGACAATGGGAAGCCTTGGGGGACTCTGCAAGACAGAGACACTGGTTTAGAGGAAAAAGGAGAGAGGAAGATAGACTGTGTACTACCAGACACAAAAGAGGAGAACCAGGTAAGCACCTGGCAGATGGACTTGGAGAGGACAGTCGGGCATCCAGGGTGGTGTGGTCCTCAGTGTCAAATGCTGCTGATAGATCTAATAAAATCAATGCCTCCAGACGTGCATGGTCATCCACCACCAAGACAAGAACTAATATAAAACAAAAAGAACATATTTTCATTACTTTTGATTGAAACTGTTTGTTGTTACAGCTTTTCCAGAAATAAATCCTTGTGCAGGTCATTGTTACAAATTACAACTTTTTCAAGAAATTAACACTTGTACATTTACTGGGGCTTTTCTTAAATGTCTGAAATTATTTGCAAGGATTGTTGTTGTGAGCGGATGCAATGATGTGAGCACAATTTCGCAGTGCGATCGACGGTGTGTTTGCTGAGGGAAGTTGTGCCTGCACACTTAAAAGTGCGATAAGAGAAATAGCAACGTTTTGAATTTTTTTGCACGTCATGCAGGTTTCCTCCAGCTTTTTAGTACTGCAATAACCAGTGTTGGTTCTATGTTCTTATATCCCGAGGTTTTATACACTGAGTTTTTTGTCGAATATTTTCGGCTGAATAAACTCATCACAATGTGACACCAGTGATGCTGGCCATGTTTTAAGGCCCTAAAGAGGTGACCCACTAGATGTTGGCCATGACAGCAGCAGCAATAGCAGTGAGCCACAATCATAACCCTTTTTCTTGACCAAAGCAACTACTGACCAGATATTAAAAACACTGCAGTACGGGACATATTCCTTAGAAGACCAGCTGTTGAGATCCAGTCCAAGGGGTACCATGAAAGAGTAGCACTTGGAAAGCGTTGCAAATGTGGTTTTTAGGTTCCAGAAGAGCAATGGGGTATCCCACTTCTGTCCCATTGATGAACATGGTGAAGCACATTTCTATTAGACCACAGAGGGCTGCAGAGCAAGGGGATTTCGGAGGGTGCTGCATGTAAGGTGTGGCCACGTCGGAGTGGTTTGGTGAAGAAGAAAGCTCCAATTCTGATGTGAAACTAAGTTTCCCAGCAGGCCATGGGTGGACGTGGGTGTGCACACCGAGGGACGCCTACAGGAAGAACGCACCCAGGCACAGGTGCTTGGGATTGAGCACTGAGACACGAGCGGTTGGCGTATGGAAAGCAGAGTCCGGGCGTGGCAGTGAAGGTGGGAGCATTCCGCTCTGTTGTCTCATTATCGGGTCCGCTGTGGCGTTGGAGGCAGACTCTTAGTGAGAGTGGGCAATTCTGCTCACTCAGCAAATGGCGGGGTGCTTAAGATCGCCAAGCAACTACAGCCTCCGGACCCGTCCACAGGTTCTGAGGCAATAGGTACGTGTTCAAAAGTGTGGATTACAGTGTGAAGTAACAGTGTTTTTAGTGTTTACGACATGACAACAACCTTTGTTTGTTTGTTTTCAGTGTGACAGAGTTACGACTTGAACTGAACAATAAGTGGTAGTGTTATTCATGAACATTGAGTGGGTATTGGAACAATTGGGGAACATGTGTAGCACGGAGTGTGTTGAGAACATCAGGAGATGGCGTTGCCTATTATGTTGTTTGCTAATGGTATGGTCTCAGTCAAGAAACTGAGGGTATGTTTTTATATAGTAAAGAAAGACATTTTGAAATCTCAGGTAATTGTGCCTTTAAAAAAATATATATATTGACAGTTTCTATTCCCAAATTAAATCAAGTTGTTTACATGCTGTGACTTTCCTTCTGTCCTTTTCTTGATTATTACATCATCATTTGTTTTGTGTGTTTATTTTGGCTTATTAAATTATATTCATTTAATAGTACTCGGATTTACTGTTGTTTTGCCTTTTGGCTTTGCTGCAGAATCGCATTCATTCAGTTGAATTTTTTGGTTTTATTTGGGATACCTTGTTTCAGTTGTTGGTACCCTGCCCTGTATAACTGTCAAATTGTATTCATTCAATAGTATACACTTCCTTCATTTGCTTTTGATTTCCACATTTCAGGTTGCTAATTGCTCTCCTCAACACGTGTTTCACCGTCTTAGATATGGCGGTTCATCAGGAGGAGCTATAAAATATTTGTATTAGGAACATATTCCCTAAAAAAAAAAACAGACACCATGTATTTTACCTTTTTGTGTTGTACTGAGAGAATCAATTACGCATATAGTCATTGAACCTGTTTTTACTTACTACTGGAACTTGTTGTATTTTCAACTTTTAAGCGTTCTTGATTTCTTTATGCTTTGCAACAATTTGTTGTTGTTTCCTTCATCATGGATTCCCCCTGCAAGTAGAGGGTACTTTTTTTAAAACGTGGTGTATGATTTTAGCAATATCTTGAATATTCTGACAAATCTGCAAATCAATTGATAAATGCTGTTTTACCTTTGTGATTCGCAAGGTTAATTAGTTGAGCTGTTGGTCGCCTTTAATTACTTCTGTTACATTCTTAAACATCAGCATGGTGTGCCATTGTAAATGACGATTTCCTTCCTATAGAGAGAACATATTTTTGAGCCTGGTATTACCCATATAAATTAGATGTAATGTAATGTTTGTTACAAGTACATTGGATCCCATACACAGTACATTTGCTGTTACTGTTAATCATTTATCTGATTAGTTTGCTTGTGCCAATCGGCATAGTTGTGCTTTTCTTGGTGTTGTCTGAATATTTGCATACATGAAAGTTTTCATAGTTGTAATTTCCTGATGTTGGAGGTTGTAACCATATTGTTAATTGCACAATGTCTTTCTTATGTCCTTGAAGGAAATGTGATGGACTTAAGATTTCTTTTAGGTTTTTTGTTTTGCGAAATGTTATGCTTGGTTGTTGGTCCAGAAGATGTTCAAAGTCACTATCTACCTTGGGTATGTTCCAATTTTTCTTGAGTATTTTTGTAATTACATGGCTGTTACTGCTGTACGTTGTGATGTAACATACTTTTTTATATTGAGTAGTTGGAGATGGTTTTGGTTTGTCCCGAAGTAGATCTTCTCTGGTCCTTAATTTGGTTTTCTGATAGCTTTTGGCTAAATGTTTTTGTTGGTATCCTCGCTACTGGAATTTTTGGATTGTACTATGTGTGTTTTTGTCAAACTCTTCTCGTGTTGTACAATTCCGTTTTACTCTTAACAGTTCTCCTTATGGGATATTTTGTATAACATGATTTGGGTGGTTGTTGGAGGGATGCAATATGCTGTTTACTGCCGTTGGTTTAATGAAGAGTGTAGTATAGACTGTGTTGTTCAAAATGTACAGATGGAGATCCAAAAAATCAATTGCTGTTTTGCTGTATTGTACGTTACAAATTGTATGTGTTGTTATTTAAATAATGATAGTATTCCATCAGTTGTTCTTCAGTTCCATTCCAAATCATGATGAAATCGTCTATATACCTTCCCCAGTAGTCTACATTGTTCTGTGTAGTAAAAGATGGGTGTCGCCATGTGTGCTCTGCCTCGTAATGCCCCATATAGGTTGGCGGTGTGAATATCGCCCCCATCGCTGTATCCTGGATTTGTTTGTAAAATTGTTGATTGAAGCAGAACATATTGTTGGATAAAGTGAAATTGAGCATTTCTAAGATCATCAAATTTTGCTCATAGAGTGATACCTATCTTGTTTCTAGAAAATAATCAGTGGTTTTGAGTCCTTTTTCATAGAGAATATCAGTCTAGGGGGCAGCAATGTCCAAAGTTACTATCCAGAAATGTTGTTCCCATGGTATTGTTTCCAGTTGTTGTATGAAGTGTTTTGTGTCTTTATATATGAAGTTAGTCCGGCTGCCAAGAGCTGTAAATGATTGTCTATGTATTCTGAAATTCTTTCTGTTAAAGATCCTATACTGTTTATAATAGGTCTACATTGGGGCAAGTCTTTAAAGGGTTTATGTTTTTTGGGTATAAAGTAGATGGTTGATGTTATGGAAAAAGGTGCATTAGCGTTACACTAGGTTAAAGTAAAAAGGAGTGTCTACTTACCTGTTTTGGATGGAAGGACGCTAGACTCTTTCCCCGTGGTATGGTTGCAATTGTTTAACTTACATTCAATCTATTTATTTAGCGCAATGACGCACAAAACATGTGCCTGCGCCTTGACGTCATGCAACATGACATCATGCATTAGTTTACCACATATATGTATAAATATGGAGGCCAGCATTTCTGTGATGTATATATATCTACGTTCATGTGTCCAATTACAGTGTGCAGGAAATGTGTCATGGCAGGACTTAAGAGATGATGATTACAGGTGCAGAAGAGCATAGAGTGATATAGGAAAGTACTGAAAGAGTTCAAGCAAGCAAGAGAACTTAGAAAGGATACATATCATTGAGTAGTAAGAGTGTTAGAGTAGAGTGTGACTTTACTTATTTCCCCATTAATATCCACAACTTCTTCCTAGCCTTCTTTCTGGTGTTCCTAATTCCCTGTGCCTTTCCACAACCTCTTCCCAACCCTCTTCCGCCCATTGGTTGCCTAGAGGTGGCCTGTGCATATCAAGAAGGCAGCTCGTGCCAATCCAGGTGGTAGGGTTTTGTACATACGGCTTCCGTGGTTAGTTGAGAGTGCGGATCATGCTTATTACACTGGCCCTCATTACGACCCTGGCGGAAAGTGACTGACCGGACCGCCACAGCGTAAATAGCGTTTCCGCCATTGCACGATGGAGCTAAGTGCGGCCCTTTCCGACCCATCGGGCATGAGCACCACGCCATGGCGGAAGTGCAAAGTCCGCGATGGCGGAAATGACCCCAAAACGGCCCACACCGCCGCCGTACGGCGCCCTAGGTGCAATACCGCCACCCATCATAGCGGACACCGCAGTGAGCGCCAACCGGAAATTACGGTGACCGTAAATATACGGAAACGGAAGTAAAAACATGGGCCCGGAACGGGAAACAACACCCCGTACACCTATAAAACCACAAAATACAACACAACCACTAAAAACCACCCTGAGACACATCCCAACCCGTCATCCACCCTAGTGAAACCAAGAAAAATGGGAAAAGTAGCGAAGAAAGCGTGCGACCGCAAGCGGCAGGTCCACTTCTCCCGTGAGGAACTCACCGTGCTTACAGAGACCCTCCAGGAGAATGCCGCCGCCGTCTTTTCCACGCAAATGACCAGGACGGCACTTGCGAACAAGAAGGCCATATGGGCCCTGGTGGCACAGCGGGTAAGTGCGGTGGGGACCGCACCCCGCAACCCACAGCAATGCAGGAAGCGGTGGGACGACCTGCGGATACGCGTCCGTAGCATACTTTCTGCCAACCGCAACATTGCCACAGCCACCGGGGGAGGATCGGAATCACCCATCAAGTTGACCCCCTGGGAAGAAATCTGTGCCTCCACCATTGGAATGGAGAGCATAGAGGGAGTCGGAGGGATGGAGAAAGGAGTGCAGACATCCGGAGAATCAGGTAGGTGGCCCAAATAAAACCATGCCAAATCCACAATGTCCAATCATGTGACTCACATGTGTCCACATAGCGCAACAGCAACACATGGGCAGGAGAACGTCCACACACATTGGCCTGATAGCGCACTTTAAAACTCACAATAAATACATAAATAAGTAAAAACCCAAAACACCCACTACACGTGCAGCAAGCACACCCTAACTGCAGGCTGCCAAACCAACTGCACCCCTCACTCCACACACAAATGAAAGCACCTCCAAGGCCCCGACCCAAATCACCCTCAGGTACCACCCCAATGCATGTGATACATTGCCATTCCAATTCCCACAGACCCATTAATAACGCTCGCCCTCCTTTACTCCACCACAGGGTCCGATCCAAACGACGAGCTCCAGGACACCCCTACCAGCACACCTGCAAAGAGGGCCAAGACCGACGGCCAAAGACCCTCCACCTGAGCTGCACGCATCAAGACACGGCAGCAGCACATATCAAGTGGCAGCACACAGGAGGGAACATCAACAGGCACCCCAGCAGACAGCACCACCACAGGTCCCCCCAATGGATGCCACAGAAGGTACTGCCTCTGGTGGCAGCAGCACCATAGGTGACACCCCATTAATGGCAGCATGCTCCGACACAGAAGACGGGGATGTCGAAGTCAGATCCATCCATGACCTGTCCCAATCCCCCTGTCTGTTCCATCCCGTACACCATGAGGATACCACGCAGGGGCACCCACAAGACGACGACTGGCCATCCCCCACAAGCCCTGTGGCAGGGCAACATGAGGCGAACAGCCCCTCTGTGACACCACCGCAAATGGCCATGGCCCAGCAGAGGCAACAGTCCCTCGACCAGTTAATCGTGCAACAGCAGCAACTGGCCACGCTCCTCAAGGACCATGCCGATGGATGTGGGGGCACTAAGGCAGACATAGAAACATCAACTGAGACAATTAGGGCACAAATGGAGAGTAGCACCGAGAGCCTGAGAGTCCAAATGGAGAGTAGCACCGAGAGCCTGAGAGTCCAAATGGAGAGTAGCACCGAGAGCCTGAGAGTCCAAATGGAGAGAAGCACCGAGAGCCTGAGGGGGAACTGCATGCGACGTCCAAAGACGTATGTGCGAACTTGCCGCAGTGCGCCGTGTGCTCACTGAGCTCTCACAAACCCTTAGGGACATGCATGGACGTGAGCAGGCAGAGACATCATCCGTTGCAAGTTCCGTCCAGGGCAGCCCCAACGTAGATCTGGGAGGAACCTGCGCTCCACAGGCAGGGGTGCCCTGATACCCGCAGAGGGGCTTGCAATAGCGACTGCCCACTGACAATGAGCATCTTTGGACACTGGTGTTCGGGGGGGAGGTAGGAGGGTGGAGGGGTGTGTTGGGCTCACTTGGGTGGCGGGTCCATAGGGTGTTCAACATGATATCACATATGCCATAAACAATGCACGATCAAACAATGAGATGTGTGGACAATGATCTTTGTGTACTAGGCCATCATAGGCGTACAGTCCATATTGTGCATGTACCAGACACACACAGTGCCACGAGTCCCGTGTCCATGTATCAGCCACCAGGCGTGAGTGCTAGAAGCATGCATCTATGAGATGCTGACGAATTTCACGGCCCTCCTGTGCCTCGCAGACTCCTTGAGGTGCTGCCACATCCCCACCCTCATCATGACCATCTTCAGGTGCTTGCAGTTCTGCGTCAGGGGGCATGGGCACATTTCTACGTATGCACATGTTGTGGAGCATGACACATGACATCACCATCTTTGCAACCTTCTCATGGCGGTACAGGAGTGCCCCGCCAGACCTGCTGAGGCACCGGAAACGGGTCTTCAGTAGGCCGAATGCCTGTTCAATGACTACACGGGTACGTGAGTGGGCATGGTTGTAGTCCTCCTCATGCTGGTCCCGTGGGTTCCGGACTGGTGTGAGGAGCCATCTCTTCAGTGGATATCCGGCATCACCTGTATGTGGACGATAAACAAATTATGTGGAATGCCATTGCTACGTACGCACCCCCCACCCCTTCCTGCCAGGTCATTGCCGCATCACATACCCCACATCATCATGCATGAAATGAGACTCACCGAGTAGCCAGGATCTGTTCCCTGCGTGTCGCTCCATGAAGCGTGGTATTGTAGAGTTCCTCAAGACCATAGAATCATGGGTTGATCCAGGGAATCGGGCACAACAATGTGTAATGATCCTGTTGGAGTCACACACCATTTGTACATTCAGTGAATGAAATTGTTTTCGGTTGCGGTACTGGGCCTCCATGGCATGTGGGACGACCAATTCCACATGGGTGCAGTCGATGGCACCAATGCAACCCGGTATGCCGCCAAGTGCATGGAATCCCACTTTTGTGTTGGTTATTTCCTGCTCCGAGCATGGTAGAGAGATGTCTGCGTGCTGCAGGAGGGCATCGAGCACTTGCAATAGTGTCTGTGAGAACAGTGGCTGAGAAATGCCATGCAACTGTCCGACTGTGTGCTGGTAGGTGCCTGTGGCCAGGAAGTGGAGTACAGACACCACCTTCAGTAGGGTGGGATGGCGGTTGGGCTATCTATCATGCTGACAAGGTCAGCCTGTGTCATGTTCCACAATGGCGGCTATGGTGTCCCGGTCCAAACGGTAGAGGTGTGGATCTGCTCATCAGTGAGGTTGAACGGATGTGCTCGGAGGCGTGGGATTGCGGGCTGCCTGCGTGGTGGTAGTGGCTGTGCTGGCAGCCCTTGCTGGCCCTGCCTTGCCCTCCTCCTCCTCTGCGTCTCCTCCGTGCGGCCGGTTGTAGTTGGTGTTCGTCTTCTTCTTGGAGTTGGAGTACTTGCAGTGCTATCAGGTCCCCAGGGCCAACATCGCGAGTTCTGCCGGTAGCATTTCGGAGTGGGTGTGGTTGTGGGAGGAGACTGGGTGTGCAATTTATGTGTTTTCAGGCTGTATGGCCTCCACCTGTGGTGATTCATTCCACCTGTGCAAGCTGCTCTCCCCTTTGGGCGAGCACGTCCCGCACACAACGCTGCAATTCGAGGAATGGCATCTTGCTATTACATCATGTATTAGTACCCGATGGCCGTGTAACATTGGTTGATATGTTCATTCGGCTATGGTCCCATTGTTTCACATGCATTCTTTGCAGTCGCAAACAGACTTGTGAAGGGTCAGTGGAACGTAGTACTCGAGTAACGGTGGACCCTCATGCATCACTGTACCGAGGTTCACCGACGGGCGGGGCCTCCCATTTGTGAGTGAAGGCAGTTGCCATTTTCACACACAGCCGCACTAGATGGATTAATTTGTGATTTCAAGCGGCCACAGATGCCTTTTCGACGTGATGTTGCAATGAGAAATTCGAAGGGCGGCGCTTTCGGTCTTCAGCTAGCGGCGAGGAGATGCCCACAGGTCTGACTGCAATATAACGTTCTATTGTTCAGTGTCCTTGGGACAGGCCATGGCGAGGATGCAATGATTGATATGAATAGTTTGGGATGCGCAATAGCGAAGTGGATGATGAGGCCGGACGTTCCAAATACATGTTACTTCACAACACTGGAATTACGGGCTGGGGCACAGTGGATTTTGCAGGCTGCATAATGCACAGACTCAATGGAATTCTCACATGTTATGTGAGTATGGAAACAGGCGTTATCATTACGGGATGAGGAATGTTGAATGGATGCATGGACAGATGATTTGATACGGTGTTTGCCATGTTACAGGGCTTCTTGGAATCTGTCCGCCTCCCCTGCGCTATGTGATGCAGGGCTGCCATAGGGGACCATCGTCTATCTGGCCTTGTTGAGCCCTCCCTGTCTCGACGCGCCTTCAGACACTTGTGTCCATGCACGTTACCAATCCCATCTGATGGATTCTGTTTTCACAGACGCATGCACAGGTACACTCGTTTGTGATGGTATTTTCACCTCGATATGGATAGTTATGAGTCGCAAGTGGTTTGGGGTGGTGATGATCCTTTGGAGTGGGCTAGCATGCATATGGCTGTGGATCTAGTGTGATCATTGAAGTGAGTTGTTCGAATGTAGTTCTGATGGCCATTCTATTCTTTTTCTTTTCTTTTGGTTGACAGGTATTCTCCTCCCCTTTTGCCAGTGCCATCTGTATGCCACTCCTGCAGATGGTTTTACTCCGACACCTGCTGCTTCGTGTTAATCAGTGGAGCAGCATTATGATCTTATGGACTATCGCCAATGGGCCACATGCCCTTACGCAGTACTAGTGGCTCGGAGCAACATTTCAGCCTTTCAGCTGGACTAGTGCCTCCCTATTGGGACGGCCCTGCGGTTCTAGGCGCTTCCATGTTGCCTTTTCGTACGAGAATGTACCCCTGTGTACCATGAAGGAACAGGGCGTCACACAAGAAGTAGCTGGTCGTTTTATTGCGGATGCAGCCCACAATGGTGAAATGTGTTTTGGAGTTCATGGCCTAATGGCTGTATGGGCTTGGTGAATTTGTTGTGCATTAAATTTCTATTCTGATATGGGCCGTGTAGCGTTCTTCTTTGCAAGTGATGTGGCATATTCCTATTTGGGGAGCGATGTATTGTGAGGAGATCTGCATTGGGTTCCAGCTTCGGAGTATAGTTGCGTGGTACTGTGCTGGGCGCGTTTGCCTACGAAGCCCAGTGAGGTCAGGGGTGAGGGCTGCCAATATGACTGTTTGAATGATGTCATGCTCAGGGGCGGGGGATTAGGTTTTGTGTAACAGATGCCGGTCAGCCAGGTGGATTGGTGGAATGATGTGATTATCGGAATATTGCTGGTCACAGGTGCCTGTGTTTGCGTGCGTTTCTTGGTGGGAGACTGAGGTCATGTCCATTGGTATAGCTTCTGTATTCGTGCCATCTGTGCCCTGCAGCTCCCATTGGCCCCTCTTGTGATTCTTTTGTTCGTTGGCATGCATGGGTGACTTGTACATTTCACTGGTTGCATTGTGACTTCGTTGCACCTACGGGGAGTTGTACTATGTGGCCAGGGAGCGGTGTACAGGCACTCAGTGGGGCCGTTTACGGTTGATTCGCGATGCCGTACTTCTCACCATGGCGGAATGGTACTTTCCGCCGTGCTTGATGGCGTTAAGTACATGTCCGCTAGGGTCGGAATTCGCGTACCCTTGCGCCATGGTGCTAATTACGGTTTGGCATGGCGCGCGCGCGCGTACTTGGTGCAGTTAGCGTTGGCGTTCACTACGGTGTCGCTAATGGCATCGTACTTTACGGTGACGGGTCATAATCGCACCGAGCGCTATTCGATGGCGGTATTGCATTTCCGCCATCGTTTTTCGATTTCCGCCAGGGTCGTAATGAGGGCCACTGCCTTTTAGAGGAGCAGGTGGACACCTTCATCCTAGACTCCATTCCCTTAGCACCGTTCCATTGGAATGACAGATGAAGAGCCACAATTGAGAAACTGTGCACAAATCCTTGCAATATTACCATACCATGTTGAGCATATAAGAGACAATATGAACTCAGGCAACTGTTTAGAGTGTACCCACAAGCTGACATATTGGAGGCAAGTTACCAAGAAGGATGCTCAATGCCGAGTGTCGAAATTAAGCCATGAACAGAATGGATGTATGTTAAAACAAAGAATGTCATAAAGAAGATATAAGAACCTATGCTTAAAAAATATGAAAATACTTAAGAACGAACTCACTGAAGAGCTAAGAGAAACATGTATTCAATTGTACAGTAATCACAAACACAAAGAAGAATGAAGTGACCCACTGGTCAATAACTGTAAATGCGCTGAAACACAAGGTAGAAAGAACATATAGAAACTTGCTTATGAGAGGTATATATTCAATGTTGAGGATGACCATTTGAAGAAGGTGGACAATGGCTTATGTCAATCAACCCAGTTACCTCAAAATACGAGCCCTGGATCTTAGTGAAAAGTTGATGAAGAAGTTGTTTTTCCCTTGCAAACTAGAGGAGTAAATTGGCCTAGGACCAAGGATGCTATTTCGAGAGCTGAAGGCAAAGTACAAAGGGAGTTCAATGAGAAGACCATGTGCGAAGGACACATTTCTCAAGAGTAGGAGGAACAAGAACATTTACGGATGCCAAGTATTGGACAATTAAAAGTGCACAAAGTTTATATGGGATAGAGTAAGCAAGTCTTTAAAAGCCAGGAGGATCAACTGCACCCAGTATAATTGAATCAAATAGTGTTGAAAACACTGTCGAAATGGACACATTTGTGGTCTTCTATCACCTGACGAAGAGCTTGCAAACAAGGGTTATTCATTAGGCTTCAAGCTAAGATAATGGTCTGCCTACACTCCATTGAATGTTCATAGAATAGTGCAGACTGCCAAGGTCAATCTTCAAACGGAGAAAATTGGCATGTTGCCTACGGATGAGAGAGGGTAGACTAATTGGGAAAACAAGGGGAGAGCTGACGTATCTCCAAGCACCTGGGTTTCCTTTCTATGTACATGCTACTAGCGAGTCGAATATCCAAGGCTGGATTTGGATTGCCAACCAATCAGAAAAGCCTGCCATGCACCTTTTCCCACAATGTTGCAAGTATTATTCTGCTGCCATATTCTTTGCTGTAATCAGTGTGCTACATACATAGAAGTGCTTATGGGTTTGGCCTACAGACAAAGGGCAGGGAATGAGATATTAATCCGTACATAATTCTCTATGTAGACATGTTCCCCAAATCCAATCCCACCCCTCAATAGGTATTTTGTAATATGTCACGTGGGATGACGTCATAGATGACACATCTTGCATTATATAAGCTAAGTATAATCAAAAAGACATTGAGATTCTGTATGAGTGATGATTCACCCTGCTTTCCGTCATTGAGATAAAATCAGTATTTTACCATCTTCTTTGAGTCTGTCCAGTTATTTGGGCTAAGACATTGGGCCTCATTAAAAGTATGGCGGTAAGGCAACAATGGTGCAGGTATCGCTACCAGCACTGTTGCTATCATACCGCCATACTACGAGTTATGCTCGGGGGTGCACTTGCAGCCACCAGGTATGACCTGGTGGCCGTACCGGGACCCGTGAGCAGAACATGATGGTAGCACTGGTACCGTTATAACGGTACCGATACTACCACCCTCCCCATTACCATTGAGTCCTATCAGGCTCAATGAGAATGGGTGTGTACCGGGCCTGGCAACCGCAAAGGGGCAATTACCGGGTCCGGCTGCGCCAGAATAGCCTGGAAATTGTCCATTCGCGGGTGCCGGACCCGGATGCAAGTTTGGAGGTAACCTTGCCGGTTTTACCATTTAGGCTACCTCCAACCTCGTAATGAGGCCCATGTATTGGTAGATGCTTCATAGTGCTAGAGCACAGTCTGAAGAAGGATTCCTCTGGATGGAGAGATGGAGAGCATCTTATTTAGGAAAGCATCATATCAGGAGGATCAACGACCAGCAGCAAAGACTCCAGCAAAGTGTCCTCCGCAATATTCTCTTCCCTTCACCTACTAAGGTGAGGTGCCATGTTACTGAGTGGGTCAAGACCATTACAGATGAGCACACACAGGCACACACACGCCTCTGTGTGGGGTGACCCCAGACCTCCAGCCATCATCCATGCACCATTATGAACTGTCAAGAATGTAATTGCAAAAACCCCAACTGCAATCAGTTGCTCGAGGGTGCATATTTGTGTATATACATGCTGCTCACCCCACCACTTCCCCATATTAGTTGACTGAGTCCCATGCCAAATCACTTCTCATGATAATAGTGACATATTTACTGATATTGCAAATAACACATCAACCCATGTCCAACACATACGACTGTTCAATTTAATGTTATAGGACTAGTCATTCCTGACACACATTGGGCCTCATTACGAGGCTGCCGCCGGTATCCATTTTTTTCCAGCACCCGCGAATGGGCAATTACTGGGTCATGCCGAGTTTGATGGACCCGGTATTTGCTAATTCGCGGGTGCTGGTAATAAGGGTCTCCCCATCCCCTTTTGGCCACATAGGGCTCAATGGGAATGGGGAGGGTTGTAGCACCGGTACCGTTAATAATGGTACAGGTGCTACAGTCCTGAACTGCTCGCGGGTGCCAGTACGGCCACCAGATCAGACTTGGTGGCTGCAAAGGCACCCGCGAGCAGAACTCGTAGTATGACGGTACGGTAGCAACAGTGCTGGTAGCACTACTGGCACTGTTGTTGCCTTACCGCCATACTTGAAATGAGGCCCACTGTTTATCATGTAAGTGCATATTATTGTCTGCCAAACTCCAAACCGCCTATAGCACTTCAAGGTCATGACAATGACAGTTTAGTGCACTACAAATAGCACTTAACATAATGTATTTCATATTAATTGTGGATGCAGGGCCACCAGGAATGTATTACCTCTCAATTCAACAAGGTGTGGGAAAGCCGAGAGTTCTATAACGTCAGATAAGACATCCAATGAGATACATCACACCCAAATGAGTGAGCGCTTACCACTGATCTGTATTAGCCAGGCAGCGCTTAGCAGGCCCAAACCAGGCTGATAGCTCGCGGGTTAAACACAAGCAACATACATGGTGCAATCCTACACTGAGCAGGTTTGAAGGTAGACACCAAGACAGCAATCTCTGGAGCAAGACACCAAACCACAGGCCCATCAAGGTCCAAGGCTGTGAACTCGAACATTAGCCTTGATAAAGACCCACAGGTCGAAACACGTGCTGGCTGACCACTACTAGGACAATAATTCCACACTAAAATAAACCTGCACTGTATAAACCAGGAATCCATTTTTTAATCCTAACAAGTCTCCCCCAGTCCTTTATCCTTCTGAGGTTGCTATTTTGATTACCAATAGCATGGGTAGTATTAAGTACAATCTTCAAAGCGTTTAGAAGTGTGCAGAATCCGTTATGAGGCACTATATAAAAACACATATAAGTATTACTCTTATCATCATTATAATTTTTTACCATAAGCCTTGAAAAATAAACATGTGACTTTTATGGGAAACTGCGGTGTTAATGAAGAACGCACAATCTTCGCGGCGGTGCCTGTGAGCGTCCAACATGCAGTACACAGGCTATTTCATAACTGTGGCATAAGCCATATGTATATGTCTCCTAATTTAAATATTAACCAGGCTTATGCTCAGAGACATATATGATGACTCCAGTTCATTTGCCCATCCTTTTGGGCCTGTTAAAAAGAAATTGGAGAGAAACCCTTATTCCCTTTTTCCAAGGTGTTCACGATTATCACTTAAGAAACTTGAGCTCACTGCTGGCAGACATTAAACTTCATTTTTTGGCCAGAGTTGCTGAAGGAAGACCTTCAATATCTAGATTTATTAATGATCTTAATGGCATGTATTTTTCCGGGAAATTGATTAAACATTCACCAGAAAGAGGCTCTGAAGTAATTGTCCCGCTTCCAGGTGTCCTTTATAAAGGTGCAGGTTAACAACATTACTTCAGCTTAAAATACATTAAGGACCTTCTTCATAAAAAGTCACATTGCAATAATAATGTTGTAGGAGTGTAGCATGAAATCATGAAATATGCCCTTTTCTCTTAAATTACTTGTCCCCTATTCAATGACCCCGTTATCTCTTTCTTAATATGTCCCCCGAGATGATGCCTTACTTGCAAAATTCTGGGGCGGTTGATGAAAAAAAAAATGGGACCCAGTCGGTACAAGGAGCTTCATTTCTCTTACAACTGATGAATTCAAATGTTCAGTAGTTGAAATAAGAATATTAACATTTTAGTGGATCAGGGAATTCAGGGAATACCCCCTGGAAGTAAGCGGACTGGGGAGGTTTGAAGCAGATGCACTGGTAAACAAGCTGAGCCCGAACTGAATCACTTTAGCAACCTTGTATCACCATTTGGACTATGGAAAATATGGGACTGGTGGAAAACTGCAGTGAGGATGTTGCTTTTCACTAGGGTACATTTCCACCACCGCAGACAGCCAGTGTCCCAGCACTTCCAGCTATAGTAATTGGTCTGATATTTTGGACTTCAACTCCCATCAGACCTTGCTTGTATAGCTATTGGGCGGCGAGCATCAGTGTCCTAGTCAACACCATCTGGAAAGCTGTCGGTTGTCATATTGAGCATGGGTGGGTGCTCAGCACATGATATGATATGATATGATAGTTTATTTATATAGCGCCTATACACAATGTGTTTCAAAGGGCTTCAAGGCAAGGGAGGGAACAAGGGAAAAAACAATGACATTCTTACAGGCCATGAACAGTAAGGATGTGAAATTAACTATCGTACTCGGCCTGACGACATTTCAGATAGTGCAAGAGCTAAAACATGGATAAGGAAGGGAGGGGGAGAGTGGGAAGGAAATTGAAACAGACAGGCGACTACCGTACTAGGCCTGATGACATTTCTGATAGAGCCGGAAAAAAAACAAGAGGTGAGGGAGAGGGGTGCAGAAAGGTAGGGGAGGAACAAAACAAGCGACTATCATATTAGGCCTGACGACATTTCAGATAGTGCTGGAAGGGTGGGGGGGAGAAAAAACCAGTAAGGGGAGGGAGGAGGAGACAGACGAGGTTGCTATCATACTAGGTCCAGGGACAATTCTGATAGAGTAAGTGCATAGAAGAAAGTAAGGGGAGGAGAGAGGAAAAGGGAGAAGGGAAAGGAGGAGAGAACAGAGAGTTAGCAGTCAAAAGAGTGGAGAAGCAAGAGGGGAGAGTGAATACAATTGCAGAAGTCAGTAGTAACACATAATGTTGCAAGCCAGGATACAAGATGAAGATGGGAACAGCATGATTCAGGGCCACCATGAGTACAAGATGCAAAAGAAGTTCAGCATGAGAGTTGAGAAAGGGTGACGCACCATGAATGAATGAAGTCCATAAAAGTCAAATCCAGCATTGTCCACAAGACGGTGATGGTGAAACCACAATGTATCAGGACAGACTCCTGCAGAAGTAGGCTTGAGTGGGGTGAGGGGGAAGCAGGGTAGAAGAATCAAGCAAAACAGGCAACACCTGTGTGCGAGAATGGGGGGCACAAGGGAATATCACGGGGGGACCAGAGGGAGTAACAGATGTTGGTGCATGCCTACCTGCTGTCTGAGCAGGGGTTCGGGCCCTGGGTCCTCCTGGTCCGAACAGGTCCAAACAGGAATTCCCCTTTTCTTCATCTGCCCTTCGCTTAGGTCGCCCGGGTGAGACACGCCCTTGATCTAATAGTTAGGAGCAGGAAGGAAGAGGCAGGGCTAAGAAGGTGGGTGGGGCTTGCTAAGTAGTAAAAAAGAGCAGCAAACAGGAAGGCATCAGGTGGGCGGGGCTTAGGCCAGGTGACCTAGATCCACTTGCACCTGCTCCCCATCTGCAAAGGAAAAGAGGCTGGATGGCTCCTTAATTAAGGAGAAAGAGCGGCAAACAGGAAGGCACCAGGTGGGTGGGGCTTGCTAAGTGGTGAAAAAGAGCGGCAGGCAGGAACACACCAGGTGGGCGGGGCTTAGGCCAGGTGACCTAGATCCACTTGCACCTGCTCCCCATCTGCAAAGGAAAAGAGGCTGGAGGGCTCCTTAAGTAGGGAAAAGGAGCGGCAAACAGGAAGGCACCAGGTGGGTGGGGCTTGCTAAGTGGTGAAAAAGAGCGGCAGGCAGGAACACACCAGGTGGGCGGGGCTTTGGCCAGGTGACCTAGATCCACTTGCACCTGCTCCCCATCTGCAAAGGAAAAGAGGCTGGAGGGCTCCTTAAGTAGGGAAAAGGAGCGGCAAACAGGAAGGCACCAGGTGGGCGTGGCTTTCTAAGTGGTGAAAAAGAGCGGCAAACAGGAAGGCACCAGGTGGGCAGGGCTTGCTAAGTGGTGAAAAAGAGTGGCAAAAAGGAAGGCACCAGGTGGGCGGGACTTAGGCCAGGTGACCTAGATCCACTTGCACCTGCTCCCCATCTGCAAAGGAAAAGAGGCTGGAGGGCTCCTTAAGTAGGGAAAAGGAGCGGCAAACAGGAAGGCACCAGGTGTGTGGGGCTTGCTAAGTGGTGAAAAAGAGCGGCAAACAGGAAGGCACCAGGTGGGTGGGGCTTGCTAAGTGGTGAAAAAGAGTGGCAAACAGGAAGGCACCAGGTGGGTGGGGCTTGCTAAGTGGTGAAAAAGAGCGGCAGGCAGGAACACACCAGGTGGGCGGGGCTTAGGCCAGGTGACCTAGATCCACTTGCACCTGCTCCCCATCTGCAAAGGAAAAGAGGCTGGAGGGCTCCTTAAGTAGGGAAAAGGAGTGGCAAACAGGAAGGCACCAGGTGGGTGGGGCTTGCTAAGTGGTGAAAAAGAGCGGCAGGCAGGAACACACCAGGTGGGCGGGGCTTAGGCCAGGTGACCTAGATCCACTTGCACCTGCTCCCCATCTGCAAAGGAAAAGAGGCTGGAGGGCTCCTTAAGTAGGGAAAAGGAGCGGCAAACAGGAAGGCACCAGGTGGGTGGGGCTTGCTAAGTGGTGAAAAAGAGCGGCAAACAGGAAGGCACCAGGTGGGCGGGGCTTTCTAAGTGGTGATAAAGAGCGGCAAACAGGGAGGCACCAGGTGGGCAGGGCTTGCTAAGTGGTAAAAAAGAGTGGCAAACAGGAAGGCACCAGGTGGGCGGGGCTTAGGCCAGGTGACCTAGATCCACTTGCACCTGCTCCCCATCTGCAAAGGAAAAGAGGCTGGAGGGCTCCTTAAGTAGGGAAAAGGAGCGGCAAACAGGAAGGCACCAGGTGGGTGGGGCTTGCTAAGTGGTGAAAAAGAGTGGCAAACAGGAAGGCACCAGGTGGGTGGGGCTTGCTAAGTGGTGAAAAAGAGCGGCAGGCAGGAACACACCAGGTGGTCGGGGCTTAGGCCAGGTGACCTAGATCCACTTGCACCTGCTCCCCATCTGCAAAGGAAAAGAGGCTGGAGGGCTCCTTAAGTAGGGAAAAGGAGTGGCAAACAGGAAGGCACCAGGTGGTGGGGCTTGCTAAGTGGTGAAAAGAGCGGCAGGCAGGAACACACCAGGTGGCGGGGCTTAGGCCAGGTGACCTAGATCCACTTGCACCTGCTCCCCATCTGCAAAGGAAAAGAGGCTGGAGGGCTCCTTAAGTAGGGAAAAGGAGTGGCAAACAGGAAGGCACCAGGTGGGTGGGGCTTGCTAAGTGGTGAAAAAGAGCGGCAGGCAGGAACACACCAGGTGGGCGGGGCTTAGGCCAGGTGACCTAGATCCACTTGCACCTGCTCCCCATCTGCAAAGGAAAAGAGGCTGGAGGGCTCCTTAAGTAGGGAAAAGGAGTGGCAAACAGGAAGGCACCAGGTGGGTGGGGCTTGCTAAGTGGTGAAAAGAGCGGCAGGCAGGAACACACCAGGTGGGCGGGGCTTAGGCCAGGTGACCTAGATCCACTTGCACCTGCTCCCCATCTGCAAAGGAAAAGAGGCTGGAGGGCTCCTTAAGTAGGGAAAAGGAGCGGCAAACAGGAAGGCACCAGGTGGGTGGGCTTGCTAAGTGGTGAAAAAGAGCGGCAAACAGGAAGGCACCAGGTGGGCGGGGCTTTCTAAGTGGTGAAAAGAGCGGCAAACAGGGAGGCACCAGGTGGGCAGGGCTTGCTAAGGGTAAAAAAGAGAGTGGCAAACAGGAAGGCACCAGGTGGGCGGGGCTTAGGCCAGGTGACCTAGATCCACTTGCACCTGCTCCCATCTGCAAAGGAAAAGAGGCTGGAGGGCTCCTTAAGTAGGGAAAAGGAGCGGCAAACAGGAAGGCACCAGGTGGGTGGGGCTTGCTAAGAGGTGAAAAAGAGTGGCAAACAGGAAGGCACCAGGTGGGTGGGGCTTGCTAAGTGGTGAAAAAGAGCGGCAGGCAGGAACACACCAGGTGGGCGGGGCTTAGGCCAGGTGACCTAGATCCACTTGCACCTGCTCCCCATCTGCAAAGGAAAAGAGGCTGGAGGGCTCCTTAAGTAGGGAAAAAGAGTGGCAAACAGGAGGCATCAGGTGGGTGGGCTTGCTAAGTGGTGAAAAAGAGCGGCAGGCAGGAACACACCAGGTGGGGCGGGCTTAGGCCAGGTGACCTAGATCCACTTGCACCTGCTCCCCATCTGCAAAGGAAAAGAGGCTGGAGGGCTCCTTAAGTAGGGAAAAGGAGTGGCAAACAGGAAGGCACCAGGTGGGTGGGGGCTTGCTAAGTGGTGAAAAAGAGCGGCAGGCAGGAACACACCAGGTGGCGGGGCTTAGGCCAGTGACCTAGATCCACTTGCACCTGCTCCCCATCTGCAAAGGAAAAGAGGCTGGAGGGCTCCTTAAGTAGGGAAAAGGAGTGGCAAACAGGAAGGCACCAGGTGGGTGGGGCTTGCTAAGTGGTGAAAAAGAGCGGCAGGCAGGAACACACCAGGTGGGCGGGGCTTAGGCCAGGTGACCTAGATCCACTTGCACCTGCTCCCCATCTGCAAAGGAAAAGAGGCTGGAGGGCTCCTTAAGTAGGGAAAAGGAGCGGCAAACAGGAAGGCACCAGGTGGGTGGGGCTTGCTAAGTGGTGAAAAAGAGCGGCAAACAGGAAGGCACCAGGTGGGCGGGGCTTTCTAAGTGGTGAAAAAGAGCGGCAAACAGGGAGGCACCAGGTGGGCAGGGCTTGCTAAGTGGTAAAAAAGAGTGGCAAACAGGAAGGCACCAGGTGGGCGGGGCTTAGGCAGGTGACCTAGATCCACTTGCACCTGCTCCCCATCTGCAAAGGAAAAAGAGGCTGGAGGGCTCCTTAAGTAGGGAAAAGGAGCGGCAAACAGGAAGGCACCAGGTGGGTGGGGCTTGCTAAGTGGTGAAAAAGAGTGGCAAACAGGAAGGCACCAGGTGGGTGGGGCTTGCTAAGTGGTGAAAAAGAGCGGCAGGCAGGAACACACCAGGTGGGCGGGGCTTAGGCCAGGTGACCTAGATCCACTTGCACCTGCTCCCCATCTGCAAAGGAAAAGAGGCTGGAGGGCTCCTTAAGTAGGGAAAAGGAGTGGCAAACAGGAAGGCACCAGGTGGGTGGGGCTTGCTAAGTGGTGAAAAAGAGCGGCAGGCAGGAACACACCAGGTGGGCGGGGCTTAGGCCAGGTGACCTAGATCCACTTGCACCTGCTCCCCATCTGCCACATAGCCAGC
This sequence comes from Ambystoma mexicanum, assembly GCA_002915635.3. Lineage (NCBI taxonomy): Eukaryota > Metazoa > Chordata > Amphibia > Caudata > Ambystomatidae > Ambystoma > Ambystoma mexicanum. The sequence goes on from CM030325.1 coordinate 936,205,581, forward strand.
AGACTCTAGAAGCGACCTCTAGGCACGAACAAACCAATCCCTACAGGCTAAGGGATCCACTGTACAATACCTTTACCATTTGGGGTTCAGAAGAATCCCTTTGCAAGAGATAAACAAAAAAATGACCCATGGTTCCCACGACTTGTGGAACATACAACTTTCTAGACACAATGCAGATAAGAACCTTGTTTAATTCCTAAGGGCAAATATTTGCAGGAAGTGTGTACACCTTCATATGCCACTGAAGGGGTTAAAAGTGTTCGTTTCACGGTGTAACATGTCTTCCGTTGTCTACAGTGAAACTGGTCAGATTACTAATACTCACCTGTGAAATCCCATGACTGAACTACTCAGAATGTCATAACATAACACAAAGATGCTACAACACACATACAGCCAAAGACCTATTTTCATCATGAAGAATGCCCAATAACTTTTATGCCCAAACCTTGATAGACATGATCCAGGGGTCTGCGGCATGTGGTTTTCCAGCTATTTTGGTCTACAACTCCAATGATACCTCACCATTGAATATACTGGCTAGAGCTGGTGGGAGGGGTAGTCCAAACATTTGGAGAAACAAAAGATGCAGACCCCGTAGCTGCTTTTTAGAACAATGCCACAGGCTGTCATATGTGTACTGAGTAAAAGGGAGAGAGACATTAGCCCAGCACAGCCCATTTCCTCCAAATGGAGCTGTTCCGGGTCATGTGGTCTGAACCGACAACCTTCCCAGGACATTAGTGAGGTGCAATCAAACAAGAAAGGTGCTGTCTTTGCCACTCTTTTCTTGTGGAAGCATTTTCAACAGTTGTAAATGGTAATTTGTTTAACACATGGCCTGTTCCTAAGTGTCTAATGCGGAGCAAACAATGGAAACCAAGGTATAGGGATAACCCTAAACCGGTGTTCAGTTTTTCCAACTACTAACTCCCACCCACTCCGCCACCGCGCTGCTGCAGAGATTAATGTCCTGATTCATGGAACTATTTGCGTGGATAATCAGGTATTTGCATGCCATTCATGGAATCGACCGAACAAGACTTTGCCGGGACAAGCAGAGTGTGGGCCGGGCCTATGCAGCGATCCAAATAGTGGGCGGAACACACAGAATGAGTAAGAACACGTGAAAATGTGGCCAATCAATTGCACGCCCATACCAGCACAAATATAACAGTTTTCATGGATTTGAACTCAGAACGTTGAGTCGCGAAAAAGTACATGCAAATCCATAGATCCATGCGCCACAAGATAGCAGGCGTAAAGGTCAAGGCGCATACAAACACATGCGTATGAAGCACATAATCCACACCAAACAAACGTCTCCAGCCACGATGAATCCAGCAATAGTCAGAGCTATCGTGCAGGGACACTGCAGGAGGAGGATGATGCCCAGGGCCCGGATCTTCACAACACGCACTGTGCTTTTTGGGATGTCGGAAGACCAGGTCTATGCCAGGTACCGGTTTCCCCCCTCATAAAATCCTAGACCTTGTCAGGGTGTGGGAAGATGCCCTAACATCAGTCACCATCTGCTCCCAGGCCCTTAACCCCCTACAAAAAGTTTTGACTGCACTCCATTTCCTTGCCACTGGGTCCTTCCAGCAGACCCCTGCAATAGTTGGTGGGATATCTCAGGCCACCCAATCACGCTGTCTACTCGATGGGCTGCCATGCATAACAGCATGTGCATTTGTACACAGGCACATAGCCATGTGCATGTGTACACAGGCGGAAAGGCAGACAATGATGCAGGATTTCTATGCAGTGGCACCTTACCCCTGTGTAATAGGTGCAATAGACTGCACAGATGTTGCGCTGCGCCTACCACAATTGACAGAGCACATCTACCGGAATAGAAAGCACTGGCACTCCATCAATGTGCAGGTAGTGTGTGATGCCAAAAGAATCATTATGGAAGTGTATGCTAATTTCCGGGGCAGCACACATGACAGCTACATCTTCCGAATGTCACACTGCACTTGGCCCTTGTATCTGGAAAACATGACAAAGCATGGCTCATTGGTGAGTATGAACGGCCATGTACATGCATGCACATCACACACTGAACAATAGAACCTGCCAATAAATGACAATGAAAACCATATACACATTTACAGGGGACCGTGCCTACCCGCTGACAATCTTCATGATGACACCCATCAGGAATCTCACAACAGCAGCAGAGGTGAGATATAATACTGCATATGTAGCCACTAGGAGCATAATGGAGCACACATTCAGAGTGCTAAAGTCAAGGTTCTGCTCCCTTGACCACTCTGCTGGGGTGTTGCTATATGCACCACCAGTATGCTATGATAGGTTATTTACAACATGCTTAATACCCAGATGTTTCTAAGCGCAGACCCGGGGTTCGATCCTGTGATCCTCCTTGTCGTCTTGTTTCCAAGGCGAGCATGTTGCCGTTGAGCTACCCTCCCGAGATGAGTACTCTGTAGAATCATTGTGGCTGCATGTGACCTACACAATATTGCCACACAGTATGGTCTACCAGTGGGCATGCAGGTGGGACACTGCCCGCACCCACTGACATGACCCTTGCCCATGCCTGGACAATGGGCATGTGGAGAGGCTGCATGCACAGGGCTGGTGTAGTCATACTTCACATAAATGCCACCCCCTGTGGAGTGCACACGCTCAAGCCACCTCCCAGGTGACATTCAATGATGAATTGGTTGGTGTCTATCCTCCGTGCCCACAACAACACCCTGAGAATGTGCCCCGGGAGGGTCAATTTGTGTGTTTCCATTAGAAATAAAACAACAATGAAATCCTAGCACCTAGCTGTGCATGGACACCAAAAGCAACATGAGACAGTGCACCCCATATCAAGACAACCACTGAATACAAGCCAATTTGTAAGTGATCAAAAGTGATTGACACACCCCAAGGCCCACATTCACAGAAGCGTAAAATAATGGTGCAATCAAACATGAAAACAGCCTATAAATAATGCCCTTAATCTGTATGGCAGTGCCCAAATAAAGAACACAGGCATAGCGACTTGAACCAGCAGTGTCCATGTAGTAAACCCAAAGGCACACAGCACAAGCAACACAGTCACCAACCACCGTCACATGAACAACAACAAATGTACTGCATTTAGACGCCAAACCACCCACATGAGACCACAAGTAGATGGCACAGTACAACATTGATGCTAAAAAAAACTAACGTGAGAACCTCCCTGGACCCACAAAGCGTGTTACACAACAATAAACAGGTTAATTGGCCAACCCATTCCCTGACAACCACTATGCACACAATACACAGTCACATCAAAGCAGCCATGTTGAATCACCCAAAAGAAGTTAACTGCAAGAGAAATGCACATCTTACCTCATCCCATGTGAGCTGCCAGCTGCTGGACTGTGCAGTCCATCAAACTCCACCTCTGTCTACCTGGAAACCACCAAACACATGCTGTTTCCTCTGCATGCATACATCATCAACTTCCACCACAATTCATGCATCAATCATTACATGAAACATTCATCTGTAGAGAAATACATATCAATGTCAGCACAGGCAACTCATCCCTGCATCCAAACATGCAGCAACATGTATCCCCTGAGTGACATGCACAAAATGCATACATAAACTACCAGCTACCATCACCATGTGTCCTGGCACACATGCAGCCACCTCCTCCCACCTCATACCAATGCTACATGAACAACCTACACAGTGACACCTTATCCACCTACAACACCTACACAGCCTGCCACCTGAGTGCCATGCAGTGATGGACCATGTTACACTTACCCATTATCATGCTGATCATACCTCCCAACACAAACATCTGGCCACAGTCAGCAAGGCACTCATAGGACCCACATAAAGAGCACACTGAGAGGACGGAAACCCAGGAGCACCCTGGTAGTATTTGCAATAGCATGATATACTATCCACTCATCAACGTGGCAGTGGGACTGTGCAGTAAACACTGGAAGGGGAGCCGAAGATGCAAAGCCCAAGAAGAGGTGAACCAAACATCTCACTATTTGCACAGAACACAGGAACTTGCAGAAGGCAGCATTTCACTGAGGCAGCTGTCAGACTGGAAGGCAGGGCACTGAGACAACTGGCATGAAACACACAAGCAGACATGAGAAAGCAATGAGAAACCAAGGTCAAGGACAACGACACAGAAAAGGGAGCAGGCAACAGGAAAGTGGAAGGGAAGGCAAACCCCAATGGGATAGAAATGTGATTCTGTACCGTGCACAGTACATGTTCACCATGGCAAACAATAACCCCTGGACAATGGTGTGTGCCTGGTGTTTGTGGAGAACACGCCAACCCACAAATGGTCAGCAATGCTGTCATGTGTGTGGAATTGTCTTGGGACAGCACGCCCAGAAGGGGAAGAAGGACCAAGATTGGACTGCTGCGTGGGTGGACATGTCTATTCCTAAATCATTGCCGTGTATGCCATGCGGCTGGCAAGACACATATGAAAAGTGCAAGGAAACACTCACCAAATCAACCACCACCATGTGTCACCGAACACAAACATCTGTGTCTGCCACACTCATGACAACTCACCAACAAAGGCCCTACAGTGACAGGCCCCTCACAACTATGAGGCCACAACCAGTGCCATCCGGATTGTCTTCCGAATACAGCATGCATAGAAACACCAGCAGACCATCACCATGTGTCACATGCACCCAAAAAGTTGGGGCCATTCACCTCAAACCGAACAAAAGAAAAGTGACCCCACACAGTGACAGGCTCTGAGTGGCCTTCACTTACCTTCAAAGAGTACCCACCTGGCTTGCATGCACAGCATCATACCTGGAAAGACAATTTGAAATCACAAATACATGCATTGCAACAACAACATAAAGATACTGGAAATCCACGACAACTCATGCAGGGAACTTGAAAATAGGCATGGACTACACAGTGCCGAAGGATGACAGAGTGCAAGAGGGAGACAAGACAAAGAGTGACAATTGCTTAGCAGTGGATTGTAGCTCGAGAGAGAGAGATGGCCAGGTGAAAAGTACTGTAAGGAGGATACTGGCAGAAACGGATATGAGGATGGATATGTCTGACATCACAGTAGGCGAGGGCAGAGAGAATTTGTCCAAACGAGATAGACGGACAAATGCACACCTTTGCAAGAAGCAACCGGGTCAGAGAGCCTCTCTACGTATGGTCAATAATGTTACATAACTCATCCACTGACCGGGGTGTTTGCTCGTCCTTGCCGCCTCCTGATTCCCCTGCAACGCTCCCTCTCTCCCATGTCACCCGCTTGTGCGTACCTGTACCTGTGGATTAAGGCCTACGTAGCTCTCCATCTCGTCCCCACTGTTCTATCCCTCATTGTTGGACCCCAAGCCCATTTTTCTGTAAAAGCCATCTAGGAAGCTCAGCCTTCTAGTGGGTGTATCTGTTTTGGGTGTCATGGTAATGTCGATGTCCCGGAAGTCGTACCTTCTTCCTCTGCCCAAGCCTCTAGGCGCGCTCTGTCTGACACCGTGGCAGTCCTGCCTGTGTGGGTGTGCTGCCTAGATCTGCTCGTCCACCCCCTCCAGCGCTGTCATTCCCCGATCCAATGCCTATCGTGTCTTTATGTCGTTTATTGCACGCTCATCCTCCTCCTTGCGTGCACGCTCTCTTGCCAGTCTCTCCACCTGCAACCTTCTTTGTTCCCTCCTATCAACTTGTGTTTTCCTGCTCCGCTGCTTTCCTCCATCTCTCAATCTCCTCGTGTTCTCTTATCCTCCTATCCTGCTGTCCCTCTCCTCTCTCTTTCTCTCTCTGTGCTCCCTCTCTAACCTTTCTTCTCTTTCTCTCTGCACCTGCACCTTCTCTTTCTCTTCCTCCCTTCCTCTCCCTGTTCACTTTCTCTAACCTCTCTTCCCTTTCATTCTCCTTCCTGTCCGTTTCCTCCATTATCTCAGCCCCCTCCACAGCTTCACTGCTCCCCCTCAAGCATTCCATTGCCTTGGTTGCCCTCTCTGTCTTCCATCTGTCTTCACTTCCAGATTCAGGAGAATCTGTCCCTCTATCCATTGATTAATGGCTATGCCCCTAGCCTTTTCTTCGTGTCCTTCTGCACCTCACTGTTTGCTCCTTGCCCAGTGGTGAGCTGCCCTGCACCTTTCGGTACCTCTTCCCTAGTATATGGTGGCAGTTTATATGTGGGATTTCAATACCCCTCTGCTGCTCTTAGTTCTTGTAATAGGTACAACCCCTGCTCATCGTCTGTGTCATCTGAGACCATGCTCGAGGGGACATGTGGGGGCGCTGCGTCCCCCTCACCCTCTAGGAACATTCTCCAGAGTTCAAATATAGTCATGCGGCCTGCTAGCTTCTTCCCCTTATAGGTACCCTGTATATGTGTCAGTAGTGATTGATGTACAACTTTGGAGAAACTTCCTCAAGGTGGCCATGGTTTAGCTAACTTCCCCTTGGTGCCTTTAGACCATTCTATGATATATATGAGATCTTATAGGGTGGGAGGGCCTTACACAGGTGCTGTAGGATCATGTCAACCCTGCTCTTCCCTTGATACATTGCTCTTGCGTTTACCTGACCTCTAATTGAGGGTTTTCGATAGTCTGTTGTTAAGGAAGGAACAAAATGTAATCACAATGCTTTTAATTTACTACAAACCTCTCTGGCTCCACAACCTGTCAGGCGAGCTACGCTCTCTGCCCTCCCTCACAATCACTGCCTCCCCAGGCACATCACCAATCTTGCGCATGTGCCTTCTGCGCACCACCACTGGTTCACCTCGTCTGCCAATCCTACATTTTCCAATGCTAGCTCCTCACCGTCTCGTGTTCTCCAAATCCTTTGTGCAAACCCATGGGTGGCGTCACCAATTTACTAAACAAGTTAGTGCTAAGAAACCAAATACCGCACACATAATGTCCTAGCCCGTTACCCCAAAATACACACAGCCCCAAAACAAAACCCCACAGCTGTCTTCCTGCTTCCTAACAGAGTATAGCAATATTCTCTTGTGTTCGATCTGTACCTGCTGCGTTGCCAGCAAATAATGCACCTTAACCAGTTGAATCACCTTCCGCAATCTCGGTCAGCTCCCTGGCTAAACCTTACGGGAATACCGTCATCTGTGACCTGAGCTAAAATGCCCGACCCACAGGAAAGCACTTTTTACATACTCCTGTCATGTGTGCCTTCGAGTCAATAGTCTAGGTTGTTCACCAGAACCGCTTACCTTTGGGCTCGAATGTGCCTATCCCCATATAATGTTGTCTACCTCCGCTCCTTTCCCTACTGAGTTCAATGATGCTAAACAATACTTTGGCAATACTCAACAATACTTTGTAATGCTGAACAATGCTAACTGATATTCCGCAATACTTAATACTCCCCTCAAATCCCAGTTGCTGTGTGGCTGGGTCAATACTTACACTGGCCCTCATTACGACCCTGGGGGAGATCCATGGTGCAATTTGCACCATGGACCATGGCGCAAAGCTGCCAACACCGCCATGGGGTTGGCGGATTTACCGCCCCATTCCGACCTTGGCGGGGCGGTAAATCCCCAATCCCATTTTGCCCTTCCCCATTCCCATTTTTGCCCCATAGGGTATAATGGGAGTGGGAAGGCGTTAATTACGCCACCGTAAATTACGGTGGCGTAATTAACATCAAGGTCCCGTAGCGCCATGGATTTCTCCGCCCGGAAAAAGCAGGCGGGAAAGGCTCCATGGCGCTACGGGATCTCGTAGTACGGCGGAAGGGTCCGCCATGATTTACGCTGGCGTAAACCCTCTCCGCCAGGGTCGTAATGAGGGCCACTGTGTTTTGCTGGCGTTGCTCGGCTGTCTGGTCCCCAAAGCTACCTCTTCCCCGTCCTGTTCTGCTGGATGCCTCACAAACTTTCGGCCAGACATTTCCAAGCTGCCTCCTGATGGCCTTTCCACGGCTACGCGTTCCCCATCTTTCTCGAAATATGCCAGGGGTCCTGCAGCCTCTCAGGTTCTGTGGCGGAGGAGTCGGCTTTGTGCCGGGCTGGCGCAGCCAACCATCCTCTGCTCCCAACTTGTTGGGAAGGACTCCCATGTATGCCACAGTATGGCTGGGGTCCGCCGACTTCGATGGCCAACACCCTCCCAGGACTCAGCAAACGGCAAGTAATTGTGCTGTGTATTGCAAATAAAACCAACAGGGATCAAAACAAAAATTCTCTGGTACATCTCAGCTCCCATGTCGTGCGGCATAGTTTTGTGCAGGTATGTTGGCTTCACTTGGGCCCTTCCCCAAAAAACCTATCAGCACGAGGGATTGTGTATTGAGAGTACTACTACCTGTAGAGAACCCTATAGAGGTTAGTCTATGGGTCCTTGTATGTCAGGTGGCTGGCCTGTCCCATCCCCAAGAAACTATCTATTAAATTGATGCAGAGTAGTGGGTTTACCATTGGTTTGTGCTCTTTGCCATCCACCCTGGGTTTCTAGGCTCTGATTGGTTCGAGTTAATCTCCTCAGGCCTGGGACTCGAATCAGTTCTCAGCTTGCTGTACACCTCTTCATGGTGATATGAACAATTATGTGTCTGCATTGTAACTTGTGTGTATCACCTTTGTCTATAAGATTTTGCTCCTCATGGCGCAACACTTGTTGCAGTCTGCGTCTGTCTTGCTGTGATTGACTCTGCTTTCCAACCACGGGTGAATGTCCATTGTCTCGTATAGCTATACCACATGATTAGGGACCACAGAATTGAGCTCTGCTGCTCACATTTATGAGGATTTATTCAGTTTTTCTGCAGCTGATCCCTTTGTTGTCTGGAGATTGGATTGTGTCCGCGTATCTCTGACCTTGGCTGTGAGCCTGCGTCACACTCTGGGCTGCTTGAGTCAGCTCATCTGTCTCTGCATCGTGGCTTTTGGGCCTTCTGTAAATTTCCGTCGGCAGATAATATGAGTTCTACCTGTTAATGTTATTCTAAGTACTATGGGCCTCATTATAAGTGTGCCGGTCTGGTAAGAACGGTGCTGGTAAGCATACCGGCACCGTTGTTACCGGTCCAGCACACTACAGGTCTGCTTGCTGGAGTTGCTGTGCCCGGCAGGAGGGACCCTGCTGGGCACAATGGCCATGGTAAGCGACCTACACGGAAGCACTGGCACCGTTATTAATGGTGCCAGTGCTTCCGTGTTTCCCATTCCCATTGAGGTCTATGGAATTCAAATGGGAATGGGGATTAACATTTTCCGGTGCCTGAGTTCACGGACCGCCAGGGCTGTAATGGCCCGGTGTTTCTTTGAAGCCAGGCACTGCAAAACTTCACAAGTCTGGCTGCAGCCTGTTGGTTTTACCGCACGGCAACCTCCAGACTTGTAATGAGGCCCTATATGTTAGTCACACAGGCTCCTACCAGGTTCCATTTATATCCTTGTAGTCCCATAGGGACGATCGCGTTAAGCATCTGCAAGCTTGCTCAGGATCTTTTGTGCCTTCCGCTTCTGCGTTTGCGTTACTGCATTTGGCTGATGAAAGAATAATAAAAGTATTGACAGTATGCATATGCATTTTTCCTCTAGCTTCAGAACTGTGCACGCATGTTCTTCATGTATACAAGTGTGTGTTTGTGTGATGCAGTGCAGGACTGCGAGTCTGCTTCATGTGTAATGCTGCTACGTCATGGTGTCACTAATGACGTCAGCACTGTGGATTCTTGGTGCTTAATAGAGGCTGTACATATAGGTCTCTCTGTCCACAATCTCTGGTTCTTCCCCGACACATGTAAAGACCTGCATTGAATTTGGTCTGTATGGCTGGCTGAGAGGATACCTTTCATTGTATGTGTCAATCAGGGGTGCACTCGGAATTAGTTTGACATAAGATGGGTGGCTGCGAGCATTCCTGCCCTTCGTCTCGACATGAATTGGGGGTGAGGAGGGGCATCTTCAGGACCCTCTCTTCACAGGGAGGCTCATGTTCTTCAATATCGTAATTTGGCAGTTAGGAGGCATTACATGTTGACAAACACGTAGGCGGCTCCTTGCAGCAGAGTGCAAAAGTGACGGGAACCCATGCACACAGCCTTTTGCCCTGCACTTTTGCAGTCGGCTGTGCAAAGTTGGTAAAAGCTGCCTGGAATGCTCACATGCCAGGTAGAGTTTACTTTTAATTGTGAGCTCCGCAAGCAGTGCTAACAATTACAATTAAACCCTGTCAACATGCTTGCATGTCTGGCAGGATTTCCTTACAATTGTGAACACTGCTTAACATGTGGGCATGGTATGCAGTGTTCACAATTACAATTAAACCCTGCCTGACATGCTCGCATGTAGGGCATGGTGTAATTGTTATTGTTCACAATGCCTGCCATGCAAATATGGCAGCTAGCATGTAAATGGATCCCTATGCAGTCCGCCTGCTTTGTGCATAAAGCAGCCGGACTCCGTAAGATTCAGAAGCATTTGCACTGCCATGAAAATCCATAGGAAGGGCGGCAACAGAAACGCAAGGTGTGTTTCCGCCCCTCCTCTCTGCCATACAAATGATTGAAAATGAGCTGAAAGGTGAATTAATGGCATAAAAGCCTTACACAAGGCTTTTACGTCATTCATTAACATTGCAGACTCATTGAACACGAGCTCCAAATGGGATTCCATGGCAATCCATTGGTTTTAAACCAGCATAACCATTTCATAGAGGGACAAGAATATGGGGCATTTAAAAGCAGTCTGGCACGACATAAACGTAACTTGTCTTCCGTGCATTTAATCTACCTCCATATGGAATAAAACTTCCCCAGAATGATGAAAAGTAATGTGAAACTGCTCATAGTTCGCTGTACACTAAAAAGACACCATATTGTTTTACACAGCAGAGTGTGATATTGCGGTATCGAGTCAAAAAAAATGAATCCAAAACACTCAGGCCGAAAACAATGAGTTTTTTTGGCCGAATTATGGCGTGAATTTTTTACATTTTATTAAAAAATAGGTAGGGGTTTGGGTAAGGGTATACAAAAATAATGGAGTACTTGTGGGGTGTGACCCCTGCAATTAAAACAGACAATTCGTTGTTTTGAGCCTGTGTTAGAACCAGAGATTGCTTGTAAAACAGTTTAATAAAACTGCCTTCTTTGCAGTTAAACTCTTATCACACATGCAGCTCCTGTATACTTAGCCCCTTTAACTGGTACAGACAACATTGAAAGTGACTATGTGGGGAAATTTGGGACATCATTCAAGATCATTCTTGTATATACTGTAAACTAAAGTGCATCAATTATGTTCTGAGATGCATATATTATATATTGAGATGTGAGCATAATATACTGAAATATATACATTGTACACATAGATTGTATGGTGAGATATGTACCCTGTATATTGAGATACATACATTATATCTTCAGATAGATACACTGTACGCTGAGAAACAGTCATTGTATACTGAGCGTTATATACTTAACAGTGAAATGCACATTTGTGGGGGAAGGGTAGTGTGGCTGCATTGCTTGTGGCTTGGTATCATAATGGGTTCTGTATGTGGGAAGTATCTCACCAGCACATCAATAAAGTACATCTCAGCATAACATTAGGCTCATCAAAATTATTAAGAACATTGCTTACATATAAGGACCAGAAAAGGGAAAGTGAACAGTCCTGAAAGAATAGTGACTGGCACAATATCCCTTGCCGCTCTGACTTGGTCTGGGCAAACAATTTGATATTTTGCGTATCTGCAGGCTAGATTCGAGTTACCCCTGAAATGTGCACATATTTTCACCCTAAAGTAGCGCGACAGAGATTCACGATGGCAAAAAAACAGAAAAGATTCATATGGACGGTTCAAGAAAGTGAAAATAAGGGGCATAAACCGGGAAGGCTCTGTTATTATAGAGGTTGGTGAGCAAGTGGAGCCAGCACTTTTTCCATAGCTGACTCTTAACCAGACCAGACACCACATTCATCTCAACATTAAGATGTCTCTGCAGGACCAGCCATCTGCTGCAAAGGTCTAAGAGTCACAGATTTGTTTTGGAAATTGGAAAAGTTTGAACTTTGCGTGCAATACCACTGACTGGGTTGTGGACACGTCATCATCGTCATTTCTATCACTTTCGCAAATTGCTACAGGTATTACAATATTTATGGTAAATTGGATAAATGTTACATTTAGGTTACTCTGTCTTATTTTGTGTAGAGGCGATACATTTGTAGATTTGCATGTGCCCAGAAACATAACTCCACACTCAGGTGAAGCAGGCGATCAAAGTGTGCACATGGAGTTTAGCTGCATGAATGGCGGTCGGGAGAGGAGATCATATTAGGTATAAAATGTACACCTAATGGTATACATGTATGGGAAGTATTTTCAAATTAAGTAAAAGATATGAAACATATGAGGTGTGGTTGGTCTGTGTATCATGGGTGCCTGCATTGTGGATTAATTAGAAGGGTGATTTTGCAATCATGGCAAAGGCCGTCAACAGTCAGGGAACAGGTTTCGTGAATTGGCCAAATTGGGGTGGTTGCAGTCAGTTTGCAGATGGCTCAAGTGCTGGGGTGGTGAAGGGAAGATATGATCTCTGGCGAACAGGAGAGCTCATTGTTGTAAGGGACAGGCATCTTGTGAACTTGCATGTGTATTTGGAACAGCTGGCTTCTTGCAGGGCACTTACGGAGATCAGTAGTAATAAATGTCAGGATAGCGATTGTCTTCTCAGAGAGGGGGCGAAACTCATGTGAAGAGGAATGGTCAGTAGTCATAAAAATCAGACACTCGACAGGTTTGGGCAATGTGGTTAGCAAACACAAATAGGTCAAAAGGGAATCTATGTGTCTTTCTCTCGTCTTCATGTGCTTAGGTATTTTTAGAGCAGGCCGGTGTGTATCATTCATAGGAATTCTGTTATTGTGTAACTAAGAGGCAGGGCTGGCACCAAATATGCAGAGGTTTTGGGAAGGGGTTATTGGAAATGTAAACCTTGTAATTATAATTTTATGGGGATTGTGTCATAATGTCTGTGTCCAATGAACTGTGTGGTACAGGGCAACCAATCATGTTTGTGGGATGCCATTGTAACAGTATCTGGGGAAGTGCATTGACTATTGCAAACTGTATGTAATGTATGTTCTTTGTGTGGTTAAGGGAGAACAGGGTTTGTGTGACTGTTAGATATCATCTAAGCCCCCTCCCGGCCATTTGTACAATAAACTTGCTTTTTCGACAGAAGGTGCACTTTCTAATTCTAGAGGTGGGCCTAATTCGGGTGAATGGGTGGAGCTAAAGGTCCATGCCTACAATTTGGCGACCCAGGTAGGAGCATTAGGCTCCCTGAAAATATTGGGGGTCTCCAGTTCGTCCAGCTCACCTGTGATCTTTCTCTGCAGGGACCAACTTGTGGACAAAAAAGAAGTGGTTTGCAGGCACCAAGAGGCCTGACTGGTCCCCGAGGTGGAAATTCCACATCCCTGCTCTGAAGCAGAACCGATTGTGGGAGCACCAGTTTGGAGCACTTTGAGGTTTCGACATCCACATAAGTGCATCTTTGTCAGGTAAACCAAGTGGGGTGAAATAGGAGAAAAAGGAAAGAGTGTTTTATAGGTAGGGCAAGAAATGTGTTTGTGGGATTAAAAGAGACTAAGCAGGTTCAAGAGTGAATGTGTTTAGGAAGTGTATGAATCATTTAATATTGTTAAATTTGTATTATTATCTAGCTTGTTATTTTAGACATGTAGTCTTTCAACAAAGTGTGTTACTCATGGGATAGTCTCAATTCCTTCAGGTTGCTTGGTGGGTTGGCTGGAACCCTCACTTTAGAGTAAGGTGGCATCTTATGGTAAGACCACCCGTAGATATCTTTCTGAGGCATATCTTGGTAAGGCCTTTCTTGTGCTAATTGCACGGGCGAACCCTGCACCCCGAGTTTATTGGTTAGTCGCACGTAGTGTGGGCCTCTTCTGGTAGTTTCAGGAAAATGGCTCTGTAGTAGAAAGGGCCATACTAGTGAAAAGAGGAATACTTACAGCGCTGTTGTAGTGGAAAACAATGCGCTCCTTCTATGTACGACGCAAGGTGAAATCTCAAAGGAATGTAAAGGATTTGGGCTGGCATGTTTTAATAAGATGTTGTCTGTTGTGCGTGCTTGAGGAATACATAGTTATTTAAGTGTTTGTGATAAAGAAGTGAGTGCAGAGATTGAGTATGGGGAAAATATTTAACAGATTCATTCAGATGGATTTGGGAAACGTACAAATGTCCAGCACTGTAATTCAATACGTGGATGATGTACTTGTTTGTAGTGCTTTGGAGGAACAGTGTCGTGGACACTCAGTCAGGCTCCTCACCATACTCACGGAAAAGGGGTATAAAGTGGACAAAAAAAATGCAATAGTTTCACACATAAGTAGTGTATTTGGGACAAGTAGCATTGTCTGCAGGGAAAAGGGTAATGCCTGAGAGAGCCACCACAGTTCAGGACACACTTCAACCAACTACAGTAAAACAAATGCAACCATTTTTGGAGCTCTGCAACTATTGTAGGTCTTGGATTTCCAACTACTCTAGTTACACAAAGCCCCTGCTGCAAGCTCTCAAGGAAGCACAGAAAGAGAAGAGTCAGATTGAGTGGTTAGATGAAATAAGAACTTGTTTTCAGGAGCTCAGCACTGCGATCAGTAATGCTCCAGTTTTGTTGACTCCGGATTACCAAAAGCCATTGCTTCTTTTTCACATAAAGATGGGAAGTTAATGACAGCTGTCCTAACACAGAAAACATTGTTTGGCCACAAATCCTTCACCTATTATAGTGGGTTGTATACAGGGTGGGGTTTAGACAGGATACAATTATATAAAATAAAGGACAGACGTGTTATGCAAAATAAATAAATATATAAATAAATAGGAATAAGTTATACAGGGTCCGTTTCCTTGTGAGCAATCTCTTGCGCTCGTTGCCCTTGCAATATAAACGTCCTCAGCCGTTACTATGGGCTACCCAGTGACACTGTACGTGGAGCAAACAGTTGTTGCAATTTTGGAGAAATTGAAATCAACTTTGACTACTAAGAGCGTTTCAGGGTTCAAGGTTATTTTGTAAAATGATTCTGTATGACTAGTGAGGTGTCATGTAGTAAACCAAGTGACTTTTTTGGCTGTCCCAGTGCAGCCTGGTGATGATATTCATGATTGTGTCACCTATGAGGGAGATGAGGGAAACAATAAAAGTGTTAAAGAAGATGCTTTGGAGACAGGAGGAACACCTTTTGTTGATGGATCATCAATAATTGATCAGGACACTGGTGAGAGACATACAGGAGCAGCAGTTGTAAGCCTTTTGGATGGTTAGTACCAGGTAGAGGTGGAGAAGCGATTGCAGTCACATTACTATACGCAAGCAGCCAAATTGTGTCACTTATTGAAGCGCTGGAAATGTGTAAGGGGAAAGCATTCACTATCTTCTCCGACTCTGCGTATGTCACCACCACAACACATTCTGGTTTATCTAGATGGCAGAGAAAAGGGTTTTGAAGATCTGATGGGACCCCTATCCAGCAGACTGCGGCTCCTTTCATGATTAATTGACACGTTAACATTGCCTTGGAGGTAGGGGTTGTTAAATGCACTGTGCATACTAGCAAAACTGACTTTGCAGCACTTGGTAACGATGCAGGGACCGATCATTAAAGGCTGCAGCTTATTTACCCTCACAGGTATCCCAAAAATTTAAATGATGTCCCAACAGGCAGAGTTGCCGTTCCCATACACTGCAGTCCCCTTGTTACAAATTGTTGAACTGCATGGAAAAGCACGCCAGGAGGAAAAGGAGCTTTGGGTGAAGATGGGGTGTTCACTCTCACCCACAGATTTGTTGTAGATGCAGAACCTGACTGGGAAGGTAGTGATGGCTGTAGAGTTGCTTCTTGTGGATTTGAAGCAACTACATTTCCCGGCACATACTACTCAGCATCAGATTGTAGCAGAACTTCAGGAGGATTGGTTTGTACACAGCCTTTCTGAGCAGGTGAGTAGGTTTATTGTCAATTGCACAATCTTTAAGGAATTCAATACAGACAATACTATGAGGGCAGTAAGAGGTGTTATACCCTGACCTTCAGGTCCTTTTAGGGAATTACAGGTTGATTTTGTCAACATGATACAAACGTGCGGCACCTATCGTTATTTAATTGTGGTTGTTTGACCATTTTTGTGATGACTTGAGGCTGGACCCTGCATGCACCCTGATGTCAAATTAGCAGCCATATTCTTAGTTGGGGTCTATTTCCACAGTGGGGTATTTGTAAAGTATTAATGTCTAATGATGGTACTCACTTCTTTAATGCTTTGTTCACTGAAATGACTTCACTTTTGGGGATACTGCATAGGTTGTGCTCGGTCTACCACCCTCAGGCCAACAGACTTTGTGGAGCATCTCAATGGCTTCTTGAACACTCAATTGTCAAAAATGTGTTCTGATTTGCATAAGTCATGGCTTTATTGCCTTCCATTGATATTGCTTTGTTTGGGGAACAAACCTGGAAAGGATCACCACCATAGTCCCCATGAGGTGGTGATGGGTCATAAAATGTTTACACCTCTCTCACACCGTACGCATAGGTACTGATGCACATAAATCAGCAGAAATTCTAGGAAATTAATTTGGGGACTATCTTAAGTCTTTATCCAACAGAGTTAGAATTGTGTCCTCAAAGGTTACTGCACCTCATCATCAAAACAAGATCGAAGACGGTGTGGTAGCAAACAAGCTTCAGCATCAGTTGTTGCTCTCCGGGGAGAGGGACTTTGTCCGCTCTTTTGTCCGTCACTGGAACGACTGTCGATTCCACGGGCCCCATAGGGTCATCTTCTCTAGTCCTATGCCTGTGAAAGTGCAAAGCATTGAAGCATGGGTGCATCTCCACGATGTTCGGAGGGGCACTGGTACGCTTCCACTGATGCTTGAAGAACAGCAGTCTACTAATAATTAAGTTAAGTGCAATCTAAGGAATGATGTTTCATTCCAGCTGACAGGGGGGAGGAGAGCATACAAAACCTGATAATTGTTTAAAAAA
>CM030325.1:936222650-936318815 GCA_002915635.3 Ambystoma mexicanum
ACCCCACATGAGACCACAAGTAGATGGCACAGTACAACATTGATGCTAAAAAAAACTAACGTGAGAACCTCCCTGGACCCACAAAGCGTGTTACACAACAATAAACAGGTTAATTGGCCAACCCATTCCCTGACAACCACTATGCACACAATACACAGTCACATCAAAGCAGCCATGTTGAATCACCCAAAAGAAGTTAACTGCAAGAGAAATGCACATCTTACCTCATCCCATGTGAGCTGCCAGCTGCTGGACTGTGCAGTCCATCAAACTCCACCTCTGTCTACCTGGAAACCACCAAACACATGCTGTTTCCTCTGCATGCATACATCATCAACTTCCACCACAATTCATGCATCAATCATTACATGAAACATTCATCTGTAGAGAAATACATATCAATGTCAGCACAGGCAACTCATCCCTGCATCCAAACATGCAGCAACATGTATCCCCCTGAGTGACATGCACAAAATGCATACATAAACTACCAGCTACCCATCACCATGTGTCCTGGCACACATGCAGCCACCTCCTCCCACCTCATACCAATGCTACATGAACAACCTACACAGTGACACCTTATCCACCTACAACACCTACACAGCCTGCCACCTGAGTGCCATGCAGTGATGGACCATGTTACACTTACCCATTATCATGCTGATCATACCTCCCCAACACAAACATCTGGCCACAGTCAGCAAGGCACTCATAGGACCCACATAAAGAGCACACTGAGAGGACGGAAACCCAGGAGCACCCTGGTAGTATTTGCAATAGCATGATATACTATCCACTCATCAACGTGGCAGTGGGACTGTGCAGTAAACACTGGAAGGGGAGCCGAAGATGCAAAGCCCAAGAAGAGGTGAACCAAACATCTCACTATTTGCACAGAACACAGGAACTTGCAGAAGGCAGCATTTCACTGAGGCAGCTGTCAGACTGGAAGGCAGGGCACTGAGACAACTGGCATGAAACACACAAGCAGACATGAGAAAGCAATGAGAAACCAAGGTCAAGGACAACGACACAGAAAAGGGAGCAGGCAACAGGAAAGTGGAAGGGAAGGCAAACCCCAATGGGATAGAAATGTGATTCTGTACCGTGCACAGTACATGTTCACCATGGCAAACAATAACCCCTGGACAATGGTGTGTGCCTGGTGTTTGTGGAGAACACGCCAACCCACAAATGGTCAGCAATGCTGTCATGTGTGTGGAATTGTCTTGGGACAGCACGCCCAGAAGGGGAAGAAGGACCAAGATTGGACTGCTGCGTGGGTGGACATGTCTATTCCTAAATCATTGCCGTGTATGCCATGCGGCTGGCAAGACACATATGAAAAGTGCAAGGAAACACTCACCAAATCAACCACCACCATGTGTCACCGAACACAAACATCTGTGTCTGCCACACTCATGACAACTCACCAACAAAGGCCCTACAGTGACAGGCCCCTCACAACTATGAGGCCACAACCAGTGCCATCCGGATTGTCTTCCGAATACAGCATGCATAGAAACACCAGCAGACCATCACCATGTGTCACATGCACCCAAAAAGTTGGGCCATTCACCTCAAACCGAACAAAAGAAAAGTGACCCCACACAGTGACAGGCTCTGAGTGGCCTTCACTTACCTTCAAAGAGTACCCACCTGGCTTGCATGCACAGCATCATACCTGGAAAGACAATTTGAAATCACAAATACATGCATTGCAACAACAACATAAAGATACTGGAAATCCACGACAACTCATGCAGGGAACTTGAAAATAGGCATGGACTACACAGTGCCGAAGGATGACAGAGTGCAAGAGGGAGACAAGACAAAGAGTGACAATTGCTTAGCAGTGGATTGTAGCTCGAGAGAGAGAGATGGCCAGGTGAAAAGTACTGTAAGGAGGATACTGGCAGAAACGGATATGAGGATGGATATGTCTGACATCACAGTAGGCGAGGGCAGAGAGAATTTGTCCAAACGAGATAGACGGACAAATGCACACCTTTGCAAGAAGCAACCGGGTCAGAGAGCCCTCTCTACGTATGGTCAATAATGTTACATAACTCATCCACTGACCGGGGTGTTTGCTCGTCCTTGCCGCCTCCTGATTCCCCTGCAACGCTCCCTCTCTCCCATGTCACCCGCTTGTGCGTACCTGTACCTGTGGATTAAGGCCTACGTAGCTCTCCATCTCGTCCCCACTGTTCTATCCCTCATTGTTGGACCCCAAGCCCATTTTTCTGTAAAAGCCATCTAGGAAGCTCAGCCTTCTAGTGGGTGTATCTGTTTTGGGTGTCATGGTAATGTCGATGTCCCGGAAGTCGTACCTTCTTCCTCTGCCCAAGCCTCTAGGCGCGCTCTGTCTGACACCGTGGCAGTCCTGCCCTGTGTGGGTGTGCTGCCTAGATCTGCTCGTCCACCCCCTCCAGCGCTGTCATTTCCCCGATCCAATGCCTATCGTGTCTTTATGTCGTTTATTGCACGCTCATCCTCCTCCTTGCGTGCACGCTCTCTTGCCAGTCTCTCCACCTGCAACCTTCTTTGTTCCCTCCCTATCAACTTGTGTTTTTCCTGCTCCGCTGCTTTCCTCCATCTCTCAATCTCCTCGTGTTCTCTTATCCTCCTATCCTGCTGTTCCCTCTCCTCTCTCTTTCTCTCTCTGTGCTCCCTCTCTAACCTTTCTTCTCTTTCTCTCTGCACCTGCACCTTCTCTTTCTCTTCCTCCCTTTCCTCTCCCTGTTCACTTTCTCTAACCTCTCTTCCCTTTCATTCTCCTTCCTGTCCGTTTCCTCCATTATCTCAGCCCCCTCCACAGCTTCACTGCTCCCCCTCAAGCATTCCATTGCCTTGGTTGCCCTCTCTGTCTTCCCATCTGTCTTCACTTCCAGATTCAGGAGAATCTGTCCCTCTATCCATTGATTAATGGCTATGCCCCCTAGCCCTTTTCTTCGTGTCCTTCTGCACCTCACTGTTTGCTCCTTGCCCAGTGGTGAGCTGCCCTGCACCTTTCGGTACCTCTTCCCTAGTATATGGTGGCAGTTTATATGTGGGATTTCAATACCCCTCTGCTGCTCTTAGTTCTTGTAATAGGTACAACCCCTGCTCATCGTCTGTGTCATCTGAGACCATGCTCGAGGGGACATGTGGGGGCGCTGCGTCCCCCTCACCCTCTAGGAACATTCTCCAGAGTTCAAATATAGTCATGCGGCCTGCTAGCTTCTTCCCCTTATAGGTACCCTGTATATGTTCAGTAGTGATTGATGTACAACTTTGGAGAAACTTCCTCAAGGTGGCCATGGTTTAGCTAACTTCCCCTTGGTGCCTTTAGACCATTCTATGATATATATGAGATCTTATAGGGTGGGAGGGCCTTACACAGGTGCTGTAGGATCATGTCAACCTGCTCTTCCCTTGATACATTGCTCTTGCGTTTACCTGACCTCTAATTGAGGGTTTTCGATAGTCTGTTGTTAAGGAAGGAACAAAATGTAATCACAATGCTTTTAATTTACTACAAACCTCTCTGGCTCCACAACCTGTCAGGCGAGTACGCTCTCTGCCCTCCCTCACAATCACTGCCTCCCCAGGCACATCACCAATCTTGCGCATGTGCTTCTGCGCACCACCACTGGTTCACCTCGTCTGCCAATCCTACATTTTCCAATGCTAGCTCCTCACCGTCTCGTGTTCTCCAAATCCTTTGTGCAAACCCATGGGTGGCGTCACCAATTTACTAAACAAGTTAGTGCTAAGAAACCAAATACCGCACACATAATGTCCTAGCCCGTTACCCCAAAATACACACAGCCCCAAAACAAAACCCCACAGCTGTCTTCCTGCTTCCTAACAGAGTATAGCAATATTCTCTTGTGTTCGATCTGTACCTGCTGCGTTGCCAGCAAATAATGCACCTTAACCAGTTGAATCACCTTCCGCAATCTCGGTCAGCTCCCTGGCTAAACCTTACGGGAATACCGTCATCTGTGACCTGAGCTAAAATGCCCGACCCACAGGAAAGCACTTTTTACATACTCCTGTCATGTGTGCCTTCGAGTCAATAGTCTAGGTTGTTCACCAGAACCGCTTACCTTTGGGCTCGAATGTGCCCTATCCCCATATAATGTTGTCTACCTCCGCTCCTTTCCCTACTGAGTTCAATGATGCTAAACAATACTTTGGCAATACTCAACAATACTTTGTAATGCTGAACAATGCTAACTGATATTCCGCAATACTTAATACTCCCCTCAAATCCCAGTTGCTGTGTGGCTGGGTCAATACTTACACTGGCCCTCATTACGACCCTGGGGGAGATCCATGGTGCAATTTGCACCATGGACCATGGCGCAAAGCTGCCAACACCGCCATGGGGGTTGGCGGATTTACCGCCCCATTCCGACCTTGGCGGGGCGGTAAATCCCCAATCCCCATTTTGCCCTTCCCCATTCCCATTTTTGCCCCATAGGGTATAATGGGAGTGGGGAAGGCGTTAATTACGCCACCGTAAATTACGGTGGCGTAATTAACATCAAGGTCCCGTAGCGCCATGGATTTCTCCGCCCGGAAAAAGCAGGCGGGAAAGGCTCCATGGCGCTACGGGATCTCGTAGTACGGCGGAAGGGTCCGCCATGATTTACGCTGGCGTAAACCCTCTCCGCCAGGGTCGTAATGAGGGCCACTGTGTTTTGCTGGCGTTGCTCGGCTGTCTGGTCCCCAAAGCTACCTCTTCCCCGTCCTGTTCTGCTGGATGCCTCACAAACTTTCGGGCCAGACATTTCCAAGCTGCCTCCTGATGGCCTTTCCACGGCTACGCGTTCCCCATCTTTCTCGAAATATGCCAGGGGTCCTGCAGCCTCTCAGGTTCTGTGGCGGAGGAGTCGGCTTTGTGCCGGGCTGGCGCAGCCAACCATCCTCTGCTCCCAACTTGTTGGGAAGGACTCCCATGTATGCCACAGTATGGCTGGGGGTCCGCCGACTTCGATGGCCCAACACCCTCCCCAGGACTCAGCAAACGGCAAGTAATTGTGCTGTGTATTGCAAATAAAACCAACAGGGATCAAAACAAAAATTCTCTGGTACATCTCAGCTCCCCATGTCGTGCGGCATAGTTTTGTGCAGGTATGTTGGCTTCACTTGGGCCCTTCCCCAAAAAACCTATCAGCACGAGGGATTGTGTATTGAGAGTACTACTACCTGTAGAGAACCCTATAGAGGTTAGTCTATGGGTCCTTGTATGTCAGGTGGCTGGCCTGTCCCATCCCCAAGAAACTATCTATTAAATTGATGCAGAGTAGTGGGTTTACCATTGGTTTGTGCTCTTTGCCATCCACCCCTGGGTTTCTAGGCTCTGATTGGTTCGAGTTAATCTCCTCAGGCCTGGGACTCGAATCAGTTCTCAGCTTGCTGTACACCTCTTCATGGTGATATGAACAATTATGTGTCTGCATTGTAACTTGTGTGTATCACCTTTGTCTATAAGATTTTGCTCCTCATGGCGCAACACTTGTTGCAGTCTGCGTCTGTCTTGCTGTGATTGACTCTGCTTTCCAACCACGGGTGAATGTCCATTGTCTCGTATAGCTATACCACATGATTAGGGACCACAGAATTGAGCTCTGCTGCTCACATTTATGAGGATTATTCAGTTTTTCTGCAGCTGATCCTTTGTTGTCTGGAGATTGGATTGTGTCCGCGTATCTCTGACCTTGGCTGTGAGCCTGCGTCACACTCTGGGTGCTTGAGTCAGCTCATCTGTCTCTGCATCGTGGCTTTTGGGCCTTCTGTAAATTTCCGTCGGCAGATAATATGAGTTCTACCTGTTAATGTTATTCTAAGTACTATGGGCCTCATTATAAGTGTGCGGTCTGGTAAGAACGGTGCTGGTAAGCATACCGGCACCGTTGTTACCGGTCCAGCACACTACAGGTCTGCTTGCTGGAGTTGCTGTGCCGGCAGGAGGGACCTGCTGGCACAATGGCCATGGTAAGCGACCTACACGGAAGCACTGGCACCGTTATTAATGGTGCCAGTGCTTCCGTGTTTCCCATTCCCATTGAGGTCTATGGAATTCAAATGGGAATGGGGATTAACATTTTCCGGTGCCTGAGTTCACGGACCGCCAGGGCTGTAATGGCCCGGTGTTTCTTTGAAGCCAGGCACTGCAAAACTTCACAAGTCTGGCTGCAGCCTGTTGGTTTTACCGCACGGCAACCTCCAGACTTGTAATGAGGCCCTATATGTTAGTCACACAGGCTCCTACCAGGTTCCATTTATATCCTTGTAGTCCCATAGGGACGATCGCGTTAAGCATCTGCAAGCTTGCTCAGGATCTTTTGTGCCTTCCGCTTCTGCGTTTGCGTTACTGCATTTGGCTGATGAAAGAATAATAAAAGTATTGACAGTATGCATATGCATTTTTCCTCTAGCTTCAGAACTGTGCACGCATGTTCTTCATGTATACAAGTGTGTGTTTGTGTGATGCAGTGCAGGACTGCGAGTCTGCTTCATGTGTAATGCTGCTACGTCATGGTGTCACTAATGACGTCAGCACTGTGGATTCTTGGTGCTTAATAGAGGCTGTACATATAGGTCTCTCTGTCCACAATCTCTGGTTCTTCCCCGACACATGTAAAGACCTGCATTGAATTTGGTCTGTATGGCTGGCTGAGAGGATACCTTTCATTGTATGTGTCAATCAGGGGTGCACTCGGAATTAGTTTGACATAAGATGGGTGGCTGCGAGCATTCCTGGCCCTTCGTCTCGACATGAATTTGGGGGTGAGGAGGGGCATCTTCAGGACCCTCTCTTCACAGGGAGGCTCATGTTCTTCAATATCGTAATTTGGCAGTTAGGAGGCATTACATGTTGACAAACACGTAGGCGGCTCCTTGCAGCAGAGTGCAAAAGTGACGGGAACCCATGCACACAGCCTTTTGCCCTGCACTTTTGCAGTCGGCTGTGCAAAGTTGGTAAAAGCTGCCTGGAATGCTCACATGCCAGGTAGAGTTTACTTTTAATTGTGAGCTCCGCAAGCAGTGCTAACAATTAACAATTAAACCCTGTCAACATGCTTGCATGTCTGGCAGGATTTCCTTACAATTGTGAACACTGCTTAACATGTGGCATGGTATGCAGTGTTCACAATTACAATTAAAACCCTGCCTGACATGCTCGCATGTAGGGCATGGTGTAATTGTTATTGTTCACAATGCCTGCCATGCAAATATGGCAGCTAGCATGTAAATGGATCCCTATGCAGTCCGCCTGCTTTGTGCATAAAGCAGCCGGACTCCGTAAGATTCAGAAGCATTTGCACTGCCATGAAAATCCATAGGAAGGGCGGCAACAGAAACGCAAGGTGTGTTTCCGCCCCTCCTCTCTGCCATACAAATGATTGAAAATGAGCTGAAAGGTGAATTAATGGCATAAAAGCCTTACACAAGGCTTTTACGTCATTCATTAACATTGCAGACTCATTGAACACGAGCTCCAAATGGGATTCCATGGCAATCCATTGGTTTTAAACCAGCATAACCATTTCATAGAGGGACAAGAATATGGGGCATTTAAAAGCAGTCTGGCACGACATAAACGTAACTTGTCTTCCGTGCATTTAATCTACCTCCATATGGAATAAAACTTCCCCAGAATGATGAAAAGTAATGTGAAACTGCTCATAGTTCGCTGTACACTAAAAAAGACACCATATTGTTTTACACAGCAGAGTGTGATATTGCGGTATCGAGTCAAAAAAATGAATCCAAAAACACTCAGGCCGAAAACAATGAGTTTTTTTGGCCGAATTATGGCGTGAATTTTTTACATTTTATTTAAAAAATAGGTAGGGGTTTGGGTAAGGGTATACAAAAATAATGGGAGTACTTGTGGGGTGTGACCCCTGCAATTAAAACAGACAATTCGTTGTTTTGAGCCTGTGTTAGAACCAGAGATTGCTTGTAAAACAGTTTAATAAAACTGCCTTCTTTGCAGTTAAACTCTTATCACACATGCAGCTCCTGTATACTTAGCCCCCTTTAACTGGTACAGACAACATTGAAAGTGACTATGTGGGGAAATTTGGGACATCATTCAAGATTCATTCTTGTATATACTGTAAACTAAAGTGCATCAATTATGTTCTGAGATGCATATATTATATATTGAGATGTGAGCATAATATACTGAAATATATACATTGTACACATAGATTGTATGGTGAGATATGTACCCTGTATATTGAGATACATACATTATATCTTCAGATAGATACACTGTACGCTGAGAAACAGTCATTGTATACTGAGCGTTATATACTTAACAGTGAAATGCACATTTGTGGGGGAAGGGTAGTGTGGCTGCATTGCTTGTGGCTTGGTATCATAATGGGTTCTGTATGTGGGAAGTATCTCACCAGCACATCAATAAAGTACATCTCAGCATAACATTAGGCTCATCAAAATTATTAAGAACATTGCTTACATATAAGGACCAGAAAAGGGAAAGTGAACAGTCCTGAAAGAATAGTGACTGGCACAATATCCCTTGCCGCTCTGACTTGGTCTGGGCAAACAATTTGATATTTTGCGTATCTGCAGGCTAGATTCGAGTTACCCCTGAAATGTGCACATATTTTCACCCTAAAGTAGCGCGACAGAGATTCACGATGGCAAAAAAACAGAAAAGATTCATATGGACGGTTCAAGAAAGTGAAAATAAGGGCATAAACCGGAAGGCTCTGTTATTATAGAGGTTGGTGAGCAAGTGGAGCCAGCACTTTTTCCATAGCTGACTCTTAACCAGACCAGACACCACATTCATCTCAACATTAAGATGTCTCTGCAGGACCAGCCATCTGCTGCAAAGGTCTAAGAGTCACAGATTTGTTTTGGAAATTGGAAAAGTTTGAACTTTGCGTGCAATACCACTGACTGGGTTGTGGACACGTCATCATCGTCATTTCTATCACTTTCGCAAATTGCTACAGGTATTACAATATTTATGGTAAATTGGATAAATGTTACATTTAGGTTACTCTGTCTTATTTTGTGTAGAGGCGATACATTTGTAGATTTGCATGTGCCCAGAAACATAACTCCACACTCAGGTGAAGCAGGCGATCAAAGTGTGCACATGGAGTTTAGCTGCATGAATGGCGGTCGGGAGAGGAGATCATATTAGGTATAAAATGTACACCTAATGGTATACATGTATGGGAAGTATTTTTCAAATTAAGTAAAAGATATGAAACATATGAGGTGTGGTTGGTCTGTGTATCATGGGTGCCTGCATTGTGGATTAATTAGAAGGGTGATTTTGCAATCATGGCAAAGGCCGTCAACAGTCAGGGAACAGGTTTCGTGAATTGGCCAAATTGGGGTGGTTGCAGTCAGTTTGCAGATGGCTCAAGTGCTGGGGTGGTGAAGGGAAGATATGATCTCTGGCGAACAGGAGAGCTCATTGTTGTAAGGGACAGGCATCTTGTGAACTTGCATGTGTATTTGGAACAGCTGGCTTCTTGCAGGGCACTTACGGAGATCAGTAGTAATAAATGTCAGGATAGCGATTGTCTTCTCAGAGAGGGGGCGAAACTCATGTGAAGAGGAATGGTCAGTAGTCATAAAAATCAGACACTCGACAGGTTTGGGCAATGTGGTTAGCAAACACAAATAGGTCAAAAGGGAATCTATGTGTCTTTCTCTCGTCTTCATGTGCTTAGGTATTTTTAGAGCAGGCCGGTGTGTATCATTCATAGGAATTCTGTTATTGTGTAACTAAGAGGCAGGGCTGGCACCAAATATGCAGAGGTTTTGGGAAGGGGTTATTGGAAATGTAAACCTTGTAATTATAATTTTATGGGGATTGTGTCATAATGTCTGTGTCCAATGAACTGTGTGGTACAGGGCAACCAATCATGTTTGTGGGATGCCATTGTAACAGTATCTGGGGAAGTGCATTGACTATTGCAAACTGTATGTAATGTATGTTCTTTGTGTGGTTAAGGGAGAACAGGGTTTGTGTGACTGTTAGATATCATCTAAGCCCCCTCCCGGCCATTTGTACAATAAACTTGCTTTTTCGACAGAAGGTGCACTTTCTAATTCTAGAGGTGGGCCTAATTCGGGTGAATGGGTGGAGCTAAAGGTCCATGCCTACAATTTGGCGACCCAGGTAGGAGCATTAGGCTCCCCTGAAAATATTGGGGGTCTCCAGTTCGTCCAGCTCACCTGTGATCTTTCTCTGCAGGGACCAACTTGTGGACAAAAAAGAAGTGGTTTGCAGGCACCAAGAGGCCTGTCTGGTCCCCGAGGTGGAAGTTCCACAGCCCAGCTGTGAAGCAGAACCGATTGGGGGAGAGCACCAGTTTGGAGCACTTTGAGGTTTCGACATCCACATAAGTGCATCTTTGTCAGGTAAACCAAGTGGGTGAAATAGGAGAAAAAGGAAAGAGTGTTTATAGGTAGGGCAAGAAATGTGTTTGTGGGATTAAAAGAGACTAAGCAGGTTCAAGAGTGAATGTGTTTAGGAAGTGTATGAATCATTTAATATTGTTAAATTTGTATTATTATCTAGCTTGTTATTTTAGACATGTAGTCTTTCAACAAAGTGTGTTACTCATGGGGATAGTCTCAATTCCCTTCAGGTTGCTTGGTGGGTTGGCTGGAACCCTCACTTTAGAGTAAGGTGGCATCTTATGGTAAGACCACCCGTAGATATCTTTCTGAGGCATATCTTGGTAAGGCCTTTCTTGTGCTAATTGCACGGGCGAACCCTGCACCCCGAGTTTATTGGTTAGTCGCACGTAGTGTGGGCCTCTTCTGGTAGTTTCAGGAAAATGGCTCTGTAGTAGAAAGGGCCATACTAGTGAAAAGAGGAATACTTACAGCGCTGTTGTAGTGGAAAACAATGCGCTCCTTCTATGTACGACGCAAGGTGAAATCTCAAAGGAATGTAAAGGATTTGGGCTGGCATGTTTTAATAAGATGTTGTCTGTTGTGCGTGCTTGAGGAATACATAGTTATTTAAGTGTTTGTGATAAAGAAGTGAGTGCAGAGATTGAGTATGGGGAAAATATTTAACAGATTCATTCAGATGGATTTGGGAAACGTACAAATGTCCAGCACTGTAATTCAATACGTGGATGATGTACTTGTTTGTAGTGCTTTGGAGGAACAGTGTCGTGGACACTCAGTCAGGCTCCTCACCATACTCACGGAAAAGGGTATAAAGTGGACAAAAAAATGCAATAGTTTCACACATAAGTAGTGTATTTGGGACAAGTAGCATTGTCTGCAGGGAAAAGGGTAATGCCTGAGAGAGCCACCACAGTTCAGGACACACTTCAACCAACTACAGTAAAACAATGCAACCATTTTTGGAGCTCTGCAACTATTGTAGGTCTTGGATTTCCAACTACTCTAGTTACACAAAGCCCTGCTGCAAGCTCTCAAGGAAGCACAGAAAGAGAAGAGTCAGATTGAGTGGTTAGATGAAATAAGAACTTGTTTCAGGAGCTCAGCACTGCGATCAGTAATGCTCCAGTTTTGTTGATCCGGATTACCAAAAGCCATTGCTTCTTTTTCACATAAAGATGGGAAGTTAATGACAGCTGTCCTAACACAGAAAACATTGTTTGGCCACAAATCCTTCACCTATTATAGTGGGTTGTATACAGGGTGGGTTTAGACAGGATACAATTATATAAAATAAAGGACAGACGTGTTATGCAAAATAAATAAATATATAAATAAATAGGAATAAGTTATACAGGGTCCGTTTCCTTGTGAGCAATCTCTTGCGCTCGTTGCCCTTGCAATATAAACGTCCTCAGCCGTTACTATGGGCTACCCAGTGACACTGTACGTGGAGCAAACAGTTGTTGCAATTTTGGAGAAATTGAAATCAACTTTGACTACTAAGAGCGTTTCAGGGTTCAAGGTTATTTTGTAAAATGATTCTGTATGACTAGTGAGGTGTCATGTAGTAAACCAAGTGACTTTTTTGGCTGTCCCAGTGCAGCCTGGTGATGATATTCATGATTGTGTCACCTATGAGGGAGATGAGGGAAACAATAAAAGTGTTAAAGAAGATGCTTTGGAGACAGGAGGAACACCTTTGTTGATGGATCATCATAATTGATCAGGACACTGGTGAGAGACATACAGGAGCAGCAGTTGTAAGCCTTTTGGATGGTTAGTACCAGGTAGAGGTGGAGAAGCGATTGCAGTCACATTACTATACGCAAGCAGCCAAATTGTGTCACTTATTGAAGCGCTGGAAATGTGTAAGGGGAAAGCATTCACTATCTTCTCCGACTCTGCGTATGTCACCACCACAACACATTCTGGTTTATCTAGATGGCAGAGAAAAGGGTTTTGAAGATCTGATGGGACCCCTATCCAGCAGACTGCGCTCCTTTCATGATTAATTGACACGTTAACATTGCCTTTGGAGGTAGGGGTTGTTAAATGCACTGTGCATACTAGCAAAACTGACTTTGCAGCACTTGGTAACGATGCAGGGGACCGATCATTAAAGGCTGCAGCTTATTTACCCCTCACAGGTATCCCAAAAATTTAAATGATGTCCCAACAGGCAGAGTTGCCGTTCCCATACACTGCAGTCCCCTTGTTACAAATTGTTGAACTGCATGGAAAAGCACGCCAGGAGGAAAAGGAGCTTTGGGTGAAGATGGGGTGTTCACTCTCACCCACAGATTTGTTGTAGATGCAGAACCTGACTGGGAAGGTAGTGATGGCTGTAGAGTTGCTTCTTGTGGATTTGAAGCAACTACATTTCCCGGCACATACTACTCAGCATCAGATTGTAGCAGAACTTCAGGAGGATTGGTTTGTACACAGCCTTTCTGAGCAGGTGAGTAGGTTTATTGTCAATTGCACAATCTTTAAGGAATTCAATACAGACAATACTATGAGGGCAGTAAGAGGTGTATACCCTGACCTTCAGGTCCTTTTAGGGAATTACAGGTTGATTTTGTCAACATGATACAAACGTGCGGCACCTATCGTTATTTAATTGTGGTTGTTTGACCATTTTTGTGATGACTTGAGGCTGGACCCTGCATGCACCCTGATGTCAAATTAGCAGCCATATTCTTAGTTGGGGTCTATTTCCACAGTGGGGTATTTGTAAAGTATTAATGTCTAATGATGGTACTCACTTCTTTAATGCTTTGTTCACTGAAATGACTTCACTTTTGGGGATACTGCATAGGTTGTGCTCGGTCTACCACCCTCAGGCCAACAGACTTTGTGGAGCATCTCAATGGCTTCTTGAACACTCAATTGTCAAAAATGTGTTCTGATTTGCATAAGTCATGGCTTTATTGCCTTCCATTGATATTGCTTTGTTTGGGGAACAAACCTGGAAAGGATCACCACCATAGTCCCCATGAGGTGGTGATGGGTCATAAAATGTTTACACCTCTCTCACCCGTACGCATAGGTACTGATGCACATAAATCAGCAGAAATTCTAGGAAATTAATTTGGGGACTATCTTAAGTCTTTATCCAACAGAGTTAGAATTGTGTCCTCAAAGGTTACTGCACCTCATCATCAAAACAAGATCGAAGACGGTGTGGTAGCAAACAAGCTTCAGCATCAGTTGTTGCTCTCCCGGGGAGAGGGACTTTGTCCGCTCTTTTGTCCGTCACTGGAACGACTGTCGATTCCACGGGCCCCATAGGGTCATCTTCTCTAGTCCTATGCCTGTGAAAGTGCAAAGCATTGAAGCATGGGTGCATCTCCACGATGTTCGGAGGGGCACTGGTACGCTTCCACTGATGCTTGAAGAACAGCAGTCTACTAATAATTAAGTTAAGTGCAATCTAAGGAATGATGTTTCATTCCAGCTGACAGGGGGGAGGAGAGCATACAAAACCTGATAATTGTTTAAAAAAGATTGTTTTAATATTTAGAATTGTTTTTGTAGGAATTATTTGTAGAATAATTGATTAGGATTTATTTTCACGACAAACAGAAGGAATGGAATTGATAATGTGTTTAGCAATTTATAGAGTTATTTTCTTTTTTCTTTTTGGGTCATATGTGTTGGACAAAAAATGTTTACGGGAGAGGAAACATTTGGTTATTTTGGTACAATGGACAAACTATCAGAAACGCAACAAAGTTTCAAATTTGATTTTGCATCTGATATTTCTGATGGGACTTTAGAAATTGTGAATGACACACACAGTTTTTGAGCTGATAATGTATGGTACCAGCACATTTGCTCCCTCATTCCCCATGCCTCTGGTGTGTAACGCTCACCTGGTATCCACGGGGATGTCACTCAGCCTGTTCTGACCTCTTACGACCTTGAACCCTTCCCTGGAGTCTACTCGACTGGAGACTGGGCCTGAAACACAGGATTGGTAGAGGTTAACTCCCTATTGTCACTGTATGCTTGAACTCCTTCTTCCCCGGGGTCCAACCCTTCCCTTTGATCCACAGCTCACCTTGTTTTCTTGGAAAGTGTGCTCTCCGTCCTACTTTCAGCGCAGGGGCGCGTTGATTGATGCGGGCTCGTTGCTGCCTAGTTACATCACTGGCAAGAGTCCGACAAGTAAGTATAATGAGTCTTTTAAACAGTTTTCTAACTTCGTTCCTTTCCTTCCTTCGATGATGGCCGGCGTCCGGGGACGGTGACGTGCTGCTGAGATGAGTAGCGCTGAAGGTGAGTGAGAGGGCGATGCACGATGAGACCCTTTCGTATTTGTATTGAACTGAGTTATTTTTCTGTGTCTTTTAGGTGCCGTGACGTTTTCAGCGTGGATGCCGGTTCTGAAGAAGAAATGCAGTGAGTAAGCGCGGTATGCAGTGCCTCTAGATGTTTCCACGCTAACCTGGAGTGTCTTTTTCCTCTTGCAGATGGATGAGACGTTCCAGAGACAGAGTTCCCCCAGAGTGGCTGGCATTCAGGTAAGCGTTTGAAGCTCGTACAGTCTTTAAAAATAAGCAAAGATTTTCTGAATGCTTACTAATGCCTTTTTTCTGTTCTTTTCCCTTTTCCTTAGGAAGCGGCATGCTGGGATGGGAATGACACCGCCGAAAATGCCCGCAACACAGAAGAAGCGATGAATGATGGGAAGAAGCGCTGCAAGGTAAGGCTGTTCCTAACGGGGATCTTGTTATTGAAGGAGCTGAGCACAGAAGAAATATGCATGCCTACTGGAGATCGATCCGAACACAGTGAGTGTCACGCTGCAGGTGCAGAAAACACAAAGCATGTTTCTCAGCCTGGGCATGGCTTAAATAGTCTCTGGGGTTTCTCTGGGCTGAACCACCCCCAAAAGACTAAACTGCACCTGCAGTTCTGGGAACCAAAATATATGGGAGCATCCATCTTGTCCCCATCAATGCACTACAAGTCCAATCCCCAATGTTATCCTATGGGAGTGAATGAGTCTGGTGCCACAAGCACCAAGTCTAGCTCCAAGTGGGTCTTTGGAGGGATGGAGAGGCCCTTGAGGGCCATTTAGGTGATCGTGGCCTGGTTCCAGCCTGACATCTTGGAGGGCTGGGGACATGAGGGGCAGGAATCATGAAAGCTGTCCCTAGATTAAATATTCCAAATGAGGTAGAAGTGGCACATGCACGTTGTCTGGCGGACCGAGACCTATGCAGGGTTTGAGGGCTGTTTTCAGGTGGAATCTCTGGCAGCTTCTGCACTTCCGTTCGATGAAGAACTTCAAATATGGAAGATCACAAAGATGTTTGTTGTAAACAAAGAGTGCTGCTTAACCTTGAGGGTCTGATTATTGTGAACATCAAATGGGAGCAAGGGGTAATGAGTTACAAAGCTGGAAGGATGGTGGCACAAACTAATTTGGCATGTGGAAAGGTTTTGAGAAAATATGTGAATTTCTTGACATGGCTCAATGAGCCTGAGAAACCTGTTAGGATCTGGTTACTTACTTGTTTTTTTTGGTTTGTTTTGTGCCTGTGCGCACAAATCAAAACTGCAGCACCACTCTGCGTATTCCTGATTTGGCTGGAGGAACGGAGGCAAGTCTCGATTTATTCTCGTCATGTGGGCCAAACAATTACCTCTGGAATCGAGAGGTGTATGCAGCATTACCACTTTGCACGTGCCCATCCTCATGATTCCGCAAAGCCACCTGAAACTGTCTGAGTCAACATTTTTGCCCCATTTGTCCCCTGTGCCTCTTGCATTCCTTGTGTCATCAGACGTGGACAATCTACGAACTTTGAACTCTGGAGAAATTGACTTTCTGAGGAGATTGAAAAAATCTAGCTATTTGTCAGCACCATCTTCTGAGGCTGTGAGAAATATTTCTGATAGTTTTCGACTGATGAGCCGTACTGACACTTTTTTCTCCTCTCTATTGGCCCCAGGAGTACAATCCTCTGTCAATGCAAAATGGCTTCAAATAACCTATTGCGAGTTGCTATTATTTGTCAATTCCTCTGTGTTAGTGGTCAGCGCCATCAAAGAAGATCTTAGGGCTTTGTGTCCTGTAGCCCTGCACAATTGTTACATTTTGGACCTCCTAACAGCTATGGAGGCTGGGGCATGCCATAAATTGAGCAAAACTTGCTGCACTTATGTTCCTCCTAATGAGTTGGATAAAAGAACTTTGGCTCATACAATTTCAGAACTGAAAATCTGAAGGAGGCCATCGAGAGGGAGGCGGGAATTACTGACGATACTTTGTTGGACTTTTTTCTTGGATGCCTTTGTAGATGAACATAATCTTAAAAGTACTTTCACCTATTTTGAATTTTTCTCAAGTACTTTTTTGTTCTTGTCAGTTATGTCTTCGATGCTGATCAACTCAGATGCCTAGGAGTACTGCCAGGTTTCTTGTAAGCCCAATTTAGGATAGGTATAGGACCAATTCTCTTCACATGGGCACTCAAACTGATTTTCAAATGATTGAAGAGGGGGTTTGTCCTTCCCCAGGTTGGAGTGAATGTGTGAACAATGGGTAGATTGCAGGACTAATGATGAGTCAAATTAGGGTTGTCTAGCGGAGGGTTATGGGAAAAATGCCTGTGAGGACTTGTTCCATAAAGATAGTGCACAGATCTGTATTTCTGTGATTTGAGCTTCTTAAATTCTCGTGACGTCTTGAGGCCTTTCATTAACTTAAAAGCGTGCTGTGGCTTCAATTTTGAAAAGAAAATGACAGCCCGTTAATGTTGCTTTTTTATGTTAATATGCTGTATTCACGTATCGTTCATGTTGCTTTCAGCTTGTACATTGCTGGGTTAATATTCTTCATGTATAAATGCATATTTGACCTAGTGTGTGGATTCTTCATGGTGAGTGCATATTTGCTTTGTGTCTAAAGGATGCACATTTAATGTCACAACGTTAGCTTAATTTTACTTGTACCATCTTCAGCTTAAATTGTGTCCATCTTTGGCTGTAGCTGACTAGCATATGGGTGGTATGGTTGTCTTAGTGAGTGACGCTTCTCACCTGTGCGATATTGGGCGGGGGGAGGGGCAGTAGGTATGGATGACATATTCATCTGCCTCTCAACAAATGGAGTTATTTTAGTTGTACATCTGGGTTGTAAAACTCACCTCCTCCAATTCTCTCCTACCCATCCCTGCTCCCCTGATACCTCTGCACACTACTTGTAAACCCTGCTGCATCCCCTTTTGACCGTGTTCTATTGCTAAGATTAACACTTTATAAATCCCATACACACATACATGTAACACAATGTGCATCATGGTATACAAATGTTATTTTCAGTAATTAAAAAAAGAAACAATTGTGGCGTGGATTTTCCCCATCTATGAGTTCAGAGTTTGGGGCCTATGTCCAAGCACTATAACACAAGGGGCCTAATTCATTATGTACCACAAAAATATTGGACATTGTGGGAAGAGCAAAAAGCAATCAGAAACAAATCTTCCATTCATCAGCTGATTGTAAGCAGAGCCCAAGAGGTGTAATGTATGGCATCGACCTAGCCACTGATCCGCCAAATGCACCGACAGAAAAGTGGCATAAACCCACCGGTCAGCTCCTATGTTGGTAGGATATGCATTCATGGATAATAGTATGGACCATTCACAAAGAAATAATTGAAAACAATGCCGTAAAGTGCTGCCAACACGGACCCGGTGAAATTAGGTATAAAATAACCAAACATAAATGAGAACCCACTCCATCAACACGGCTTTCACAGGGGCACACATGGCAGTAGGAGCATGCCACCTTAGTGTAAAGAGATGCACACCAAAGTGGGGTGGGGTGGGCTGTCTTTAAAGCGAAGGAATGAATCATAAGTTACTCAGAATCATAGTGCCAAGCAGCACCTCCTACTGCCTGACTGGGACAAAATCTATAGGGTCAGCAGTGGACACATGTATGCCTGACAAGATGGCAGGAGACACATGAAGCTGTGCACATGCAACGTGAGCCTTTCGAAAAAATTTAGACAAAACCTCAATAGGTGGCTGAGAGCCAATGACAGCTAACCACTCCACTTGTCACATTGTACATAACTTTATAACTGTACATAACTGTATATAACTTTATATTACGTGAACAGGACCATGCAGGAGCATGCTCCTTGCTCCCTTGCTCTTGATCTCTTCCTGTTCATATCTGCTTACTGTAATATTGCTGATGCCTATGTCTACACTTCCTGCCTTTTCCTTGTACTTGCAATTAGCCGAGCATATATGTAACCAAGCTCAGCGTATCTCTGTACCTTCATCTGATTTTCATGTATCTGTAACTAAGTTGAGCATATCCTTGTCTGTTTGCGCCCCCGATACTCCAGGGTATGGCGCGCCATAAAAATAGTAAACTTAACTAAACTAAACCTTGAATCGTGCACACTCCTTCCAGCCATCACAGCAAGTATGTCAAAAGGCCGACAGCTCCTTTATTTAAATGACTTCACCCCAAGGGTAGAAGACTTGGCAACTTCTTTACTACCTACAATATGACTATTTCAGAAATGGTGCCTTTTAAAATGAAATATTCTTACTGACAGTTGATTTTCCTTTTAACATTGCAACTCTACACTATCCACACATTGTTTGCCCTTGGAGATACCATTCAACATACATTGCAAAAAACGAACATCGTCTGAGCAGGGAGATCAAATGTTGACTAGTTTCTGCTTTGACTTTTCACCTCTACCAAAGACTCAATAAAACACACACTCACACAATCACACACATACACAGAGGCATGCACACACACAGATGTGGGCGCACACCCAAACACACACACAAACATAACACAGGATGGGATGTCCTTTCATCCATATAAGATGTTTTTTTAGTACTGAGACAATGGGCTCGAAAAAAGAACTACATAAAGGGAAGAAAATATGCATTTTGTCAGTGGATATTCAATCTGCGGCAGTTGTATGTACATGTGCCACAATGCCTCGGGGCTGCTGCGCGCTATATAAATATTAATAAATAAATACATAAATAGGCAAGAGGCGTGACTTAACCTTGTTTGCAGGCATTAATTAAGCAATGAGCCCTGAGCAGGGGGACATTACGACTTCAGGTAAGTTCCCAGGGCCCATAGTGACAGGCCCGAGCAAAGCACTTATCTCATTCCCACGGTGGGAGCACTTATCTCATTCCGCCGGTGATAGCCTCTCATTGGCTGAGAGGCTACGACCACCCACCCACCCCTCGCCGGGTACTAATGTAACTTAAGCCTGCAAGATGTCACAATTGACACATTTGTGAATTACACAGGAATCCTTTGAGGGCAGATTTAACTCACAAATGACTTAAACAAATGCATGATATGCACCCACAACATATCTCTGGATCTGCGTAAGTGGTTGTTTCCAAGTTTCCAAGGTGGAGGCAAGATGTAGACAAGAGGGGCCAGCCAATATCTTGGTGAACTTCCACCAAGTCTCATCAAAGCAGGATATTGACAAAATGCCTTAGTTTTTGTCCAGCCCCACATAAGTGCACAAGTAAGTTAACTCCTAGCTGATGTATCCATTGTTATCAATGTAAGATTGTAAAAGTGGGTGCAATTAGTGACATTCTGACAGCATGTGTGCCGGAAGAGGCAAGAGTTATGTTGTTGTTATTGTATGTAAATATGTTCTATGTACGGAGCTTTGGCAAAAATACGCTATGTAAAATTAAAACAAATAATTCTCATTATGTGAAAAATATGTTTGCCAATGATAAAACAAAATGTAACATATGAAAAATCATTTTTTGTATCCCAATCCATGGGTCATATTACAGAAAGCGTTCACCAGTGAAAGGGCACATTTGCACTTTATATGAAAAAGTGTAAAATTGCATTAACACTTTTACCAATGCAAGTGGAATTTTTCCTGGAATAAGCAATAGTGCAAAGACATATTTTTTAGATGTATTTTTCCACAAAAGCAAAGTTTGTCCTGGTGAATACCATTCAGTAATAGAACTAGGGCAAACAGTGTGGGCAGCTCTCCAAAAATGCTTTCAAATAATATGTTTTTTCTCTATTTCAATTTTTGTCTTTGTGCGAAATCCATGAACATTTGCTGTTTCACTGGTGCAAAGTTTCTTTAGTATTGCAGTGAATACAGTCCGTAATGGTAGTGTCACAAACCCAGACATAATCAATACATACGTTGTGCATACAGTAAAGCTTTTGAAGAATACCGTGGGCTTAATTCACTGAAAAAGCACTAAGACCATGCAAAGTAGTTTGCGCGAGCCCGATCATTGTGCGGCCCAAATGTACTGCACCAGGGATCTGATTCACAGAATTAAATATGCTCAGAAACCTGCAGCAAAAAGAAAAATAGGTGGCGCCCCGGCACACCCAAAACCTAGTGCTGTTGAAGTACTCTGTGCCACAAGCACTGGCAACCTGCATTACAGATAATTCGCCTTGCCCCTGCTCAGACCATAACACCATCACATTCAGCATTCCCAGACAAATCCAACACAAAACTGATCCACACTTAACCCCAGCTACCCTTGCAAGAAACACGCGCAACATCAAATTCACTAACCTTCTCCCTCTATTAGGCCCCAACACTGAAGGTACTCACTCCCATGCCAACCCCGTCAGCCATGGTAGTTCTCTACAACACCACCATCCTCCAACCCATTGACAAAATTGTCCCACTCAAACTACACAAACCAAAACAGACAGCTCACCTGAACTCCTGGTCACATCTGACCTCAAGAATCTTAGGTCAAATACACGCATAGCTGAATTAACCTGGAAAGCCACACCATCAAAAAACAACATGGATCTATTCATCTCCTCCTCTAAAAAATACAAAAAAGTTATACTGCTAGCTAAAAACTATGGGCCTCATCACGACCCAGGCGGTAAGTTACCGCCTGGGCCGTGACTTTACCACCATGGCGTAAACTATGTTTACGCCATGGTGGTTGGCGGACTTACCGCCCCATTCCGACCTTGGCGGGGCGGTAAATCCCCAATCCCCATTTACCCTTCCCCATTCCCATTTTTGCCCCATAGGGCATAATGGGAGTGGGGAAGGCGTTAATTACGCCACCGTAAACTACGGTGGCGTAATTAACTCCATGGTCCCTTAGCGCCATGGATTTTAACACCTGCTAAAAGCAGGTGTTAAAGTCGCCATGGCGCTAAGGGACCTCGTACTCAGGCGGTAAGGGTCGGCGCTGTTTATGGCGCCGTAAACCCCTTACCGCCTGGGTCGTAATGAGGCCCTATGAGCGCATAGCAAATGCCAAATACAGCAGTAAGGAATTATTCACCATCATGAGGGAACTTGAGTCTCCCACTAGCCCACCCGATACCTGTAAGAAAGATGAAACCTGGTGTGCCAACATACAGCATGCAGTCCTTGAGAAAATAGCTATGCTCCAAAACAAATTCACAAACAAAAACCACAAGTAAACAATGCCAGCCATTAACACTGACCAACCAATCACGAGAGAGCGATCATCCCCTCCTTTTCGAATTTAGGCAAGTCTCCACAAGTGAGGTCATCAAAATCATCTCTAGTCTAAAACTGTCAAGGTGTCAAGGCGACATATGCCCTGCCCCATCATAAAAGACTGGGTTACAGAACTTGCCCCATTCATCACCTCTCTCATCAATAATTCTTTCTCACAAGGTACAGTCCCTAAGAATCTGAAAGAAGTTTGGGTCCTCCCACTTCTAAAATAAACATCCCTTGACCACAGCATCCTTACTAACTACCATCCCATCACAACGGTCCCCTTCCTCTTGAAAATCCTTTACCGCGCCGCCTACCTCCAGATTCAAGAACACCTGAAAAGTAACACTCCCCTGGGCCTACGCAAATCAGGTTTCCGAACTAAACACTGGACAGAAACGGCACTCCTTGACCTAAAAAACCAAATGGATACCATAATTGATAATGGAAACCTAGCTTCTTCTAGACCTCTCTGCGGCGTTTGACTTTGTAAATCATAAAATACTATGCCACTACCTGGACAGTGCTGCACACTTCTCACCCAATGCCATTACCTGGATAAGATCATTCCTCTCCGAGCATACCATGAGAGTTTTCTCATACCTAGCCTGCCCCCATTCCCTGAGGGGCTCTTCAAGGATCTTGCATGTCACCAACTATTTACAGCATATTCACCCAGCTGCTATTCGACCGCTTTGATGAACATGGAGTATCCTATACAAACTATGCAGACAATACGCAAATTCTAATTCACCTAACTGGAGACTACAACATTGACTCCATCATCCTCAATGACTTTTACCAGATGATCCAATTCTGGATGGCCCTACATGAACTTTGTCTAAACAATGACATAACAGAGCTTTTTACTGGTAGGCACCCAAACACACCTTAAAAATCCTGATCCCAAATACAAACACTTCATAATAGTTGGAAATACCATTACCATCTCAAAGGAAGTTAAAATGCTGGGTGTGGACTTGGATTCCTCCTTAATCTTCTCAAGACAAGTTAATTCCATGATCTCTTCAGCAGCATACAAAGCCAAACTCCTTAATGCATGCAGACTCTACTTATTTGCAGACAGCTGCCTAACCTTAGCAAGAGCCCTCATTCTGTCAAAACACGACTATTGTAATATCCTCCTGGTTGGCACTGCGACTGCCAGCATTAACTATTTACAGGTCACTCAAAACAACGCCTTATGGGCAGCACTAAACATACCAAGAAGAGAACATATCTCCGAAATCAGACACAAAGTGCACTGGCTTCCGGTTCAGGACCGGATCAAATTCAAAACAATAGCAACCACCCACAAATGCCTCATTAACATAGCTCCTAAATATCTTACCAACCTATTAACTCCAACCCAAAACATCAAGACCACATGCTCCCCTTCTGCCTTCCTTCTCTCTGTCCCGAAATTCAAAAGAACAAAGGCTTCGGGATGTAGCTTTCCAGTTGTGGCAGCCAAAGGCTGGAACACCCTACCTCTAGACATTAGATCTGACCCGTCCTACACTTCATCTGCAGAAAACTTAAAGTCTCGTTCCTCACCTCCAATGTTGAGCCTTTGTGACTTAATGATCACAGTCTCATCCTACACAATCTGCTCATGTGAATATATCTGTGCTATCTCATTTGCTTTTTACTTATGTTAATAAGGTTGCACATGTAAATGTTACTGATTATGTACAAACAGAAAAATATATGTACATATCTTATGTCTGTAAATATGTGTAATATTATTTATGTCGAACCATTGTTTTCTATGGTTGCCTGTGGTAATGCGTATTACCTGCTCTCCAGCGCCCAGATACCTACGGGTGTGGTGTGAGCTACAAATGCTACTTAAAGGCCACACTCACAACTCCTCGCCCCAGTAACTTCACTAATCTGCACCTCCAGTATGAATCACCCGACGCCGACTCCCCTGCCACACAGTACTCGCCCTAACAAAGTGCAAACTGAAATTCATGCACCCCAAATACACATCCCCTATGGCCACTCTGGTATTGCAATGTAGTAACACCAGGTGTTGGTTGAAATGAAATCAACCTAAAACTGCTTTCTGCAGCAATCCATGTTGAAGCCCCAGTCCACCTTAGTAGGCCATGCCCATGTAATTTGGCTACAACATTCTCTTGACAACAGCTCATTGATTGTACGTTTCATGCCCCTTACGATTAGGAACACAACAATTTGACTCCCACGGATGTACTAATCTTGTTGGCTGGTGAACACACATAACTGTATGATGGCCCACACTCAAGATCTGTTGTAAAAAGGGTAAAGTCACATATCCAACAGGAATGGTCCTCCACACCTACTCACAGAGCCCAGAAGGTGCTGGACAGGCTTGGAGGCCTTGCTCAGTGCCATGGTGGTGTCAGCCTTACAATGTTTCTAAGTGCAAGTACACCTGCGAGCTATGAACCTTAAACAAC
Source organism: Ambystoma mexicanum (assembly GCA_002915635.3). Classification (NCBI taxonomy): domain Eukaryota; kingdom Metazoa; phylum Chordata; class Amphibia; order Caudata; family Ambystomatidae; genus Ambystoma; species Ambystoma mexicanum. Next base: position 936,247,035 of record CM030325.1, read on the forward strand.
TATGGCCCAGTTCAGTGTTGCATTGCTTGCCATGAACTGGTAGCAAGGGAAGACGCACGCTCCACTGTGACTGACTCTTGGATGTGGCAGGACCCCTGTGGGCTTCTACCCCTTGGAGGCCACTAATTACGACATACCCGGGCTGGGAGGTGAATCATTGAAGTAACCGCTATAACCCAAGTGGAATGCGTCTCATTTGCCTGGTGAATTAAATACAAGGTCTGTTTACTCCTATTCAAGAGCACCCTTGGTCACTAATTTTGAACGAATTGCAAGTCGTGCTAGACGGGTTTAATCAATCATACACCTGATGTACATCTCCACCGTAAGCGGCACTGAAGGCCTTAAGTTTGGTGCTTGATGTCCTTTCTTTGCTGGAGGAAAACTGAAATTCACCACGGTAGCAGGAATTAGCTGCTTACCTGTGGTGCTCCGAAGTAACCCACTTGAGTAATTTGGAAACTCACTACAGCAGCAGGAATGAGTTACTACTTTCTGTGCTCTGTACAAGTCCATCCCCACACAACATTTTGTAGTGCGCTGTTTGCTTAGTACAGTTTAGAGTATCTCTTTGCCCTGAATACAATTTATCAGGACGTCGAGCGTTGAAAACTGCTACGCCTGTTGAATTTACAACCTTGGCACATATTGTTTTTAAGTGCATGCCCCTGATGAATTACCCCCGACTGTGTGTGTATGGAATGCGTGAGGAACGAAACATGTTGGGTTGAATGGGAGTGAAAGAATATGAGATTTAGTAGTCAATGTAGCCTCGTTATTATTCTATATGAGATAACCTATTTTTTTGGTTGGGCTTAGAAGGAGCTAGCTGATTTAGACACAAGTGTTCACGTTATTGCTTCCTTAACCATATATTTGTTTATGGTTTCTGTACACTTTGACTCGGTGTACTTAAATTGTCGTTATTGTAGTTGGTTGTTTTCCTTCCTTTTTTCTTTGTGTGCCTTAATTTGCCAAAAATCTGCATGAGAAAATGAATTATGCCACTTTGGCATTTTTATGATGAATTTTAATCATTGTTGAAATACCTAATAAAAATGTTATGTGAATATTTTGGTAATTGTATGCTTTTGTGTATCCACTCTCCACTGTACTATCTCTGTAGTGGTTACCCACCACTTAGAGATATGGGAATTTGATCCCTTTTTTTCCCTCCTCAGTTTTCCTGTAAGTAAGATGGGATATCTTATCCTGGAACAACATACTGTTGACCAATTTCTTTAGTTTAAGATATTTAGGTGTACCTAAAGTCGGGGGGACATTTTGGTCTAATAGTTTAAATCCCCCCACCTCTCTCGGTTTGGTTGTTCCAGTTCAGTGTTGACCACTTACCTCCCTCAGATCTTCAGGCCTGCCTCTTCCATGAACTACAACTTGCAGGTATCCTCATCCAACATGATCACTTGGAAGCAGTGTTGGTATTACCAGGACAGTCACCACTTGCATGGCTTCCCCTTGGGTCACACTCAGCTGCACAAAATCCAACCACATCATGTTTTCTGCAACCCCTTCATCATGTGCCGCTCTGGTGGTATAGTCTTCATGTGAGGTGGGTAGACCATATAATCTAAAGGATCCAGCTTCCTTTTCACCATCCACAATTCTAATAATCTTCATCTGTTGTGGAAGTGTGAGCACATGCACATGGACAATGAAGTGCCAAAGGACAACCCAAATGTCTCTGGCAGCATACAGGAACAATACGTAGAAGAATGATTGATGTGCTAACGTGACTGGGAAGCGGTGAATGAGCTGTCTCCACATTCATCAAATATCTCAGCGCTGGGGAACATCTGGCCAGGCACCTAAATAAATGTGTAATTATCCTCAATTAGGGACCCAAAACATCTTTATAAAAATACCTCCTATCGCAAATGTCTGCCCACATCGCCACCACTAGACATACAATTCAAATCATACTCAACCAGCACTGATGCACCGAAAACAAACAGCAATGCCCCGCCATAAATTACATCATTCAACCATAGCTTGTTACCCACACCCTTGCAATGTTCCCTTCCCTACTGCCTAAACACATGTCCACATGGTCATATGGGCAACTCAGTCTGTCTACCTTAAATAACCCCCACCCTGAATCAGCACACATGAAAACCGTTACAAATGAAGTTCCATGCCAACCACAGGATACATGGCTGACAAATCCAAGCACACCATGTAGATCAATGAACATCATGCATGTACGCCGAAGCACAGAAATTGCAAATCAACAGATGCGTTGCTTAAACATGTGAAACTGGTGCAACTCTAAACATGTCATCTCCCTACATCAACCATTGTCCACAAACGTACATTGTCCATGAAGTCATCATACTAACATCACACACACACACCAGAAGCCTACACACATGTCCCCCAACAAATAGGCCATTAGCGCTATCAGCCATAGAGTGTGAATAACAAAATATTAATGTAGTTGTCACAGGTTTCCCCCCTTCTCACCTGTCAATGTTGTTTGTTGGAGTTCTTCGATGGAGTCTTCTTTCACACAGTTCGGGTCTTGTATAACCCTGTGCGTAGGTCCTCGGGTTCCAGCGTACGTTCAGATGTCCGGGAAAAGTCCAGGAAATGGCGAAGAGTGCGCTCTGGGAATGAGTGCACAGAGATCCGGGATGCAATAGAGGACAAAAAAGAGGGGGATTGAAGGAGGAGGAATTTAGGGGCACCGGGAACCAGGAATCAAAGGATATAGCAAAAGCGAACTACGGCAGCACACATCTAGCCACGGCAAGCGGTAGCATTGAGATGCGCAGGGCCACGGGGGCGTGTCTGCTTTATAGAATGTAGTGCGTACGACGCGGAAACTGGTAAACAGTGTTCCGCGTTCGGCGGCCATGTTGGGAGTACTGCTGAATTCAAGCCCCTATGGGTCAGGGACCAGGAAGTCCAGAAAGGACGCGTCCGATGGTTCATGACAGTAGTAATGCTAAACTATGTACAAATATGGAGAATACATAGTCACATACACCAAAATGAATAGAATGAAAGGAAACCTAAAACTACAGAACTATGTACATGATGCAGTGGGATAGTCCATTGAAATTTCTGAAAATGCCTGTTTAAAGACGGATTGCCCCTCTGCATCCGTCTCCACGCATGTGTATTACCATCAGTTGTATCAGTAGCATGCAGTCATTGTTAGTCAACAAGCAACTGCAGCATGTACACAGGCCCATGCTCGGAAATCTGAATGAATCCAGTCTCACAAGTAAAAGTAAAATGTCAAATTACAATGATGAGACATGCACATGTGAGCGTGAGCATAGCACATTGAAGTCTGCCCACATACATAAGAGCAGTGAGGTAGTGGTGCAAGTGTATCATGCTGGCAGGGCCATGGAAAGGGCACCTGGTCACATGAGTCCAGTATATCATAGACACATCTCCAACCAACCAAATCTTTCTAGAGGCATCCCTGACAGCCCAACATGAAAGTATGCAACACATACATACACCTGTTACTGAGGATGAAGCAGCAATGCCATTGGTCCCAACATGAACATTTTCTATGATGACATAAATGGTATGCCCATTCATTGAGTGGACTGACTGGTTCCGATGTCCAATCTGTCTGTCAAATGCACTAAATTGCCATGGTCAGACATCCAACACGTGTCAGTCTCACCTGCTGAGTGGACATGATGAAATCATCATTCCCTAATTGAACAACCCTTAGAAGAGGTGTGCATGAATGTACCTTGCATGGTCTCAATATTTAAAACTGGGTTGTGTTTCTGTCGAGGCCTTTCTTTACACAAGTATCCTTTTATTCACCCAAAGCTGCCAGAGCTCACTCCTACTCATGCACGCTTCACAAATGTGTTTCATAACATACTTACAGTGTGTGCATGAGGCTGCATTAAAGTCACAAGTTGTGCAAAACACATGCCATGAAAAGCACTATCTAGCTCAATTCATGCATACTTATCCAGGACATTATAAAACAGTGGTACTGTTCTCCTTGTGAGACCTTACCAGCAGCTTGGACACAGTCCTGAAGGTTAAAGGTCAGGTAGGTCAGCAGAGGGGGGAGAGAGAGAAAGCAACTTCTGGAACTTCAGGAGGTCTGGCTCAAATTTGAGAGGGGTGGGGAGGCCATTCCTGAGGGAGGCAACAGCAGAGGAGATAGATTTACCCCCCACTCTCTGCCTGGAGAAGCGTCTAACCCTTATAGAGTTGGAGGTAGCCGAGCGAAGGGCTTGAAAAAGAAGGGAAGAGAGTGTCGTGTGTAGTGTGGGCCTCGGCCCCAGAAAGCCTTGTGGACAATGCAAATGCTCTTGAACTTGATCCTCCCAGGGAACAGGAGCCAGTGGACAGATTTCAGGACTGGAGAGATATGGCCCCTGGGCTTGAGGCTAAGGATACGTCTTGAAGTCCTGTTCAGGATTAGTTGCAGAGGGCGGAGAGTAGAGGGAGGCAGTTTGAGAAAGAGGCTGTTGCAGTAGTCCAGCCTAGAGAGAACCAGGGCTCTGAAGACAGTGAGCTTCTGAAGGAAAGTCAGAAAGGGAAAAGTCCCTTTGATTAGGTGCCACTGGTAGTGGGACTTCTTGGCGATGTCTGAGATGTGAGGAGAGAAAGAGAGAGCGGAGTCGAAGATAATACAGAGGTTCTTGCCTGAGAGAAAGGCAAAGGAAGAGGGCCCAAGGCAGGCGGCCAGAGTGACAGAGGGAAGCATGGGCAGGGGCTCCCAATGAGAAGGATATCCATCTTACTGGCATTAAGGCAGAGATCGTTGGAGGCGCACTAATTCTGAATCGCAGCTAGAGAGTCAGGAATGAGCGAGAGAGACGAGGAGTCTGAGGGGAGTTTGATGAAAAGCTTAGTGTCATTCGAATAACACTGAAAGTTAGAGGAGAAGGTAGAGATCAGGAGGGACAAAGGGGCCATGTAGAGGTTGAAAAACCAGGGTGAGAGGATAGAGCTCTGGGGAATGCCACAGGTAGAGAGAGTGGTGGTGGAAAGAAAGGGACCAAGTTGGACCTGGGAGGGGCAGTCCAAGAGGAAGGAGGTTAGCCACTCCAGGGCCTGTTCCGTGATGCCCAGGTTCTCACATCAGGGTGGCGTGGTTGATTCGGTTGAGAGCAGAGGAAAGATCAAGGAGGATGAGGACAGAAGGAAGGCTGGAATCAAGGTTAGAGAGCAAATCTTCCCAGGTGTTCAGGAGAGCAGTTTCTGTGCCTCTTGCAGATCTGATGCCAGACAGATGGTCATGGAGACAACCAACAGATTTAGTGTGGAGAGTAAGCTGGGAGATGGCTAGCTTCACGAAGAGTTTGCCCAGGAATGGGGTTATAGAGAATGGGCAATAGTTTGCTGGGTAGGTAGGATCGGCGGATGGCTTCTTGAGGAGGGGGTGCACAAGGGAGTGCTTAAGGGCAGAGGGTAAAGAAGTGATTACAGACATCGGCCAAGGCTGGAGCAAGCGTGTCAATATGGTCCTTGATGGATCTGGAGGCGCACGGGAGCACCTGTTTGGACGATACTTTCATAGATCAGACTTGTCTAGAAACCTTGTCAGGTGTTGTCAGAGAGATAGAGTAGAAAGGAGACGGAGAGGGAGTGATGGCCAAAGGGGGGCCAAGAGAGGAAGAGGGAGAGAATGAGGAGATAGAGGACATGATGTCCTGAGCTTTAGCAGGGAAGTGAGAGGCAGAGCTGTACAGAGGGCCGGGGAGGCAACAGAAGAGGTAGAGACTTCAACAGGATTGGCCAGTTCCTTGCAGATTTTAAAGAGTTTGGCTGTGTTGATAGAGGCTGCAGAGATGCAGGCTTGAATGTGTACTCTCTTCTTGGACAGGACAGAGAGTCTGTATTGCCTTTGGAGCAGGCGACAGGCCTGTTTGTCAGATGAAGCCCGAAGCCCTCCACTTCCTCTCAGCCACCCTGCACTTGTGTTTCAGAACGACGAGGTCGGTATCATATCAAGAGTTGCACTTGGAGTTAGGCTTCACCCGGATGTTCATGACAGGGGAAAGAAGGTCCAGGGTGTTGGAAATTCAAAGATGCAGATTAGAAAGGGCTGTGCCAGGGTGTGAGTCAGCTGCAGGAGTAGGAGGAGAAGAGAAAGTAATAGAAATTGCATCCACTGGCACATGCTTCATTTGCTGAATGACCGGGAAGGTAGGTGGCAGTGCTTGGGGGGTGGGCTTTGCCTGAGGGATAGAGAGTTTCAGATGAGAGAAGTGTAGAAAGAGGACAGTCCAAGAGAGAGGAGTGTTGAGAGAGTTAGAGAGGGGGGTGTATGAGGTGATAAGTACATCCAAAGTATGTCTGGCATTGTGTGCCTGGCCAGAGGGCAGATTGGAAAGAGAGAGAATGTTACAGAGGTTGCAGAAAGGAGGAGAAGTTGAAAAGTAGTGGCAAGAAGAGGTCAGCCCATTCAGAGAGGAACAGGGTGACCTGGCCAGGTGGCCTGATGATGGCCTGTATATGGTGACCACAGTTAGAGAGCGGCCAGTAGAGATATTGAGCCTGCAGACCAGGTATTCAAAGGTGTAGTAGGCCTGCGTAGGGACGACAGAGGGCGGGACCCACTCCAGAAAGATCAGGGCTGCTCCACCTCAAGGATGGTTGGTTCTGGGTTTGGAGAGGATCTTGTAGCTCAGAGGGAGGAGAGTCACACTAATTGTGACAGAACTGGCCATAAACTATGTCTCGGTGAGAGCAAGGACATCTAAATTGAGTTCTTCAAGGAGGTGACAGATGTCAGAGGAGTGTTTGGCAGCAGAACGAGAGTTGAGAGTAGCCACGTGGAGCAGATTGACACATTTGTAAGACTTCCGTGGAGGGGTACAGGCTTGAGGTACACCACGCAGAGGTGGTAGAGTGGACTGAGGGTGGGCAGAAGAGGAAGATGAGAGTGCCAGAGAGGTGGCAGAAGTAGTAGCAGGAGAAGGGAGGAAGTTGATAAGACTTGACTGTGCATGACTTGGATGGCATCTTCATTACTAAGATCCACCCACATCGTAGATGTCCTCAAATGCAACAGCTACAGAATTCTTCAACAGGAACTGCCAAACAAGGTCAGCAGACGCCTCGTCATCATTCACAAATCATCATGGCCATGCACTCAAGTGGACAAAGCCACTATGGTATCTTTTGAAAACCTAACCTGCCTCTTTCCGCTCTCCCCAGCAGACAGAGTCGCTTTTCACCTGATCTCCTACCCACCACCCTGTACAGCTGTACCCCTTCTCTGTGCCCCTTTGTATCCTACTCCCACTGTATATCTGTTTTGTTGTTACCTCTGAAAAGTGCTGTGTTATGCATCTGTACTGTTGTATACCTCTGTAAAGTGCTCTTTTGTGTATCTGTATTGCTGTATACCTCTGTAAAGCATTCTGTTGCTTCATAAAGTTAGGTCCGCGCTCAGTAAATAAAAAAAAGAAATAATAAGAATAATAATAATGCTAATAATAATAACAGTTATTTTTATTAGTATTATTATTATTAATATTATTATTATTTGTATTATAATTATCTACAGACAACCCAAGTCCTACACCACCTTTATCAAAGACTTGGTCACCACCGTGCTTTAATGTGCTTTTCACTGAGAGTGCGGTCCTGTTTCCACCCCCCTGACCATCTGTTGTTTTCCTGCACATGTGGAGTTTGTGCCAGGCTGCTGACCATTCCATTAGGTAGGTGCACTTTCTGTGCATTACTGCACCTCCACGGGAATTATTGAACCTGAAAAATCTAAATTTGAAAAAAGGAAGGAAAAAACTATGAAATGTGCATAACATTTTTGGAAAGGACTGTTTTATTTGCCATTTTCATTGTGCTGTTATTTTCTGAGTTTTTTTAATACCTGGAGCTGCCTTGCTATTTTGAAAGCACAAGTTTTCCCACTATTGTCTGCTTATTTGACTGTTTTTTGACCCTTCCAAAATGGCGACCATGGTTTTCTTTGTTGTGTAGGCAGGCTGTGCTGAACCACCTCTCCCTGTGCAGCACTCCCATTGGTTGCTGAGTGTTTTCAATAAGGGACTGGCAGTCTTTAGCTGGCGCTCTCATCAAAGGCCCACTTCTAAGGCCCCTGTCTACTCCCTGTCTGCTTCCGGAATGCTAATTGGGGTACTCTCTGCACCTTAACCACAATAATGCTACCACCTCAATCCTCTAAGAAATCCGGACTGCCTTGACTTTGCCTCCTCCAGAACTATGGACTAGCTCCCTCCTAATGGACTCACTCCTACCACCTTTGACTATCACTGTTCTCTCTGCTTGTTACTCCCATGTTGTCATCCCTGATGCACAGTGCTTCCTATAACCCTTTGCTAACATCGGAATCCAAAATTGAAAAGTCAAATCTTGCTGTTTTTGCTTTGTGCTAAAAAAGTCAAATCTTGCTGCCCATTGCAAAACTCTCTGTATTTTTGCTTGTATACTGATGCTTCTCTATAACTTGCCAGCCCATTGACTCAACACTCTCTTTTGTCTGATCTGTACCCCTCCCCAGAAGGCCTTTAAGGCTGGCAACCGTCTTCATATTGCACTCTCAACTCTCGCTCTGCTGTCAAACACTCCTCTGACATCTGCCACCTCCTTGAAGAACTAGACTTTGATGTCCTTGGTCTTACTGAGACATGGTTCACGGACAGCTCTGTCACAAGTTTTGACACTCTCCTCCCTGATGGCTACAAGATCCTCTCTGCACCCAGATCCTCCTGGTCCGGTGGGGGGTAGAGCTGATCTCATTCCCACTCAGACCTACTTCTCTTTTGAATGCCTTTTCTGTAGGCTTTGTCTCTTGCCTACCCATTCTCTTACTGTGGCTACCATCTACCGGCCTCCTATTCAAATCACCTCATTTCTCTCTGAGTGGGCGGACCTCTCCTCCTCCCTCCTGGCCTCTACCACTCAACTCCTCCTCTTTGGTAACCTCAATATACATTTAGACTCTCCGTGTTCCTCCTCTGTACTCTTCCGTGACCTCTGCGACTCCCTCTCACTGTCCACCCTCCCCTCTGGTCCGACTCACTCTGCAGGGCACACACTCGATGTCTTGATCTCCTCTGACCTCCCCCTCTCCATCCCACTGACCACTCCTCTCTCCTGGAGCAATCACTCCCTCCTCTCATTTCTCCCTCTCTTCCCCCCAAGCCAAGCCTACCCCAACACTGCCACCTACCTTCTTGGGCATCCGGCTCATGAAGAGTGTGTCAGTTGAGGCTTTTGACACCGCTTTCTCTCCTCCCCCGCCCCTCCATCTATGGCTGTCTCACATCCTGACACAGCCCTGTCTCTGCTCTACTCTTCAATTCATGATATTCCTGATGCTGTTGCCCCTGTCATAAGGATCCGTTTGAAGTCCAAAGTCAAGTACTCTGACCTAGCTACACTAGCTACACTTAAACGTAAGTGTAGCCCAGTTGAGAAGAAATGGAGAGCTTCCTGTTCATCTTCTTACAAACTGGCCTGTCTCTCTGTCCTCACCAAGAAGGGAGTCCACATTCAAGCTCGTGTCTCTGTGGCATCTAACAACTCGGCCAAACTCTTTAAAATCTGCAAGGAGCTGGCCAGCCCTGCTGCAGTCTCTAACCCTCCTGTTACCTCCCAGGATCTTTGCAATACCCTTGCCTCTCACTTCATTTCAGAAACCCAGGACATCCTGTCCACCCTCCTGTCCTCCCTCTTCACCCCAACCCCTTCTCTCCCCTCTCCATCTGTGCTTGCTGACCCTCCTTTTGCCACCCCCCACCATCCTTCTCGTTCTTTCCTCTTTTCTCCCCTGACAAGGTCGCTAGACAAGTCTGATCAATGAAAGCCTCATCAAAACAGGTTTATCCCCGTTCCTCTAAAACCATCAAGGACCACATTGACACCCTCGCTCCGGCCCTTGCTGATTTTTGCAACCACTCATTTGCCTCAGAATCCTTCCTCTCCCCTCTGATGTACTCTTTTTTGCATCCTCTACTTAAGAAACCCACAGCTGATCCTTATTGTCCAGCTAACTATCGCCCAATCTCAATTACTCCATTTCTTGGAAAACTCCTGGAAAAGTTGGCCATCTCTCAGCTTAACCTTCATTCCAATTCTGTTGGCTGTCTCCATGACCACCAGTCTGACTTCAGAGCTGCCAGAAGCACGGAAACTGCTCTCCTGAACATCTGTGAAGATCTGCTCTCCAACCTTGACTCTAACATTCCCTCTATCCTCATCCTCCTCGATCTCTCTACTGCCTTCGACATGGTCAACCATACTATCCTGCTCAACCGTCTCTGTGAAAACGTGGGTATCACTGATCAGGTTCTGGCCTGGCTGACCTCTTTCCTCTCTGATCGACCGTCCCAGGTCCAACTTGGGTACTTCCTATCATATATCTTCCTTTCTACCTGTGGTGTTCCCCAGGGGTCTAACCTCTCACCCTGGCTTTTCAACCAATAACTGGCAACTTTTACCCACTGCAGTTTCTGCTCAAATTTCCAGTGCTATGCTGACGACATTCAACTCATTATTAGGCTGCCCTCAGCCACCTCCTCACCCTCTCTCATCTCTGATTGCTTAACTGCCATTCAAGATTGGTGTGCCGCCAATGATCTTTGTTTGAATGCCAGCAAGACGGAGATCCTCCTCATCGGCACACCTTCACCATCCTTTCCCCTCACTCGCTGGACAGCTTCCCTTGGTCCTTCTCCTACCCCCACCTATGAGGCTTAGAACCTCTGGGTCATCTTTGACTCCAACCTTTCCTTCTCCGCCCACATCTCCGAGGTCTCTAAAAAACTTCCTACTGCACCTCCTCGGAGGTACTCTGCCTTTCCTCTACTTCCCCCAGAAGCTCATGGTATCCCAAGCTCTGGGTCTCTCTAGGTTGGACTATTGTAACAGCCTCTTTTTAAATCGACCTGCCTCTACTCTCCGTCCTCTGCAACTAATCCAGAACAGGACTGCAAGACTTGTCCTTGGCCTCAAGCCCTGGGATCGTATCTTTCCAGCTCTGAAATGTCTCCATTGGCTAACAGTGGATGCAAGGATTAAATTCAAAACCCTCTGCATTGTCCACAAGGCTTTCTGGGGCCTGGATCCAAAATACCTTCAGCTACCCCTCCGCAAATACCTCCCCTCTCGAGCTCTTTGCTCCTCTACCTTGAACTACCTCAGGTTCAGTCATTTTTCAAAGAAACGAGCTGGGGGTAGATTTCTGTCTTCTGCTGGGGCCTCCCTCTTGAACAGCCTCCCAGCCACTCTAAAACTTGAAGAGAACCATCGCTGGTTCCGGACGCACCTCAAGACCTTCCTCTTTTCTTCTGCCTTCGCTCCCCCTCTCCCCTGCTGATCTCTTCTCTCTTGGCACCGTGCACCTGGCCACCCTCTGTCCTCCGGGCCCAGGCACCTGCTCACCTTGCCACCCTCCCGCACTGCCTCCGGGCCACCTCTTGCACTGGGGTCTGTATCTGTACCCATACAGCCCCCCCTTTTTCTTCATGCACTTATCAGATCTACCCTGTCTGCTGCCTTAAACCTAGCACTTGCAAATTGCTGACTGCACTACCACTACTTGTGTCCTTTATTATTTATGTATTTATTATTATTTATCTGTCTCTCCTCTGCTTCACACTTTCCATTTCTCCCCCCTTCCATGCACTTTTCCCCTCCCCCTCCCATGCACTCGCGCGTTCTCAATGTCACTGGGCGTAGTAAGATTGCTGTTTTGTTCTCCCCTGTTCCCCTCCCTTGCCTTGTCGTGCTCTGAAACACGTATGTACGAGCGTAATAGAAATAAATTATCAAAATCAATACCATGACCTTCAAGCATGCCAACAACATATTCCACGGCAACTTCAACATCCCTGCCAACCCAGTTAACTAGTCAAAGAAGGAATATCTCCACTGCCTACTCGACACACTGAGTCCCACACAGCACATGTAAGACCCAGCTCACAGGAAACATACTATCCTCAACCTCATCATCACCACCCTGATCACTTTCCATCACAGATCTCCTTTTCTGCTTGACTGGCGGACCATCTGGCAATCCCTTTTGAAATTACTCACACCACACCTAACAAGCAAACCCATTGAAAACAAAGAAAACAAGTCTTCAGTTTCTTCAACAACTTCCCTATGGAGGCTAATGCAGAAAACCTCACAAAACTCCACCTCACATGGGCTGGTCTTCCTCTGATGAACCAGGACTGCAACTCACTTCTCCAAGAACTCAGCATCACCCACATAAACCACATCAACCGCCATCCCCAGTGAAATGGTGCACCCTCAAGACTAAACCTTCTGCACCCTGGTACACTCAAGAACGCAACCTCCACAAACGAACCATCAGTAAACAAGAATAGAGTTGGCAAAAATCATACAGCGCATCCAAACTCACCCTCCTCAAGGAACTAAAGGCTACAGGTATACAATTGTTTAACACTGCTGAGTTCAAGTACTAACATAACACCATGGCCAAAGCCAATAATGAAAGCAGTGCCCTCTTCAAAGCCATTAAGCACTGCATCAACCCTCTGCTCAACTCATCAATCTCAACTCCATCCAAAGAAATCCATCGCCGTCAACTCTTTCTTCACCATCAAGATCAACATAATCCGCCAGCACATAGACACCAATGCAACAACTAATAGCACGCTACACATCCCATCTTGCAAAAAACACAACTACCTGTACAGCTTTCAAGACAATAACTATGGAAGTCCTCACTGACACTTTAGCAATCCTCACGGCCACACTGCATGCAGACAACCTTCTTCACTGCCTCTGTATTCCAGATCCTTCCAACTGAAGCACTCCTCACTTACCTGAAAATATTTAACTGCTCCCTAACTCAAGGCACCTTCCCTCATCCTTCAATACAGGCCAAATTCTCCCACATCTGAAGACAAAAACACTGGAACCTGACTGTCTCAGCAACTACCGCTCCATCACCAACCTTACCTTCATAGTAAGATCCTTGAGGAAGCAGTAGCCACGCAACTCCTGCAACACATTAAAGCCGATTACCTCCTTCAGTCCTACAAATCTGGCTTCAGACCCAGATACAGCGCAGAAATGGCTACCATCAAGGTATTGATAATGCCATTAAAATCCTGGATGATGGCCATCCTTGTCTCCTAGTTTTCCTTAACCTCTCATCAGCATTTGACACAGTAGACCACCAGACATTCGATGACAATCTACATAGCCGCATGGGGATCACCAAAATCCTCCTTAGCTGACTGAAAATCCTACCTTGCTGATCACCAATAGTTCATATAAATGGATTCTTAAAGATCAAAAACTCTACCTCTCACCTGTGGATCCATCCTGTACCCTGTGGTCTTCTATCATTACATGGAACTGCACTGAGCCCTCCTCACTCCACACTGCATCCACATCCACCAATATGCAGATGACATGCTGATCTACCTGAAGATATCCCATACTTACGGCATCCACAAGCTCAAGGCCTGCCTCACATTGATCCAGTGCTGGATGTCCAGTGCTTGCCTGAACATCACGCCCACCAAGACTGATTTCCTACTTCTGACCAACTACAGCATACTGTGACATCCAGACCTAACTCTCTGCCATGAACCTCAAGGGCTGCACACCCCAGCTAGCCACCTGTGCCATGTATCTTGGGTTTAACATCGACAGACACCTCACATTCAAACAGCGCATAGCAAGGAAGACACAAACGTCTTGGTAGCTACTTTCGCTCCTGTGTAAAATCAAGACATTCATCCCAGAAAACGATTTCAGGTCCACCGTACAAACCATGGTCCTCTCCCAACTGGATGGTGGGAATGCCCTTTTGAAAGGCCTTCCAGCAACTACATGGGCACAGCTGAGATGGGTCCTATATGCTGCAGAGAGACATAAAAGGACTCTGCAAATTCTAACAAATCATCCCGACTTCCATCGAGCTGCACTGGCTCCTTCTGCAAGCCTGTATCATCTTCGAATCCAATTGCATCATCTACACGGCTGTGACCTTAACGTTTCCAAGCTACGTCACTGAAAAACTCAGCATCTACAGAGGCCTGCGATCCACCAGAAGTAAGGAAATGTGCTGTTTTAAACTCAGATGGTGAAGGAAGGTAAGAACTAGAAGACAGACTATCTCTGACTACTCTCCAAGACTCTGGCACCCACTCCTTATCAACATCAGACTTTCCCCATCACTTCTACACTTCAGGAAATAGCTCAAGCCGTTCCTCTTCAGGCAATAATTCCTCCCTAACACGTAGGCACACACACCCTGCACTCCCTACCCTAACTGAGGCTCTGTGATCTGCTCCACGCTATCTCCTCCCCTGGTTGCATGTACAGACCATGCAGCCAATTGCCCACTCTCATCCCTCCCCTGTTAGCTCCCCACTCCCTTTTTTTCTGCTTCCCTTACTATGTTCTTTCCCTAGGATTGTAAAGCACTCTGTTGCTTCCTGAATCTAGGTTCATGCTCAATCCATTTTGTAATGCTAATAATAATAATAGATTACATGTAGTGTCATTTCTTGTGTTTCTGTTTGCCATGTGACTACTTGTGTGTGCACGTGATAGTTGATACTCACTTATGAGCCAGGTGTTCCCGTTGCCAGTGCCTGGTTTAGAGGAGAATGACACTAGATGTAGCTATCATGCGTGCACCTTAGTTAATTGACATTCACATGCATGATGTGTCCCTTGGCATCACAGATCACCTGCACATTTATGGAATGCCAATGTTTCCTGTTGAGATATATGTGCTCATTGTCTTCGGGGGACTGGGGGTGTTGCAGCACTACATGGGCACAATCGATGGCTCCCAGGACCGGGGGAAAGTGTGCAACTGCAAGCAATTCCTGGCACGCTCTTTGCCTTACCTGCAGTGTGCCTGGCATGTCAATGTGCCAATACATACATGCTAGGATGCAGCGCAAGACCTGATAAGGCACCTTGATTGTGTGGGTTGTGATATACCATTTGACCAGAGGTGTGACAACCTCTAAGCACATGGTGGGTGATGACAGGTCATTCACCCACTCCCTGATAAGGTGTAGGATGACATGGGAGGGAAGGGTTATCTTCCATACACCTCCTCATTTGGCATCCAACATACTGGTGTTTGTGGGTGGCAGATCCTGTCTTGCCTCCTCCTTCTTCCACGTATTAATATCAGTGCTAGCAATGCAAGACCCGGCATTGTGGCAATCGAGAGATCATTGGGATTGCATTGTGCTATTTATATGTGGCGTTTCATAGCACTTTATGCTTTGGCGACGGGTGGTGGGTGGAGGTAGGATCGTTCTTCATTGTAGTCAACGAGGTAGCGCTATTGTTTCTGTGAATACGGATTCTTAGCGCTTGATGGGGCGTGTTTGTAGTTTGCATGGTGCCTCCCTTGCCATGCCCATGTAATTCCTTATTGTCCTACTTTAATGAGGATATTTGCATGTTCCACCCCCTTTTCATTCTTTGCGCTGGTCCTTCCCGTCCGTTGAGGTCTGTCACACACAAAAAGCTCACGCAGTGCGGTAAGTGGGATGGGCCATTGCAAATTCCGATCTGTGAATTGGAAAATTGTATTTAGCGTGGAGCAAAGGGTACTTTTGTGGCACAAAGTCTCTTTTAGCTGCATTAAACATTGTATAAATTAGGCTCAGGTACCTGTTGTAATTTCACATCCCACACACACACACATACTTTATGCATGGCATACATTACTTTACGTGTATGAACTAACCCTAGAATGAAAACAGTATGCATGCCTTTGATTTGACAACAATCATGCCCATGTAGTAGTGTGCATGATAATGGCCAAATCTGATTATTTTCGTAAAATCTGATTACACTTCTTATATACACACATGGAGAATACTCATACACATAACCCGTGCTCATAACAGAATATTACAACACGATTTCTTTTTGTGTTTTACAGTGCGACAAAAAACACACTTCTGCTTGCAACTTTTTTTCCATTTTATGAGACTGTGCAGGTGGAATAAGTCGCTGAAACACACCAGCGTTCCGGGTCATTTTGCTTACTAGAAAATTATCCCATTTCCATTCTAAAAATAAAGCAATTTCATTTCTATTCTGGCTCATAGCATGTTGCAATCTCTGGCGCTCTTTGCACAAACCCTTCTAGTTACATTTCCTTCTGGAGCTCATTATTATTGAGTAACCTGAAAATAGTTAGGGTCAAAATGTAAAATTATCCATCACGATGACGAATGCCTTATTAAAAACAGCCACTTGTGTTTCTCCCCTCGTTGGCAACTTTTTAACCTACTCGGCACTTTATAAATAATTGGAATTAATGCAATAACAATACCGATGGTCATTAGAAGATGCAGAGGTAGGGATCGCAGTAAGAGCACAGAGTCAATAATATCATGAAAGGAAACAACCATCTTTTAATGGTCTTCAAATCTTTTTTTTGATTTTGCGCTTGACAGATGTACATCTTGTATGCAAATTAAAATCAGCGTCGCGACAAAGACTTCTCTCAAGTGGTAGATTGGTTGGAGCCGGCTTGAACTCATTTCGCTCAACCCCACAGGCGCTGGAAGAAAATGATATCAGGTTTGTTCCGGGATCTAAAGAATAAAAGGCAATCATAAAGGGTCTTGTCAAGTGAAGCCATCAAATTTCCCATGTTCTTGATTGCGGAAACATCCCTGTTTTTTTGGTGTGGGGGTCGGGGTTGCTTCGAAGTCTAACGGCAGAATACCAACTCATCTTCTGTTCCGGATGCAGGTGCTCTCCGAAAGCATACAATACATTTCGTACCCGTAGATAACTAATATCGTTGATATTAATTTAGGGTTTTCAGATATCCGTCTACATAAGGGCTCTGCAACCTGTGACTCTCCAGATGTTTTCGACTATAACTTAAATGGTCCCTTACCATTGACTATGCTGGCTACGACTGTTCGAGTTGGTGTACTAAACATCTTGAGAGCCAAAGTTTGCAGACCCCAGTTCTACACCATAAGCCAGCTGGGCCTGTATTGAAATAAATTCTGTACAGCAGGGCAGGGGTGAACTGGGAACTAAAAGAGGCCCTGGAAATAATTACTGGGGAGCAAAAGAGGCCCTGGAAATAATGGTCAAAGGTGCCTCATATGACACATTTTCAGCAAGCCCAATGCCTTTCCTATGAGACAATTTGGAACTACCACACAAAAGAGGCCCAGGGTGCAGAGGCCCACCGGGAAATCTCCAGAGTTCCCTATAGGCCAGTCCACCCATGCAGGAGGGGCAAAATCTGGTTCGCTGTTCAATATACATTTCAGCCACTAGTCTTTTCCCCCAAACATTGTCAGTGCTCATCACATTGCCAAGGAAGTGATCTCAGTGCCAATGTTGTTGCAAGGCCTTCTGGTAGCTGTAGTTTACTGGATGCAGGGAACCCGCTCACCCCCGACCACCCACAGTGCCCTGCATAGAAAGATAGATAAATAAATAGACAGGCCGAAGCACAAGAACAAGCAACACACTCAGTAATTGCAAAACAGCAAACAAGCATAAGCATACAAATCAGATAGCTAGACGGGTCCAATGAAATACATACAGATTGATAGATATGTAAGCAATATAGATTGATAGATAGATGAATAGATGAATAGGCCCAAGCATAGATACGTTATGTTATTTTAATTTATACTGAACACCGCTACCATTTTCATGGTCTCCAGGCCCTCTGGCGGATCTGAAAAGGAAGAAGAAATGGGAGGGCTCAGTTTGTGGGATAAAGAGAGAAAACGCTAGGCACAAAATGGCATGCCGCTAAGACAACCCAGTATCGCAAGACCGTATTTTATAGAACTAACCTTTGCACGGATGTATACTTGTTTTTGAAATGCTACTATTTTCGAATCTAATGGGTTTTTTCCACAATCTCGACCCCATGACTTACTGCTCTCCTTTGCATTATGCTGGTATTTAAAGAAATTGAATCAGGGTAAGAACCCATGTGATATTCTCTAACTATCCTACTGTTGAAGCAAAGTTGTTCTGGCTATATTTCACCATATGTCTCCTACCTATCTTTTTGAGATACTGTACTAACCACCACCTCCATTTCCCCTCCCGCCCTTTCTGCATCTCCTCTCCTCTGTTTTTGACTACATTTCAAGTGTTGAACATTTAATCATGGGGCTCAAACCCTTTGTATTTTTTTCTTAAATGATCAGAGCACTTTATTTGTACCAGTGATGATATGTCAACTCACTGTTTTTGCTTTCATGTTTTTGAAATTGACCATCATTTATGGGTTTTTTCATTTATATTCATTTGCTTCTATTCTGTTCTTTTCTTTTCTTTCATGTGAAATGTTTACTTAGCCTGGATTTGAAAAAGGCAATGTAAATTCTGCCGAAACACGTGTCATCCTTAAAGGCTACAACTTCACTTAAAAGGAATATAAAACAACTACTCCGAGATGTCTTCACTTCTTTATTTTATGGCGCATTGACATCTGTAAGCTCACCCAAATCAAAACTACTTTGTACAAACAGAGTTGAGGGTCTCTAGGTCTCCGTAGCAGCTTACATCAATGCGACGTTGGATCTAAATATTCATCTACTCAAACCTAAAATATTCAATATACTTCTACACAAATTCTATCGGGTTGCGAGGCACCAGTTCTTAGGGTGTCAACAAAAAAGTCCCTCATTAGCTACACACCTTAAATGATAAAGATACAAACATAGATAGATGAATAGATGGAACAAGAGATACACTTATATATAGAGGGATGGCTGATAGACAGATAGCCCCAATTTGTAATATTATGAACAATCAGAAACACACAAAGAACCAAAATACGCATCATTTGTAATATTATGAACAGGCAGAAGCATGTTTACAAATAATTCAGATAGACAGGCCCCAATATAAAAAGAGCTATTGATAGATAGGTATAAGGATAGACAGATATGCCTAGAATTCCCAAAGATAGATAGCCCTCATAAATTGGAATATGTGAAACAAGCAGACACATGCAATTAAAATAGACTAACAGGCCTAAACATAGATAGATAGATAGATAGATAGATAGATACATAGATAGATAGATAGATAGATAGATACATGGCATATGTCATGTTTTCCAGATAGATAGATAGATAGATAGATAGATAGATAGCTACATAGATAGAAGGACAGATAAATACATAGATAGATAGATAGATAGATAGATAGATAGATAGATAGATAGATAGATAGATAGATAGATAGATAGATTCAACACAGACAGACGGATGACTGTACAGCCACATAAAAAGATCTAGAAGGACAGATACACAGATATCTAGGTAGATAGTCATATAGGTAGATAGATAGCCCCAAACACATATAGATACATATATAGAAACACAAATACACTTGATCACAGATAGATAAACCCAAAGATAGATACCCAAACCCCTCATCCTCATAATAGCTCCTCATAACCTTTACAACTGTCTTCCTCACCACAGTCCCTCATTTCTCTTGCAAACTTCATCCTCGTCACAATTCATCATTATCCCCTCATCCCTCAGCCTCATCACAGTTCCTTACTACCACCTCACCCATCCCTCATAATAAACACTGTTCCTCATTACCACCTCTCCCATCATCCTTGTCACAGACCCACATTGGCCCTGCATCCACAATTCTCATAATTGACTCTCATTACCCTAAGAATCTCCCATCCATGTCAAAATCCATCTTCACCCCCACACAACTCATCCTTGTCCCCTATTACCACAATGCATCTCATCCTTGTCACAGTCCCTCATTACCATTGCATCCTGTTACACTCTCTCACTAAAGTTTTTTGGCATCTCTCATATTCATCAGTCACTCATTATTCCTATATCCCTTTTTTGTCACTGTCACTTGTTAGCACAGCCTCCCTCATCCTTGTTAAAGTCCCTCATTGCCACAGCATACCTCATTCTTGTCAAAGTGCCTCATTGCCCTTAATCCAATATCCCTCATCCTCATTGCAGTCCCTCATTCCTCTAACCTTGGCATCCCTTAGCCTTGTCTCGTTGCCTGACTATCCTTCCCAGGTATCCCTCATTCTCATCACAGTCCCTTATTAACCTTATCCCAGGATCCCTCGTCCTCATCACAGTTCCTCATTACCCTTAGAATAGGAAACCATTGTCGACATCGCATGCCCTCATTACCTTATTATCCCTCCTCTTAATCACAGACCTTTATTACTAACAAAAGTCCCATCCTTGTCACAAGCCCTCATTGATTCCCTCATCTTTGTCACAGTCCTTTATTATCCTTGCCCCGCCATTCCACCTACTAATTAGAGTCCCTCATTACCCTTACCCCAGCATCCCTTATCCTCTTCACAGTCCCGTATTACCCCAACATCTCTCCTACATGTCACATTATCTCACTACCCCATAACTCCTCACCCAAATCACAGACCCTCACTACACCCAAAATTCCCATCCTCAACACAGTTGCGCATTGCCTTTACCTGTGCATCCCTTATCCTTGTCACAGACCCTCCTAGCCCCTGTGACCCTCATCCTCATCACAGTGCCTCGTTAGTCTGCATCCCTCAGCCCTGTCAGAGTCCATCATTTTCCCTGTAACCTTCATCCTTGTTGAAGTTCTTCATTACTTATCCTCATCACAGTCGGCCATTACCTCCATGGCCCTCATCCTCATCACAGTCCCTCATTACCCACAAAGCCCACATCCTCACCACAGACCCTGATTACTCCTGAAATACTCATCTTTGTCACATATGCTTACTGCACAACATAGAAATAGGCAGAACAATCATAATATGTAGTATTGTGTTCCGAAATAAATTAATAGGCAGAACATTTGTAATGTGTAGAATTATGAACGAGCACAAGCATACCACAGATAGATAGATACAGAGGCAGCTAGATAGATACATAGATAGGCCCAATTATGGCTAGATCCCATTACAACACATCTATGATCATGTGATAAACACTGCTGTGATAAGTGTGACAAATTGGATTCTGCTTGCAGGACGACAAAGATGAGTAGGGTAAAATGGCCCACTCAGCCCTGACACTTCTACAAACCAGAGCACAACACAATCATAAAGGTAAAACAGGATCTATCGCCAGATATACCTCCTTTGCCTTTTGTGGTAGCGCATGGCCAAGAGAAGTCTATACTCTCAGAGGGGTGTGAATGTAAGCCAGTAGTGACACAAATAACACAGTATCACAGTTCAAAATAAAGGGAATGTCCATTCAAGGGCCTATAAAAATATAAAACACTTTAATAAAACACAGCATCTGCAAGTAGAACGAAAAGAGATGACTTTACAAAAACCCACCCCAAATGAAAGAACAGAGAAGATGCGACAGACTGGAGAAAGTAGCACTCTGAGCGTAATGCCTGGGATGGTAGGTTAGATACTACCATAAAAAGGATATTGGGTTGAAAATTGGAATGATCCTGACCTAACCAGTATCTCGGGCCCACATGGACTGTGGAGGCAGTTCATGGTCACAGTACCTGCATTCAGTTCTTGGTGGGCTGTCGCATCAGGTCCAGGTTTGAACATTGATGCAAGAAGATCAGGCTCAGTTGGTCACATAGAATTGTGGAGGCCCTGGCAACAATTGGGCTTTGAGTAGGGTAAAATGCAGTTGCTCTGTGTGGCCGAATGGCGGCAGTTCAAATGATGCAGTTTGGGACAGTTCCACAAATGCTTCACAGTTGGCCAGAGCGAGTTGGGCTTTGGCTGCTGGGAGAGATAAGCAATTGGCGCTCCAGCTGTTCAAATCAGTGGCCGAAGTTCGTTGATGTGGTGATCGAGGGAGCGTCGATGTGCAGACAATGAGCAGTGGTTCTCGATCGAGCTGGCCTGAGCAGTGGTTGTAACCCCTGGTTAGAGTCGGTGAGTGACCCTCCAGATATACGGTTCCGGTGTTGAGCACATGCTTTGGGCCAAGCCGGTGACATGCTTCACTAGGACACAATGAAGTGTTGAGCAGGTTTAGATGCAGTTCATTAATTTGGCTGGTTGGAGGAACACAGACTGAAGCAACAGTGCCTTCCGTATTGTTCAGGATGCGGTGAACACAGAGTGACTGGTTCAATGTGAGAGAACAGGGAGCTTCGGCTCCTCTGGCCCTCTGGTTGCTCTGAGGCCTTTACAAATCACTCGAGGACAGGATTCTCCAGTTCAGGGTCTGGTCTTCTGGCACAGAAGATCTGTTGCAGAATGTTTGGTCCTGTTCCATAGTACTGATCACCCCCGATGTTCTCTGGGAGTGGTTAGGAAACAGATCTTCCTTCTGCCTTGGAATGTTCCTTCTTCACTTCCTGTGCAGAGTTTTGGATAATGCAACTGTTCCAAAGGAAGTCCAACTGAGAATCTTAAGAATGTCTCTTCAGCCTTAAAGGATGCTTTAAAAATTGAGGGACTTCTAAAGCTAACCTGAATATAGGGGACCAATCAGTCCTCCTCGCTACAGTGGACTTTGCACTGTTGATCCTGCACCCAGAGGAAGTGTAGGTGACATGAATGGGAAAGAGAGACACAGAGAAACATAATGGAGGAAGGCTTTTTCCAGCTTTGAGACCACTCGTGCCTTTCCTACTCCCACTGCTTCCCTTCTACTGACAACACATAGCTTTGGACATGCAGCACCCTGGTGTGAGGCTTCTCCTCCTGAATGGGTGTGCTCCTTTGATACCTGGTCCCAGGTCAGCTGCCTGCTTTGTGGCTGTCTCTGAGGGAGGGTGTTACCAGCCCTCCTAAAGAGTATCACAGAGAGGCTGGGTCCTCTGGGTTTATGTCCTGCCATGTGGCAGTGTCGGCCCGTTAGAAAATGAATACACATTCCCTTCCAGAGCTGACTCGCACGAGATGACACATGTGCCATATCAATTCCGGTGTGATGGCCATGATCATAAGTATCACCATGCACTTTGCCTATACTCAGACATAGCTTATTCCTAGAGATTAACCTGCCACTAACATTGGGCACTCATGATCATCATAGTCTGGGTACAGGGGGCATATCTTAAATGTCAGCCCTTTTTTTTTTTGACTTTGTTCATGTTGTGGCGTACGAATGGGCATCTTGTGATCTTTGAACCTGCTCTGCACCATGAGCAGAGTGGGTGCTGCGGGTCAGGCTACTGATACAGCATGGCACAAGTGTACGATGCTTTTGGCATCACATCACATGAGAAACACTGAATCATTCGCAATCAGTATTTAAAACGTTTTGAAATTGCCAACTGCGTCTAAAGAAACAGAACGCAGTATGCCAATGGCATTTGGGTCATGATTTTTGGTAAATTGAAATGCGGTAGCTAAAATATGAAATTTCAAATGATGCGGTTACTTGATGTGACGGCAAATAAACTCATATAAAATGTATTCTATAACTAATTCTTGACAACATACTAAGTTAATGTTGAAAAGTACCACCATTTTTACTGAAGGCAAATAAATAATGATGACAGTTGTTCGGCTGAATGAGAATTGGGGGAAACATGATATGAATAGAAGAAACGCCCCATATGAACAAGAGGGTCATTTGAAGGGTTGGGGCAATGTCCTAATTAGTCGTTAAGCAATACATTTCTGTACAAGAAATCAAGAGCATAACTGAATTACAAGGGATACTAATTTGTGAAAGTGGTCAATATTTTTGATTTTGGATTATTGCATTTATACATGACTTTATAAAAGGGTATACGCTTTGATATATGAATTGAGACGGTTGACCCTAATAAATTGAGTTGTAAAAACGTGTTTTTGAACAGTAAGTTAAATATATCTCAAGAGGCTATTACTAAACCTCGTATTTTATATCTCTTGTGTTATCCTAATGAATCCTTCCCACTTCCAATCCTCATTTTCTGTCTATATCATTCATTTATGTGTTAAATGAATATTGTGGACACTTTTATTTAAGTTTGCTTTATTTTGATTTGTTTAATGTGATTGCTATTTTAGGATAATATATTCGTAGGTATAATATCGTAATGTTAGAAAGAATGATATATAAGAATCAATTCTAACTTATCTAGCCCAGTTTTATGAAAGGCCAGGAGGCCGAAACACATGTTAACATGTGGGCACCTACATGGAATTAGAATTACAGTTGGGTAATTATATGCAATAGATATATTTAATGCAACAAGAATTCTGAGGATTTCACTTTTTGTGTACAGTGCAACGTAGGAGTATATCGATCAGAATGCTTTTGGCATAATGTTGCGACAAAAGGCGTATCTGGTTAGCAGATTACCCCTTTGGAGAAGGAATCACCCACATCATTTTATGTAATAATAAAAAAAAATAATAATCCAGGGTTTCACACCCTTGCCAGATGGAAATTCATCACATTCCCCCAGCTAAAAAGGTTGAAACTCACCCTTCTATGAGTCAGGCTCATCCTCCTGGTGAAAGTACCCACTGAGGCTATCTGCATATGAGTGTTGTGCCCGTGGGTCTTTGTTGGATGTCCATTCCCTATAGGGATATGGCCCAACAAAGTAACTTGGGGCACTCTCCCTGCATGGCCATATGCCACCTCAGAGGTCTGTGGTCGTTTTGGACAGTAACGTGAGACGCTAAAATGTCAGACTTCAGCTTGTGTACCGGCCAAACTACCGCAAACACATGGGCCCTCATTACGACCCCGGCGGTAAGCGAAAAACAATGCCGGTAAATGATTACCGGCATCGTTTTCCGCTAGGTCCGATCATGACCCGTGAAAGTGCTATTAGCGGCATCGTAGTTAACAGTGCCGCTAACAGCACCAAGTTCGCGCGCACGCGACCTTCCACGCCGTAAGTACAGGCATCGCGCAAAGGTAGGCAAATCACGAACCAAGCGGACATGCTCTTAACGCCATCGCAAAGGCTGTTAAGTACCTTACCGCCATGGTGCTAATTCCACCATCGCGAACCAACCGTAAATGGCCATGTGCAGTGTTCCCAGCTGCCACAGGTGCACAGAATCAGCACAGGTGGAGGCAATACAGACTCACCAAGTACAAAAAGAGCACACCCCACCCCTTCCCACACCCAGTCACACTCCACAATGATTCCAATACGACTAGCAATGTTGGAGCTGGAGGACCTGATTGCAATGCAAGTGCTACAACTACAACAACAACAGGCAGCACAGAGGAGACGCAGGAGGAGAAGGAGGGCAAGGCAGGGCCAGCAAGCCCCACCAGCACAGCCAGTGCCACCACGCAGGCAGCCCCCAATCCCACGCATCCAAGCCAGTCCATTCAACCTCACTGCAGAGCAGATCCATACCTTGTAC
The DNA here is from genome assembly GCA_002915635.3 of Ambystoma mexicanum. Lineage (NCBI taxonomy): Eukaryota > Metazoa > Chordata > Amphibia > Caudata > Ambystomatidae > Ambystoma > Ambystoma mexicanum. The sequence goes on from CM030325.1 coordinate 936,272,305, forward strand.
CGTTTGGACCGGGACACCATCACCACCATCGTTCACATGATACACAACGACATCGTCAGCATGATAGAAACATCCACCGCCACCCCCCCCTACTGAAGGAAGTGTCCATGCTCCACTTCCTGGCCACAGGCACCTACCAGCACACAGTGGGGCACTTGCATGGCATTTCACAACCATTATTCTCACGTACACTGATCCAAGTGCTCGATGCCCTCCTCAAGCACACAGACGACCACATTTCCTTACCACGGTCTGCCCAGGAGATTGCAAACACCAAAGTATGTTTCCATGCACTAGCCGGCATACCTGGCCGCATTGGTGCCATCGACTGCACCCATGTGGAATTGGTGGTCCCACATGCCATGGAGGTACCGTACCGCAACCGTAAACTATTTCACTCAATCAACGTGCAAATGGTCTGTGACCCCAACAAGATCATCACACATTGTTGTGCCCGATTCCCCGGATCAACCCATGATTCAATGGTCCTGAGGAACTCCACAATACCACGCTACATGGAGCGACATGCAGGGCCAAGATCCTGGCTACTCGGTGAGTCTCATGTCATGTCCATGGAAATGTGAAGTGGGTAGGTGATTGACGTACCAATGCATACTTTACCTGGCTGAAAGGGGGGGTGATGCATACTTTACCTGGCTGAAAGGGGGGGGTGATGCATACTTTACCTGGCTGAAAGGGGGGGATGATGCATACTTTACCTGGCTGCGAGTAGCAGAGGCAATGAAGCCAGCTCATACCCTAAAGCAGCACAAACGTCAACTGACACCTGTACACATAATGCCCGATGGAAGCAGCCCTATCATGTGAATGAAGGTGTGTCCCAACCATGACACAACCATCTGCAAGAGCATTGTACCGATTCGGACCACATTGACTTCAATGAAATGCACCTACATGCAATGACTTCAGGCAATGCACGGCACCAAACACCATCATCTGAAAGGCCAGTCCCCCATAACTGCTTACAAAGGAGGCACATGACGGACAAAAACATCAATACACCACTACACAGACACCGAGGCCCCAAAAATTTCCCTATCAACGTTAGTAGTGCTCAGTGGGGTCATCATGAGGCTGACAGCAATGTTGCCATGATGAGAGCTTTGATATCACAGGACACCTGCCAGGTCACCAAAACAAACGCCATGAACAAACACAGTGGATGGGCACTCACAAGGCACTTGAACCCCCTGCATACATTGGTTGATGGCATGCAAAACAGTCCATGAGAGGAATACACATATACCGGTCACATAGTGTGAATCCATTTGTGCATGTAAAAGTGGTACAAATTACCAGTTCAATGCATGCCATGGTGGCACGTCATGTTTGGAATTTGATGTCATGACTGACACATACATTGTTGGCCACATACAGGTGATGCAGGCTATCCCCTGAAGAGGTGGCTCCTTACACCAGTCCGGAACCCACAGAACCAGCACAGGAGGACTTCAACCGTGCACATACATATACCCGTGTGGTGATTAAGCAGGCATTCGGCCTACTGAAGGCACGGTTTCGCTGCCTCAGCAGGTCTGGTGGGGCACTCCTGTACGGGCATGAGAAGGTGGCAAAGATCGTCATGGCATGTGTCATGCTACACAATATGTGCATCAGACGTAATGTGTCCCTGCCCCCTGACGCAGAACTGCAACCACCTGACGATGAGGATGAGGAGGGTGGGGATGGGGAAGCACCTCAGGGAGGCAGCGATGCACAGGAGGGGCGTGAAATGCGTCGGACTCTGATCAACCAATGTTCTAGCACACACGGATGGGGTGTCACATGGAGATGGCAATTGGGCACTGTGTGTGTCTGGATATGGACACTGTGGACTGTTCACCAATAAATCACACATACGCAATGACAATGTCCACACATGTGACTTGTGATCAAAAAAAATTGTATTGTAAATGTGAATTCAATTAACACACCCACTCCCCCCCCCAACACCCAACACACCCACCTCCACTCCCCCTCAACACCCCAACACACCCACCTCCCCTCACCCTCACCTCCCCAACACACCCACTCCCCCCTTCCCCTCAACTCCCAACACACCCACTCCCCCTCCCCCTCAACTCCCAACACACCCACTCCCCCTCCCCCGCAACTCCCCGCAAAAGTGCGTGGATCCCTGTGCCGAAGTGCCTAATGTGGAATTGATCCACTGTGTGGCCTCTACTGGCAGCCCCTCTGCCGCCCCCGGGGCACCCCTGCTTGTGCTCCGCAGGTTCCTGCCGACCTGCGGACGGGGCTGCTTGGGGCCGAACTGGCAGCGGAGGAGGTATTCGGCTGCTCGCTAGGACGCATGTCCCTCATTGTCTGTACGAGCTCAGAGAGCATGTGCCGCACCGTGGCAAGTTCAGCACAGATGTCCTTGCTGGAGGATTGGATGGCTGCCTTCACAGTCTCGGCACATCTTTGCATTTCAGCACTGGCACCTCCACAATCGGCCACATGCTGCGTGAGGAGTGAGGACAGTTGGTGTTGCCTTGTCAATATTTGGTCCAGCGACTGTTGGTATTTTGGGGCATTGAATGATGCAATTGGCTGGGACATTGGCCTACTCCCCTCCTCCACACCTCCCACTGGGCATGGAGTGCTGGCCAGGAGTTATCAGGGGATAGCCCCTGTGTGTTATCAGCGTGCAGGCTACATGGGGACAGGTGGGGGGAATGAGGATGGGCAGTGGGGGGACATTCTGTGTCATCCTCATCATTCCCCACATCACTATCAGAGCAGGCTGCAATGGCAGCAGTCTCCCCAATTGTACTGCTTCCTGCAGACACATTCCCTTCAGTGGCCACCAGTTGTTGCATGTCTGTTGCTGGTCGTACCATTCTGCTTGCCTTGGGGATCGTCGCTGCCCTGGGCTGTGTCGTGGCAGTCAATTTTGGCTGCTGTGGGTTTTTTTTGGGTCCAGGGTGGAGGGTTGGTGTGGTGTTGCCTCTGGCCTGGCCTTCTTGGCAGGTGTGGTGCCAGTCTCGTCCTCGCCGGGGTCCGAATGGGAGCCTGTGGTGGAGCAAAGGAAAGTGTTATTGATGGGTCTGCGGACATTGAGCAGGCATTGTGATGACTTCCATGAATTTGATGAATAGATGGTGCACTTTGGAGGCAGTGACATACAGGTTGTCTCCCTTTTGGGTGGGTTGAGCATGCAGGAATGTGGGTGCCTACTGTGGAGTGTGCATACTGCATGTGTACAGGGTGTAGGTCAATGATGCCTGTTGGCAGTCTTCTGCTGATGTGTTGCGTTAACCCTTTTGGGCAACATTGTGATTCCCATGTAAGTGGACTTCAGGGAGTTTAGCATGGCTTAATTTGAGGCACCTACCTGTGTCACCTGATGTCGGGGCTCCTCTCTGCATTCCACCGACCCCCTTGATGCTCTCGAAGCCAAATGTTGTGGCATATATCTCCTCCCACGGCTCCATTTTAATTGGAGAGTGTGCTCCTCCACCAGTTGCCATGCCCATGTTTCGGTTGGCCGAAAGTATGCTCCTTACACGGAGCCGGAGGTTGTCCCACCTTTTACGGCACTGTTTGGTGGTGCGGGGTGTTGTTCCTACGTCACTGACCCGTTGTGCGACTAGTTCCCATATGGCTTTTTTCCGTCCTATTGCCGGTTTAGTCATTTCGGTGGAGAATACGATGTCCGCGTTTTCCTGGAGCATTTCCGCCAACATTGTAAGCTCTTCCCTACTGAAGCGCTCCTGCCGCTGCCGATCGCAAGATTTCTTTACAACTTTCGGCATTGTGGGGATGCGTGGATGTGGGTGAAGTTTTGTGCCAAGTCTCGGGGTCAGATGTGCACTGGTTGTGGAGGTTTGCAATGGATTGTGTTTTTAAAGATGGCTGCCGTGCTCTTTTCCATTCCGTGCAATGGCGTAAGTTCCGGATCCGCTTCTTTACGGTCACCGCTAATAGCGGTCACCGCTATTTGCGGTGCTCGCTATTATCGGTGGATCGGGTGGCGGTGGTGCAGTTTGCACGGCATACGATGCCGGTAGCTGGGACGTTTTTGGGACGTTACCGGCGTGGCGCAGATTACATTATCGGCATGGCGCAATGCTCGTGCCCGAGAGGTTGTAATTTACTGCTTTTAATGGTTCAAGACCAGCAAGGACACGTTAGTTGCGCCATGCCGGTAATGTCCATTACTTACCGCCGGGGTCGTAATGAGGGCCATGGCCTTTAATGGTGGCCCATTTGCTCTCTCGCTTGATCAAGCGCCTACTTAGGTACGCACACGGTTGTTGTACAACATCAAAGTTCATTTGTACTAATAATGCACCAATGCACAATTTGAAAACATCTCTGTATGATAAACTCTTTGCCGAAATCTGAGATTTTAAGAACGGGAACCTGGCACAGGCTATTCTTCAAGCTCTGGGTCCAAATGACCATTTCTGGCAACTATTTAAGGTTACATCTTCAGGGGAAGGGCAAAAGTCCCATAACCCTTAATGAAAGGCTGGTAATAACCTGTAAGGCCCAGTAAGCCCTCAAATGAGTCTTGGTGGTTGGGATGCCCCATGATGTCACTGCTTGGGTTTGGCCTGAACAGGCTGTTTCTTACCACCACTGCCTGCTGTCCTAGGTAAGCTACAGTACCCTGTGATATCTGGAATTTGGATGCCTTGATATTCAAGCCAGCCTTCTGCATGAAGCACCTGTTCTAGTTGGGAAAAAAGGTCTTCCCAGGTGAATACAGCACCATCATCGAGGTAGGTACACTGAAGTCTTCCAGCCCTGTTAAGACCTGGTTTACCATCCTCTGGAAGGTGGCAGGGGCATTCTTTAGTCCAAACAGCATAACAGTGAACTGATAATGCCTGTCTGGTGTGGAGAATGCAGACCTCTCTTCTGCAAGATCGGCCAGACCGAACAGCCAGTACCCAGCTGTAAGGTCGAAGGTACTCTTGAACTGGGCAGCGCGTAACCAGTCGATTAGCTTGTCTGCCCAAGGGATGGAGTGTGCATCTGTCATTGTGACATAGTTGATCTCTCGATTGACAATGCAAAAGCAGACCTCAGTGTCTCCACTACTGGACTTTTTAGGGACGAGTACCATCAGGCTATCTCGGGGACTGTGGGAGGGTTGATTAACCCCTAAGGCCAACATTGTAGAGACCACCTCGTTAATGATATCTTTGATCTTGTCTGGCATCCAGTGAATCCTTTTCTTCAACGGTTTACTTGCTCCGTTGTGGATGTCATGGATGTGCCAATAAATATTCCCAGGAGACAGGGATAATAGGTGTACTGATCCAGAAACTGCTGCTATCTCACCTCTGCTGTTCAGTGAGGTCTAGAATGGGTTGAACTTCCTTGTGACACCTGTCCGTGGGCTCTTCATGTAATAAGTTGAGGAGGGAATCCATCTCCTCCTCTGTCTCATCTTTCATGACCAGAGCCATCACCAAGACATCCCCACTATCAGGGGAGTTGCTAGGTCTGGAAAAGACCCGGGGCTAAGCTGATGTCGGAACTGTTGGGACTGGGGGCTAGCTAGTCTTTTGGCTGTAGCTCCTGAGATTCTATCCGGGGCTACAACCAAAAGATCAGGTTCTATAGCCCCCTTAGTCCCCCTTAGTCCCCCCTAGAAACACCCCTGCCCACTATAATGGAGTTTTTGCTGGTTGATGTGAAAGACCCAATGTGTCTGCACTGGGGACTTTGTGTCAATGATGCAGTTAACCTCACTGACCCTTTCTTGCACCACGTAGTGCCCAGTCGACTTGTCATTCAGGCACTAGGCTTAAAGGGTTTCATGATCCAGACCCTCTGTCAGGATGTGTACTTCGTCATGGTCACCTTCTGGTCATGCCTGTGCTTCATGAACTCCTGGACGGCCTTCAGATTCTGGGTGCTCTGTTCCCTGAACTCGGTCATCAGGGATTGGAGGTGAAGCATATAGTCCTCTATGTTGTGGGCATGAGTTTGGGGATTTCCCTCCCATCCTTCACGCACCAGACTTAGTGGACGCCAAATGGGTCGACCAAACAGGAACTCTTAGGGACTGTGACCGACAATGCTCTCTGGCACTTGCTTGTAAGAGAACAGGAAGCATGGCAGATGAATATCCGATATTCTCTTGAGTTTCTATTCCAGGACACCTATCATGCCCTTGAGGGTCTTGTTGATTCAAGCACCAAGCCAGTTGGTTTGTGGGTGAAAGTCTGTGGAGAACTTATAGGTAACTCCACACTGATTCTGCATTGCCTTCAGGTACAAGGATATGAAGTTTGATCCCCTGTCGGAAATAACTTCCTTAGGGAATCCCACATGAGATAATATCCTGTTGAGAGCACTTCATGACCATTGGTGCCTTGATGCCTCTCAGGGGGACAGCCTTGGGACCGGGTGGCATGATCGATCATAACCGAGATATACCGGTTTCCGCAGGAGGTTTGAGTGTCCAAAGGACCCACAATGTTCATACCTATTCTCTTGAAAGGCTCCCCCACCATGGATAGTAGAATTGGGGGACCTTGGTGTATCCACACGCGCATGCTTTTATCTTTAACCCCACGTGGGGCCAGTAGAAATGGGCCGACAGCTGGTCAGCTGTTTTTGTCATCCTAAGGTGACCTGCAAAAGGAATGTCATGAGCCCAGTCCAATATAAACCTATTGTGGCACTGTAGAACCACCAAACGCTGGCTGTTCCCTTCCTCAGAATTCTAGGTCTCACTGTACAGGAGTCTGTTCTCCCAGTACACCTTGAACATCCCAAGGGTTTTCCGCTGTGCTTGCTACTCTACCTGTTCACACAGATCTGCCAAAGTTGGACAGTTGGGATGCACCTGGCAAACAATTCAGCCTGGCTTGGGTCCCCAGCTAATGACAAATCACTTTGCTCAGGGAGACCCGTGAGGTCTGATGCTGCTGTGTCCTCCTCCTCAGGTTTGGGTTCTATGCATGCAGGCAACCTTGAGGTCACTGAGTCGGGTGCCACCACATCAGACAGTTCATTGGCCAATAGTTCTTCACTGGCAGGAGATGGCATCTCTCTAGACTTTGTATCTGGGTGGCTATTGCCGGCTAACCCGATATTTTGCCATTGTCAGCCAGAAGAGCACCTGGACCCATGGCTTCCACGACTGCTACATGAGCTGCTTCCTTGGCCCTAGATTGTGTGACTGTGGCAATGATTTTGTAATCAGGTCTATCATTTCCAAACAAAAAGGGTTCCATGTAATAAAGTCCCCGCAAAAATGTCTCCTGACAACAATGTGCCTTTTTTTGCGGAGACATTATTACATTGAATATGCAGGGGACACCCCTGTAACCCCAGATTTTTCTTTTTTTTACAAGGGGAGCAGTGGACATCCCCAAAACCAGTCCCCATACATAATGTCACCATATGTAATGTCGACAATGGCTTTTCCCAGCAACATTATGTATGGGGACATGTATGGGCACATTATTACCTGATACCACAAAAAGTCTACCAAAATGGCATCTTTGTCAATGACACAGAGTTGGAATTGTCTGTTTCTCCACATGAACTCCACGATAGCAAGTGTGCAGTGGATGATATCATTGAATCATATGACTAATCTGGACAAGGGATGATCTGGTCTTCTTGACCTGACTTTCGTTGGATGGTGGAGATACTCACAAAGTGCTGGGGCTTTGCTCCCGTAAATGGACACGTCGTCCAAAAATATCTTTGTGTTAGCAGGAACCAGGGCCTTAGTTGGAGGTCCAGTAAATGTCTTGCTCAGGATACTAGGGTGTATTCCGCCAAACCCAGGCACAACAGAGGTAATTCATTGGCTAATATGTCCACATTGACTATTTCCTCTTCTTCCTTCTCCATGAGGGTAGCTCTAACAACGGCAGGGGTAGTCTACCCTTGCAGGTTAGATCCCCCTTCCTATGTTTCTGCATTGAAGGGCTGTGAGTGTGGATACCCCAGTTCTAGGGGTGGCCTCAACGCTTCTTTCTGCTGGAGCGTATGATGTAGGTGATGGGGATCTCCACTTGGACTTTAGGGGCCCTTTCTTGGCAAGAGTGCAAACCTTTGTCCTTACCCTCTTCCGGTTTATGTTTCTTGGTCCCATTGTCATCTGGTTTGGATGCACTAACCATACCCTTTTGCTGTATGTGAGTAGCCACAAACCAATTGGCTTCCTTTGCAAGCTCCTGAGGGTCCTTGATAGTCCACTAAATACTGGTGTAACTCCATGTTGCATTTTCTAAGAATACTCTCACATGAAATCAGATTAAACATGCCCATGAATGTCTCAACTTTGTTACATGTGACCCAACCACTCTGATATTTCAGGGATTAATGCAGAAACGCCTCAAAGTATTGTCTCCCCCTTTTTGGTGAGCTCTCTAAAGCTCTTGGTGTATTGTTCTGGAGGATTGTGGCCTTTATCTTGGCATAGACAGGTCTCCCCTCCGTCAACTGAATAATCAGATTAGATAATCAGACAGCTCATATGGACTGCCCCCAACAACTCCCCTTCCACCTCCTGGTGGAACCAGTTGAAAATGTATGTTCCCTCCTCATTCGGGTGGAATAAGTCCTTGGGGAGGTGTGTGAAGACTTTGCCTTCGGAGCCACTGATGGAGACACTTCCTTCTCCACTGAAGTTTTGGTAGCCTCTTTCTGGCCCTCAAGCTCCATCTTGTGCAGTATCACAAAGTTCCCTTGCTTTTTCTCAGCGAGGGTCTTGGCTGATTGCTGTTTTCATTCATCCATGACTATTCACATCTACTCTAGGAGGTAGACCCTGTCAGCATTGATTGTTGTGAGAGTTTTGGCCTGGCTGAGATGCATTATCTACCCGATGAGTGTGTGTTGCGGGAGGCATGTGACCCATGGGATACCACAGTGCCCACTCGGTGGGAGGAATTATGAGAAGCACTTTTGCTTTAACTCTCATCAGAGGTTTCCATGCCCCCTGGGTGCATGGGAAAAAGAGAAAGTGGATCCAGTATCCTAGCTTCCTCGAAAGCTTGGAGGCTTTTCAACAGTATGACTTTGTTAACCCTATCGCCATGAGGGAGACCCCTCTCTTGACAGAGATCATGCAAGACACTTGCTGTCAAGGTTTGCGCCGTGCTCAAGTTCCATGGTTGAAAAAATACCTTAGCAGTAAAAACTAATGTTAATTGCACACACTTATTTTGGATGGCTGAGCTATGGTCACAGCCTGTTTCAAATCCCACACTGCCACCAGTAATAATTGGATTCTGCCTTGCAGGAGTAAAAGGATGACGAGGGGTAAATGTACCAATCAGCCCTCGCACTTCTCCAAACCAGAACACAATTTTCTAGTTGTTTTTATTTTATTGGTTATTTACAATGCGCCTATACACCAGCGTTTTGAGGTACAACAAGGCTATGGGGTGGGGTAATAGGGTGGACAAGGATGCAATCTTACTAGGCCTTGTGACATTCAGATCGTGCAAGTGCAGTAACGAGAAGTGCAGTGGGAGGAGAGGAGGGCAAAGTGCAGGAACGGCAGATGGGCCCGTGGGAAGAGAGTGCAAGGGAAGGCTAGGAAGAAAGTGTTGGGGAAGAGAGGGTAGGGAAGAGGGGGAAAAAAACTAAGTGCGGTGTACAGGGCTCGCATGGCTCAAGGCAACTCAGTCAAGTGCAGGCAGGGGGCCATGAGGGCATGTGCAAGGTGAGGAGGAGGTTTGTCAGGGGAGACCAAGTGCAGGGGAAGACTGGACAGGTGTGGGGCCTGATGCCCTATGTGACTCTTAAGGAACCAGGCCACCAGTCAAGGGAGAAGGGGGTGAATTAGCAGGGAATGGACAGTGGGAAGGATGACAACAAGAGGAAGGTCTTGAGGAGCTTCCAGAATTTAAGGAGAACCAGCTCAAGTCTGAGAGGGGCAGGAAGGCAATTCCAGGGCAAGTTGTCTGCGGAGGAGAGAGATCTACCTCCCACTCTCTGATCTCTGCTCAATGCTGGGAAAAACGTCTGATCTGCAGGGAGTTAGAGCTTGATGACAGAAAGGCTCTAGCAGGGAGGGATTTCGGGAGGGAGATTTGGATGTAGCAGAATCCCAGGCCTGAGAAATCCTTGTGGATTATGTAGAGGGACTTGAATGTGATTCTTGCAGCAACCGGGAGCCAGTGGAGAGTATTAAGGGCTGCAGAGAAGCGGTGCCTGGTCATGAGGCCAAGGAGAAGTCTTGCAGTGCAATTCTGAATTAGGGCGGAGGGAGGAGTTAAGCAGATTGAGGAAGAAGCTGTTGCAGTAGTCCAACCCAGATAGAACCAGAGCTCTGGAGACATTGAGTTTCTGGGGGAATGTGAGGAAAGGGAGAATGTCTCTGAGGAGGTCCAGTTGAAAATGCACCTTCTTGGTAAGTTCCAAGCTGTGAGTGGAGAAGGAAATGGTGGAGTCGAATATGACACCCAGTTTTTGGCTTCACAGGCGGGAGAGGGGGGGGGCCCATAGAGGGTGGCCAGAGTGTGAAAGGAAAAATGGGAACAAGGGTCCCACTGAGAAGTATTTCTGTTTTACCGGCATTAAGGCAGAGCTCATTGTTGGATCACCATGTCTGAATAGCAGGGAGGTAATCAGCAATGAGTGAGCAAGTGAAGGAAACCGAGGAGGGTAGTTTGAACTAGAGATGTGTGTCATCTGATTAACACTGGAAATTAGGAAATTAGGAACAAAGGTAGAGATCAGATAGGTAGAGAGGCAGAGAAGGTATTAAAGAGCCAGAGAGAGGATAGAACCCTGGGGGACAGCACAGATGGAGAGTGAGATGGAGGCGAGCAAAGGGCCTAGTTGGACCTAGGAGGGTCGGTCAGAGAGGAAGGGGGTCAACCATTCCAGGGCCAAGTCTGTGATGCTAAGGGTGTCACAGGGATGATTTAACAGGGTGTCATTATTGACAGTGTCGAAAGCAGAGGAAAGGTCAAGAAGGATGAGAAAGGAAGGGGAGCTGGAATCGAGATTAGTGAGCAAGTCTTCACAGGTGTTCAGGAGAGTAGTTTCCATGCCTCTGAAAGCTCTGAAACCAGACTGGTGGTTGTGGATGCAACTAATATATTCAGTGTGGTGAATACTCTTGGAGTTGGGCAGCTTCTGTGAGAGCTTTCCCAAAAAGCTAGTAGTAGAGATAGGAAAGTAGTTAGTCACACATGAGAGGTCGGCAGAAGGCTCCTTTAGGAGAGTATGAACAAATGAATGCTTGAGGAGTGAGGGGAAAGGAGGTTTCATGCGGATCCTCATGGCAGGGGCAGGGCAGAGTGTTAGAAATGGAGAGATGAAGATTAGTGAGGGATGTGCCATGGTGAGAGACAGTGGAAGGAGTAGGAGTGAGAGTGAAAGTGGCTGTAAAAATAGCAACTGACACTTGCTTCATTGGTCAAATGAAGGAAAATTAGACTTGCAGTGAAGGTGGAGGCTTAGCTTGGGGCCCGAGGAAGTCCAGGTGAGTAGAGAGGAGAGCATGGCCAGACCTGGAAAGAGGAGTGGTAAGTGGATTGGAGATGAGGAAGTCAGAGGAGATGAGAGCGTCCAAGGTGTGGCTGCTGAAGTGTGTAGGGCCAGAGGGAAGAATGGAGAGTGAGAGTCACAGAGGTTGCAAAAGTGCCCATAGGCTGCATTAGGGGAGATGGGGTGAATACTAAAGTCTCCAAGGAGGAGAAGATGAAAGAGGAGGTCAGGTGAGAAGAGAAGAGGTCACCCATTCAGAGATGAAGAGGGAGACCTGACCCCGGGGCCTATAGATGGTGGCCAGAGTTAGAAGGCCAGGGGAGACATCAAGCCTGCACACAAGACATTTAAAATACAAGTAGGCCTGAGTGGGTAGGATGGTAGCAGGGACCCACTCGGGAAGATCAGGGCCACTCAGGGAGGAGAGTGTCAAAACATGTGACAGAGTTGGCAGTGAACCATGTCTCAGTGAGAGCAAGGACCTCACAGGCAATGTCCTCAGGAATGTGTCAGGTGTCAGAGGAGTGTTTGACGGCAGAGTGAGAGATAAGGGTAGCTAGAGGGAGCAATTTACCACTTTTGAAGGACTTCTGAGGAGGTGTAGAAGGGCATGGTACACCAGTTGGGGGTGGTGGAGGAGTCGGAGGGAAGATACAAAGAGGAGTGGCTGGTGAGGGGAGGAGTTTGATGAGAAATGGGAGGTGCTATTAAGAAGGAGGAGGCTTGGATGAGAGCACTGGGCCATGATGGTGCCATTTCAGTAGACATTAATAATGACCTGAGAGGACAAGAAGGATGGCAAGAGTACCTCCCAGTTGGTGCCACCATTATTGGTAGAGGAAGAAAAATGGAAGAGGAAAGAGACCAAGTGGAGAGTCCAAATGTCCGGCGAAGGAACAACGAAGAGGATGCCTGTAACAGTCTACCTAGAAGAGGCATTGACATCGGTGTCAGCGCTGGAAAGGCCTGGGTTGAAGACTAGGAAGACCTTCTTAATCCTTTTCCTTCCAGATTTAGAAAAGGGAATAGGAAAGGTGATAGAAGATTAGTTAGAGAAGATAGGTGAGATAAAGAGCACCATTTGGGGATGGGGCGGTGGAGCACAGGGAGGTAGAGAGGAGGAAATACAAACACGACCCAAATGCACACAAATAAACAATAAACAAAGAGTGAGAGGGTGGGGCATAGGCAACAACATAGAGTAGAGAACCATTGAAAGATTGGCATATTCAAGGTTCAGAAAGGATGGGCAAAAGCATACAATCTAAACACGGCAGCACAGGTTTAAATAGGCAGATCCGAATTTACAAAAGGATGGAAAAAAACAATTTAAACAGGGCAGCGCAGGATACTTGCAGCATCAATTTCATAGCAGCAGGGGAATAAAGGCCAACTTTAAGTCTTGTAGCAGTGGGAAGATGCAGAAAGTTCCAACTCTATGCAGCAGCAAGTCGAAATGGGGCTGGAGGGCAACACATCATAGGGAAAGGCAATAGACCAGGGGAGGCCAGTAGAAGGGATCAGTGTCAGGCACTCATATGATACATCCGGTATGCAGGAGTGACTGAGGTGCCTAAAGGTGAGGATCTAGGCAAGTGCCAAAAGCGAGAATTGGAGAGGGGGTCAAGAGGCTGACTGCCGCATGGATAGAGTATCAAGTGAAGATGGGACAGGGACGTGCTATTCAGCGAAGACCGGCAGCCACCACGGGGGCCTGTGCCAATCCCAAAACAGCGTCGGAGGAGGGATTTACCAGGCATCTGAAAACTGATTGGAAAGTCAAGCAGAGCTGATGATCTGAACATCGGTAAAACAGCAGTGGCCCCCTCAAAGGCCCAGACAGGGATGGTCCCAAGCCTTTATAGGCTGCCCTTAGAAGGGGGCTGGCATCGCCTGCTGGCTCCCGGGCCTAGGCCAATTTCTTCTTTGTAGCAGCCAATCACAAAGGCTTCCTAGAGCTGAACACTTCTGTACGAGTGCGATAGAAATAAAAAATAATAAGTCAATCAAAAAAGCCCTGATAGACGGCCCTTAGAAGGGGGCCTGTGTTTCGTGCTGGCTCCTGGGCTAAGGGCAACTTCTTCTTTGTAGCAGCCAGTCACCCAGGAATCCTGGAGCTGAAGGCTGTTACAGGAAGGCTTTGTAGGAAGGCAGCCATGTTGTAGAGCCCCCAAAACCTGAATCCGGCTGGCCCACAAGGCAGAGTGAGCTCGGGGGTGGGGGGCAGATGTTGGTGGCCCAGAACTAGCAAAAGGAAAGGAAATATACCTCCTTAGCCTTTTGTGGTAACGCAGACGAAAGGAAGGCTATACTCTCAATAGGGATGTGAAGGTGAACCAGTAGTGACCCAAACAACACAGTATCAGAGTCCAAAAGGAAAAACACACCATCTGCAAGGAAAACGAAAAGAGATTACTATACAAAAACCCACCCAAATGAAACGACAGAGGAGATGTGACTGGCTGGATAAAGTAGCACTTTTAGCGTAGAAGCTGGTAAGGTACTACCATAATAAGGAAATCGGGTTGAAAACCGGAGCAATCTTGACCTAACCAGTCTCTATTGACCAAGAGGACCGTGAGGGCAGTTCAGAGTCAGAGTACGTGGATTCAGATTCTTGGTGGGCTGACACATCAGACGTAGTTCGAACGTTGATGTGAGTTGATCAGGCTCAGTCAGGCACGCAGGATCGTGGAGGCCCTGGCAACAAGCAGGCATTGGGTGGGGTCGAATGCATGTGCTCTGTGCAGTCGGATGGTGGTGGTTCAAGTGATGCAGTTTTGGAGGTCCCAAGAACGCTTCACAGTTGGCCAAGCCTTGTCAGGCTTTGGCTGGTAGTAGAGGTCAGCAATCGACGCTCCAGTGGTCTGAGCCAGCGAGCAATGGTTGTTGAAGTGGTGATCGAGGATGTATAGAGGGCAGTCAGTGAAGTGGCAGTCCTCAGGCTAGCTGGGCCAAAGGTGGGGAGTTACTGACCCTCCCAAAGAGAATCAAAACAAGGCTGGGTTCTCTGGGTTTCTGTCCTGCCATGTGCTAGTATTTCCCCATCTGACCCGAATGTACATTCCCTCCCACAGCAGAGCTGACTCACAGGAGCAAACACATGTGCAATATCAATTGGGATGTGCCGACCACGATCCTAAGAATCACCATGCATTATGCCTAACCATAGGCATAGCTCTTCTTAGAGATTACCCAGCAATCCAGCATGGGGCACTCATGATCATCATAGTTTGGGTACAGGGGGCATATCTTAAATGTCCTCCTTGTGCTGCAAAGACTTTGCTGTTGCTGCTGTGGTTGATTGGGCATCTTGTGACCTTTGAATCTGTTATGCACCACGTGCAGAGCGGGTGTTACGGGGCAGTATATTGATGCAGCAGGGCACATGTGCACTATGCTTTTGGCATGGCGTTGCGACAAAGGGGTATCGGATTAGCATATTACCTCTTTGGAGAAGGAATCACCTGCATTATTCTATGTACTAATAAAAATCAAAAAGGCCAGGGCTTGCACCCTTGCCAGATGGCAATTTTCCACACTAACCAAAACCATGTACAACCAAAATATGACCTAAGGAACATTACCGATAACAAAACATTAATCGATGTGGCATGAATACAAATTATTAAGTGGAGCTACAAAGCTCTTCCCATATACCTATGGTAAAGTGGCTGTGATCAATCACGGCAAAAACAATAATTCAACGAAAACAGAGGTGGTAAGAAAGCATTTCTTTAATAAATAACAAATACATTACAGCTATAATAAAATAAAATAAAATAAAACATGTTAAGCTTACTAATGACAAATAGATAAAACGTGCAAACATTGTAAATACCAACGTTAAGGTTTAAAAAAAAGCTTCTCACAACAAAGCAAGAATGCCATGATCCCAACAAAAAAATACGTTCTACTTTAAGTCCATCAATTTAAACTGAGAATGCCATTGTTTTACATTCAAGGGATCCTGGGCACTTTCTTTTTGTCTTTCAGTCCTGGAGTAGCTTTTCAATTTGTGGCCAGCTGTTCAGCACGTGCACTAATCATTCTTTATTTCCCTCTAAGCATATTTTTCCAAGCATTAACAATGTTTTTTCTAACATTTTATCAATTGTCACTGACCAATTGATTTATATATTTACTCTATACGTTTATTTCCTATTTGGATTCGAATTACTTGTGCCCACCAGGTGATCACTGCCTCTCTTCTTACCGACATATCTACCTACCTACCTACCTACCTACCTACCTACCATGTTTCCCACTTGTATGCCGTAGAAGTTGGACTTCTTTCTAGACTTCTCTCAACATATCATCTGCGTGCTGTGATTTGATTCAATCCCATGTCTAGCTCTGGGGATTTTTAATAGCATGACCAAGGGGGCTGGATATATACCTGAGCCATTAAATGATATGTCCTAGGGTGGTATCACGAGTATCCCTGGGTCACATTCGCCTAATTTCTATCTCAGGACAGGGGACAGTCATATGAGGGCATGCAATGACACCATACCATTTAGAGTGACAGCACACACGCCTGGGTTGCTTAAACCATACAGAACAGAAACAACAAGCTAACCTCCTCCACAAAATAAGTGTTTTATGTGGTCCTGACGCAGTGCACATTCTGGAAAATGACCCTCTAAAAAGAACTGAGCTCCACGAGAAAAGGAGAATCTGTAGCTCAGGAATTAATGTCCTCCAACATGGCAGGTAAATCCTGATTAGAGACCATGGAAATTCACTGGAATCCTATGACACTCACTCGGTGAGCCTGCATGGCCATCAGAGACACTTTACCTTTTTCCCCGGCACTCACATAGCAGCCCTGCTCAGACATCAGAGGCAAACCAGAATTTCGTGCAGCACTCATGCATCAATCTGATTTGAGAGATTAACACTGCATTCAGGTCCTGGCAGCATGAAGTCAGAGAACATATTCTGGGAACTGGGGCAAATTGAAAAATGCTTCTGACCTGCTTAATTTGTGTACGGCACCTGGGTAGCTGGGTTTCCCATTCCTGGCAGTGTCTACACTAGTAACATACCATGTGGAGTCTGGGTCTGTACAAAAAAGGGAAGGACACTCCAAGATGGTGGACCAAACATTAAAAGACTTAATAAAGCCCAGACATTCTAAAATACATAGAGTTGAACAAATTAGGCTTGGTCAATCAGAACCATGCACTCATTTCCACTCCAAGTTGCAGACCCTTGTAGGTAGGACATGGGTCACCAGGCTATTTAAGCCATGATTTTCAGTCAAGCTGTTTGGGTGTTTTTTGAGTGGTATCTGGTGATAGGAGTTTAGAGGGACTTGGAGAGTGTGACAAATGCTTGTTGGGAGGGGTGGGGGATGTAGAGGATCTGGAGATGAGAGGGGAGATGTGTCATGCAAAGTTTGGGTGAAAACATCAGAAGGAATTGGACTTAAGAGATATGGAGGTGGTTAGTGTCAGAGAGTGTGGTGAAGCTGCTTAGAAACATCTAGAGGAGGTTGGAGCAAGAAAGCTGAGGGTAGTTGGTTGAAAAGATCATTAGGAGGCTGGTTTAAGGCACAGGAAGGGGGTTGTAGAAGATCAGGTGGCGAGCTTGGGCTTAGGTAATAGGGGCAGGTATGAGAGGTCACTCTTGACCAAAGACTGGTGAAGGGGAGAGACTCTGATCTGAAGGGGTTAACACCATGGAGGGAACTGTGAATGAGCATGTGGCATGGGCTCTAAAGGGTGCAGGACCAGAGCTGAAGTATAAAGGTGGTGAAGAGTGAGGTCAATATCCTAATAGAGGGAGAAGTCAGAGACCTCTAAAACATGCCTGTGGAAACTGACAGGAAACCTAGCTTGTTATGTCTCAACCTTATAGAAAATGTCTACTATTATCTATAGCATATGGTGGAGACCCATCAATGCCTGCAGGAACTTTTTATCCGAAACTTGACTGCCAGTGGCCATCTTGGATTGGTCACTGACATTACTTCCAGCAGACATCACGGATTTGTGACATTGCTTCCTGTGGCCATCTTGGATCCTTGACATAACTTCCGGTGGCCATTTTGAACCAAACACACCTCCAGCCGAAAGACAAAAGAGTCTCCTCTGGCAGCACCAATCAGTAGGAACTCACCTCATCCCAGCAACAGCAGGGACAATATCAGAGAGACCAACCACTTGAGGCGCAGGATTGCTATGTTATGCAGGATTTCTATGCTATGTTATGATATGCAGGATTGCTATGCAGTACTATGTTATGCAATGCAATGTTATTAGACTCTCGCACACAGTTAGCCTCAGACCCTCCATGTCACCTCCCTTCCCTTGGACTACCTGAGCCTGCTCTACACGACACCCCCAGACAGGCCCAAACCCCTCCTAGCGCAGCACACACATTAGGCCTTCCCATCTGCTTATTCTCTACTAGTTTAGCATTAGCCCCATATATGGGAGATATCAGAAGGGGTTTCTGTGAATGCTGATTATTCAAAATACAACACAATATCCTTGCAGGACTATGTCACAAGGTCACAGGGAAGATGCTGACAGTTCTTGCCAACTGTATGTAATGTCGTGCCAAGTAACACCCCCATTTTGATAGCACAGAAACATATTAGTGCTTGCCTATGATATGCTATATAAACCTGCAGGAGGGTGGAGGCGCGAGGAAGAGCTCCTTGTACCGGCTGCCCAAATACTTGCATGCTGCATGCTGTTTTTCCATGCTGATAACTCTGTATGCTGTGTTTTTGCAATATAAATGCATGAAGCTTAATTTACCACCCAGCTGTCTGATCTCCTTATTTGCTGCAAACTAACGCTAGGCGAGGGGGTTTATCTTGGCCACTACACACTGATGGACTAGGCAATCTGGTTATAAGAGCGTGTGTCATCCCTTCTGAACTTCCTAGGGGTGTTCAGCCAGGGGCATCCCAGTTAATGGTGGACCAGTGAAAACCGGCCCTCGACCAGCCTCTTCGCCTCTTCAACTATGAGCCTTTGCTTTTGTTTTCTCCCTGTTGCACCTGTGAAGACCTGAAGCTTCCTAATTACTGTGCTGTCTCTCCACACTGTGTTACTGACCTATAATGCATTCACTCCTGATCCTCCTCCTACTCACACCTCCCTAGACTTTCTCAAATCACGCTACAACTTTCTCCTTTCTTATTATAAAGCTCACAAGTCGAATCTCCCACTACTCCATTTCTCTTCCACCTCCTTCCAACAAACAAAGCTGACAAACCAACCATTTGTCCTCCAACACCTACCACCTCGTCTCTCTTCCTCTGAGGTCCACCTTCTCTCTCTTCATTACCTCATCAACTGAGCATTGCACTCTGGAATGCTCAGTCTGTATGCAACACAACTTCCTTTATCACTGGCTACTTTCACTCCAGCTCTCCTCCACTAGACATTCTTGCCATCACTGAAATCTGTATTTCTCCATCTGACACTGCAACTCTGGCAGCCCCAGATGACTATACTACATCACTCTCCTCGACTGACTGGCAGAGGTGGAGGCATCACACATTTACTCTGTTCCCGCCTCAATCAATGCCCCACAAATCTCCAATACCATGTCCTCTCCTACCTCATATCAATTCACAATCTCTACTATGGATCTGCCTCACTCAGTTAACATCATACCCATCTATTGCTCTCCTAGTTCCACTCGACCATTCTTTGATAACATTGGGCAACTCTTTGATTCTCTTTCCACTATACATCACCTAATTTTCTTAGGTGTCTTTAACCGTCCCTCTTCAACCACTTCTTAGTGACCACACTCTCTGCTTTATCCATAACCTACCTACCACCTACCATACAGGGGGTTACTCTTTGGATCTCATATACATCTGCACCTGTCCCAGCCACTAATACTACTGTCAAACCATGGTTATCTGATCACTCAATTGTTTCTACCACATCTCCTTTCCATATTGTGACCTTTCCTCACCACTTGCTTCACCTATTACTAAAAGGAAATTGAAACCTTCTGTCATTCTCCCTTTTTCTCTGACCTAAAGTTCTCACTCTCCTCCTTCACACCTGAAGCCTCTTCCACTAACACTCGCCTTCTCCAGCTTCAATCCCTATTAAATGATTAATTCTCTTCTCACTTCCCACTGCTTACTTTCAACCCTAAATCTCAGCATCCTCAACCATTGGTTACCCCATTCATACGCTCCCCCCATGCAGACATGCATCGCTGCTGCACAAATGGATGCATAGTCATTCACATGAGGATGTGCAACTCTACTTCGCTGTGCTGAGCTCTGTCAATTCCACTCTTGATAGAGCTAAAAGCGAATTCTACCTAACCCTCATTGACTCTCAGTCCAACCATCCTCGCTGGCTACAGGGCACCCTAAACTCACTCCACAGTCCTCCAAAGTCTATAACTATCTACTCCACTATCACAGCTAATGACCTAGCTGAATACTTTACTGCAAGAAATTACCAAAATTATAGACTCTCTCCTGACCTTCTTCACACTCCCTCCTCCTACATTGTACACTCTGCCTACTCTAACATCATCCACTGCCTCCATCTCCCACATTAGTCACACTAATACTGATGAAGTGCTATCTCTGTTGTTGAAGGCTAACTCCTCTTGTGTCCCATCAGGCCCTCTTGGTCCTTAGCTAGTCAAGCCTATTGCCCCTACATGTGCCTCTCACAGCGCTGAACTATTCAAGCTGTCCTTTGTCTCTGCTTGCTCTCCCTCAAAACTGCCATGGTCATACCTCTCCTAAAAAAGCAAGGGGCTAAACCGAACCTACCGGCAAACTTTTGCCCTGTGTTCCTCCTTCTGCACTACCCTAAAGTGCTCGAAAGGGTTGTGTCAACCGTCTTAGCAATTTCTTAGACTTCCAACCCCTCGAGACTCCCTACAAGCAGGTTTCCACTCCTGTCATTCCATGAAACTGCTCTCATAAATGTGTACAAATTCTTTGACCCTGCTAAGCACTGTAACCTATCCTCTATCCTATTTCTCCTTGACCTGTCTGCTACCTTTGACACTATTGATCATTCTGATCTCCTTAATATTCTCTTTCTTCTTGGTATTTGCAATCAAGCCCTTGCCTGTATTGAATCCTACCTTCCACATTGCCATATCTCTGTCTCCAGTCTCATCTGGTCACCCCTTTCTCTTGGTCTGACCACTCTCTTCTCTCCTCCCACCTTGGTCCCTATGGCCCTGTGGCACCTCATCCAAAAGCCCTGCCAACCTCATTCACAAATATCCATCCGATGAAACAAGTGCCTTAACCTCGACATTTATTCCCCCTTGCACACCCAACTCAGACTCTACCTCTGAATATGCTTTCAGCAACCTCTATCTATCCATTACCAACTCCCTTGACATGCTTACCCCAGTCATGAGGATCCACCTGAAACCTGCTACCAAGCGTAACACCGTGTATGACTCCGCACTCGCAGACCATAAACGTAAGTGCAGGGCTGTAGAACAAAAGTGGCAAACTTCAGGTTCACCCTGTGACAAACATGCCTGCCGCCTGCTCGAAAGGAATTACAGACTCTCTAATTATGCCAACAAGAATGGCTAACATTCAGGCACGAGGTTCTGGAGCGGCAAACAAAACAGCTGAAGTATTCAAAATGTGAAGAGAACTTGCCAACCCATCTGCAGTATCTGCTGCCCCTACTACTTCTCAGGCCCTTTGCAATGCACTTGCCACCCACTTCACCTCCAAAACCCAGGACATACTGAGCAGCCTTGTCAAACACTCTATTAACCCATTCCTCAGCCCCTTTTCCTACGCTGAACACAAACCCTCCTCCTTCCTCCTTTTCCTCCTTCGCCGCTGTCTCTCCGGAAGATGTCACCAGAGTTGTCAACTCCAAGAAGGTCTCTTCCAAACATGTTGCCCCTTGCTCATCAAGAACCATCGAGGACAGCATCTCCTCACTCGCCCCTGTTCTCACTGATCTTTGTAACCATTCCTTTGCTACTGGTTCTTTTCCATCCTACGTTAAGCACACCCTTGTGTGCCGCCTCCTTAAAAAACCATCAGCAGATCCTTTCTGCCAGGCCAAATATCGCCCCATCTCCATCACCCCTTTAGAGGGGAAACTGCTTGAGCTGTTGGCTCTCCCCCAACTTAATACTCTAACTGAACTTGTTGGCCGTCTTTACGACCATCAGTCTGGATTCCAAGCAGCAAGAGGCATGGAAACTGCTCTTCTGAACACCAATGAAAAACTGCTTGAATCCCTTGATTCCAACTCCCAGCCTGTCCTCATCCTCCTTGATCTCTCTTCTACTTTTGACACAGTGAACCATTCCAAACTCATGAAAAGGCCCCATGACACTCTTGGTATCTCGTAGCAGCCACTGGACTGGCTTACCTCCTTCCTAACTGACTGCTCTTCCAAAGTCATACTGGGTGTATTCCCCTCCTCTACTTCCTCCTCCTTCTGTGGAGTCCCCCATGGCTGCATTATTTCACCATGGCTCTTTAACATCTATCTTACTCTGCTGGCACGCCTCATTTCCTCCTTCTCCCCAACCTCCAGTTCTATGCTGACTCTTCTTCAATCTTCCTACAGATGCCCTTGCACGTTCCTTCATCCCTGACTGCCTCTCGTCATTCAGACTAGTGTACTCTAATGATCTTTGCCTCAATGCCAGCAAAAGAGAGATCCTCTCTATTGTGACCCCAGCACCCTACTTCTTTCCTTCACTCTGGCCTTGTTCCATGTGCTCTCTCCCTGCACCCTCTTCGGAGGCCTGAAACCTCTGAGTCATCTTCAACTCCATTCTCTCCTTCTTTCTTCATACTCAGGACTTTGCCAAGAAGTCCCACTTTCAGCTTTTCCTTCTGAAAGGAATTCTACCTTTCCTCACCTTCTCCTAGAGACTCAATGTCACTTGGGCTCTGGTTCTCTCTAGGCTTGACTATTCCAATAGCCTCTTTCTTAATCTACCTTTGTTCACTCTGTCACCCCTCCAGCTAATACAGAATAGGACAGCAAGACTTATCCTTGGCCTCAAGCCCAGGGACTGCATCTCCCCTACCCTAAAAAGTCTTCACTGGCTCCCGATCGCAGCACAGATCAAATTCAAATCCCTCTGCATCCTCCACAAGGCTGTCTGGGGCAGAGTACCACTCTATCTGCAACTCTTTCTGACCAAATTCTCCCCCTCTACACACCTGTGTTTCTCTGGCATCAACTCCTTGCATGTGAAGCGGTTTGCAAAACAGAGAGCAGGTGGTTGCTTGCTTTCCTCAGCGGCTAGTGTAGAGGAAGAGCCAAATACCACTTCCAGAAGCTCCTCCTGTATTTTGTCTATATGTTGGGAACAGGACATTGTGGAACGTGCAGTACCAGTGAGAATGCCAATACCGCAAAGAATTCTTAAGACAAGGTATCCACTGAGAAAACCTTATATGCATTCATGAAGAAATAATGGTCTTCTGGGAAAGTCTCGGAAGAAGTATGAAATTGAATGAGAAAAAGACTGGTGACGTCACATTAAGTAGAACTGACGCACCTAGAAAAGAAACAAATAAAGAAGGAACAGAAACATTCCATAAGATCTGAAGAGGAGGTGTCAAAGTTAAGAAACATTTCTGAATTGAAATGAAGATTGCTTCTGCGAAGAAACACTGAAGTAAATGCAAAGTCACTTTACAACTGTACAGATACTGTAACACAAGCATACAAAGTAAAACTGAGGCTGGCTACATAGTGAATAGATTTAGACGATGCATCAATGTATATACATAGCAATATATAGAATCTGGATGTTCCAGAATGCACTTTAGCAAACTTGAACTCCGTGAATAGAAAGGGCTTGAAGTGTGGCACAGTTGGAAAATAGCTGATGGAGAAGTAGAATTCAAAAAATGCTGGCTAGCCCAACACCAAGAGTTGAGGCCACTGTGAGCCCGGTTGGCTGTCAAGAAGCTACATGAACGTGAGGAAGAAACAAACTTCTGTTTGAGGTGGAATGAAAAAACACTGAAGGTATCAAGAGTTCATCATTTAATGGTATTTTATGCAATAGAAAGCTTGAAAACATGGTCTCCAGTCAGATGGTCATAAGAAAATAAACTTTCGGCCGAGCTACACCGAAACCAGAAGATAAAACCATGTCACACTCCTGTTTATTCACAGGCACAGTGAGCTTCTACAAGGCCGAGTTCAAAGCCTATTCAATGGCAGACCGCAGGAGTGATGATAGATGTGGCCTAATTGGGTGGAGACATGACCAGGCCGACCCTCCTAGCACCTGGGGTAACTAGCTTAGATGCTGTTAGCGAGTGGAATATTCCAGAGGGCCACGCATCAAAGAGCCCTATAGTTTGTGTAATCAATATAGTGTTTGGTATTAGTATGACACTGAAGATGACTTGCACTTGGGATGGGTTTAGTTGTCCGCCTGATGTTAGAGACACAATCACAACCCCCGTCAGTATGGAACGTATACCGAGATGTTCTGGTTAAGCCTATCACATCACCAAGTAGGTTTTCTTAGTTTGCTGCGTAGTGTGACATCAATGATGACCAGTTATTACTTAAAATGTCTGTATTTTCATGTAATGAGTTGAGTTCTTGAGAATGCAAGATCATGCTGTGCGACGTCCGTTGATGTTTGTTGTAACTCCCTGTTTAAGATAATTGCTAATAAAACAGTACTAAGTTTTGTTAACTTCCTGAGTCAGTTCGATTATTGATGTATGAGTAAATTCTGCATCCCCATCGATCTCTAAGTATTGCTGCCTCGTCTTAAAGGACCCCAGGTCTCGGGGTTCACTAGCTTCTTTGGAACAACCCCTCCCCCCCTCACTCTTCATCTTGAGCAGGACCTCATTAAGTTCTGGAAAACCCTCAAGTCCTTCTTCTTTACCTCTTACTTCACTCAGTATCTCCCTGCTAAACGCACAGTAGCTTCACTGGCGTGCAGGGCCCTTATGCATCCTCTGGGCCCTGACCTCCCACATCTTTCATCCGAGCTGCTGTCTATCCCCTGCACTTGCCTCGGCTCACACTCCACCACTGGAGGTTGCACTTACCTTTCTTCATAGCACTTCTCCTTCTTCTCTCAATGAGCACCACAGCACCTATCTCATACCCTTCTGCCCCCTGTATTTGCACGTTCTGAACACTCACAAGGCATAGTAGATTTGTCTTCCCCTCCCCATTGTGTCTTCTTCTTTGTTGTATTTAATTATTTAACATTGTTGTAATTACCTTGTCTATCAACCCCTCACCCCTCCCTGTTGCCCTGTGGGTGCCTTTAAACAGTATTTGCTTCCTGTATAAGCGCCTAACAAGTGAACAATAAATAAACAACACCTCTCAAACCACTCCTCTAAATGTTGATGTTCCACAAGGCTCTGTCTTGGTTCCACTACTCTTTACACTCTACACTTCTGCCTTTGGGGCACTAATCTCCTCCCTTAGGTTCTCAGACCAACGCTTAATGAACTACACCCAAATCATTGTTCCTCAACTCTCCTCTTATCTCTCTATCAAACCTTCCAACTGTCTCTCTGGCATTACATAGTGGATGATATCACACTCTCTGATGTTAAACTATACCAAAACAGAGGTATTCTTCTTCCCTGCCAAAAGCTATCTCTCATCTGTTCCTCTGCCTATCCAGTTCCCACCTGACACTCTCCCCTAGTCTTCTTCAGCTAGAAACCTCAGTGTCATCTATCACCCTTCTCACACCTTCTCTACTTTCATCTCCAAAACTGGAACAGCAGCTCCCCTCAACCTCCTAAATATTAGGAAAATCAGGCACCTCCTTCCTTTTAATATCGCTAATCATCTCTTAACCACTCCTATCTTCTCTAAACTGGACTAGTGTGTCAGTATCCTATTTAATATCATCAATTATGCTTTCTGTCCTCTGGACAATATTATTAATTTTGCTACCAGGACTCTATTTGAACTCCCTCACTTAACACCTACTTCCTTGTACCTTCATCAGGCTGGATGTTTCTTTCTTCTTGCTCCGTTTGCATGGAATTCTATTCCCCCGGTCATCTGAGAAACAGTCCACATGGAGTTGTTCAAAACTAAATCCCTACCTCTTCACCTCTGAGTTACCCTCTTAACCTACCTCTCATCTGCCTTCTAGCTAAGCATTATTGCTCTCCTTTAACCTGCCTTTGACTCTCACTTCCTCTGCCTCCATTCTAGCACTTCACCCATCATGGTCACATCCCGAGCACAGCTGGCTATTCCGCCTACCTGCACTTAACAATGTTCAATGTTGGGTGTCTTTAATCTATGTATGTCCACTCATGTATTGTCTCTGGCGACTGTTCCATTTACTCCCCACCACAACCTGAACAGAATGTCCCTCAAACTTACCCCATTGTAAGAAGCTCACTGCTTTGCGTCACATCTAATTTCTAATCTATTGCATGTCCTTTTGAGATCAAAAGAGCTTTGTTACTCCTGTAAATAATGAATTAAATAAATAAGTAAATAAATAAACTACAGGATGGATTGGATTTAGTCGATTCCCACCAACAACCAAAGTCAAGCAACATGAAGATGAGAGAGAATACCTTAGATTCTATGTGTGATTGGGAAGTACCCCTGCCTTCCTAGCTGTATAAGGAAACCCTGACAATTCAGATTTGTCAAGGAGAGATTAGTCTTACCCCTTTGCATTTTCAGAACCACTGTGTGTTTAATAAAATCTGTTTCGCTTAAGAATTATTTTCAGCCTCTTGGAGGACCACCCTCTGCACTTTTCATAGATATTGTGTATTGTCTAAACAACACTGATAGTGCAAACATTAGTCTCTGTTTGGATGCATGCCTACATCAGACACTCCCCCAAAATCCTCTTGCTGATGTCTTAAATGCTAGCTTATCTCCTGGACTCTCTAAGATGTTTTATTTCTGGAATCTAAGATGTTACAGCTATAGTACAATGGGGGTCATTACGACCCAGGCGCTAAGTACGCCAACTTTACCACCATGGTGTAAACTATGTTTACACCATGGTGGATGGCGGATTTACCGCCCCATTCCAAGGTGAGTAGGGCGGTAAATCCCCATTTCCCATTTTCCCTTCCCCATTCCCATTTTTGCCCCATAGGGCATAATGGGAGTGGGGAAGGCGCTAATTACGCCACCGTAAATTACGGTGGCGTAATTAGCATCATGGCGGGTTAGCGCCATGGATATTAACGGCTGCTATAAGCAGCCGTTAAAATCAGAATAGGCGTTAAGGGTTAACGACGGCGTTAACCCTTAACGCCTGGGTCGTAAGGAGGCCCAATAAAATATCTCTACAGCTGTTAAACCCACTACAGGGATATTTTCTCAAACATTCACTGCTTTTTCGGAGTTCCTCACCAAGGATTTTCTGCATGATTTTCCCATCCTCTTTCATACATGTTTCGAATTTCTTCTAGTTCCATTTCGTGGGAAACACTTTTTCTCAGACCCCTTCAGATCTTTAACACATTGTTTAAAGCTGTGCATTGCATGGTGTCCCTTTTACACACTCTCTTGCAGAACACACTGGTGTTCTTTTAGACATGGTTCAAACTACAGAAAACTGCAAAAATACAATAATTGATCAATTCTGTTAGGAATGTTAAGAATGCACAGAAAGCCCCATGCCAAGTGGAAGTGCCACATTGTGATAAAGAGTATTTGTGGTGGATTTGTCCAGGCTTAACACTGAAATGATGGTCTGCAAAAATATTTTCTGGTAGTTTTTATAAGCAAGCATCCTAACACTTCTTCTGGAATATTGTGCAAAAGTGAATTATAGAACTTTCAGTTCCTGATTTGCTTAGATGAAGTTCGGCTTTGATTTATTTGCTTATATCCCCAAGTAACATTATGGTAGAAAACGGTAGTTCAATATGTAGAAAATACCTCTGAATCTATGTTCTGGTTATATCTATTCTTTCTGTCTTTCTCATTAAATTTCTCCCTCTTCTTCATATTCTCCACATCTGTTTCCTTGCCTCCATTTGCTTAAGTCATCAGCTGTGAGCGTTATTACTTTTGCATGCATTTATTTTATTAATAGTCCCGCATCTGGCTAAACTCTAAGGTGCTCTTTTCCTCTGTGGGGTTTGCTAGCATCTTTGCTCCACTTATACGGAATTTCAGATGACATTTATGATTACCGCAGGAGTGTAGATTGACATATATCTGTCCTTTGGAATTTGAATGCCATTCATAGATGATCTTGTGTGGGTTGGAGACCATCTAGGAACTCTCCAGAGTGTCTCCCTTTTGTAGCAGCCTAAACTAGTAATCGTTGCAAAATCAATACATATTTTATACATTTGTTCAAAGACATGAATACAAATCCCTTTTAATGTCTCTGTACCGAAATAAAAGAGTTTATCTGCCATTGATATCTGCCTAACATAATACATTTGGTGATATTTCTCTGCCAATAAAAGTGATAGCCGTCTTTGGAGTGAAGCAATCTTTGACATTCCTTTGTTAGCTGAAGCACAAACGTTAGATTATGATTTTCTGTAATGTCCCAAATTCAAAAGTCTGCACATTTCAGTAGTGTAATATTTTCTCATTTGAAGGTGCTGTTTGAATAGTATAGTAAAGCCCATTCTTAGTGGTATATTCCCACATATCTGACATCAGGAATATGCGAGGAAAGATAACATAGAAAGGAACGACTATCCTAATAATCCAAGAATACATATGATGCAGAGGCCAGAAATTATTATTAGATGTATAAAATCAAGGATGAATATGAAAGGCATTTCCTGTTTAGAATACAATTCTTCATCACAGAACCATTCTCTCTAAATGTTAAAACTGCAGGATCCCTAAGCTAACCTGTGCATAGACTAATATATGTATATAGTAGCAAAAGAAAAACCTCATTACAATGGACGGAAAATAAAAGTATTAACGGAACAAAGAAAGGACAAACATGTCAATATAAACATACAAACTTGAAAAGACGTATGCTTTTGTATATTGTTTTACTTCAAATAATTTTATGAAATCTATCTACATGTTTCGACTGACAGGACACAAGCTCTGAAAGACGCAGTGTCCCCTGGGGTCTGCGCTGGTTTCTTGAATGTCATAACTGTCATGAGGATCCGCTTAATGTCCAAAGCCAAGTGCAACTCCTGGTACGACTCCAACCCCGTCACCCTTAAACGCAAGTGCAGGGTGGCCGAGAGGAAATGGCGTGCTTCCTGTGCATCCTCTGAGAAAATGGCCTGCCGCCTGCTGCAGAGACAATACCGGCTCCCTGTCCGCACCAAGAAGAGAACCCACATCCAAGCCCGAGTCTCTGCGGCATCCAACAACTTGGCTGAACTCTTTCAAATCTGCAAGGAGCTGGCAATCCTGTTGCAGTCTCTACCTCTCTTGTCCATTCCCAGGCCCTCTGCACAGCCCTGGCTTCTCATGTCATCTCTAAAACTCAGGACATCCTGCCCTCTCTCTCATCCTCTCCCCCTCCTCTCTCTACTCTATTCGCTTCCTCTGGCCACCCTGTGGCCACCTCTCCTCCTTCTGGCTCTGCATTTCCTCTGTTCTCACCCGACAAGATTTCTAGACAAGTCCGATCTATGAAAGTCTTGTCCAAGCAGGTTCTCCTCTGTTCAACCAAAACCATCAAGGACCACATTGACACCCTTGCTTCTGCCTTGCTGACTTCTGAAACCACACCTTCTCCACTGGAGCCTTCGCCCTGAAGCATTCTCTTGTGCACCCTCTTTTCAAGAAACCCTCAGCCGACCCCTCCTGCCCAGCTTACTTTCTCCGAATCTCCATTACTCCTTTCATGGGCAGACTCCTGGAAAAGCTGGCCATCTCCCAGCTTAATCTTCATACTGAATCTGTTGGTTGTCTGCATGACCATCAGTCTGGCTTCAGAGCAGCCAGAAGCATGTACACTGCTCTTCTGAACATCCATGAAGACCTGCTCTCCAACCTTGATTCGAATACCTCCTCTGTCCTCTTCTTACTCATTCTCTCTTCTGCTTTTGACACAGTCAACCTGCCATCCTGCAAAACTGGCTCTGTGATGACCTGGGTATCACTGATCAGACCTGCTTGTTTGGTCTTGCGGAAAACAACATTTTAAGTGCTCTTGCTCACTATCTTGTCAACTCGGAGCAGGTGTTTCCACTTAAATGGAGAAAGTATGTACTGGATGTGTTATTGGAGGCATGTATATAAATAGAACATTTACTAACGAATCCAACTCGCGCCAAATTAAAATTACTCCAACATGACTGGATCTGTAAAAGAGCCAAATGATGTACCTATAAAGATTTCAATGGGCAATTATTTGGGTCAAACAAATTCTGGGTAATGGCAGATTACTTGTTAAAGTTCCTGTCTCCATATATTAGGCAACGGTATATGCGGTTCAGACTCAATTTACTACCAACGGCAGGAATCTTGGCAAGAAGGGAAATTCTTCCAAATGAGTCGAGTTACAGCCGCTTTTGTCAATGTAAAGAATGTGTTGGAAACTGCAACATTTAATTGTCATTTGTCCAGCCATGACATTGAAAAGGAAAACTCCTTTTTTTAACCTATTATCCATGTACACCCCAATGTCTCAAGATGAAATCTGGTTTGCAATCTTTACTAGTCGAAACATGACAATTAGGATTGCTATAGTACAATATTTAGACTCTGTTCTGTCAATGGTAGATGTTCAATCGGATTAGCAATTGGGCAAAAAAACATTATAGTTGATGTATGTCTGTAAAAGATATTTTATTTTATTTGTCACCATAAGAATGAAATTCTATGGATTATTAATTCTGATAAAGTATGTTGAGAATTTTTGTTAGGGCATTCACCAAATTAACTATTATGTTACATTTTGACATTTATGTAAATGTATGTATTTGTATACGATTATGTGTATGTATTTTGTATAAAAAAAAATATTTGAAAGGTTGTTTATCAGCCAAACAAATAAACAAAAACAAAAAAATCACTGATCAGATCCTGTCCTGGCTGACTTCCTTTCTCTCTGATCGACACTCCCAGGTCCAACTAGGATCCTTCCTCTCCTCTATCTCTACCTGTGGTGTTCCACAGGGGTCAACCTCTCCCCATGGCTGTTCAACCAATACCTGGCACCTCTTGCTCACTGCATTGCGGCTCTCTGCCCCACCCTTCAGTGCTATGCAGATGACACTCAGCTTGTTATCAGACTCCCTTCTGCCACCTCTTCTCCTTCTCTCATCTCTGACTGTCTGTCTGCTATCCAGGAGTGGTGTGCGGACAACGATCTCTGCCTTAATTCCAGTAATACAGAGATCCTCCTCATCAGCACACCTGCTCCCTCCTTTCCTGTTACTCTCTGGTCGGCCTCCCTTGGCCCTCTTCCTGCTCCCACCTTTGAGGCTAAGAACCTCAGGGACATCTTCAACTCCACACTCTTCTTTTCTCCTCACATCTCTGACGTCTCTAAGATGTCACACTGCCAACTGCACATCGTCAGAGGTATTCTTCCTTTCCTCTCCTTCCCCCATAACCTCACTGTCTCCGGAGCTCTGGTTCTCTCTAGGCTGGACTAATGCAACAGCCTCTTTCTAAATCTGCCTTCTTCTGCTCTCTGCTCTCTGCCCTCTGCAACTCATCCAGAACAGGACTTCGAAGCTTGTCCTTGGCCTCATGCAAAGGGATCATATCTCACCAGCACTGAAATCTCTCCACTGGCTCCAGTGGCTGTGAGGATTAAGTTCAAGACCCTCTGCATTGTCCACAAGGACTTCTGAGACCTGGGGCCACAATGCCTCCAACTCTCTTTTCGTGAATATCTTCCTACTCGAGCTCTTCGCTCCTCCGCCTCCAGCTCCCTCAGGGTCAGTCGCTTCTCTGAGCAACAAGATGGTGATAGATCTCTTTCTTCGGCGAGAGCCTCCCTCTGGAACATCCTCCCTGCCTCTCTGAAACTTGAGGAGAACCATCTCCGGTTCCGGAGGCACCTCAAGATCTTCCTCTTTGCCTCTGCCTTCTCTCTTCCGCTTCCCTGCTTAATTCCTGGCTGAAACTGAAACTGCGCTGGTCACCTGGCTACCCTCTAATCTCGGGACAAGGTTCCATCCCCACCAGTTGCTCACCTGCACTGCCCCCATGGCAAACCTTGCACTTGGGTCTGCATGTAATCCTACAGCCCCCCTACCTGCACTTTGGATACCTAATGTCTGTAGTTACGCTTGCACTTGCCACCATTGGCTGCACTTCTTTTATTGTTTGATCCCTTGTACTGCGCTGTCCACTCCCCTTTTCCCTTGCACTTTCCCCCACCACTCTCCCCTGCACTTGTGCAATCTCAATGTCACCTGGCCTAGTAAGATCGTTGTCTGTTTCCCTTTGTTCTCCCTCACTTGCCTCGTTGCACTTGGAACACTTTTGTATTATACATGCCATATCATATCATATCATAACATAACTGATAGTTACTAACTGCCCCTATTTAATCAAGTTAGCATCTAAAATAATTATTTCCAAACTCATTGTTCAGAAACCCAGCCCTATATGTTAAATTTAAGGGTTAGCTTATTTTATAATGTTTTTAATATATTTTATTTAGGGACTGATTGGTACATCACAGCAAACCAACAATAGCACATGGGACTGATTGCATAATGTCCAGCATAAAGCTTGAAAATAACATTTAAAATTCTGTCAATTCTGACATATGATTCCAAACAAAAAGATCATTACACTGTGGGCCTCATTATAAGTACTGAGGTGAGGTAAAAAACAGAGGTTATGCAGTACCGCATTGAACCCATAGACCTAGGGCCCTTTAAGATAAGGTAGCAATACTTGGAGATGAAGGGGGGTGCAGAAGTTACTCAAACATCAATAATCAAACCGACTCAGGAAGTTGACAAAACTTGATGCTGTTTTATTTGCAAATGTCTAAAACAGGGAGTTCCAACGGACCTCAACAGACGTTTACTCCATTTCTCTCAGCGCATATCACAAAAAATACAACTTTTATAACAAAAACTCATCATAAGTAACATCACACTACGTGGAAAACTCCAAAAACCTACTTGGGGATGTGATAGGTTACAGGGAACATCTAACTATACTTTCCATACTGACGGGGGGAGTGATTGGGTTTTTACTGTCCAGTGGGCAACTAAACCCATCCAATGTGCAAATCATATTTTGTGTCACTCTAATACTCGACACTTCTTTGTTTATACAAACTATAGGGCTCTTTGATACGTGTCCCCCTACCATGTGTTTGACATCTTTGTACCCTTCTGGAATATTCCTCACGCTACCAGCAAGCATGCTACCATACCAGGTGCATGGAAGGTTGGCGTGATCATGCCTCTCCTTCCAATTAGCCCCACATCTATTATCACTCTTGCAGTCTGCCAGTCAATTAGGCTTTGAACTTGGCCTTGTAGAAGCTCTCCATGACTGAGAAATAAAGGGAGTATCTTCTTGGTTTCAGTGTAGCTCGACCAATGTCTATTTTGATCTGACCAGTTGACTGGGAGATTGCATTTTGAAGCCTTTTGCAGCATTTAATTCTGTTAAATGATGAACTTTTGACGCCTTCACTGTTTTTCCATTCCATTTCAAACATAGGTTTGTTTCTTTCTCACGTACATTGTAACTACTGGATGAACAACCAGCCTCACGGTGGCCTCGTCTTTCTGGGGCTGGGCCAGCCAAGCCTTTCTTGTATTTCTCTGTCGCCTTTAGTTATTTTCCAACTGCGCCACAATGAAAAAACATTTTCCAATCGCAGGGTTTTAGCATTGCTTAAAGCGCACTGTGGAATATCCAAGTTCTAAACATTCCTATGTATTATACATTGGCGCATCGCCGCAAATTATTCACTACATAGCCAGCCTTAAGATCACTTTGTCTACTTGCATTATTGCGTCTGTACAAGTGTAAACGGATTTACATGTTCT
The DNA here is from genome assembly GCA_002915635.3 of Ambystoma mexicanum. NCBI lineage: Eukaryota > Metazoa > Chordata > Amphibia > Caudata > Ambystomatidae > Ambystoma > Ambystoma mexicanum. The sequence continues at coordinate 936,305,669 of CM030325.1, forward strand.
TCAGCGTTTCTGTAGCATGAGAATCTTCATCTCGAGCCCGAAATGTTGCTCATCTTTACCACCTCCTCTTCAGAGCTTATAGAACGTCTATGTTCTTCTGCCTCGTGCATCTTTTTCATCATCATCTGCTCCATATGACTTTACCAGTCTTCTCTTTCACTCATGTTCACACTTCTTCTGGGACTTGGTCTAAAAGGTTATTATTTTTTCGTTAATGCATATTAGGTTTTCTTAATGGATACCTTGTTTCCATGATTTTCTGTGGTACAGGCATCCTTACTGGTACCGCATGTGTCACAATTTCTGGCTCCAAACATATAGGCAGCATGGGGGGCGGAGCTTTTGGTGGGGTACTTGACTCTTCCTCTACACTCCCACCTCTGGGCGATTAATCAACCACGCTCTCATCACTCTTCCCATCAAGGCATCCTAGTCTGAAGAAATGCTTCTTTGGTACCCTTATCTTTATGACTTATTTCAGGCCTCCTGCTGATTTCACATGCTCATCAACAATCCAGGTCATAAGCATGCATTGTCCATTGTCTACTGCATCTGCCCACATACTTCTTGTGGTTCTTAGGGTACAGGAACTTTGTTCTGTCAGGTGCATGGATGCTGGCCTTTACGTAGTCTCTGATTTCTTCATTTGTCAGCTCCTTAGGTTCCAATCCTGATTCGACATCAGTCACAATCTTCATTACTACTGCCTTCTTTGCATTCTTCCTGCATTGTGCGGCTATTATCCTGATCACACAAAACTCAAACATGATTATCACCAGCAGGGCTCCAAGTAACTTAAAAACTTTCGCCATCCATTGTGGAACCCACAAGAATATTGACCCAAACCAGCTGTTATCACCAATGTCTACCACTTCGTCTTCCATCTTGACGTCTATATTTGTCAGCAACGTTATGGCCTCTGTCAAGGTACCATTCTCGTCGTCATGAGAATGTCTGAATGTGCAACAGGATTCTCTGATTTTGGCACAAACACCTCCATCCAAAGCTTTGATCATGTCCAGGACATATCTGTTCTGAAGATTCATCAGTCAAATGGCTGTCAGCTCTTCTTTTATAGCATTGAAACCTTTTATAGTGGTGTTGATCATCTGCAAAAGCTCCCATCTGGTTATTTGTAACCATTTAGTATTTACTTCATTCTGGATCCTGGGCATGAAGATTATCGTAAATATTGATGAAGTTTTACTAACCAATCTGTGTTCATATGGGATGGCATCAAAGGCTTCTATTGACTTGGCTAATTCTCCCTCCTCCTCCGATTCAGGGGCTCAACAGATCTCTTTTTCCTCAGGTGAGCATCTGCTTTGGGAAATTCCTCAATGTTCAAGTCACTCTTTGGGATTACCAACGCTGGAACATGGACAATCACTATAGAACATAGTCCTCCCCAATCTCTGGGCAGTATCATGTAAGCTTTGGATCCAAAGGCCCAGTAGTGATCCATTATCACTGCTGTCCCTCATTCATTCCCGGTACATCAAAGATTTGTCCCCATTGCTGATTCTCTCCAACTTTTCTCATGCCATTGTTTCTGAAGCACAGTTCGGCACTAGCCAAAGGCACTTTCTGCAATGGACCTCCTTTGTATTCAACCCATGTCAACAATTTTGCAAGCCTCAGCCATAGAAGTTTGCACAACCATTCTGAGTTTTCTACAGCTGCTTTATGCAATCCCTGTGTTGCATGTGATTTGCAAATAACCACACCTCCTTCCCATCCATCTGGAGAAAGCACTGTTCCCCAGATCTGCATCTGACCTATTTATTTGCATCTTCAAACCTCTTCACAAGTTTTTCATTGACAATTGAGTGTTATGTTGATCTCCCATCTGATTCCTCCTCCCTTCATACCAGGCTGTTCGTATCTTGCCACATGATTCTTGGTGTGTGGTCTCGCCCTTGTCTTTATATCTTGCACATAGTCATCTTCATAAGGTGCTGACCATTCTGTTACCCATATCAAAAACGGTGTTCGACCCTGAAATTGACCTTTTGTGAGGTAAAGTGCAAGGTGAGTAAGGCAATGAAACATCTGAACATCTATTTCAATAGCTTTGAATATCTTAGACTTCCCCGTCGCATAAGAAGGAGTGCACATGCATAGCAATCCTCCTCAGAGGAACTTTTTCCCACCTCTTTCATGTGCTGGTACCACATTGTGTTCCCCAAATGCACTAACTATACTGTGCAAATAATCATTCAATTAATGATCATCCGCCTTTGCACTTCTCTTTGGTCTCTGTTTCATTCTTTCCAATTGAGCTAGTATAAGCAGATCATGAAACACATCAGTTAACATTCTCCCTACTGGTGGAATCATAGGGATACTTGTCAGAGAAATTGGTTCCCTTACATGAGCTGCTGGAGTAGGGACAAATACATAAGGCCATGGCTGTCTCACAATGTCTAGGTCTGCCAAGGTAACTGGAGTGGGAAGAATCAAAGGGACCACTGCTTTCTTGGGACCAATGAAATACACAGTGCGAATTAGCAGAATTAGAAAAAACAATGATAAACGTATAACAGGCATATATTATACACCAATACATGAGGCTCCACTATTGACGCCTCTCCACTCGTGGTTGACTCTCCTCACTTTCAGGACCTGCAATATGCTCTCTGGAAAACATGTTTGCCTGTGATTACTTTTGATGGAAGGACAAAAAAAAGAAAATGCTCCAGTATTTGTTGAATCTGTTCAATGATTTCCACAAGTAACTTGCTGATTGCTGGATGGTTTATAGGATCTCGCATGAACACACATGTCTTGGTGTCTAACCAAACAACATAAGGATGAACTTGAAGCAAATAGTAAAAGATCATAGCAAGTAGTTTGTGGGCATCATCGTTAGACAGGGTTATCTGTACCTCCAGTAAGATGCTCAGATAATAATCTGATCTGCTCCATCATTGCTACCAACAGGCGTCTAATAACCGGGCCATTCTCAGGATCCTGGAGAAAAGTATGCTTTACCGCCATACTCGGAATGAGGCCCATTATGTCAGATGAATATGCAACCCGTTTTGCCTCTTTGTCCGCGGCTTGGTTTCTGCATAAAATAAAGTCTGTTCACTTTGTGTGCACTGCTCACTAAACTATTGCAATGGCTACTGGGAGCCTTAATAAGCCTGTCCAATAAAGCAGCGTGTTGCACCAGAGTGCCGTCTGCTAGGAGGTAGTCCCTCATTTTCCAGCATGCTAGCTGTACACTGTTACTTCCTGGTCTGCGTGTCTCTCGAGCGTGACAATAAGCCCCAATAATTCTGCAACCTGTGCTTAAAAGTGAGACGGCAGTCTTGCACTGGCCATTACTTCAAATTCCCCATTAGCCTTGTGCTTCACTACAGCGGCACCTGAATACCTTTCTCCATCAGTTTGCTTGATCCTTGAAGAACCATCAATAAAGAGAATCTCCCCTGATGCAAGAGCATTTTCTTTCACTCTCAGGATGTCGTCATAGAATTCCTCATAATTCGAGTAATCATGCACTTGTTCATCTTCTGCCAGTGGTTCATCTACAAACATGGCAGGGTTCACCATTTTATACCTGACAATTTTGATTGCTGGATTCAAAATGCCCAAGTCCTCTCCTTGCTAGTTGCACATCTACACTGCGGCTGTGGCAACAAATGCACTCTGGGGCTATTTCTGTATCCCTACAGCCCCCTACCAGCACTCGACATCTGATGTCTGCACTTACCTTGCACATGTCACCAGCTGGCCGCACTTCATATTTATTGTCTTATTTATTGTTTTTATTTATTTACTTTTATCCTATGTACTGCACTTCCCCTCCCCCAGCACCTCCTCAAACTCCCTCCCTTGCACTTGCGTGATCTCAATGTCACCTGGCCTAGTAGGATCATTGTATCTGTGTTCCCTCTGTTCCCCTCCCTTGCATCGCTGCGCCTTGAAACACTTGTGTATAAGCGCATTATAAATGCCATATCATATTATATCACCTCATAAGCAGACACTCTTTGAGACGTCAGTGTACCTTTAGGTTTCTCCAAAACAGCAAACAAAGCATACTCGACAAATACCCCTTACTATGGAACCCCTATTACTATGGTTGCTGACTTCTCAATAGCGAACGCAGAAACTGCCAATGACTGTTAACAAGGGAAGTGACCCCTCATTACTGGGTCCCACTGTAATATGCCAAAGGCTTGTACCCCAATGTAGTTCTCTTTGTAAATACTGCTGTCATAACTGTTCCATTTGTGTGCAAGAATAAAAATAACTCCTCAGAATAATTGGAAATCCCCAAAACTGGCACTGTGAATATCGCCTTTTTTAGTACGTCAAACCGCTGCTCCATTTCCTCAGTCCATGCAATTGTTTTCTGATTCACCTGTTCCTTTTTCAGGGCTTGCAGCAATGTTCTTGTGGAAGAATTATAATCAAATACCCATGCTCTAACATAGTTGGACAGTCTTAAAAATGGTTATTGCTGTTTTCAAAATTGCCTGAGCTCTTTCAGGAAACCCTTCTTTCCTTCGTGTGAGATTAACTGTCCTATGTACAACACCTCTTCTTGGCAATACTGCAATTTCTCTTTGTCTAATTTATATCATTTCTCTGCTAGAATAATCATTAACTGAATCAAATCCCATCTGTACTCCTCTTCTGATGTGCTGCAGACCAAAATATCATCTACGTATTGCAGCACAACACTTGGCAAATCAATGTTGCTTAGGTCCATCTGCAGGACTCTATTGAAAGTCGATGGAGACTCAAAATATCCTTGGGGAAAACATGTGCTTTTCAACTTAGTCTGACAAAATGTAAATGACATAAGATCTTGGGAGTCTTTATGAAACGGGATTGAGAAAAATGCATTTTTCAAGTCAATCAACATGAAATATCGCGCCTCAACCGGGATATTACATAAAATCATTGCCAGATTTCGAACTATGGGAAACTCTGGCTCTACAATCTGGTTAATCGGCCTTATGTCCTGAATTAAATGCCACAACCCCCCTATTGATTTTTAGTTAGGGTACAAAGTGGTATTGCATAGTGATTCTGCCGTCACTAAGATGCCTTGATCCATCATGGCTGATATAGTCTTAAATATTCCCTGATCTGCCTCTTGACACATAAAGGAACTGTCTTGTTTGAAATAAAATTGCTCCTGGCTTCATCTTGATTTCTCCCACCCCTTTTAATAGGACTATGTCATGTGGGCTTGTAGTCCATAAAGAAGGTGGCACTTTTTCCATATTTTCAGTAAAAATGCAGGGCACACTATCATCATTTTCTGTGGGATCACTCGTCTCTCTGGCATAATCCAATATGTAATGCTCATCTCAAACACTACTTCCTCATCTGATGGGTCTCCTCTAAACACATCCTTGTCAGTGACGTCAGTCAATCTATATCCTTCCCCAATAGCAATCACTGTTCTCCATAGTCTATCGTCATCATCAAACCCTTCAAGCATGGCCAACTCCCCTCGCACTACAGCTCCCTGCAACTTCAAGGGAAAAACCTGTCCCCCTTCTTCATCCATTGGAATCTTTGGCCTGAACAGGAATTCATCATGTATTTTCATAACCTTGCCCACTACACCGGTTAGCCATGTTAACAAAATGCATACCACATAGTGAAAGACTTCTGGCTCTAGCGGCGCTCCCCACATGGCTATTTGTCCTGTAAATGCAATGATAAATTTGCCCACATTTAAATAATGCATTCCTGGTGTTGACCATACTATGCCTTCATCAATGAAGGAGATTTGTCATATTTAGCTTCATCATCAAATCGCTGCCCAGTATATTAACTGGTGTCTGTTTCATCGAATACAACAATGGAACAGACATGTCACATTCTCCTATAGAGACTGGCAATTTCTCTGTAAAAGGAACTCTACTTGTAGTCCTGAGAACCCTTGAGCATTCATGGCATTACCTGATAATGAAAATGTTCCCTCTCGTACAAATGAGCGAGTTACCCCAGTGTCTACTAAAAAAAAAAGGATTTGCCTCCTATTGTGACATCAACCCTTGCTTCCTCTTGAGGATTAGGCGTCACAGATAGTACTGAAAACATCATGTCACCCAGTGAGCTATCCTTTTGTCGGTACATACTTATCCCTGTACCTGTGAAAGGATTCCCTCCCACGACAGTGACACCCCATACCCTAGGAGTCAATACCTGTCCTGTGTTCGCGCTTTGCTGTATCTGCATGGGTGCATTTTATGACTGTCCTTGCTGCGGATTCAGTGGTGCTTGCTGTGGTTGCAAAGACTGCTGTGCTACCGGTATCTGTGTTTGATACACTGTCTGATCTTGAGCAAACTCGTTCATGCTTTGTGGGCTATATGCTGGAGGATAAGCTGCCCCCCCTCTTGAGAATTGCCCATTCTGTACAAACCCTTGACTCCCACATGTTCACACAATGTGTCCTTTCATTCCACATGTCCAACATACAGGAGGGAATCTTCTAACTTGCCCATCCTGCATGCCTTGATTACCGCCTTGGTTATTCTGAAAACTGTCATGGCTTCCTCACCACCAAGGTCCATATGATCTCAATGTCACCTGGCCTAGTAGGATCATTGTATCTGTGTGGCAGTAACGTTTTCCGAGTGTGATTTTTGCTGAAGCTGAAGGCCTATCGGTGCGGCCAAATCCTGATTGATGTAATTTCCCACCACACCGCTATCAATGTCGGCTTCTAGAGCATGTACTCTTGATGGTTGTTGGTGACGGGTTATTAATACTGGGATGACTAGGTGTGAGATATGTACAACTTTCTTAATTCCGCTCTACAAGTGGACCCCTACACTTGCCAGATGTCTGAGTTTTCCAATTTCTGTTTATTTTCTTCATTGCCATTGTCCATGGCACCCACCATCTTATTGGGGGGTTTAATATGGCAATCTCTCAAGAAATGTCCAGCCTTTCTGCAATTTAAACAAAGTTGTTGTTGTCTCCTTTTTTCCCTCTCAGCCTTGGAAATGGGAGCTCGTAATCCTCCAATTTGCATAGGTTCAGTGTTTTCATGAGCCCTGGTTTGATTGTCCCGAGGTCGCATGTAAACTGACCTCCCTCCGCCCTCGTGTGGTTATTTTTTCGGTCTTGTAAGCGGTGGTCCAATTGCACAATTAGGTTGATATATTCCGCACAACACTCGGGCGGATTGACCACTTGAGCTAGTAGGTCTTTTAACTCACCACGTAGCCCCGGGTAAAAAAGTGTGGTCCATTTCTCCTCAGGCCAATTAGTCTGTGCAATGAGGCGGTTGATGGTGGCAATGTAAGTCAATAAGTCATGGTTTCCTTGTCTAAGAGATAGTAGTTTGCTGTCTAATTCTTGTCCTTGGGTGTGCGTGGCAACATTTTTTCCAATTCCCATTGGAATTCCCCAAAGTTCTGAAGTATTGTATCATTCTCTGTTACTAATGGTATGGACCAGTCAGCTGAACAACGTCCCAAATAGGAAAGTACAAAGGCGACCCTTGCGCTGTCGTTAGGGAAGGCTCCTGGTCGGCACAAAAAGTAGAGACGGCACTGGTTCATGAACACAGCATATTTGTCCGGGCCGCTAGAGAAGCGTTCTGGTGGAGCCAGTGGGACTGCCCCTGGAGGTATCACTTGCACTGGTGGTGATGGTTGAGGCAAAGGAGTTGGTGCAATCCCGGGTCACGGAACTTGTCCTGCATGTGCCTGGAGCATTTGCCTTGCCAAATCATCCGTCCGTTCTCGGGCTACAATAAGGTCTCTCCTCAAGGAATTAGTTTCTTGTCTTGAGGCATGCACTTCAGCCAGCAGCTCCCCCAGTAATTGGGCTAACTGGTCGGTTTCAGAGGTTTCCATAACGCCCAGGCAGAGATTCGGAGAAGCTTTGCGTTCTGTTATGCTCACCTGGTCTCTGCAGGGATATTGGGGCACGGTTGGAGCCCTCCCTCGACTTGGCTCCCATGGATAGACTCTCTCCCCCAACTGCTGCTGCTGTGTTCGCCTCTAGCACCAGGCTCATGGAAAAATGTGCTTTGCACACTCTGAGCCTAGGCCACGTGTATCAGGGCTGGATGTGGTCTTAGACCATCATTGAAAGGCACGTGCAAGAGTCCCTGGGAGGGGCAAGGTAGAGCCACAAGTTGGGGCCAAAGGGAGGGGTCAGGGCCAGCCTATTTAAGGCCAACCCATCCACATCCCTCTGCTTCGCGTTATCCTGCTTTCAGCAGCGTAACACTTACCGCTGTCCTTGCCTGTTCTTCATCTCGTAGTGCATCCACTTGATTCCAGCTGCTCCATCGCTGAAGACCATCTTACCAGGATCCCACTACTTCATCCTGGAAGGCGTATCTTACCAGATTCCAGCAACTCCATTGCTGAAGGCACACCTTACCTGATTCCAGCTACTCTGTTGGGGGGAAATTCTGCCGGGGTCGGCCGGGCCGTCCGCAGACCTCCGGGCAGGGAGGCCCCAACTCCTCCCGTATATCCCAGATGAGACAGAGTATGAGACACACACAAGGAGCAAGGTGACTCTGCTGTTTATTAGACAAAACGGCAGGGATGGGTCAAGGAGCGTACGCGTCCGTCCTGACACACACACAATCGTGGGGCTCGCAGGCCCTTTTTACTGTATTATGACGCGCTACTTGCGTCACTTCAGAAAGTTAACAAAAAACCTATCGCCACTCTTAATTGGTTGCTCGAGTGGTAGGGTTAGTATAGCACACATATAGAGAACGATGTTAGTGGACAAAGGGTAGTCAGGTGGTATATCTGGGTTGTCCCTACAATAAGATACATGAGAATTGTTACATGAAGACTCCTAATGGTTGGTTGATGTTAATGGCGTCAGTGATAAGAGCCCCATGTTTTGATTGGTGCGCCCGTGAGCTTCCCAGCCTGGGACCACCGCTGTTCCCAGCTCTCGGTGTACCTGCAATTTGCAACAATGTTTCACTATGGGTACGTGCAGACAATGTGAGGATTTATTCATAGCTGGAAGGCTGACCGCTCCCACTGTCGCAGATGTCCATTGAGCCTTTCATGTGTATCTGCCTGTGTCCCGTAGCGAGAGATCCAGACGCCTCTTCTCTCCTGGGTTTGGCATCTCGTCAGGTTCGGCTTGGTCACGTGGGAGGGACCGTGAAAGAGGCAGAATTCTGCACAATTAATATTGTTTTTCCACTGCGCGTCTGGTTTAATTTGCCGGTGTGACTTTAACGTTGGTGCGCGGAGTACGAGGTTGCAACATCGTGCCTTTGATGATTTGTTCTTGGAATGTGGGTTTGCAACATTGCAACCTTGGCTGGTTGCTCCACCGGGCTCTTTCTGCAGGATCAGCAACCTGACTCTTGCTTTGTTAATGTCCACGGGAGCTCTTGTTTGAGGCCTACTCAGGCCTGGTGCATAGGTGCTTTAGGTTATAGTAGCATATAGTTCCATGATCAGTATCGTATCTCCATTATACCTCTCATGGTGGTAACGGGTTTCAAGAGAAGCGTGAGCAAACTTTATAGATGAGTTCATGACGCGTCTTGCGCTTCTGCATTCTGAAAGCCTATGTAAAAACAATAAAGATGCACGTCCGTGAATATGCCTGTCGCCTACGTCATAGCACTGAGTATATTCTTCGTGTAGATTGGTGTGGGAATGTTCATTGTGTATATTTGTACAGATGTGCTTCCCGTTGTCTAGGTCGTCATGGCATCTCTAACGACGTGTAGATTTTAGTCTAGTTGATCCGTGCCGCGGGTGTCGGCATGGCCAGTGCGGGCTGCTGGGCAGGCAGATGGACACATCCGTATGTTCCTGTACCAGGGTATCTGGTCGTCTGGTAAATGGACAAACTCTTCTCGTGGCGGGTGTCTGGGTCGTGACCCTCTAGGCCAAGCGCGAGAGGTGAAGGACGGGAGCCTGGTCTTCCATTCTCCCACTTCAGTCCCCCCTCTGGTCGACTTGTCGACCACAAACATATCCTTCTCGTTATCTCCTCTTACTCGCCATATCTTAGTTATTCCTCCGAGATGTCCATAATGGTTTAAATGATCTTCAAATGACCAATACATATATTCACAGGTTCCTCCAGGAGTACAGTATACCCATCTTCCTATGTAGCTCCTGGGGTTTCTTGGGTTCTCGATCTTCACTGATGGTGGGTCTAGATGGTTGGTGATGATTTGGGTGCGCAACTTCTCCCTCTCCTGTATTATCACACCTGTATGCTGGCCGTCATCTGCTGGCATCAAGGGGTGCATTCCCACCATTTCCAGCAACTCGTCAGTAGTGCGTGCCTTCCGGGCCTTCCAAAATCTAATTATGATCAGAGTAGCTCCAGCCAAAATAGTACAAACCCACTATTATTTTCAGTCCATCTGACAGCCAGGATGGCATCCATGACCATAATAGTGAAAACCAGCTCTTATCCTTGTTTACACCGTTACTTTCATCCATCATTTTGGAGTGCATCTGGCCAATTGTGAAACTGCTTCTGTCAGTGTACCATTGTCAGCATCGTTGGCAGTATGAACGTGCAGCATGATTGTCCTATCTTTGCACAAAACTCCTCCTTCCATTGCTGTGAGAAGGTCCAATACATATCTGTTCTGGAGTGCTACCATCCTTACAGCTCGCAGCTCCTCTTTTATTGCGTTAACCCATTACTGTAGAATTGATGGTCATCATTAGTTCCCATCTAGTTATTTGGAGCCATTTTGCGTTTGCGTAAGCCTGCAGTCCCGGGTGTATTATTGAGGAGAAGAACATTGCTGCTCTGCTGAATAGTCTGTGTTCTGGCGGTATTGATGTTAGTGCCGTTTCCGACCTTCCCACAGGTAATTTCCTGTCAGTGGCTCTCCTTGTCTTTTTCTTCTATTTAGGACAGTATCATTGCTGTTGGTCCTGTTCCCTTGCTCCTCCTGAAGTGGTGCAGATCTCTTTCTTCTCTTATCCCCTTCATCCATTTAGGAAATTTCGCCACATTGACGTGCTTCTTAGGTACCACTAGTGATGGACATTGACGTGTACCATTGTGCACACACCATTCCACAGGGGAGGCAGTGTATGGTATGCCTTTTCTCCACAGGCCCAATAATGGTCCATTATTACTGCTGTTCCCGCTCCCCCCTCAGGTAACTCCATCACACTTGCACAATTGGTGTTATATCCTACGTCCACCTCTCCTTTATGCTGGTAGCATACTTGGGCGCAGTCAACGGTGGTATTGTTATTGGGTCTTCATCTTCTTCTACCACGTGAGCATTGGTACATACTTGATCCACGTCGTCCAACATCGGTGATTGTGTGTCTCGATGGTTGAGATAGTTTCTTTTGTTACCATGTTGCTGCCAATTACTCCTATCTCCCAGCTGTTGTCCAGATACACCTTTCCTGTTATCGTCACCAGCGGCCTCTCCCAGCATCCTTGTTTACCCGGAACTTCAGTGGCGTACCAATCACATGGTAGATACTGCAGTGTTACTTTCTTTGTTTCTCCTTTTGCAGGGCCACTTGTTATGTATTTGAATGCTTCAGCATGTAAACCGGTCTTGTGATAACTCAAATAGGTCTTGAGGAAGTTGTTTTCATATGGGTATGAGTCTCGTGTTTTCCATGTCATGTGCACTACTGTTCATTGAAATCTTCCTTTCGTTTGGAACAGTGCCAAGTATATTATGCACTGTGCTGTCTTTTCATCTATTTCTGTGGCAACAAATGTTCGTGAAGCACTCATGGCGTATGGTATTAATGAGCAAACGTAGCAGCTATCCTCAGTTGTCTGCTTACCAATGCGGGTCATGTGTTGGTACCATATGTTGTTTGTGACGTGTGCTGAATCTTGTATATAATTATCAATACCTTTATTGTCTGAGTATGTGCTGCGTTTAACTCTATTTTGCTTGGGTACAATGTTACTATTACCACCTGACGTAACACCTGTTGCAGCAGGGAACGGGGGTATATTAGGTTTGGGTGCAGCAATAAAATTGATAGCATAGCTGTACTGCCAGACAGAGGCAGCCAAGAACCCGGGGATCATAAAAATCCCTATTATTTTTATTACATATGCTAATCTCACCGGCATTTTGCTCTTACCTTGCTGCAGTCCTGGCAGCGTATTCTTGCGACGTTAAAGTTGCCCGCCTAAAAATTCTCAAAATGCTTGTTATTAAATGTTAGTTTGTGTTCCTTTAAGCTCTCCCTATCAAATAGTCATTCAGTGCCCAGCAAAGAGCTGCTCCACGCTACTCTAAGTGATCGGTCTCTTAGGACCGGCAAGTATGGGCGGAGGTGGGGCATGGAATATTCTATGGCCAGGAGGAAGGCTGTGTAGTAGACACGTACCCTTCTCCTTTTTAGGTATGTTGGCCTTTTTATTTCGTATACAAATTGGTGTGACAATTCTTCTGGGTAGTTATCGTCTGGGAGTACCATCTACGCCTGGACAGTGAACTTGTTAGTTAGCTTTTTCTTGACAATACAATATACGCAGTTCTGTATGTGCCGAGAGAAAAAAGAGAACATTCACGTGTTTACATGTGTATTAGTGCAGGCAATGTCTTTTCAGTTTAAGTTATAACTGTACTTGGGAGTCAATGGGCGGGGGTTTGGGGCTCAGATGGCGGAAGTATTTTTACTCTTTGAACGTGTGACCATGGGGTGGGCAGTATGGGGATCACCCCTTTCTTCGTTAGTTATTGTCTCCGGGGTAGCTGGGTAGTGGCACGGTAAGGGAACAATTGGGTCGTTGTCTGTGGTGGAACTTCCTTCCGCTGTCGGGGATGTTGTTGCTGTTCTTCCAATGGACCAGTCGTTGGCGCTGGGGCGGGTCTGCAGCTTGTAGATCTTTACATCATGTAGGTGGTTCCAGGCACGCTTGTCCTTTAGTTTTACTGCTCTTTTTGATACGTCCTCTACCAGATGGGGGCCGGTGAACCTCTTATCGTTCCACTTCCTATTAAAATTGCGAAGTAGCACGTGGTCACCTTTGGCAAGTTTGCACAAGTTCTCTTTTTCCAATTCTGTACTGGCGCCTTCTTCTTGATTTCTGGTAGACCCGCCCCGTGTACGCTCGAGCTGTTGAGACACAAACACGACACTAGTAATCAAAGAAGACACATATTGATACATTTCATCACCTAACACACTCGCTGAACTTTCGT